>CM045741.1:46635015-47020015 GCA_024760905.1 Plotosus lineatus
TCTTTCTCTTGCCATTCTTCTATAAAGGCCAGTTTTGTTGCGTGAAGGACTAATAGTTGTACTATTGACAGATTCTCCCTGAACTATAGATCTCTTCAGCTCGTCCATGGTTGCCATGGTTCTTTTGTTTTTTTCTCTGATTAAGGTTCTCCCAGACCATCAATATAGGTGTACAGCCCTGTCTTGGTAGGTTTGCAGTTGTGCTGTGGTTTTTATATTTTTAGCACACACATGGGGACCAAGAGTAGTTTACCACTGTATCACCTTAATGAGTGCTGTTTTTGTGCTAGAATAAAGGTAATTAATTTCATTTATTCATTTTCTGTAACTGATTAATCCTAATAAGGGTTGTGGGGAGGCTGGCACCCATCCCAGCCAACTCCGAGCGAGGGCAGAGTACACCCTGGACAGCTCACCAGGCCATCGCAGGGCAGAAACACGCTGACGGCTATGCAGCTACTCTTGTCAAAAGCCAACAATGATTCTTTTATATTACCTCCACCATAGACCCTGAGAGACATGGCCGGCCTTTGATAACCCAGTTAAGCACACTGGGGAGGCAGTGTCAACCTGTTAATAGTGGAGCTTGGACCCCCAACTGTGGGATCAGTGATCCACCACCTTAGCATCAGGCCACCTCTGCCTGGTAATTAATTTAATAAATAAAAACATTCATAAAAAATAATTAATTGTTTAAAGGATTTGGGCACATCACATTTATAACCAATGAGTTTGAGACAGAAAACAAATGAAAATGAATATACTTTTTAAAATAAATAAATTGTTTGCATTCATTGATTAGGGATGTTAATAACTTTGGGTAAATAAAAAATTCTAAAACTTATCCAAGTGGAATAACATTACAGAATAATTTAGAAAGCGAAACAATAGTTGACAGACAAACCAAACTACTCTCACTATGCAGGTTTTAATCCGGCTCGGACGACAGCGATGGAGAATCAGAGGCTGCATACAAACAGATGACAAACAACTGTGGAATGAAGAAGAAATTATTTTTCTCCCTCATATCCATGAGTGCTTTGAGATAAAGGTGAGTAACATTCATGCACAAATACATTTTTCAAACAGAACCTCCTCTGAAGGCTGTGATGATAGAACAGCCCCTTTTTTCTTTCATGATGGCTAATCTTAGGTATTACATGAAAGGCTTCAGCTGCCTCTAATGAAATGATAAGAAATTCTAAAAGGGTTTAGTATATTGGGTGATGCACTGGTGTAGTGTACTTTGCAGCAATTAGATTCTAGATCTCAGCCTCAGAAACAGCTGGGTCTTTCTGTGTACAATAGGCCCTTGTTATTTGCGGGGGTTCGAGATGATCAAGGTGATCCGCGAGTTCTCTACCCGGAAGTAAAACCCCATGTATCATATTACATGTGCGAATAATCAACCGGAAGTAAAATACTAGTACAATGTATCTATTACATGCGCTAAAATATGCTTCTTAAACACATTCTGTAGACAGTCTTACTCAATAATATGTAGTAATGATTAAGAAAAACTTTTTAATTTTGTACTGCGATATTTATTAATAAAATATATAAACATTATACAGCAGGGATCCCTCACTTTCGGCGGTTAATTGGGACAGAGATCCCCACGCGACCATCGAAATCCGTGAAGTAGGATCGCCCCCCCTATCCCCGACTGATGTATATGTACGTGTATATGTCTATATAATATAATATAAATAAATACATATCCAATGCTATAAATGCTTATAATAACAATTAAACATTGAAAAAATAACATGAGATGTAAATAAAATATAAACACAGACGCTCTCTAACTTACCAACATTTGTTTTGCAAACATACCAACATGTCCAAGGTCGAAAGTGAAAGTGAAATGAAATTGAAGAACAAGTAGAAATAGAAATGGAATAAAATCTACAGAAAGATAGATCATAAACATAAGTATGAAATATGATTAAGCATTATCCTGAGGTACACTTAATACTAGGCTCCCAGAGGGGGGCGTGGCTGCGCAGCACACACAGATGCAACAATATATCCAGTTTTGATGGGAGATTTTGGGTTGTTTTTTGTTTTGTGTTGGTTTAGGTTTTTTTTTTTTTTTTTGCATAATTGGCCTTGTTTTTGTGACATTTTCCTTAACTTTTCCACCTATTCGTCCTTAATTTTAATTCGATGAATATTTACTTATAATGTATATATATATATATATATATATATATATATATATATATATATATATATATATATATATATATATACACAAAGACATACAGGTACAAAACATTAATGGTGAAAAATGCTTATCATACGCCCACTACAGGGAGGAATTGCGTTATTTGTGAGGCACTCCACCGAATGTAGGCGCTTATTGCAAGTGATGTATGGTGCTTGTGAAACAAAGCGCGGCTTATCCATATTTCCAAACTTTCAAGTGAGTAAGTGAAGGTTGAGTACTAAACAAGTATGCACTTGCTCACTTGAAAGATCAGAAGTCTGAATCACTTGCGACAAGCGCCTGCATTCGGTGGAGTGCCTCACATTTATTGTACTGTACATAAAGAACATAAAGAAAAAACAGTGACGTTATGATGTAATGAGCTTTCATTCGGACCTAAAATGCAGGAGGCAGCGTGAACTGGCAGAGGGTATTTATTATTCAAAGGGGAAGCACTTAAGCAGCACGCTTTAACTGAGGTGAGCATGCTTGTGTTTACTGGGAGTCGATGAGAAGAGTGAATTCAGGTGTGAGCCAAGAAGCTCGGCCACGCCCCTCAGCGAAAACAGAGTTAGAGGCACAAGCCGCCAAAATCAAAGATCAAAGTCCCTCAAACAAAGTTCCCCACAGACTATAACAAAAAGAACACAAAAAGACATGAAGTGTGATAAATTGGATAAACAAAACAAAAGGATAAACATGCTACACCACAGTACATAAAATCACTCACACAAACATTCTAAACATTAACTTAGGTACTGTACTGGAATAATAATTGAAAAAGACTTTCACAGTACAGCGCTTTACAACAGTTCAGATGATTATTCCTCTCCAGGCACTTCAGAGGAAACTGTCATTTCTTCAGGAGAAAGTCTTATTGTGACCCCTTTAGTACTTATGGTATGAAAGGAAGCAGTAATAATATTATCAGCTGTGCAGTCAGGGACAGTCAGCCACAGGGCAGTGAGAACTCAGCTTCTTTTGCATTTTAAAAGTGATTGAGCTCATATGGATATAATCTTTTTACCAATTGGGTGTTGCTTTTTCCACCATTATTAAGTCAATTGTAACATGTTAGCTTTGTTATTTACATTCATCATTTTCTATTCAACAAAGCAATTGAGGTTTAAGGGCCTTATTTAAGGACCCAACAGTGGCAGGTTGAAGGGACTGGGGCTTGAATCAGCAACCTTTGAATTAGTAATCCAGAGCCTTAACTACTGAGCCACCACTGTCCCTGTCTGCATGAGCCCTGCTGGCATTTCCCAGCTGTTAGCTGTTGGGGTATGCCTTCAGTAATGTGTAACCAGTTCCTGGGTATGATTTAAAACTGCACTGGTTTTAAGGTTTCATTTCAGGAAGGTTTCAGGGATTTCAGAGAGTCTGAGGAGTGTAGAGCCAGTGCTTAGTCCATCCTGGCCTAGGATGGTAGCACCTGTCAAGTTGCCAGCTTTATGGGTTGTATATAGAGATGAAGGTGGCTTTATGTACTGATTATGCAGTAGACAAGGCTCCTTAGTTTTGGTGAAAGCAATCCAACGAGAACAAGAAGAAGTCCAGAAATCCCCTTAGGACAGTTCTGTTATTTCAACAATATCTCCTGCCCACATCTTAGCCTCACAACAGGCCCTGAAAAATTAACATTAAATTATACCAATAATTAGCACACACTAACATTTAAAAATGTTACAAATTTATATATTGGAAGTGGGTTGGAAGTGAAGTCATGTCGGTTGACAGAGTGTGAAGGATGAGTAGAGGGTTCCTGGATGAGGATGGCATCAATGCCATGGATTGACCCTTTCATTCACCTGACCTAAATTCAGTTGAGCACCTATACAATGTTATGCTTTAGTGCCACATACCACATATTGTGCAGGAGCTGATCCATACATGCCCTGATCCAGGTCAGGGAGGAGATCTCCCAGGACAATATTATTACACTATCCTCTGATTCAACAGGAGCATGCTCCGATTTGGCCAGGATTGCATGCATGTCCACATTACTGGTTCACATTATGAGCTACTGTGCTAAACATTTTGCCAGTTATACTTTCTAGGTGCAGGGCTGGTGGTAAGGTGCTGGATCACTGATCCCAAGGTTGGAGTTTCAAGCACAATTGTCATTGGTAGTGACAGTGCAGTGCAGCTAACTGGGTTATCAAAGACCGGACATGCCTCTGTTGTGGTGGGACGTAGGGATGTCACTGACAATCGGAATATCGAAATATCGCCGATATAATTATGTCGATCGATAATCGATACCTATAAAAGGGATATCGATACTTCTATAAAATATATATATATATATAAAATTTATCTTATATTAAATTTCATACAAAATGTGGTGGTCTAGTGGTATAGGGCGCTGGATCGCTGATCCAAAGGTTGGGGGTTCGAGTCCCACTCTCCACAATGTTGTCACTGTCCCCCAAGTGCAGCTAACTGGGTTATCAAAGGCGGGCCATGTCTCTCACTGTCTATGGTGTGAGGCATGTAAAAGAACCATTGCTGACATTCGTAAAGAGTAGGCTGCAAAGTTGTCAGCGTGTTTCTGTCCCTTGCTAAAAAGGGTTGTGACAGGAAGGGCATCCGACATAAAACCCTCTGCCAAATCAAACGTGCGAATCACATGATTCGCTGTGGCGACTCCTGAGTAAAAGGGAAAAAGCCGAAAGGAAAACAAACACTAAATTTTATACAAAGCTGTTTTAATTTAAATAACACTAGAGCAAGCGGTATCTTTTAATAAATAAAATTATGTACGAAAACACATTATATAGTTTCAGTCGAAAACCAGCTTAGCGTGATGCTGAGTGTTAGTCCAAGTTTCCTGTGTTCATGGCAGTGTCTGTAGTAAATGCCATTTTCAATGAAATGGCCCTCGTAAATGGTACGTCCCGCCTCTCTGTATGGTAAATGGTACATTCCGCCTCTCTGCCCAGTAAATGGTACGTCCCGCCTCTCTGTATGGTAAATGGTACATCCCATCTCTCTGTATGGTAAATGGTACGTCCCGCCTCTCTGTATGGTAAATGGTACGTCCCGTCTCTCTGTATGGTAAATGGTACCTCCCGCCTCTCTGGATGGTAAATGGTACGTCCCGCCTCTCTGAATAGTAAATTGTACGTCCCTGCTTCTAGTGTGACGTCAGAGAGCGTGTTCTCAACAGCACAGAACATTTTGAACAAGAAGAGATACTTATCACCGGAAAATGCAGATATGTGCATTATGGGCGAGGGCAGAGTACACCCTGGACAGCTCGCCAGGCCATCGCAAGGTGGAAACACGCCTTTGATAACCCAGTTAGCTGCACTGGGGGGGACAGTGACAAGCTTGTGGAGAGTGGGATTCGAACCCCCAACCTTTGGATCGGTGATCCAGCGCCCTATACCACTAGGTCACCACTTTTATGAATTGTAAAAATGCATATCTCTTAAACTTTTCAATTGACAAGTGTTTGTAGAATAGAAACAACTTGCCTGAAATTAACTAGTAAACAAGTGTTTATAGATTTGTTAAATACAAAAAGGTGTTAATTAAAATCTTGTTGGTGGAAAACTATTTCCTGCCTTTTATTTCAGATTTGGCTTTAGTAATTGGTCACTTTATTATAAAATATTCAATGCACGTACACACTACTGTAATATATCTTAGTCTGTTCTATTTAATGCATTTATGGAACAGTACAGCAATATTGTAATGTATCAATACATCGGAAATTTTTTTTATCAATATATCGATACCAATAATAGGTTTTCAATGACACCCCTAGTGGGAGGTTAATGTAAAAGAACCATTGGTGAATTTTGTCAAGAGAAGCGGCATAGCCGTCAGCATGTTTCTGTCCTGCGATGACCTCGTGAGCTGTCCAGGGTTTACTCTGCTCTCACTGCGAATGGCTGAGATGGGCACCAGCCTTCCCACGACCCTAATTAGAATAAAGTGGTTCAGAAAATGAATGAATGAATGAATACTTTCTAGGTGATTTTGAATCTAGTCTTTATTGGCTTGATGAGTTTGGTATCCACTGATTATTGTTATGACATATTGTTCAGAAATCATCAGATTTTAAAATTGTAAAATGTGTTAATCATGGACTAATGGATATATGAGCAGTATATATACACTACATTTAAATGTTTGGGGGCACTTTTTAAAGAAATGTCCTTGCTTTTAAAGGAAAAACTTTTTCCAAAAAAAAAAAAAAAGGCTCAATTGATCAGAAAGACCAAGATCATGTAGATGAGAAAAGGGAAACACAATCTGAAAGAAGGAAAGTGTCTAGTATCCTATTCATCTATGACTTGTGGAATCTGTAATTTCTTTTTATAAGCAATTTCACTGAAAGTGTAACCAAAATAAGTGAACCTTAACATTTAAAGATATCTGTGACTGCAGACTGTAATTGCTTAGTGATCATTATGATACAACATATACATCGGCATGCATTTCAAAAGATTGGAAGAATCATGCATCACGTGTCCTTTAGGTAAGTGAGTTGAAGGGCCTGGGCTCCATCTTGGTGGGAACAGTGATATGTAAGTGCACAGATTTCTACACTGCACATCCACAAACGATGGCCATTGACATCACAGAACTGGGAACTATCAAACTTCAACTTGAAGTGGTCTGGAGGTGAGAATTACTTCCTTTATAAAACATTTTTAATGAATTATTAGTAATCACTCGTAAAATGTTTGTAAAGATGTGAAGTTAGATGGCAGTTTACGAAAGGTAGAAACTTGCAAAGCCAATGATTACTGCAGCCAGAGGATAGATTTAGATATGGGTAACGTGGAAAACATTTTTGTGGCGCAGCATGGGGCACTCAAAAAGAAATGATGGTACACAATCAGTTTAATCTGTTAAGTTATGACAACCCATAAAGTATGTGTACTTTGCAATGCACTGAATAAATGATATCATCAAAATGCACGGACTCCAGGGCAGAAACATCTTGACGGCTCTGCAGCTCCTCTTGACGAAAGTCAGCAATGGTTCTGTTACATGAACCTCACACCACAGACAGTGAGAGACAGGGCCAGCCTTTGATAACCCAGTTAGTCTCACAGTTAGTTAGTCCTGGGGGACAGCAGTCATAAACCCCAAACTTAGGATCAGTAATTCAGCACCATACCACCAGGCCACCACTGCCCTCCCGTTATCATACATTATCAAACAAAATTGCAATATGTATAGATTAATACTGTGAATTATTATAACATGAACAAATTATTTATTCAATGATTATTTAATTCTAACACACTGAATTTGAGACGATTACTTTCTTATTTACAGCACTACAGACAGTGTTATATTTTAATGCACTCTTACACCTTTATCACTTTATATGCAGCCCCTTTGAGAGTGCCATAGTAAAGAATCTCATGTCACCTGCCGGTCAAGCATATACCCACAGCAGGAAAAGAATGGTAAGCAACTTTACATCTTCTAACACTCCCATATTCATTGATTTTCTGAACTGCTTAATCCTAATTAGGGTTGCTGGGAGCCTGGCATCCATCTCAATCGACTCCGGGCGAGGGCGGGGTACAACCTGGAAAGCTGTCCAGGCCACCGAAGGGTTAACACTCACACAATCATTCACATTCACCCTCACACCTAGGGGAGATTTGGAACAGCCAATTAGGCTACTGTGCATATTTTTGGACTGTGGGAGGAAATCAGAGTACCCGGCGGCAACCCACGCAAGCACGGGGAGAACATGCAAACTCCAAACAATAATGCTCATGCTGGGATTCAAACTCAGGACCTTCTTGATGTGAGGCAGATGTGCTAACCACAAAGTGACCGTGCTGCCCCTCCCGCATTCATAGGGAAATTATTTTTGTGAGCATGTAAGGCACATCAATAAACATACACTAAATGCATACTGCATGCAAACTTGAAAACAAGGTTGTGTATCCTTTCTTTGACACAGTCAGTGATGCATCAGTTTCAAGATGCAAGTGGCCCTTTCTCCATTGACTCCAAGGAAATGTCTCTATGTAGCTGCCAGGCTGGTTCTCCCCAGAAACCCTTTCCACTGGTTAATGAAAAAGCCAGTCGTCCTTCAATTTTCCATGACAGTCACTCAGTGCGTGATGACATTTTACAAACACCTTTTAGAGAGGTAGACTCACTATAAAACTAGAATACAAAAATAATGTTAAACTAGAAAAAATTAAAAACTTCATTTTTCAAATTCTCCAGAGAAATGAAAATGTTAACTCGCCTTCAGAGCCTGAGACCCCAAGAGAAGGAAACAGCAGGAGAGACACCAAACTTCTTTTTCAATATTACAGCAATCCTGACATTCTTCAACAGAATGAAGTAGTTGTCACCAGCCAAAAAGCAGAACCAGTAAAGTTGAAGGTGGCTAGAGATGATCTTGTGGTAGAGGAGGTCTCAGTGGAAGAAGCGGTTAAGGAAAAGCCGGAAGTTCAACTGATGGGTGTATATAATGCCCAAAGAAGTGCAGTGGCCATGAAGATTGGTCTGATTCAAAGAGAGGTTACAACTATCCTGAAAGAGATGGGTACTGCCAAGGCAACATTAAAACAACTGCATCGACAAACACAACAGCTGAACCAGACCTTAAAGGTGATCTCTTCAAGAATGTTTGTAAAAGTGTTCGTTACTACAAAAATCGACAACAAACATTTCAGGATTGTTCACCAATATCTGATCTATTTACTCTGCCTTGATTCTCAGACCTACTGTAGTGAAGCACTAGATGTAGAGGAAGAGGAAGTGCTGGGCAGTTTTGACTTTTTATCTGTTGACTTTAACATAGAAGACAATTCCTACATGACTAACTGCAGAGTCATGGACACTGGGTAGGCCTTCTTTTTTAAAAGTTTTGTCCATTATTGCATTGTGTTATTTATATGCAAATTATTATGTAAACCCTGTGAAACTTAACCACAGCCCTAAAACTCACACAATCAGACTCACAAACACACACACACACACACACACACACACACACACACACACACACACACACACAAATACACACACTCATCCACCCCCACCCCCACCCCCACACACATACACATACATACACACACTGGCCTCCGTCCGTCTAAGAAGACGATGGGTTGCGCCGTGATGAGGTGGAACTGGAGCAGCATCTGCGATGACTGTCTTCCTTTCGGCTTTTTCCCTTTCACTCTGGAGTCGCCACATACTCAGTCGAGAGAACTGGTCGAGCACAAAGCAAGAACCGGGGGTCAGAGTGAAAGCCGAGGAGCAGAGTCACGGGGAAACCAGTCTTTTGACATCGGAGGCTTTGATTCACGTGTTCCGCCTGCCCGTTCGATTGAGGGTGGTAACCAGAGGTCAAGCTGCAGGAGACTCCCATGGTGTCGCACAACCCCTTCCAAACTCTGGATGCAAACTGGGGGCCCCGGTCTGAAATGACATCCTGGGGGATGCCATGGAGGCGAAAGACATGTTGGATTAAGAGACCTGCTGTTTCCATTGCCGAGGGGAGTTTGAGTAGGGCAACAAAATGGACCGCCTTGGAGAACCGGTCCACTACTGTCAGGATAACAGTGTTGCCCTCAGAGGGGGTAATCCGGTGATGAAATCCACCGCAATGTGCGACCAGGGGTGATGGGGAACTGGTAAGGGTTGGAGGAGACCCGTGGGTACACGATGGGAGGACTTGCTCCGGGCACAGGTGGCGTAAGCTCCCACAAACTCCCTGGTGTCAGCTGCCATTGTTGGCCACCAGAAGCGTTGTTGGAGCAGAAGAGAGTTCGGTGGGCTCCGGGGTGGCAGGCTAACTTTGAGGAGTGAGCCCACTGGAGTGCTGGGGTTCTGGCCGGCGGGGGAACATATAGTCAACCTTGGGGGCACCCGACGGGCTCCGGTTCCCCTTGATGGGCATCCCGAGCTAGTCGTTCTACCTCCCATTGGGCTGCTCCCGAGTATACAGGAGGAGGGCAGGATGGTCTCCATGGTAGAGTCTTCACCCACGGAGAACTGCCTGGAGAGAGCATCTGGCTTTGTATTCTGGGAGCCTGGTTGGTATGTCAGTGTGAAGTTGAACCTCCCCAAGTACAGTGACCATCGTGCCTGACAGGAGTTCAGGTAGGATAGGTTTTTATGGTCGGTCCAGACCACGAAGGGGTGAGCTGCCCCTTCCAGCCAGTGCCTCCACTCCTGGAGCGCTAAGACCACCGCCAGCAGCTCACGATTCCCAACATCATCATTCTGTTCCGCCGGGCAAAAGCGATGGGAGAAGAAGGTACATGGGTGGAGCTTCTGGTCTGTGGGAGACCATTGGGAGAGGACCACCCCCACCCCTGAGTCCGAGGTGTCAACTTCCACCACAAACTGCAGTAAGGGATCCGGGTGGATCAGTATGGGCGCGTAGACGGATTTCACCTTCAGCCTGTGAAACGCTGCCTGGGCACTTGGGGACCACTGGAACGGGGTCTTGGGTGATATCAACTGTGTGAGGGGGGCTGTTAGGCAGCTGTAGTTCCGCACAAACCAGCAATAGAAGTTTGCGAACCCCAGGAACCTCTGCAGCTGTTTCTACGTCCCTGGAGTCAGCCACTCCGACACTGCCTTCACCTTCGCCGGATCAGGTCCCATCTGCCCCTTCTCCATGATGAACCTCAGGAATGATACTGAGGGGACATGGAACTTGCATTTTTCTGCCTTTACGAACAATCTGTTCTCCAGGAGCCTCTTTAGTACCATTCTCACGTGGCGAAGATGTTTGTCTTGGTCTCTAGAGAAGATCAGAATGTCGTCCAGGTATATGAATGCAAAGCGGTTCAGCATGTCCCTAAGCACATTGTTGACCAGAGCTTGGAAAACCACCGGAGCATTGGTTAGTCCGAATGGCATGACCAGGTATTCGAAGTGCACCAGGGGCGTGTTGAAAGTCGTCTTCCATTTGTCCCCCTCCCGAATTCGGACTAAGTAGTTGGCATTTCTCTGGTCCATCTTGAAAAAATGGTAGCATCGTGGAGAGGGGTGAAGGCTGAATTGATTAGGGGGAGAGGGTACTTGTTTTTAATGGTGATCTTGTTCAGGCTCATGCAATCGATGCAAGGTCTCAGGGTCTTGTCTTTCTTTTCGACAAAGAAGAATCCCGCACCTACCGGGGAAGATGAGGGCAGAATGAGACCTGCAGCCAGCGACTCGTTGATGCATGCCTCCACGGCGTCTTTCTCCGGCTTAGAGAGGTTGTATAGTCGCTGAGATGGGAGCGTGGAACCTGGGAGTAGGTCAATGGCGCAGTCGTACGGTCGATGAGGAGGTAAGGAGCGAGCCCGGTCCTTGTTGAAAACCTCTTGCAGGTTGTGATATTCTTCAGGCACGCCGGCTAAGTCCAGATCCTCCAGGTCGACCGGGGTTCGTGAAGTTTGGGAGGGCACTGCCGCCATTAGGCAGTGTTACAGACAGTAGTTGCTCCAGCCGCATATGGTGAGGGTGCGCCAGTCAATGTGGGGATTGTGAGTCTGCAACCATGGCCACCCCAACACTAGGGGAGAGAGAGAGGCATGGAGAACAAACAGTTCCAAATATTCTTGGTGGTTACCTGACAAAGTGAGTTTCACTGGCTTGGTCTTGTGCGTGACTCAAGCGATGCGTCGGCCTTCTATGGCAACCACCTCCTTGGGGGTCTTGAGTTCATACACGGGTAGGTCGTGGAGCTCAACAATCCCCGAATCGATAAAGTTAGCGGCAGCACCTGAGTCAATAAATACGTCTACAGAATGAGGGTGTTGCGTGGAGTGTAGCGTACCTTGAACCGTGTGACGTGTGATAGGAGAGTATTGGCAAGAATGAAGGGAAAAGTGTACAAGACGGTGATGAGGCCAGCGATATTGTATGGTTTAGAAACAGTGGCCCTGGGGAAAAGACAGGAGGCAGAGCTGGAGGTAGCAGAGATGAAAATGTTGAGGTTCTCTTTGGGAGTAACGAGGATGGATAGCATTAGGAATGAGCACATCAGAGGGACAGCACATGTAAGATGTTTTGGAGACAAAGTCAGAGAGGCTAGACTGAGATGGTTTGGACATGGACAGAGGAAGGATAATGAGTATATTGGTAATAGGATGCTGAGGCTGGAACTACCAGGCAGAAGGCCTAGAGGAAGACCAAAGAGACGATTCATGGATGTGGTGAAGGAGGACATGAAGGTCGTTGGTGTAAGAGAAGGAGATGCAAAGGATAGGGTGAGATGGAGGCAGATGATTCGCTGTGGCGACCCCTGAAGGGAAAAACCGAAAGGAAAAGAAGATGATCCTCATTGTGATTACAATGATGGTAGAAACAAACAGGACTCTTATATGGAAAGGACTGTTTTCTCCCAATGTCACCATTTAAAATGTAGTTAACCATTTAAAAAAAATGTATGGGTCACACTGGAAGAACATGAGACGAGACTGAAGTCTTGAACTATCTGAAGGAGTATGGCTTGAAACTCTTCCCAGAGAAAATGCAAATTCTTTCAGACATCATTCAAATAGCAAAGGTATATCGTATCTCAATTCAGAGTAGGGACTGACCCCGAAAAAGTGGAGGACCTGAACATGTGGTCAAGAACCTAAGGCTTGAAAGAGCTGAGATCTTGTCTTGGGTTTTCAGATTACTATAGATGATTCATCAAAGACTATTGAAGAATTGCCAAATCCCTAACTAAATTGACTTGGTTATCCTTCACTGCACAAAAATGCCAAAAAAGTGAGTGTGGATTCAACATCATCATTGAAAAGCTCACTACTGTCACTGTTCTTGGGTTTGCTGACCCTAAGTTGCCATACATCCTTCACACCAAAGTCAGCACCACAGGACCACAGGCATTGGGGTAATGCTATATCAAGAGCAGGAAGGTTGCATGAGGGTGATTGCAGATGCCAGCAGGGGCTTGTCTCTCAGTGAATTGTGGTGCCAGCCCACAAATTAGAATTTCTGTCTCAAAAGTGGGCTGTGACTGAAAAGTTCAGTGATTATCTGTATAGAAATCAGTTTACAGTAGGCCCTTGACTATTTGCAGTTTTGCACCCACAGTTTGAGTATTCGCTGACTGCCGAGCAATCGGCACGTGATTCAAATTCAGCCAATGGCTGTCCTCCTTTCTCCTGATTGGTTGAGCTGATGTCCCGCCCCCTTTCCCTTATTCATACAGAAGTTGACAATGAGCCTCTTTTTTGTGTGTGTTTTAATTACCAGTTAAGCTCTATGATACCACTCAAACGCTATGCGTCTTCTCTGCCTAAGCGATAGAAAATGCTGGATGTCTCTTCTGAAGAAATAGGACTTTCTCCTGAGAAACGACAGTTTTCACTGAACTGTTGTATTAAAATCATTTTCCATTATTATTCCAGTACAGTACCTAAGTTCATGTTTATGCGTGAGGTTTTATGTTCTGTAGCATGTTTAACAAATGACACCAAAAGGATAAACTTTATTACAGTACATTTCATGTCCTTTTACATTGAAGTTGGAGTGACGTCTCCAAGATGGCGCTGCCCAGAGGGCGACATCGCAGAGTTCTCAGAGTCAGGTTGTTTCTTTGTTCGTTTTGATTTGTTTTATTGGTTGTTTTGTTTGTTCATGTTTTGCACTATGCTCGTCTACGACCGGTCTCTACTCTACTACAGCTATAAGATCGCAGTATCTTTGGGCGTGTATAACTAAGCACGCTCAACTGGGCTTCTGTTAGCCGGGGTGCGGCTAGCAGAGCTAATATGCTATGGTAGGCAGCTCAATGCACCCCAGCTAACAAGAAGCCCAGGTGGGAAGAGGCCGAACGATGACTTCGGCGCTTGGGATTGCAGGGGATGAAGGCCGTGTAGCCGGCTGGTGCAATCGCCTCATCGAGTATACTCTCCTCGAGCCATGTTTCACAGAAACACAGTCCTGTAGATCCCTCTGCGCTGCAATCTGAGCATGAAGCTCGTCCATCTTGTTTCGCAGGGACTGAACATTTTCAAGCAGTATGGCCAGAAGTGCTAATCAAGCCTCTGAGAACTCCGCCTGCGCTTATTATTAGCTAGGGTGCAGTTAGCATTGAGCTCCCATAGCATATTAGCTCACGATAGAAGTTGTTGAGTAGAAGTTGCCCGAAGCTGAAGCTGCTCATAGCTGTAGTAGGGTCGACCGATCATAGACGAGCATAGTGCAAAACATGAACAAACAAATAAAATAAATTAAAACAAACAAAGAAACAATTTGACTCTGGGAACTCCACGATGCTGCCCTCTAGGCAGCGCCATCTTGGAGACATCACTCCAAGTTCAATGTAAAAGGACATGAAGTGTAATAAAGTTTATCCTTTTGGTATCATTTGTTAAACATGCTACAGAACATAAAATCTCATGCACAAACATTCTAAGAATTAACTTAGGTATTGTACCGGAATAATAATTGAAAAAGACTTATCATCAATAAAAATAAGAGTAAAAATTGAAATGTTTTTCTTAATCATTACTATATTTTACTACATTAATACTGTATTAATTAAGACATAGTATTTTACTGCCGGCTGCTCATTCACGCATGTGATTGATACATGGGGTTTTACTTCCAGGTACAGAACTTGCGGATTATCTCGATTCACGGGAGGGCTCGGAACCCCCGCGAATGCCGAGGGCCTACTGTATTGTTGTGACAGACATAAAGCCGTTGTCATACCTCATACCACTGCCAAATTGGATGCCACCAGTTACACATGGTTAGCAGCTTTTATCTTCAAGATCCAATATAAAGCAGGCATAAAGATGCTCTTTCTAGAAGGCCACCCAGATAGCTTTTTAATGATGTCAGCATCAAAAGAGTACACCCGTTAGTCCACCCAAACTCATTTGGCTGATTTTGAGATTGGTGTGAGCCATAACAATTGCTAGTGACTGCACTAATGTCATAATTCCATCACTGTCTCTGCAGTCACTAGTTATTTCCCCAGAGGTTTAATCAGACAGCTTTGTAAATAAACAGCATGGTGGTTTATCAGATCTTCCCCACCTGTCTGAAAGAGAGACCAAGGACAAGCAATGGGCCAAACCCTGTCTCAGGAGATAATAGCACAACTTGAAAGTGGGGGAAGCTACCACCAACAATCAGAAAAGAGCTCCGTGACATTCTTTTTTTTTTCTGAGGTGGTGGAGTTGTCTCAAACTCCATAACCAAGTGCTGTATTGCAGATGCCAAGACAGTGTCACATATCAGCTCATCCTACCTGAACAGTTCTGAGCTATGGTTCTACAGAGCCTTCACAACGATATGGGCCACCTATGTATTGAACACACATTGGATTGGTGAGTTCAGGTATTCTACCAGATTCTACAGGTCAAAAAATGGCAGCTGATGTGGAGCGAAAAGGTAAAAAGTTGTGATTGGTGCATCCGCAGAATGGTACAGCCAGAAAAGGCAGCAACATTAATGAACATAAAGTCCCTAGAAACTTGTTTGTTTGGACTTCTTGCCTCTAGAGCCTGACAGACATAACACAAAGAATATCCTGGTGATCATAGATCATCAAAGATCTATGCATAGTTGCTAGTATCCATAAAACTGTATGACTCCATATTATCACAGGAGGAATCTGGTCAAATGTTTTAATGTGATGTTGCTGAACATGCTGGAGACCTTAAACAATAAAAACAAATCACAGTGGTGAAACTCAGTAAAACCTCTGGTGTACACATACAACTGTACAAAAAAAATGATGTAACAGGGTTCATGCAGTATGAACTAGTATTTGGTCATCAACCAAGTTTGCTTGTTGATCTGGCTTACTCTTGAGAAATGGAGAGCAGATGTCTCACTCACTGTACGGGCAAAAGCTCAAGTCTCAGCTGGAGGAGGGCTGCAAAAGAGCCATGAAGAATTCCAGGACAGCAGACAGGAACAAGGAAAGATTTGACGGACCTTTAACTGTTAGAGGCTAGTGTCAAAGTGTTAATGAAAACTGTTCGGGTACGTGGCAACACAAATTTGCCGATAAATGGAAGTCAGAAATTTATGTGGTGGTGAAGCAAGTGAGCTGGAGATCTTCCAGTCTACATACTTAGACCAGAGAACAAGGAAGGCCCCTTATGGACACTTCTTAGAGACCACCTACTTGCATGTGGTCCTCCTCCACTGAGTGATGGTAAGAGAGAGCTGCCAAAATATATGCAATTATAGCAGGGCAGTAGTGGCTTAGTGGTTTACTGATCCAAAGATCAGCAGTTCAATCTCCACGATCAACAAAGTTGGGCCCCTGAGCATATATAAAATACCAACAATGAATGTTTTAGTGAATTTTCTGCACAGTCCTTGTTTAATATAGCAAAGAAACATTACATTAAATTAAAAATAGAAATACTGCAGTTCTAATACTCTAAGTTACAAGTTGTTTGTAAAGATCACTGTGTCAGCAGTGAGCCCACGTTGACTGTTTAAAGTTTGGTTTACTTTAGGTTGAGATGGAACACTGTGACAGGCCAAGAGGGAATGTCAGAAGGTATATTACTATCATCAGAACAGCAATATACAGGGACTTCAGCAAAAAGAAAATACAGTGAGGAAAGAGGTCTACTCAGCACCGAGGACGACACTCTGGATCAAGCCTTGGAGATTCACCTCAACATCTGTATTGCATTACTGAAAGTAAGAAACCCCAAATTTCTTCATCCATATTAATATACATGAAACCAATCTTTGGGACATCATATCCAAGAACGCAGACCAACTGGGTTGAGATTTGTATTAAGCACTTTATTTGTATTTCTGCCCCATACAGTATAAAAATGCAAAAGTTCAAAGAATTGGAAATGCATGTTTGAGTACACACCTGGAGAAAATAATCACACAAAGTCAGAGAGAATAGACTGAAATGGTTTGGACATGTACAGAGGAGGGATAGTGAGTATATTGGTAGTAGGATGCTGAGGTTGGAGCTACCGAGCAGAAAACCTAGAGGAAGACCAAAGAAGAGATTTATGATGGTGTGGTAAAGGAAGACATGAAGGTCATTGGCGTAAGAGAAGAAGATGCAGAGGACAGGGTGAGATGGAGGCAGATGATTTGCTGTGGCGACCATTGAAGGGAATAGCCGAAAGGAAAAGAAGATATATATATATATATATATATATATATATATATATATATATATATATATTATACACACACACACACACACACACACACAGTCGGCCCCCTACTTACCCTACTTACGAAGACCCCTGGGTATGAAATCCCCGGGTTACAAAAATCATTTCCCCAAGTTTCTGGGATACGAATACAACCCCCTCTGATAAAGAAATTCAAAATTCAAATGCACCAATCAAAATTTCACCCAATCCGCAAGTTGCTCTCTCATTGGCTGTCTCTCAACATCCCGCCACGCTGGCCTCCCATTGGCTTGGAGGGATGACGCAGAACCAGAAGGAGACCTTAAAGCAGAAATACAGTGAGGACCTCAGATCTTTCAAGAGACAGAAGGAAGCTTAACTCTTTAGTTTTTAGTTTAGTTTTTTAAGTTGTTTAATTCAGTAAATATTTTACCAGGCAAAAGGCCTAGAGGAAGACCAAAGAGACGATTCATGGATGTGGTAAAGGAGGACATGAAGGTCGTTGGTGTAAGAGAAGAAGATGCAAAGGATAGGGTGAGATGGAGGCAGATGATTCGCTGTGGCGACCCCTGAAGGGAAAAGCCGAAAGGAAAAGAAGAAGAAGAATTCAGTAAATATTTAATAAATGTGGGCGCATTTGAGCTCATCTGGAATTCCGATCCCTCAAGGAATCAAGTTAAAGTTGAGTTTGGACCTTCGTCAAGCAGGGAATGCACTTTGAATTCCACATCTTGTGGGCATGATCGAAGCGCGCGCACGCACACGCACACGCGCGAGCAAGAGAGAGAGAGAGAGAGAGAGAGAGAGAGAGAGAGAGAGTTGTAGTCGGCAGTCACTCAATGGAGTGTAACGTTAATCCAATCTCCCCTTGTGCTGTGTTCATTATTATTTTTTTTTTTACAGACAAGATGGTCATTTTTGCAAATGAAACAAAAATCCCCAAGTAATAAATTCTGAGATTTTATGCATCGTGAAATACTCTCTGCTTCTCTGTCATGCAAGCAGCACCACTCCCTTCCACAAACAAAAGCACATAGAAGAGAGAAAACTCAATGGGTTCTTTTTATTGGATGACTGGTTGCCTAGGTGATGTAAGGTCAAAAAATAGAAAGAAAAATGGATTTTATATTTAAGAGAAAGAGAGAAGTTGAGGATCAGACAGCAGAAGATGCAGAGGAAGCACATGGAGCATGGAGGCAATGCAGTAGCCCAGAGACGGACCATGAATGGCTGAAATGTTACTCGATCCAGACCACAACAGTAGGCTGTATGATATTTTGTGTAGTTTACATTGACTGTGGGCTGAGGCTGTACGAAAGCTTCAGAAAACACTGTTTCAATTCAATTATGTTGAAGTTGTTGTGTTATTATTGTTCTGATATTCTCTCGCCCTAAAAGGTATTTTATCTGCACTTTATCTGAAAATGCTTTGATATATTACATTATATACATATATAGACATTATGTGTCTGACATCTTACATTATGCCCTCAAGGACGTACACGGGATTTAAGAACCAAAGTCAGAAAAGCGCAGCATTTATTCACGTGTATAGTTTGATGCTCTGAGAAAATTTTTTTTGAGTTGCACAATACCTGTAAGAATCTTATCCTACTTTCACCCTTCTATAATTTGAACTAAGAATAAAATAGTATTTCAAGGATCCACAAGGAATCATCACTCCAGAGTTCTGACCTTAACAGATCTAGTATGTATTTTTATGTACTTTGATGCATGTGTGTTTATATAATGTACACAAACATTATCACCATAAACCACACCTTACAATTTTCAACATCTAGAAGAGTAAATGAAAGAAATGTAACAAAAAGCATAGAATAGGGAAAAGATGCACAAATATTCTCTCTCTGTGTAAACTAATAGAATCCAAAATTAACCTTTAAACTAAGAGTCGAAAATGGCCTTTTTTGGCCGGTCATGTCTCTCAGTCTCTGTGGTGGAGATTCATGTAAAAGAGTCATTACTGACTTTCGTCAAGAGGAGCTGCATAGCTGTCAGCATATTTATGCCCTGCGCTGGCCTGGTGAGATGTCCAGGGCGTACTCTGCCCTCGCCCACAGTTGGCTGAGATGGGCACCAGCCTCCCTAATCCTATCTTAATTCCAACTAGGATAATGGGTTCAGAAAATGGATGAATGGATGGCCTTTTTACCTCTATTCACTCATTCGTTTGTTTTCTAAAACACTTAATCCTAATTAGGGTTAGCACCTTTTCAGCCGACTCTGGGTGAGGGCAAGGTATACCCTGGACAGCTTGCCAGGCCATCACAGGGCCAACATTCATATAACCATTCATACTCACACTCACACCTAGGTGTGATTTGGAAAAGCCAATTGACCTACTGTGCATGTTTTTGGACTGTGGGAGGAAACCGGAGTACTCGGAGGAAACCTACGCAAGCACAAAGAGAACATGAAAACTCAGAAATTCCCCGGCTGTGAATTGAACCAAGAACCTTCTTGCCATGAGGCAGACATGCTAAAAACTGTGGCACCATACTACCCCTTTTTACCTCTAGTAAAATGAAATATACCCAATTGGCATGTGATTCTTTTTTCTTGATATGCTGCCATCTCCTATCTGGTGTATGAATGGTATCGGTTTCGTGTGGTACTGGTTGCGCATGCTTGGGCCAGATATCAGAGGTTAAAGGCATCTGATACAAACAGATATCATAAGCTAACCTTGCTGATTTTAGTACTATTTCAAAAAATCATATGCCATAAAAATCCCTGTAAAAATACTGAATGTGCTTCAAAAATAAATTCATTGTTATTGATTAATTGTCCGTGAGATTGATGGGCTTCCTGAGTCCTGACAGACAGACATTTTATTGAGTATAAGGCCACTGGCCCATAATACACACATACATATACATTGCATGAGTTTGCAAGAGTACTTCCATGATTAAAGAGAGCCATCAGAGTTCCTTATTTTCTTAATATTATATAAAAAATAGGCACAAGTTTTTAGTGACACATTCATTTGTTGAAGACATTAGATTCTTCTTCTTCTTTTCCTTTCAGCTGGTCCCTTCAGGGGTCGCCACAGCGAATCATCTGCTTCCATCTCACCCTATCCTCTGCATCTTCTTCTCTGACACCAACTGCCTTCATGTCCTCCTTCACCACGTCTATGAATCTTCTCTTTGGTCTTCCTCCAGACCTTCTGCCTGGTAGTTCCAACCTCAGGATCCTACTACCAATATACTCACTATCCCTCCTCTGTACATGTCCAAACCATTTCAATGTAGCCTCTCTGACTTTGTCTCCAAAACGTCTTGCATGTGCTGTCCCTCTGATGGACTCATTCCTGATCCTATCCATCTTCATTGCTCCCAAAGAGAACCTCACATTTTCATCTCTGCTATCTCCAGCTCTGCCTCCTGTCTTTTCCTCAGTGCCACTGTTTATAAACCATACAACATCGCTGGCCTCAACACCGTCTTGTACACTTTTCCTGTCATTCTTGCCGATACCTTCCTATCACACATCACACCGGACACTTTTTTCCAACCATTCCAATCTGCCTGCACACTCTTCTTCACCTCTTTTCCACACTCTCCACTGTTCAGGATTGTTGAGCCCAAATACTTAAAATCCTCCAGCTTCGTTATCTCTGCTCCCTGTAACCTCACCGTTCCTCTTGGGTCCTTCTCGTTCACACATGTATTCTGTTTTACTGCAGCTAACCTTAATTCCTCTCCCTTCCAGGGCATACCTCCACCTCTCTAGATTTTCCTGCACTTATTCTCTGCTCTCACTACAGATCACAACTCCCTCTGCAAACATCATAGTCCATTGGGAATCTTGTCTAACATCGTCCGTCAACCTGCCCATCACCATAGCAAACAAGAAGGGGCTGAGAGCTGACCCTTGATGCAGTCCCACCTCCACCTTGAACTCTTCTGTCACACCAACAGCACACCTCACCACTGTCTTACATCTCTCATACATGTCCTGCACCACTCTAACATACTTCTCTGCCACTCCAGACTTGCTCACGCAATACCACAGTTCCTCTCTCAGCACCCTGTCATATGTTTTCTCCAGATCCACAAAGGCGCAATGCAGCTCCCTCTGACCTTCTCTGTACTTCCCTATGAACATCCTCAAAGCAAACACTGAATATGTGGTGCTCTTTCTTGGCATGAAATCAAACTGTTGTTCACAAATGCTGACCTCTGCCCTTAGTCTAGCTTCCACTATTCTTTCCCATGACTTCATCGTATGGCTCATCAACTTTATCCGTCTGTCGTTGCCACAACTCTGCACATCTCCCTTGTTCTTAAAAATGGGCACAAGCACACTTCTCCTCTATTCCTCCGGCATCTGCTCACTCTCTAAGACCTTGTTGAATGTTCTTGTCTGAAAATCTACTGCTACCTCATCTAGACACTTCCATACCTCCACCGGTATGTCATCAGGACCAACTGCCTTTCCACTCTTCATCCTCGTCAATGCCCTCCTCACTTCACCCTTACTAATCTTTGCTACTTCCTGGTCCTCAACGGTCACCTCTTTTACTCTTTTTTCTCTCTCATTTTCCTCATTCATCAGCTCTTCAAAGTACTCTTTCCATCTTCCCAGCACAATTCTGTCATCAATCAATACATTTCCCTCTCTGTCCTTTATCACTTTAACTTGCTGCATGTCCTTCCCATCTCTATTTCTCTGCTGTGCCAACCTGTATAAATCATTTTATCTGTCCTTACTGTCCAACCTATCATACAAGTCATCATACACCCTCTGTTTGGCCTTTGACACTGCTACCTTTGCCTTACGCTATGTCTCCTTGTACTCCTGTTTACTTTCTTCGGTCCCACTTCTTCTTAGCTAACCTCTTCCTTTGTACACACTCCTGCACTTCCTCATTCCACCACCAAGTCTCCTTATCTACGGTCCTTCCAGAGGACACACCAAATACTCTCCTACCTGTCTCCCTGATCACATTTGCTGTAGTTGTCCAGTCATCTGGAAGCACTTCCTGACCACCCAAAGCCTTTTTCAAGTCCTCCTTGAAGACTACACAACACTCTTCCTTTTTCAGCTTCCACCACTTTGTCTTCTGCCCTGCCTTTGCCTTCTTCACCTTTTTCACCATCAGCATCATCCTGCACACCACCATCCTATGCTGCTTGGCAACACTCTCACCCAGTACTATTTTGCAGTCACTGACTTCCTTCAAATTACATCGCCTACACAAGATGTAGTCTACCTGTGTGCTCCTACCTCCGCCTTTATAAGTCACCTTATGCTCCTGTCTCTTCTGGAAGAAAGTATTCACTACAGTCATTTCTATCCTTTTTGCAAAATCTATCAACATCTGTCCTTCTGTGTTCCTGTCCTGGATACCAAACCTGCCCATCATTTCCTCGTCCCCTCTGTTGCCTGCACCAACATGTCCATTGAAGTCTGCACAAATGACCACTCTTTCACCTTTGGGGTACTCTGCATCACTTAATCTAACTCACTCCAGAATCTCTCCTTATCTTCTAGCTCACATCCTGCCTGTGGGGCATAAGCACTAACAACATTGAACATCACGCCTTCAATTTCTAACTTGAGACTCATCACTCTGCCTGACACTCTTTTCACTTCTAAAACATTTCTGATCAACCCCTCCTTTAAGATGACTCCTACTACATTTCTCTTTCCATCTACACCATGATAAAACAGCTTAAACACTGCTCCAACATTCGAATTCCCTACTCTCAGTTCTTGACTTTCTTCTTCTCTCTCTGCCTACGGACATGCCTCCCACCTCTCCTTCTTTGACCTCTCCTTCTTTGACCAACACTAGGCCAATTTCTACCAGCACCCTGTTGGTTGACAGCACTGATGGCAGTCGTTGTTAACCCGGGCCTCGACCGATCCGGTAAGAAATTTGTATTGACGGTTCGCATTCTGTAATTTGGCAAAAGTTTTACACCAGATGCCCTTCCTGTCGCAACCTTCTGCATTTATCCAGACTTGGGACCGGCGTGAGGACGGACACTTGTTTGTGCCCCCCTCATGGCTGCATTTTCGATTTCATCAAAGTATTGTCATATAGTTCACGTTCAAGCTCTAAAAATACATGTTATGTGTGCAGTAGAGATGGAATCTTAAACAAGCATATTACTGATAAGATAAGATAAGATAAGATACAGCTTTATTAATCTCACAATGGAGAAATTCACTGTTACAGGCTCTTGAGGTACTATCAGTAGGGGGTGCAAAAATAGATACAAGATACTGTGCCTTGAGGATAAATTTGTTTTATGAATAAAATATCCAACCTAAAGTGAGATATACCTGGAGCTACTATGTATCACTGTTAACACCTTTAACGATGAGGTCATGAGCCACTTCCATAAGGTTTTAAAAAGAAGGCAGAAACAAGCCACATTACAAATGTTCTTCAAGAAAAGAAAGAGACATCCTGAAGAAGAGTCATCCATGCCAAAGCAAGTAGCAAGAGAAAAAACCCACCTTTGTCTCATTCACCTGAAACTTTTATGAAAGAGGATCCTCCTCCTCTTTCCCTCTCCAACATTTACGTATGCCACCTGCTCACCACCACTAAGGTTAAAATTCTTATCTTTATTGTTGTTATGCTTTAACTCTACTGTGGTTTTTATTTTAGTGTGTTATGGTCTGTGTTTTTAGAGACTCTGGTTTTGGCAGCTCTCTGTCTCTCTCTGCACGCTGGAGAAGGGCATGACATTCACACACACTAAAGCACTAAACCCACACACCTGATTTCACTTAATCACAGGCTATAAAGACTAGCAGCACGCTCCTCCTGATGCTAGAAGATTGACCCTCTTTTCCGTGATCTCCCTGGCTCTCAGCTCCATGATCCACTAGTTCCCGCTTTAGTTTGATTTCCGTGTTTCTCCACATCTCTAACAGTAATTCTGATTGCCCCGTCATAGAAGGGCTAGAAGATTCTGTGATGCTAGGAACATTCAGCCAGACCCAAAAATGTAGGACACAGAGTGTGATGAAAACAGAAGAGCTTTATTGTTCATAGGGAAGACACTAGAGAACGGGGACATCGTAGTCACTGTTAGATATGCAGAGAAACACGGAAATCAAACTAAAGCAGGAACTGGTGGAGCACAGAGCTGAGAGCCAGAGGGATCACGGGGAACAGGGACAATCTTCCAGCACTGAGAGGAGCGCTCTGCTTGTCTTTATAGTCCGTGATTAAGTTGAATCAGGTGTTTAGCGCTCCAACCACGTGTGACAGCCATGCCCCTCTCCAGCACGCAGAGAGACACACACACACACACACAGAAAGAGAGAGAGAGAGTGTGTGTGTGTGAGAGAGAGAGAGAGAGAGAGAGAGAGAGAGAGAAATGCCAAAACCAGAGTCTCTCACAACACAGACCATGACATAGTGTATTGTATTCAATAATTTTTTCACTTAATTTGCAGACCTATGGTATGAATTACGGTACCGTTAACTTCTTCTCAAAAGACAATGGAACGGATTAAGACTGTATACATTATTTGTAATGGGGAAAAGCGGATTCGGAATTCGACTAAATCGGAATTCGACCAGCTGTCGGGAACGAATTATGGTCTAGGACCAAGGTACCACTGAAATATAAAAAATAAAATGTACAGCACTTAAAGCAAGATAAGGTGAACACTAAAACAATAACTACACACTTTTAGTTGCTTCACTTTGAACTATTATCCAGTGTAAGTTGTACTGCATTATCTTACAGGCACTGAGGATGTCGAATGTGGAGTACATGCAAAAGTTTATCCTGGAAGAACTATCACGGCAAAATGAAGTGCTTGAAAAAATCATCACTTTGACAGAGAGGAAAACTCATGATATCTCAGCAACAGAATGTAAGTTTTCAAATGAATAGTTATGAAATCCATGTATTTCGAATATGAACAAGTATTGTTCTTGGACAGCTGTGACATGTATTTCAAGCCCATCTCACAAAAGAATTTGCATTTTTTTCTTGATGTTGTATGAATGGAGCTACATCAGGTGGATGGAAAAACTGTGTAGTTCTGGTAACATATAAACTACTGTATATAAATAGTTCCAAGAAAAAAAAAATCCTGTATGATACTCCTGTGATAAGTTGATGCATGACTGCATTATGGCTCAACTTCACACCGTTATAAAAATGTGACATGTGGGTATGGAAGGAAGTCCTATAAATTTATTGCAGAGCAATCATATTTTTTTCTAATATTACTGTACAATTATAAATTTATCAGATAACCAAAAATTGTGCATTTGGTTCCAAAGTGGATTATAGACAAGGTGTGCAACTATCAACCTGGAGATTGCAGGTTTGAATATCACAGTCATCCAAAACTTTGGGAACTAATTCGCTGAACATTCTCAGGAGGAAAGGATGGCATACGCTTGCATCTCTGTCAGTTACAGTAATCACCAGCCACTTATGGATGTCTGTGAGTTTATTTGAGCAGAGGTGGGCAATTATTTTGGCTCAGGGGCCACATTGAATTTTAAAATTTGACTAATGGGCCGGGTCAGCAAGATACGATAAAAAAATGCATTTTTTAACAGTACATATCAAACATAAACAGAAAAAAAACATTAAAAAATCCGCATACCCTTTAGTGGGAACAGTGCGGTTGATTACCCATTTTTGCCAGTGCATCAAAGCCTGGTGGTAATTCTGTTGTGGTTCTGAAATTTGAGGTGTTCATCACTGAATTGGGACCGTTTGGCTGCTTTGTTGGTGTTCATCACACTAAAAGTCTGTTCACACACATATGTAGAACACCACTAGCATCCACTGTGCGATCTTCTGGATGTTTGGAAATTTGGCTGCGCTTAATGAAGCATAAAAGTCATCCAGTTTAAGGAGGTTGAATGTCTCCTTTATCATCATGTCAGATTGGAGATCAATCAATGCAGCCATGAGGCGGGGGGTGGGGGGGGGGGGGCACTAACCAGTGTCTCTCCCCCTTATGCTGGTCCCAAGCCCGGAGAAATGCAAAGGGTTGTGTCAGGAAGGGCATCCGATGTAAAATCAATGCCAAACTTTTATGATGCAAATCAGAAGTATTACCCCCATACCAGATCGGTCGAGGCCTGGGTTAACAACGACCGCCATCAGTGCTGTCAATCAACAGGGTGCTGATGGAAATTGGACTACTGTTGGTCGAAGACGTCAAAGAAGGAGAGGTGGGAGGCATATCCGTAGGCAGAGAGAGAAGAGGAAAGGCATGAGTCTAGCACTGAGAGTAGGGACTTTGAATGTTGGAACTATGCAAAGCAAAGATAGAGAGCTGGCTGACATGATGCAGAGCAGGAAGGTGGACATACTGTGTGTTCAGGAGACCAGGTGGAAAGGTAGCAAAGCTAAAAGCTTAGGAGCAGGGTTTAAGCTGGTTTATCATGGTGTGGATGTAAAGAGAAATGGAGTAGGAGTCATCTTGAAGGAGGGGTTTGTCAGGAACGTTCGATAAGTGAAAAGAGTGTCAGACAGAGTGATGAGTCTCAAGTTAGAAATTGAAGGTGTAATGTTCAATGTTGTTAGTGCTTATGCCCCACAGGCAGGATGTGAGCTAAAAGAGAAGGAGAGATTCTGGAGTATGATGCAGAGTACCCCCAGAGGTGAAAGAGTGGTCATTGGTGCAGACTTCAATGGACATGTTGGTGCAGGCAACAGAGGGGACGAGGAAGTGATGGGCAGATTTGGTATCCAGGACAGGAACACAGAAGGACAGATGTTGATCGATTTTGCAAAAAGGATGGAAATGGCTATGGTAAATATTTCCTTCCAGAAGAAACAGGAGCATAGGGTGACTTAAAAAAGTGGAGGTAGGAGCACACAGGTAGACTACGTCTTGTGTAGGCGATGTAATTTGAAGGAAGTCAGTGACTGCAAAGTAGTAGCGGGTGAGAGTGTTGCCAAACAGCATAGGATGGTGGTATGCAGGATGACGCTGATGGTGAGGAAGGTGAAGAAGGCAAAGGCAGAGCAGAAGACAAAGTGGTGGAAGTTGAAAAAGGAAGGGTGTCATGTTGTCTTCAAAGAGGAGTTGAAAAAGGCTTTGGGTGGCCAGGAAGTGCTTCCAGATGACTGGACAACCACAGCAAATGTGATCAGGGACACAGGTAGAAGAGTACTTGGTGTGTCCTCTGGAAGGAAAGTAGTTAAGGAGACTTGGTGGTGGAATGAGGAAGTGCAGGAGTGTGTACAAAGGAAGGGGTTAGCTTAGAAGAAGTGGGGCATTGAGAGGACCGGAGAGAGTAAACAGGAGTACAGGGAGACACAGCGTAAGGCAAAAGTAGCAGTGGCTAAGGCCAAACAGAGGGCGAATGATGACTTGAATGATAGGTTGGACAGTAAGGAGGGAGAAAATGATCTATACAGGTTGGCACAGCAGAGAGATAGAGATGGAAAGGACGTGCAGCAAGTTAGATTGATAAAGGACAGAGAGGGAAATGTATTGACTGATGACAGAAGTGTGCTGGGAAGATGGAAAGAGTACTTTGAAGAGCTGATGAATGAGGAAAATGAGAGAGAAAAAAAAGAGTAGAAGAGGTGACTGTTGAGGAGCAGGATGAGCAAAGATTAGTAAGGGTGAAGTGAGGAGGGCATTGAAGAGGATGAAGAATGGAAAGGCAGTTGGTCCTGATGATATACCTGTGGAGGTATGGAAGTGTCTAGGAGAGGTAGCAGTCGATTTTTTGACACGAACATTCAACAAGGTCCTAGAGAGTGAGAAGATGCCGGAGGAGTGGAGGAGAAGTGTGCTGGTGCCCATTTTTAAGAACAAGGGAGACGTGTAGAGTTACAGAGGGATAAAGTTGATGAGCCGTACGATGAAGTTATGGGAAAGAATAGTGGAAGCTAGACAAGGGCAGAGGTCAGCATTTGTGAACAACAGTTTGGTTTCATGCCAAGAAAGACGTGCAGAGTTACAGAGGGATAAAGTTGATGAGCCGTACGATGAAGTTATGGGAAAGAATAGTGGAAGCTAGACAAGGGCAGAGGTCAGCATTTGTGAACAACAGTTTGGTTTCATGCCAAGAAAGAGCACCATAGATGCAATGTTTGCTTTGAGGATGTTAATAGAGAAGTACAGAGAAGGTCAGAGGGAACTGCATTGTGCCTTTGTGGATCTGGAAAAAGCATATTACAGGGTGCCAAGAGAAGAACTGTGGTATTGCATGAGGAAGTCTGGAGTGGCAGACAAGTATGTTCGAGTGGTGCAGGACATGTATGAGAGATGTAAGACAGTTGTGAGGTGTTATGTCGGCGTGACCGACAAATTCATGGTGGAGGTGGGACTGCATCAAGGGTCAGCTCTGAGACCCTTCTTGTTTGCTATGTTGATGGACAGGCTGACAGACGAGGTTAGGCAAGAATCTCCATGGACTATGATGTTTGCAGATGACATTGTGATCTGTAGTGAGAGCAGAGAACTTCTTCTTTCTTCTTCTTCTTTTACTTTCGGCTGCTCCCTTTAGGGGTCGCCACAGCAAATCATCCACCTCCACCTCACCCTGTCCTCCGCATCTTCTTTTCTGACTCCAACAACCTTCATGTCTTCCTTCACCACATCCATAAATCTCTTCTTCGGTCTTCCTCGAGGCCTTCTGCCTGGTAGTTCCAACCTCAGCATCCTACTGCCAATATACTCACTATCCCTCCTCTGTACATGTCCAAACCATCTCAATCTAGCCTCTCTGACTTTGTCTCCAAAACATCTTACGTGGGCTGTCCCTCTGATATACTCATTTCTGATCCTATCCATCCTCGTTACTCCCAGGTAGAACCTCAACATTTTCATCTCCGCTACCTCCAGCTCTGCCTCCTGCCTTTTCCTCAGCGCCACTGTTTCTGAACCATACAACATCGCTGGCCTCACCACCATCTTGTACACTTTTCCCTTCATTCTTGCTGACACTCTCCTATCGCACATCACACCGGATACTTTTCTCCAACCATTCCAGCCTGCCTGCACACGCTTCTTCACCTCTTTTCCACACTCTCCATTGCTCTGGATTGTTGAGCCTAAGTACTTAAAATCCTCCACCTTCGTTATCTCTGCTCCCTGTAACATCACCGTTCCTCCTGGGTCCTTCTCATTCACACACATGTATTCTGATTTTCTGAGGCTAACCTTCATTCCTCTCCTTTCCAGGGCATACCTCCACCTCTCGAGATTTTCCTGCACTTGTTCTCTGCTCTCACTACAGATCACGATGTCATCTGCAAACATCATAGTCCATGGAGATTCTTGTCTCACCTCGTCTGTCAGCCTGTCCATCACCATCGCAAACAAGAAGGGGCTGAGAGCTGACCCTTGATGCAGTCCCACCTCCACCTTGAACTCTTCTGTCACACCGACAGCACACCTCACCACTGTCTTACATCTCTCATACATGTCCTGCACCACTCTAACATACTTCTCTGCCACGCCAGACTTCCTCATGCAATACCACAGTTCTTCTCTTGGCACCCTGTCATATGCTTTTTCCAGATCCACAAAGGCACAATGTAGCTCCCTCTGACCTTCTCTGTACTTCTCTATTAACATCCTCAAGGCAAACATTGCATCTGTGGTGCTCTTTCTTGGCATGAAACCAAACTGTTGTTCACAAATGCTGACCTCTGCCCTTAGTCTAGCTTCCACTATTCTTTCCCATAACTTCATCGTATGGCTCATCAACTTTATCCCTCTGTAGTTGCTGCAACTCTGCACGCCTCCCTTGTTCTTAAAAATGGGCACCAGCACACTTCTCCTCCACTCCTCCGGCATCTGCTCACTCTCTAGTACCGTGTTGAATGTTCTTGTCAGAAAATCTACTGCTACCTCTCCTAGACACTTCCATACCTCCACAGGTATATCATCAGGACCAACTGCCTTTCCATTCTTCATCCTCTTCAATGCCCTTCTCACTTCACCCTTACTGATCTTTGCTACATCCTGCCCCTCAATGGTTACCTCTTCTACTCTTTTTCTCTCTCATTTTCCTCATTCATCAGCTCTTCAAAGTACTCTTTCCATTTTCCCAGCACACTTCTGTAATCAGTCAATAGAGTTCCCTCTCTGTCCTTTATCAATCTAACTTGCTGCACGCCCTTTCCATCTCTATTTCTCTGCTGTGCCAACCTGTATAGATCATTTTCTCCTCTTTACTATCCAACCTATCATACAAGTCATCATATGCCCTCTGTTTGGCCTTAGCCACTGCTACTTTCGCCTTACGCTGTGTCTCCCTGTACTCCTGTTTACTCTCTTCGGTCCTCTCAATGTCCCACTTCTTCTTGGCTAACCTCTTCCTTTGTACACACTCCTGCACTTCCTCATTCCACCACCAAGTCTCCTTATCTACTTTCCTTCCAGAGGACACACCAAGTACTCTCCTACCTGTGTCCCTGATCACATTTGCTGTGGTTGTCCAGTCATTTGGAAGCACTTCCTGGCCACCCAAAGCCTGTTTCAACTCCTCCTTGAAGACAACACGACACTCTTCCTTTTTCAGCTTCCACCACTTTGTCTTCTGCTCTGCCTTTGCCTTTTTCACCTTTCTCACCATCAGAGTCATCCTGCACACCACCATCCTATGCTGTTTGGCAACGCTCTCACCCACGATGACTTTGCAGTAACTGACTTCCTTCAAATTACATCGCCTACACAAGATGTAGTCTACCTGTGTGCTCCTACCTCCGCTTTCATAAGTCACCCTATGCTCCTGTTTCTTCTCAAAGAAAGTATTCACCACAGCCATTTCCATCCTTTGCAAAATCTATCAACATCTGTCCTTCATGCTCCTGTCCTGGATACCAAACCTGCCCATCACTTCCTCGTCCCTCTGTTGCCTGCCCCAACATGTCCATTGAAGTCTGCACCTATGACCACTCTTTCACCTCTGGGGTACTCTGCATCACTTCATCTAAGTCACTCCAGAATCTCTCCTTCTCTTCTAGCTCACATCCTGCCTGTGGGGCATAAGCACTAACAACATTGAGCATTACACCTTCAATTTCTAACTTGAGATTCATCACTCTGTCTGACACTCTTTTCACTTTTAGAACATTCCTGACAAACTCCTCCTTCAAGATGACTCCGACTCCATTTCTCTTCCCATCCACACCGTGATAAAATAGCTTAAACCCTGCTCCTAAGCTTTTAGCTTTGCTACCTTTCCACCTGGTCTCCTGAACACACAGTATGTCCACCTTCCTCCTCTGCATCATGTCAACCAGCTCTCTACCTTTTCTGTGCATAGTTCCAACATTCAAAGTCCCCACTCTCAGTCCTAGACTCATGCCTTTCCTCTTCTCTCTCTGCCTACGGACACGCCTCCCACCTCTCCTTCTTCGACGCCTTCGACCAACAGTAGTCCAATTTCCATCAGCACCCTGTTGATTGACAGCACTGATGGCGGTCGTTGTTAACCCGGGCCTCGACCGATCCGGTATGGAGGTAATACTTTTGATTTGCATTTTAAGTAATTGGCATTGGTTTTACGTCGGATGCCCTTCCTGACACAACCCTCTGCATTTCTCCGGGCTTGGGACCGGCATGAGGGGGAGAGACACTGGTTAGTGCCCCCCCATCTCATGGCTGCATTTAGTGAGAGCAGAGAACAAGTGCAGGAAAATCTAGAGAGGTGGAGGGATGCCCTGGAAAGGAGAGGACTGAAGGTTAGCCTCAGAAAATCAGAATACATGTGTGTGAATGAGAAGGACCCAGGAGGAACGGTGATGTTACAGGGAGCAGAGATAACTAAGGTGGAGGATTTTAAGTACTTAGGATCAACGATCCAGAGCAATGGAGAGTGTGGAAAAGAGGTGAAGAAGCGTGTGCAGGCAGGCTGGAATGGTTGGAGAAAAGTGTCCGGTGTGAGGTGCGATAGGCGAATGTCCGCAAGAATGAAAGGAAAAGTGTACAAGACGGTGGTGAGGCCAGCAATGTTGTTTGGCTTAGAAACAGTGGAGCTGAGGAAAAGGCAGGAGGCAGAGCTGGTGGTAGCAGAGATGAAAATGCTGAGGTTCTCTCTGGGAGTAACATGGATGGATAGGATCAGAAATGAGTATATCAGAGGAACAGCCCGTGTAAGATGTTTTGGAGACAAAGTCAGAGAGGCTAGATTGAGATGACTTGGACATTTACAGAGGAGGGATAGTGAGTATATTGGCAGTAGGATGCTGAGGTTGGAACTACCAGGCAGAAGGCCTCGAGGAAGACCAAAGAAGAGATTTATGGATGTGGTGAAGGAAGACATGAAGGTCGTTGGAGTCAGAGAAGACGATGCAGAGGACAGGGTGAGATGAAGGCGGATGATTTGCTGTGGCGACCCCTGAAGGGAGCAGCCGAAAGTAAAAGAAAAAGAAGAAGATTGGAGATCAATCAGTTCAACTGCAACTCCTGTGGTACCGTTTCAGGCCTTTGTGAGAAGGGACATGACACCCGCTGAAGTGCCCTGTCAATTTTTCCAAAATCACAAAACCGACAGCAGAATTCTTCATGCAGGTCCTCCAGTGCTTTCCTGGATTTTTTCACATGTTGCAAAGTCAAATGAATGCAATTGATCAATCATCCACGTCAAACATGAATTCTGCACCAATCGATCTTCAGTTGGCCAGATTAAAAAGACCAACGGGCTGGATGTGGCCCGCAGGCAGTAGTTTGCCCACCCCTGCTTGTGTGTCATTATCTCTTTTTTAAAAAAAAAATTTTTTGCACTGCAAGCCCTGCACTGAAATACTGTAATTAATTATTTTTTATTATAATGCTTAAGTGAGAGATGATGAACCATGGGGGCGTGCCAGCAATAACACCCCAACATAATTCGAAATAAAATTGAACTGATCTATAAAGCTGATATTTGGTCATGCCACACTATTACATTTAAGTTCAAAGACATGTTTTGCTTTGAAAAAATGTTAAACTATTTGAATCTTGTTTCGTAATAACCTGATTTTTTTTTTTAGTGTGGTCTGGTGAACCAAAGCTGAGAAATGTTATGATGTTGTGGGACGAGTGCTGTGGAAGTGCATCGGTATTCTGTTGCAGTGCTGAATCATTTCTCAGGATTCTGCGCAGGGGTTTCATTCACAAAGTGAATGCCAAGTTGCCAGGCCAGACTGATCGAGGTTTTGATTCTTATTGTATTGTATTGTGTTGTATTGTATTGTATTGTATTGTATTCTATTATCCAATGTATTTTCCCCAGTCTTTGCTCAGCTGTTGCACCAAGTCCAGTCCAGTTCTATGATGATTCCATTGGCAGCATGTGCAACAGATCGGGTGTCTTTGTTTCAATTACATGTGTACCTATGCTATTGGAAGGTCACCAACCTAGGAGAACATATCTCTCAAATATCCAGAGAAGGTAAGTGAAAAATGTACCTCAACACAATATAGGTTCTGTTCATAATATAAAACAAAAGACACATTTTAATACAGTTTGGGGAACAATACATTTTAGAGATGAGTAACAAAATAATATGTTTAATAACTGAATTAAAATGTCTAAACCTTCGGTCCTAGAAATTATTTTATTGTTAAAGTTACTAATAACTGCCTAAACAAGGGCTACTTAGCAAAGTGTGAAAAAGTTTGCAATTCATATTATTAGAATGATGTTCCTGTTTTTTTTAAATAAATGCTGCAATATATTAACAAATCACACTAACAGCACAGGATATTTCAATCAAACATCATAAAGAATCGAGACACCTTTTTTGCTACAGACCAGAGTATAAATATACAGTATATGAGATATAAATAATGTGTTTCCTAATCAAGAATTATAATTCATATTTTTCTTCTTCTTCTCTCAGCTTATCGCGCCACTGCTGGCGGATGGCCTCCACATACATTTCTAATTTTGGCGATCTTGTGCCAACTGCATCCATCTACTTCCAGATTTGTGCTTGATTTTTCGCTGGCCTCAACACCGTCTTGTACAGTTTTCCTTTCATTTTTGCCGATACCTTCCTATCACACATCACACCGGACACTTTTCTCCAACCATTCCAACCTGCCTGCACACGTTTCTTCACCTCTTTTCCACACTCTCCATTGCTCTGGATTGTTGAGCCGAAGTACTTAAAATCCTCCACCTTCCTTATCTCTGCTCCTTGTAACCTCACCGTTCCTGTTGGGTCCTTGGCATTCATACACATGTATTCCATCTTACTGAGGCTAACCTTCATTCCCCTCCTTTCCAGAGCATACCTCCACCTCTCTAGGTTTTCCTGCACTTGTTCTCTGCTCTCACTGCAGATCACAATGTCATCTGCAAACATCATAGTCCATGGAGAGTCTTGTCTAACCTCGTCTGTCAGCCTGTCCATCACCATAGCAAACAAGAAGGGGCTCAGAGCTGACCCTTGATGCAGTCCCACCTCCTCCTTGAACTCTTCTGTCACACCGACAGCACACCTCACCACTGTCTTACATCTCTCATACATGTCCTGCACCACTCTAACATACTTCTCTGCCACTGCAGACTTTCTCATGAAATACCACAGTTCCTCTCTCGGCACCCTGTCATATGCTTTGTCATATGCTAACAATGTTTGTCTCGCACTACATGCCATGCATAGGTCACTGCTCCGTGTGCTTCCTCTGCACCTTCCACTCTCTGTTCGTCAACTTGCTTATCATCCCGCTTTCTCTTAAACATAAAATCAATTTCACTTTGCTTTTTTTTTTACCTTAAAGTGTGTCAGGATGTGTTTACATCCTGTTCCCTATCAAAAGGATGCACACGACCTCCCGCTGATCCTCCTAGCACAGTCTGGGGTTCTTTCATCACCTTGGCAACCAGCCATCCAATGAAATTGAGTTTTCTCTCTTCCGCGTGTGTTTGTTTGTGGAAGAGAATGGTGCTGCTTACACTTCAGAGAGACAGATAGAATTTTATGATATATAAAATCTCACAATTTATTACTTGGGGATTTTTGTTTTTGTTTTGACTATCCTGTTGTCTGGGGGGGGGGGGGGGGGGCACGGCATAAGTGGACATCGGATTAAAGTTATGCTACAGTGAATGACTGCCGACTACAAATTATAGTGTTCGTCCAGCCACTAAAACCCAGTTTAACCGATCACAGAAGGCAAAAAAGAAAGAGCTCGCATTGTATGCATGGCTGAAAGTTGCATTTGTGAGGTATTCTGGTGCATTTTGGTAGAAGAGGTGCGTATGTTTTTTACCAGCATAGCGTTCCGGTGAGTTCAAGTGCATTCCGGCTTACTTTCACTTATGATCACAACCAAATTAAATCATCTGTCTACTTAAAGATTGTCTCACTTGATACTGCTCTCACCAAGTCTATCAGCGCAAGAATTTTGAAGACTTACAAAGCCTCCTCATCAGGGATCCAATCATATTTATCTTTTGTTGAAGACTGTGACAAAATTGGGGAGAGTCTCCTCCCAAAGAAACAAAATAAAACTTCAATATTGTTTTCCCCCCGACAACGAGGAGGTACCAGCCTGTCAACAACTTGACTCACCTAGTTGAATAGAAAAAGTGCCTGGCAGCTAGTGAAGAATTATCTAATGAAGTCTTCACTCAAAGCAACAAACACCTGTCCCAATGTAAAGCACAAATGCCCATAGCATATCTCTCATCCAATATTCCAGTTAATATTGTCAAGTTTAGCCAAACATATCAAGAATGGTCCACTCAATCTGCCTGACATAGATACTGTTGTTTGACAAATTAAATGAAGTAAAGCACCTGGACTTAATTTCCTTTCTGGCGAGTCTTCAAACTGTCAGTTCAGACACTTCCCAATCAGTGTGCCTGAGCTTTAATAGGATTTGGAAGAATGAAACTGCTCAAATCCAGCTTTACAAAACTCTAACTGTAGAAGGTCTAAATATTTTGAACTGTATAGACATGTGTCATGTATCATATTAAATATACGTGGATATTCATTCATCCATTTGGTGAACTGCTTAATCCCAATTAACATTGGGGGAGGCTGGCACCCATCTCCGCCGACTCTGGGCCGGGGCAAAGTACACCACATCGCAGGAGAGAAACACGCTGACGGCTAACTAAACTCTTGACAAAAGTCAGCAATGATTGATGATGCATGAACTTATCAACACAGATAGTGAGATACACGGACAGCCTTTGATAACCCAGTCAGCTGCACTGCGGGGACAGCACGAACAACCCGGTGATAGTGGGGCTTGACCACTCAACTTTGGGTTCACACTGCCTGTGTAGATATTCATTGTTTTAATTCATAAAACGTGAATGAACGAGGTAAACATGTTGTTTTATGTTTTTCCTCTGTTTGTATGATTAAGTGTATTTAGTGTCATGCCTAGAGACCCCAAAGAGAAGAAGGGTTCTCAAGAAGATAAAGGGAAGAAGGATCTCAGAACTGCTACCAATGGGACAAACACTTGAGCTCCTGGCCAGGTTACTTACAGATGCTAATCACAAAATTACAGCTTCAGCGACCACCTGCCTCTGTAGGGCCTCAGGCTATAAATCATTCCGGGAAAAGGTACTGAATAACAACCCACTACAGACACTCCCCGACTTACATTCATCTGTTTTACGTTTTTTCGCTTTTATGTTTTTTTTTTCTCAAAAAAAAAGTCAAATTTTGAGACTAGACATGCCTACGTAGTATGCTGACGTGATGACGCTGCATGCATTGTTTACAAACTACAGACTGAATTTGTGTGTGTGTGTGTGTGTGTGTGTGTGTGTGTGTGTATATATATATATATATATATATATATATATATATCAGTTACATAGTGTTACCCTTGTGTTAAGACGTCATCTTTATGTTTACACTGTTTTGCGGACTTTTGTAACCCTAAGCAAATCTGGTTGGTCAGAAGTGTAAGCCTACTAGCATGTCTACTAGCATGCAAGTCTCATACACAGAGATGAATAAACTATCTGTTCGGATGGACACAATCTTTATATTTATTATCTTTTAGCAGAATCCTAAGAGTGTATACTTATTTTAATATTAATATTCATTAGGATTTGTAGTTGTTCTTTGTATGCATCTCTTGAATAAAGTTTACTTACTTACACAAAAGAAAGAACTCTCCGCTTTGCTGGGAGACTGCAACAGTGCAGGCTGTGTTCTAAACGAGTTCAACGGCACCCTTGTGCATTTGAATAACCAGAAGTCCATATAACCCACAGCAAGTACACTACTTTCGGTATTGAGCGCGTCACATATTGTAAGCGTTGATTGACTGTTTTAAGCTTCATGTAAAGTGACTCGGTATAAATAAGTGACTTATTTGAAATTAATGTTGATATTATTTGATATATTTGATATAATTTTACAATTTTATGTTTATAATAATTGATTTAGGGGTGTTTTATGAGATACTGTAATGGTATTTATGGATGTATAGTACAGTATGAGTGTCATACGTCACACATCATACGTCACTGTAACAACTTACATTCACTTTCAACTTATGTTGGGCCGTCCGGAACCAATTAAAAACGTAAGTCGGGGAGCGTCTGTACTATATATACATACATACATATATATATATATCTTCTCTTCCTTTTGGCTGTTCCCTTCAGGGGTCACCATTGCGAATCATCTGCCTCCATCTCACCCTATCCTCTGCATCTTCTTCTCTTACACCAACTACCTTAATGTCCTTCTTGACCACATCCAAAAATACCAGCCAATACGTTCCTATCACACATCACACCGGACACTTTTCTCGAACCATTCCAACCTGCCAGCACATGCTTCTTCACCTCTTTTCCACACTCTCCGTTACTCTAGATTGTTGAGTCTAAGTACAGTCGGCCCCCAACTTACAAAATTAATCCGTTCCAGCGCCTTTTTCGTAAAGCGGGAGTTTCGTCAGTAGGGGTCGCATTTTATATGTTAAACGCCTGATTCGTTCCAAGGCTCCCAAGACAACCCCATAAACCCTTTAAAAATGATAAAAGTACACCAATTTTGTATTAAATATTTGTTAAGAATAAATGAAAACTACTGCGTAAACCATTTAAACATTTTATTAACATATTAAACCATTATTAATTTTTTTATTAACACATACACACACACACACACACACACAAAGACACACCCCTGACTCTCTCTCTCTCTCACTCTCACACACACAGACACACATACACATTAAATGTTTATTGTAGCGCTGCAGGCCACACCCACAAGACGTGGAATTCAAAGCGCATTCCCTGCTTGACAGATCGGAGAGCCAAACTCAACTTTAACTTGATTCCTTGAGGTATCAGAATTCCAGATGAGCTCACATGCACCACATTTTTTCAACATATACTGAATTAAACAACTTTAAAAAACTAAACTAAAAACTAAAGAGTTAAGCTTCCTTCTGTCTCTCACTCTCTGTCTCTCTCTCTCTCTCGCTCTCTCTCTCTCGCTCTCTCTCTCTCCCTCTCTCACACACACACACACATACACACACACACACACACACACACACACATGGACGAGATGTTTTATTTAAAGCGGAATTACAGTACCTGTTTGAAAGATCAGAGGTCCTCACTGTATTTCCGCTTTAAGGTCTCCTTCTGGTTCTGCGTCATCCCTCCTAGTCAATGGGAGGCCAGCGAGGCAGGATGTTGAGAGACAGCCAATGAGGGAGCAACTCGTGCATCGTGTGAAATTTTGATTGGTGCATTTGAATTTTGAATGGAGCTTATTGTAAGAGGAGGTTGTTTTCGTATCCCTGGGACGAAAACTTAAAAAAAACGCTTTTCATAACTCGAGATTTTCGTACCCAGGGGTTTCGTAAATCAGGGGCAGACTGTACTTAAAATCGTTCACCTTCTTTATCTCTGCTCCCTGTAACCTCACAGTTCCTCTTGGGTCCTTGTCATTCACACACATGTATTCTGTCTTATTGAGGCTAGCCTTCATTCCTCTCCTTTCCAGGGCATACCTCCACCTCTCTAGATTGTCCTGCACTTGTTCTCTGGTCTCACTACAGATCACGATGTCATCTGTAAACATCATAGTCCATGGGGAATCTTGTCTAACCTCGTCTGTCAACCCGTCCAGCACCATAGCAAACAAAAATGGGCTCACAGCTGACCCTTGATGCAGTCCCACCTCCACCTTGAACTCTTCTGTTACACCAACAACACACCTCACTAGTTTTTACATCTACCATACATGTTCTGAACTACTCTAACATACTTCTCTGCCACTCCAGACTTCCTCATGCAATACCACAGTTCCTCTCTCTGCACCCTGTCATATGCTTTCTCCAGATCCACAAAGGCACAATGCAGCTCCCTCTGGTCTTCTCTGTACTTCTCTATGAACATCCTCAAAGCAAACACGGCATCTGTGGTGCTCTTTCTTGGCATGAAACCAAACTGTTGTTCACAAATGCTGACCTCTGCCCTCAGTCTAGATTCCACTATTCTTTCCCATAACCTCATTGTATGGCTCATCAACTTTATCCCTCTATAGTTGCCACAACTCTAAACGTCTCCCTTGTTGTTAAAAATGGGCACCAGAACACTTCTCCTCCATTTCTCCGGCATCCTCTCACTCTCTAAGACCTTGTTGAATGTTCTTGCCAGAAAATCTACTGCTACCTCTTCTAGACACTTCCATACCTCCACCAGTATGTCATCAGGACCAACTCCCTTTCCACTCTTCATCCTCTTCAATGCCCTCCTCACTTCACCATGACTAATCTTTGCTACTTCCTGGTCCTCAACGGTCACCTCTTCTACTTTGTTTCTCTCATTTTACTCATTCATCAGCTCATCAAAAGTACTCTTTCCAACTTCCCAGCACACTTCTGTCATCAGTCAATACATTTGCCACTCTTTCCTTAATCACTCCAACTTGCTGCACGTCCTTCACATCTCTCATTTTCTCCCTCCTTCCTGTTCAACTTAGCATACAAGTCATCATATTCCCTCTGTTTGGCCTTTGACACCACTACCTTCACCTTACGCTGTGTACTCCTGTACTCCTGTTTACTCTCTTCGCTCCTCTCAATGTCCCACTTCATCTTAGCTAACCTCTTCCTTTGTACACACTCCTGCACTTCCTCCCTCCACCACCAAGTTTCTTTATCTACGTTCTTTCCAGAGGACACACCAAGTACTCTCCTACCTGTCTCCCTAATCACATTAGCTGTAGTTGTCCAGTCATCTGGAAGCACTTCCTGACTACCCAAGCCTGTTTCAACTCCTTGAAGACTACACGACCCTCTTCCTTTTTCAGCTTCCACCACTTTGTCTTCTGCTCTGCCTTTGCCTTCTTCACCTTCTTCACTATCAGCGTCATCCTGCACACCACCATCTTATGCTGTTTGGCAACACTCTCACCCACTTCTACTTTGCAGTCACTGACTTCCTTCAAATTACATCGCCTACACAAGAAGTAGTCTACCTGTGTGCTCCTACCTCTACTTTTATAAGTCACTCTATGCTCCCGCTTCTTCTGGAAGAAAATATTTACCACAGCAATTTCTATCCTTTTTGCAAAATCGATCAACATCTGTCATTCTGTGTTCCTGTCCTGGATACCAAATCTGCCCATCACTTCCTCGTCCCCTCTGTTGCCTGCACCAGCATGTCCATTGAAGTCTGAACCAATGACCACTCTTTCACATCTGGGGGTACTCTGCATCACTTCATTTAACTCACTCCAGAATCTCTCCTTATCTTCTAGCTCACATCCTGCCTGTGGGGCATAAGCACTAACAACATTGAACATCACACCTTCAATTTACAACTTGAGACTCATCACTCTGACACTCTTTTCTAGAACATTCCTGACAAACCCCTCCTTCAAGATGACTCCTACTACATTTCTCTTCCCATCCACACCATGATAAACCAGCTTAAACCCTGTTCCTAAGCCTCTAGCCTTGCCACCTTTCCACCTGGTCTCCTGAACACACAGTATGTCCACCTTCCTCCTCTGCATCATGTCAGCTAGCTCTCTCCCTTTTCCTGTCATAGTTCCAACATTCAAAGTCCCTCCTCTCAGTCTTAGACCCATTCCTTTCCTCTTCTCTTTCTGCCTACGGACAGGCCTCCCACCTCTCCTTCTTCGACCTCTCCTTCTTCGACCTCTCCTTCTTTGACCTCTCCTTCTTCGACCAACAGTTGTTCATTTTCCGCCAGTATCCTGTTGGTTAACAGCACTGATGGCGGTCGTTGTTAACCCCACCAATCCGGTATGGAATTCGTATTTTTGACTCGCATGTTATAGGTGGCATTGTTTTTATGCCAGATGCCCTTCCTGACGCAACCCTCTGCATATCTGGGCTTGGGACCGACGTGAGGGTGAACACTGGCTTGTATATACAGTATATACAGTATATACAGTGGTACCTCACCTATGGAGATCCAGCTCAATAACAGCCAATGGAAGGGAGCTGCGTCATGGGTATCATGGAGATGCAGCTCCCTCCTAGTTAATGGGAGGCCAGCGGGGCGTTGGGAGAAAGCCAATGGAACAGCAACTCGCGCATTGTTGAATTTTTCAGAGAACACATTTCGTAACGTGAATTTTTTTCGTATCCGTAGACGGAAATTTCAGGTAAATATGTTTTGTAACCTGAATTTTTTGTGTGTTGGGTCTTTCGTAAGGTGAGATGCCACTGTAGATATATATATATAATTTTTTTCCAAAATATTAATAAATATTAATAGTTGTTTCTACTTATAAGTACAAGATCTAATTATTTAAAATTATTTGTTTCTCTTAGGCATTGCTTTACTACACATGGCTGTTGAGAGACACTGATGTTCAAGTGCAGCTTCAGGCTTGTTCAGCCCTGAAATGCTTAAAGGTATTTACTTTTATTGTCTCCAAAATAGTGTCATAATGTCTATTTATTTAAATGTTTCATTTCATTTTCATCATTATTTTACATAATGTTTAATACTTAAATAATAAAGCCAGCAGACACATTCATTTGTCCAGAGAAACATTTCTGACCATAATTCCACATCAGAAATCAATGTGCTTAGCACCATGAATAACCTCACATGCCTTTTTTTTTTACAAAGATGAAAATTTCACTTTACTTCAAATCAGTACCAAAGTTTATTCTGACTGATAATTTTTATCCTGTTACCAAATACAGCTCTCCTATAGGGAGCAGTCTCTTAAGGTTATGATTGTTCTGATTTATGTCTTAATTAATGAGATGATCTACCTACACAAAATGGATCCCAAAAACCTCTGCAAAATGTTAAGATTAAGATGAGTAAAGATTAATATTTATATGTCCTAGGCCTTTGAAAGTGCTGAACAGGTGGCTGAGCTGTGGCACTCCACAGATGAAGAGTTGAGGAAAACAGCCCGAGAGACCATTCTTTCATTTGGTAACATTTTTTTAAGCTGATTCCATAGTGATAAGATGCACAGTGGTACCTTGACTTATGAGTGTCTTTTATAATGAATTTTCCATGATACGAGTTTCAATCCCACCGAAAATCTGCCTTATCCAACAAGCAAAATGTTGATTTATGAGCTCTGCTGTAGAAAGGGCTTTTCCGGGCTGATTAACTTTGTATTCTTCCACGTGTATTCCTCTGTGCCCCGAGAACGCCTAGTGCAGTGCTTCTCAATCATTTTCTGTGATGCCCCCATAGGAAGCAAAAAGAAAAGATTTCACGCCTGCCCCGCGCGCAACTACAAATAGTGTTTACTGCACTTCATGTCATTTGCTGAGTGCTTTTCCCCTATACCATAGTGCAACAATGAGAGCGCCACTGCCACCTAATGTAGAGGATGTGCAATTACACTTAATTGTCTTACAGTATGGAAAAATGCATGTTCCCCAGGATCATACATGCCCCCCTCTCCCCCGGCATCATACCATGCCTCCCCAAGGGGGACGCACCCCAGTATTTGAGAAGCACTGGTCTTGATGGCTGTGTTCTCAAACTCTAACTGTTTTTTTCTCCGCTTCGGCTGAGGAGTGTGGCTGAGCAGCCCGGTGGCTCACACCTGAATTCACTCTTCTCATCTACTCCAAGTAAACTCTGTTTTTCTGCCCGCTCCAGCTGAGGGGCATGGCTGAGCTGCTCGGGCTGAATACAGTTCATACCTGAACTCAGTCTTCTCATCTACTCCCTATAAACACACAAACCGCCGCTTACCTCGTTTGAAGCATGCTGCTTCAGTTCTTCCCCTTTGAATAATAAATCCACTCTGCCATCTCACTCTGCCTCACAAATGCTGCCTCGGAAATAGTAATGCACTATGTCCCTCTAGTGGGAATTTTTGAAAACTACAGTGCTGTATGTTTTTATGTTTTAAGGAAAATGTTTAAAGGTGTCCTTTTATATATACAGTATACACACACACACACACAAAAATATATATATATATGTATATATATATATATATATATATATATATATATATATATATATATATATATATATATATATATATCTTGTGCTTTTCTGCTTCTACTTTTCCTTTCGGCTGTCCCCTTCAGAGGGCGCCACAGCAAATGATCTGCCTCCATCTCACCCTATCCTCTGCATCTTCTACTCTTACTCCAACACCCTTCATGTCCGCCTTCACCACATCCATAAATCTTCTCTTTGGTCTTCCTCTGGACCTTCTGCCTGGTAGTTCCAACCTCAGCATCCTACTACCAATATACTCACTATCCCTCCTCTGTACATGTCCAAACCATCCCAATCTAGCCTCTCTGACCTTGTCTCCAAAACATCTAACATGTGCTGTCCCTCTGATGTACTCATTCCTGACCCTATCCATCCTCATTACTCCCAAAGAGAACCTCAACATTTTCATCTCTGCTACCTCCAGCTCTGCCTCCTGTCTTTTCCCCAGGGCCACTGTCTCTAAACCATACAACATTGCTGGCCTCATCACCGTCTTGTACACTTTTCCCTTCATTCTTGCCGATACTCTCCTATCACACCGGACACTTTTCTCCATCCATTCCAACCTGCCTGCACGCGCTTCTTCACCTCTTTTCCACACTCTCCATTGCTCTGTATTGTTGAGCCTAAGTACTTAAAATCCTCCACCTTCTTTATCTCCGCCCCCTGTAACCTCATCATTCCTCTTGGGTCCTTGTAGTTCACACACATGTATCCTGTCTTACTGAGACTAACCTTCATTCCCCTCCTTTCCAGGGCATACCTCCACCTCTCTAGATTTTCCTACACTTGTTCTCTGCTCTCACTACAGATCACAATGTCATCTGCAAACATCATAGTCCATGGGAAATCTTGTCTAACCTCATCTGTCAGCCTGTTTATCACCATAGCAAACAAGAAGGGGCTCAGTGCTGACCCTTGATGCAGTCCCACCTCCACCTTGAACTCTGCACGCCTCCCTTATTCTTCAAAATGGGCACTAGCACACCTCTCCTCCATTCATCCGGCATCTGCTCACTCTTGAAGACCTTGTTGAATGTTCTTGTCAGAAAATCTACTGCTACCTCTCCTAGACACTTCCATACCTCCACCGGTATGTCATCAGGACCAACTGCCTTTACATTCTTCATCCTCTTCAATGTCCTCCTCACTTCACCCTTACTAATCTTTGTTACTTCATGGTACTCAACAGTCACCTCTTCTACTCTTTTTTCTCTCTCATTTTCCTTATTCATCAGCTCTTCAAAGTACTCTTTCCATCTTCCCAGCACACTGCTGTCATCAATCAATACATTTCCCTCTCTTTCCCTAATCACTTTAACTTGTTGCACGTATTCCCATCTCTATTTCTCTGCAGTGCCAACCTGTATAAATCATTTTCTCCCTCCTTACTGTCCAACCTATCATACAAGTCATCATACACCCTCTGTTTGGCCTTTGACACTGCTACCTTCGCCTTACACTGTGTCTCCCTGTAGTCCTGTTTACTCTCTTCGGTCCTCTCTATGTTCCACTTCTTCTTCGCTAACCTCTTCCTTTGTACACACTCCTGCACTTCCTCATTCCTTCACCAAGTCTCCTTATCTACTTGCTTTCCAGATGATACACCAAGTACTCTCCTACCTGTTGCTCTGATCACATTTGCTCTAGTTGTCCAGTCATCTGGAAGCACTTCCTGACCACCCAAAGCCTGTTTCAACTTCTCCTTGAAGACAACACAACACTTCCTTTTTCAGCTTCCACCACTTTGTCTTCTGCTCTGCCTTTGCCTTTTTCACCTTCCTCACCATCGGCATCATTCTGCACACCACCATTCTATGCTGTTTGGCAACACTCTCACCCACTACTACTTTGTAGTCACTCACTTCCTTCAAATTGCATCACCTACACAAGATGTAGTCTATTTGTGTGCTCCGACCTCCGCTTTTATAAGTCACCCTATGCTCCTGTCTCTTCTGGAAGAAAATATTCGCCACAGCCATTTCCATCCTTTTTACATCAATCAACATCTGTCCTTCTGTGTTCCTGTCCTGGATACCAAACCTGCCCATTATGTCCTCATCCCCTCTGTTGCCTGCTCCAATATGTCCATTGAAGTCTGCATCAATGACCACTCTTTCACCTCTGGGGGTACTCTGAATCACTTCATTTAACTCACTCCAGAATCTCTCCTTCTTGTTTATTCCTGCCTGTGGGGTATAAGCACTTACAACATTGAACATCACACCTTCAATTTCTAACTTGAGACTCACTCATCACTCATCCTGACAAACCCTGCCTTCAAGATGACTCCTACTCCATTTCTCCTCCCATCCACACCATGAAAAAATGGCTTAAACCCTGTTCCTAAGCTTCTCACCTTGGTACCTTTCCACCTGGTCTTCTGGAAACACAGTATGTCCACCTTCCTCCTCTGCATCATGTCAGCCAACTCTCTATGCTTTTCCTTTCATAGTTCCAACATTCAAAGTCCCTACTCTCAGTCCTAGACTCATGCCTTTCCTCTTCTCTCTCCACCTACGGACATTCCTCCCGCCTCTCCTTCTTCGACCAACAGTAGTCCAATTTCCTCCAGCACCCTGTTGGTTAACAGCATTGATGGCGGTCGTTGTTAACCCGGGCCTCGACCGATCCGGTATGAATTTCATTTTGATCATTTGCATAACAATTTTGGCAGAAGTTTTACGCCAGATGCCCTTGGGACCAGTGTGAGGGTGAATTCTGGCTTGTGCACCCCCCTCACAGCTGCACTTCCTCATTCCACCACCACGTCTCCTTCACTACTTTCCTTCCAGATGACACACCAAGTATTCTCCTACCTGTGGGATCCCTCGCTTCTTTGCACTTCAATTAATGCGGCTTCAGCGCATCGCGGTTTTAAAAAAAATAAATAAACAAATATTCATCAAATTAAAAAATAAGGAAATTAAGGAAGAATAGGGGGGAACGTTTAGGCAAATGTCACAAAAACAAGGCCAAGTATGGAAAAAAATCCAAAACAAAACAAAAAAATCCCTAAACCAACACAAAACAAAAAACAACCCAAAATGTCCCATCAAAACCATCCTGAGATATGAACAGGGCTGTTGGTCGAAAGTGAAAGTGAAATGAAATTGAAGAGCAAATAGAAATAGAAATCTATATAACGATATATCATAAATATAGGTATGAAATATGATTAAACATTATCCTGAGGTATTCTTAATACTAGGCTCTGGTAAAGGATGATACATTCAAAGAAGAAACAAATGGACTCCAGTATTATAATGAACTGGATAAGAATGAAACTCTCTGTCAATCTGATCAGATCTGCTGTGCTGTGCTTGAGAGGAACTAGGAGTTTAAACACGGGACATAATGATATTGATCATCTACAGATGATTATATAGAGAAAGAGAGAGAGAGAGAGAGAGAGAGAGAGAGATTATATACAGTACAAACTCGTATAGGTTATTTATATAAGGTTTAAACATACATTCCCCTTTAAAGAATGCCCTGTAACGACTTGCAAGCAAATTCGTCTAACCTGCTGTCTGGAACCGAACTTGTTTGTAAGATGGGGAGCTTCTGTACTTACATTGTTGCATCTGTAGGTGCACGCATCTGCGCGCATGCGTACGCGCGTGCTTGTATGTATGTGTGTCGTCTTCTTCTAATGCAGTTCCACCTGTATGTGTGTGTATTTATATTTTATTTATATCTTATGTTATTTATTTTATGTTTAATTGTTATTATAAACATTTATAGCATTGAATATGTATTTATTGATATTATACACATATACGTACATGTATGTATACGTCAATGGGGGGTGGAGGGTGATCCTACTTTGCGGATTTCAATGGTCGAGTGGGGATCTCGGTCCCAATTAACCATGGAAAGTGAGGGATCCCTGTATATGTATATATATATATATATATATATATATATATATATATATATATATATATATATATATATATATATATATATATATATATATATATATATATACACACACACACACACACACACACACACACACACACACTCACACACACACATATATATATATATATATATATATATATATATATATATATATATATATATATATATATATATATATATATATATGCTGTATAATGTTTATATTTTGTTATCAATAAATATCACAGTAAAAATGTAAGTTTTTCTTAATCATTACTCTATTGTACTACATTAATACTGTATTAATAAGTAAAACTGTCTATAGAATGTGTTTAAGAAGCTTATTTTCGTGCATGTAATAGATACATCGTATTTTATTTCCGGTTGATCATTCGCGCATGTAATATGATAAATGGGGTTTTACTTCCGGGTACAGAACTCGCAGATTATCTTCATTCACGGGAAGGGCCAGAACCAAACCTCCGTGAATATCGAGGGCATAGTGTACCAGGCAGAAGGCCGAGAGGAAGACCAAAGAGAAGATTTATGGATGTGGTGAAGGAGGACATGAAGGTAGTTGGAGTAAGAGTAGGAGATACAGAGGACAGGGTGAGATGGAGGCGGATGGTTTGCTGTGGCGACCCCTGAAGGGAACAGCCGAAAGGAAAAGAAGAAGAAGACTGTCGTTATCTTTTGTACATTTTATTTTTATAATTGCTGCTAAACTGATTTCCATTGTTCATGAAACAGTTGACAATAAACATCTCTTTATCTTTAATATCTAAGTAGTCGACTTTATCGGCATGTTGTGAGAAGCACGCTGCTCTTGAGAGTAGACAGCCATTGATTCACTGGTTTTCTCTGGCAGGAGAGAGGGAATGAACATAGATCTCAAAGTTAGATTGTGTACAGCCTACTGATGCTGTTAAACTGAACCATGAAAATATAATATGAGTTATGCCAGGCCATACATACTGTCTGTCTGTCTGTCTGTCTGTCTGTCTGTCTGTCTATAGATAGATAGATAGATAGGCAGACAGACACACAGACAGACAGACAGACAATCATTCAATTATTTTCACCAAGAAAATATTTTTTAATAATTGAAATAATAATTTTGTCCCTCAGACTTTGCTTGATTTCGTTTCAAATTCTCTATTAGCAGTTCTTACTGCGTTAAAGATCTTTTGAAGGTCATTCTGGCTGTCAATTTTTGGAAATAACAAATTTTACCCCTGATCCACCTCCCACAAGTTGTACTGGCTTGATGAGCATTTCTTCTGTACCATGTGACATGTCGTACAGTCATGCACCACCCAAGACATCGCAACTGGGTTGAGATTTGGTGTTTGCACCGGCCACTCCATTATTATTCAGAATCCCAGCTGCTAAAAAGTCATTACTTAGCTCGGAGTGATTTGAGTAGACAATATTTGTGGAGAACCCCCTGCTGAGGCATCAGATGATGGTCCAGCACATTTTCAAAGCCAACCGATAGTCACTTTCCAAGCCCTCACAAAACTTCTCCTGCACCTGAAATTTTGTATTGTGACAGCCTGGGCAGCAACAAGTTTGGCCTGCCGGTACCTGTCTGCTGCCCTTGGATTTCCACAGGCCAAAAACCTCAATTGGCCTACTTCTTCAGCTGGACAGATCCCCTCACCGATGGTGTACACCACCAGGTTTGGGGGTTTACCGCCACAACAGGCACCTGCCACAGTTATGGGCTGCTGCCTCAATAGTGGAGACAAGACAATATGGCCCATTCAGATTCCATGTCCCCTGTGTCCTTTGGAATTGACTGCCGCTTAGCCGGAGGTGGGAATTAAAGGCTCAGGAGACACCACCAAACATACTCAGGGGACAACATTGATAGTAGGGCTTGAACCTCCGACCTTGGGATCAGTAATTCACCATTGTCCCTGTTTGCTGTTACAGTGACTACTGAATTTTCCAGACTATACGTCCCTCCAGAGTACAAATCGCATTGGCCAAAAATGCATAATAAAGAAGAATAACATATATAAGTCATACAGGACTGTAAGCTGCAAAGTCATGGAAGCTGTCTACCTTGACTTGGAAATCTGCTGGCAGTTTTTGTGATGTTGTGTTCCTCGCTCTGATAGAGAGGCGGTTGCATTGCATGAAGCGGTAACACCAAGAAAGTCCTCCTGCAGAGTCATTTATATTCATCTCCTTGACAACTACCTGGATGTGGAGACGCAACTACACTGTTGACAAGCCTCTCGCTGATGCACGTTGCTCAAGGCCCCATGTGCGAACTCGTTCCTCTAACTGAGGCAATCTAGCTTTTAGCCCACGATTAGCTTTTCTGTCCTCTTGTCGCCTTCTTGCGGTTGTGAGTGTAAAAATAAACATGTGCAATCATGTTTATTATTATGATGAACAGAATTATATGTAATAATTTCACTACCTGGGTGTGGAGACGCAGCTGCACTGTTGACAAGCCTCTCCCTGCAGCATGTTGCTCAAGCACCCATGCGCGAGCTCGTTCCTCTAGCTGTGGCCATCTAACTTTTAGCCCACGATTAGCTTTTTTTGTTTTCTTCATTGCAGTAATAACAAGCTCCGCTTTTCTACAGTCCCTCACAAGTTTCTCGTTCACTCGAAAACATTCTTTCTCCTGCTCTCCTTCCACTTTCTGCTGCATATTTCACTACTTGCAGCTTGTAATCAGAAGAATAGAATTTTCTTTTGGTTGCCATTTCTTCAGTGTTATATAATAATGACAATGTAGATAATAATGCAGTAAAATGTAGTCGTGATATTAGTAATTTAAACCACTCGACCAGTCATCAGTCAACCGCAGTTTCAAATTAGTTGAACAGTGTGTCTTTAGCATCAAGGCGTGGATGTCCTCCAACTGTCTCAAGTTGAATGATGACAAAACTGAGCTTCTAATTTTCAGTTCAAAACAAATTCGAAATTCTCTCACCATTCCAGAGTTCCGCATTGGTGACTGTGTGATTTCTGTGAGCAAAGAAGCCCGGAATATATATATATATATATATATATATTCACTGTATAATGGCGCCCTACTGCAGCATAACTTTTTCTTTCCTGTATCATATCAAGTAGTTCTACTTTTTCATGCAGCATCATTACCTTGTTCTAGCACTTGGACTCCTTTTATGGAGGAAGGAGAAGAAGTGAAGTGAAAGAGGATTATGGGTACACAAGGCTCATTGATGTTTTTGGATATTGAATGTGGACCATCTACATACACACCATTCAGTGGACTTTCTTATGGCTGATCAGTACATGAATCATAGGAATAATCACATGAAATTAAAAAAAAAAAACATTTTATTTCAGTCACAGGTGACTTTAGCATCCAAAGAATTAAGAGCTGAACACATTTAGTGATAATTACTTTATTTTTTTATTAAGTATACTTTTTTTTTTGCAGGGAAAAAAGGTCAAAATGCCTTCGAGAGAATGGACCAGATCTGCACTGAAATACAAGAAGAAACTTATAAGAACCTAGAAACAGAAATCACAATCTTCTAGTGAGGGTAGTAATAGGATACCTCCTTTGCCACCGAATACACCGAAGGTATTAAGTGGTGATTACGATAAATGTAAAATTAGAAATAAATAATTCACTAAATAAATAAATAAATATTCCAAACAGTAGCAGTTACAGAAAATACATGTTTTATTTTTAAAATAAAATTAAACTGAATTATTTTATATAAGAGGATCCTATTTAGTCAATTCTTGTATAAAACTACTAGTATTATGAAAAGTGTGATGTATGTTGAGTCAATAAAACATTTTAAATGTAAAGATTTGTGGCAATCAATGTGAATAATGCATTCGAAATTACTATTATTTATTTCAGAAAATTAAAATATAAATGAAACTAATTCAGATGCTGCTGGACGTCATTGATGTAAACCATTTAATCCTAAGAAGGGTCACTGGGAGGCTGGTGCCCATCTCGGTCAATTCAGGGCGAGGAAAGAGTACACCCTGGAAAGCTCGCCAAGCCACTGCAGGGCAGAAACATGCTGACGGCTATGCAGCCTACTGTCGGATACGCATACATGTTTCTGAATCACAAAGTGGTTGTAGAACCCACTATTTTGATCAATGTTTACAATCTTTTCTCATATAATCAATAATCAAATCAACTAATAAATCAAACTTTAAGTAAAATGATTTTTGAGTGAAATGCGTCTCTTACAAAAGGTTGCAAAGAAGCAGGTAATGCTTTATTCAGCAATACACCCAACATGCATTTCTGCAGAGAGTCAGCTGAATTTCAAAAAATCTCTCAGAAACACCTTCTGCTTTTGTGCCTCATGGCGCCTCCCATTTTTCATCTGATAGTACCAACTCATTTTTTATTCTTTTCTGCTTTTGAGTTCATTTGAGCTCCTCTTAAGCATATTGACACATTTCTTATTTCCCATTATCTCTTCGTCACCCCAGACACTGCCCTAATTTTGACATCATCCTCCCCCAAGTACGTCATTCCATACTGGCAGAGGAGGAGCATAGCAGCTATCTATACTGATAATCTCGAACTTATACCAAAAGCTAGACATGAATTTCATTTTTAATGTTTAATTTTTAATTCATGAATTGCATTCAAAATTCATAACTGCTGCATTCCAGCTTTTTCTAAGATCGTAGAGATCAAAGCGGGCTTTGGCGTTGGTGTATCGATGGAAAGTCACTGTGGGTCGAGATCAGGTTTTTTAATCAGAGGACTGATAACTGCGAGCTGATAGATGCTCCTCCTCTGCCAGTTAGAAGAGGGTGGTGTATATAACTGTATCTGGGAGGAGGAGCTTCCTTTAATGCTGCAACATCATTAAGTTTAATCCATCATACTGTTCAACACATTACACTAAACTAATGATCAGGAATGATTTCAATAACAATATGGGCTTTAGATCTAACACTTAATAACATTATCTTTAGATCAAAATAGATTTATGTTCAAAAGATTATTAAAACAAACTCTCAGAGAATTTTTACATTTTTGTTGAAAAATGTGTAAAAGACATGAGACACTGGATGCTTCTTAACTTCCTCCTTTTAAATTCTGATCAGACTGAAGTTCTTGTACTAGGACCTGAGGCAGCCAGGAATAAGGTTCCTGATGATGTAGTAAATTTGGATGGTGTTTCAGTCTCATCATATGTAGCACTAAAGGACCTTGGAGTGATTATTGATGTTGGTCTTTCATTTAAAGTTCATGTAGATGTTACTCGGATGGCCTTCTTTCATCTCAGGAACGTTTGCTCAAATAAGAAATGTCGCTGAAAATCTTGTTGCTGCTTTTGTGACCTCGAGATTAGATTATTGTGAGGTGTTACTGCCTGGATGTTCTAATAGGAACATAAACAAGCTCCAGTTAGTCCAGAATGCAGCAACTAGAGTCGACCAGAAGAAACGAGCATATCAACCTGACCTTATTTACACTGCACTGGCTCCCAGTTACATTTCACATCGAAAACAAAATACTACTTTTAACCTATAAAGCACTTAATGGTCTCCCACCACATTATCTTAGATCAAAAGGTGCAGGATGCTTAGTGATACCTGGAATAATGATGACTACTGTAGGGGGCGGAGCTTCTCTTACAAAGCCCGACAGTTATGGAAGAACCTTCCAGTTAACGTTCGGGACTCAGACACAGTCTCTGTTTTCAACACGAGGATGAAAACTTATTTGTTTCGCGCATGCAATCCGAGTGTCACATGATTTCAGTATATACACCTCCTTTGAAATTCTCTGGAATCTGCAACATCACTAATCACTAGGTACCACCGAGCAAAGCCGACCAAGAAGCTCACCAAACAGGTCAGAGACAAGGTCGTGGACAAATACAAATCAAGGATAAGTTTAAAAATAAATAAATAAATAAAACCTTGAGAATATTTCTGAGCACCATTCAGTCCATCTTCACAAAATGAAAGAATATGACAAAGGAAAAGTGAGGAATATCTGAATAACGTTGACAAGGGTCAAATTATCACAGCTACAACACTGGGTTAGAGCAGCCTCAAAACCACCGGTCTTGTGGGTGTTCTCTGGAAGCAGCGGCTGATGCCTACTAAGGTCATCTTAAAAAAAAAAAAGAAAGAAAAGGAAAAAAAGATGCAGAGGGAGTGAAGAGCAGCCCATGTTTCCTGATACCAAAGAACAGCTAAATGGTTTTAAATGTTAATGCTGGATACGATCGCGAGGTTCCAGAACACCAAGTGTAATGCAGATTAATGCTGCAATCTCGTCCACACATTCAGTCACAATGCTTACAGTGGGTATGTGAGCATCACTGGCTTTTCTTTGATTTCCATACGGACAGTTGAGTGCATCACCTTCATGGAAATGATACAGCGATAGGATCGACTACATGAACAGAAGCAATGTGATGTTCTGGCCAATTTTATTTTGGGAATCCTTGGGTCTTAAACCTCTTCTGAATATTATTTTGACTCGTACTATCTACCTAAACATTGTTGCTGAATAAAAGCACTTCTTCTTTCATCATGAAAGAACTCTTCAGGATTCGTTTTTTAAAAAAAATTCACCCTATAGTCTCAAATCTGTGGGATGTGTTGGATAAACAAATCCAAACTATGGAGATAGTACATTTCTTATCCTCTAATCTTCTTATTCTCCATCCTATAGTCGTCTTTTCTAGAAAGGATCAGCTTCGTTAATGTTACGTTTAGATAAACTCAAGCAAAATCCTACCTTTTCCAAATTGCCAAATTCATCTAGGTTAGAAATAACCAACTCTCATTTACGTAATGGTTTTTACAACAGCAGCTCTGAGATACACAGTGATGACTTCATCAGGCCAGGCTTAAAAAATTCTGTGTTGGCAATAACATGATAAAAAAAGATTCACCTGGGAGGGAGGAAATTTTTTTTTTTTTTGGCCTGTGCAGGCCACCCAGGATTTGCAGGGAAATTCATACATCATGCTATATTATGTATGTGATGTTGTAAACACAGTAGAAGGAAACACATATCTTGTATTTGAAATCAACAGACTGAATTATTTGATATCAGCATTTACAAATAACAAGGAAGAGAATTCAGGACAAGAAAAACGTTATAAAGGAAGCAAACTGGTCGCTAGCTGGCTACGTCTGCCTCCTTTTATATGCGTTTTAATGTCAAAATGCCCGAATTGTGCAAAAGGCCATGTATCGGTCATGCTTCTTAATAAACAGATAACTTGTTGAATATTCCGATAAAAATTCTTGCTTTCTTTTCGTCGCCATTTTGGGTTTCCTGCAACGTTTCAAGGATTGGCTCTGGTTACCACGGCGAGTATGCAAGATTGCCACTGATTCATGGAAATCCACCTACCTTGCTGTCGATTAACAAATCACGTGGTAAAATAAAACTAACATCCCGTGACATTATGACGTATCACGAGACTTGCCATTGCCAGGAAGGTAAACATGTAAACACGGCTCAAATTTGATGCAATTCATCAGGATTATTGATAAAATATTGTCAAATAAAATTGAAAGGAGCATATGTTCCTGAAAGTTTGAAGTTGGTATTAATGTATGAATGAACCATATTGCTGTATTTTGTTATTTTTCGTATGAATATGGTTAAATTCGTACAAGTTGGCAGCCCTGTGAATATATTGCGGTTATTAATTTGATCAATCTATGTACACAAATAAAAATAATCTCTGGACATTTTCATGGTTTAGTTGTATTGACCAAGTACACTTTTATAAATCGTGACCATTTTTATAAACCGTACATAAAATAAAATGGTCAAATCCCATACCAGGTCTTCTCATGCCTCCTTTACTGTTGTTCCAGCAGCTATAGAATTTATAAAGCTTTATAGACAGTTTGCACATTATTCATTTTATTGAATTAAAAGCGACAACAGCATTTGAACAAACTGTGCTGCACACAAACAACAACTCATAACTTTCAATAATCTTGAGCACAATTTGGACATCAACCCAAGTAAGGTCACCTTAAACCCTGGGACTTATTGATTTGACACGAGAGCAAGAAAACTATATGATAAAACTCATACATGCTCACAAGTTACAAATCTTTCAGTATCCAACTAAAGAAAAATTCATCTGAAAGATTAAACTGACGAACCCAAGAACGAAGATCCGAGACCTCTTTGCATTGCAGAATGGAAAATGAAGTAACAGCAAAATGCATTGTGATTAAGTTTAACTTCAGTAAGATTCTCATCTTTAGGAAAGTTCTCAGCATTTCTCATTAGATCCTTGTTTCTTCACAAGAAGACACTGTCCAGGGTTTGTCAAAAAAGCATTAAAGGAGGTTTCTTGAGAATCTGGTGTCTAGGTGCCCACAATGTTGGGATCATGTGCGGAGTCTGGCAGAGGAGAATCATGGCAGTGGTAAAGGAAGCAATTCCCCCAGCAGCTGTAGCAGATGAGGAACAATGCTGCAAGGAACACTAAGGCACAAATGGTGCAGGGCTTCCTTTCCAACAGAAAGCTGAGCAAGTAAAAGCCCATGAACATCGAATGGTTGAACCACAGAGCCGGATTCAGCGGCTTTGGGATCAGGAGGACTGGAAGTAGCCACTGGAGGCAGTACATTGTCTCACTGTTGTTTTGGGAGGTGGGTAAGTTGCAAACAGGTATCCAGAGTGACAACCACGAACAGCTGGTGGAGGTCAGGTTTGTAGTCCAGATATTACGTCAGGCCTAAAAGAGAAGAAGAGATTTGTTTAAAAAAAAAAAAAAAAAAAAAAAAAAAAACACACTTTTCCATTTTGAAAAATGAATTACATACTAGCCACGACTTTTATAAAACAGTGACTTTAACATACAGCGAAACGCTAGATGTTTGCTTCAGATTGAGAATTCACTCAAAATCAATAGATTTGTTTTTGTTTTTTTAAGTATGTGACCTGCTCGAGCAAAATGCAGATTAAGGCCATGTTGGCAAGAGCAAAAGTAAGGCGAAAATATTTGACCTGGATGAAAATGCGATATTGCCGAAAATACATCCGTCATAGTGAAATTGTGACATCAAGTTCAGATATCAATAAACACAATCCAGCCATAATGAAGTGTTTGAGAAAGGGTTCCATGTCCACAATGTTGTGAAACAACAGAAATCTCCACTTATTTTACTGATTTTAAAGGGGTTTTGTGGTGCTCATGGTTTCCCCCGTGATCCGTATTCACAATCAGAACCCTCACCTTACTTTCAGAACAATTTCCACAATCATGGAACACCAAATTAATAAGAAGCCTCACAACAGACATGACTGTGTAAACAGAACTCATCCCTCGCTAAGGGGACGCTGGTGCTGATTGGTGGAGTGTCAGATTCTTTTAGAGTTTGGATGTTCGGGAGGTTCAGATGCGGACATTCAGAACCTGGTTCTGTAACTGCAAGTACTATTTTCTCTAAAGTAGCATTTCCTGATTAGCAGCAAAGTGATGGAACTCAGTCCATTTTCATGTTGTAATCATGTTTTATTCCTCAAATTAAAGCAGATTACATTCTACTTACAAATCACAAATTTCATACTTAATCCGTGTTATACTGGAGTGGGTCACATTACAAAACTGTTAGATTACAGGACTGTCAATTATTATTTCAATACATTCATTAATTTTCCTGGCGAATCACATTATACTCTATTAAATCAACAGTACACTGCAAAAATCACAGAATATAAAGTGATAAATACATGGCTGAGTCAACTTCTCGAAAACTTTCCTCACCTTGATAGAGCCATACCACAAAGCTAACAGGTTAGCTAAACAGCCTGCATTATAATGAAACTTTTGAGAAAAATAGTCCCTCTATACCAGGCGAACTTATTAACACCACTCTCTCAATAGGTCAACAATTTAGAAACTCTCTGAAGTTTAAAACATCTTGAGCAGCAAACGAACTGTACAGTAAGCCCCCGCCCATTCAGTTCACCATTCGCGCCCCATATACTCACGGATTTTGCTGTCAAAGGCTTTGTTTCATAATATTTTGAAATTAGCGCAAGTACTTGTCAATTATTTTCTGTGACACCCCTCTAGGAAGAAAAAAATTCCTGCCCCCCAGCGCCTCGCGTGCAACTATAAATAGTACTATTTGTATATAAAATTATGAATACACCTATGCATAAGATTGTATCTTTATTAACATTAAAAAAACAACATTTAAATAATAAAGAAAACCACTTAATTCTAGTACAGTGTGGCAAAAAAGCATGTTCCCCGGGGTCATACGCACTCCCCCTGGCATCATACCCCCCACACACACTATCTGAGAGTCACTGAATTAGTGGCAGCCCCTTCAACTTATACATATGCATCATCACGAAACATTACTGGCATGTGATTCAAATTTAGTCAATTGATGAGAGCTTTTGTTTCTCCCTTCTACTGATTGGTTACATATGATGTGAACACCTCTTTTTTTCCACCTTTGTGCACGTTATCAAAGTGATCTCTTGAATTGTGAATTTTTTATTGTGCTTTTAATGATTATTTAAGTCCTATGATGCCACTCAAACACCCTGCATCTTCTCTAGCTTCTGGTAAGGAGCCTAAGCGTTTTATTTATTGACAAATCACAGTACAAATTCAAAAAGTTTTTACTTAATCATTACTATATTTTACTGCATTATAACTGTACTAATGAGTAAGACTGGCTGTAGAATGTGTTTAAGAAGGATATTTTAGCGTCTGTAATATCACAGATAGGGTTTTAAAACCGCATCAATAATATGCGGATTTTCATGATACTGTATGTATATTTGTGTGTGTGTGTGTGTGTGTGTGTGTGTACACACACACACACAGGGAGGGATCCCTGCTACTTCGTGCTTCAATATATATGCGGCTTCAGTGCTTCGCATTTTTTTTTTAAATATTCATCGGATTAAAAAAATAAGGAAATTAAGGAAGAATAGAGAAAAAAGTTAAGGAAAATGCCACAAAAACAAGGCCAATTATGCAAAAAAAAAAAAAAAAAAAAAACCCGAATCAAACAAGACAAAAATACAACCCATAACATCCCATCAAAACGAGTTACATTTTTGTGAGGTGCGCATCTGAGTGCATGCGCGTCTGTATTTATATTTTATTGACATCTTATGCATTATTCTTTAATGTTTACTTGTTATTATAAGCATTTATAGCACTGAATATGTATTTATAAATATTAGATACACATATACATGTACGTATATAGGGGCAGTGGTGGTTTAGTGGTATAGGGCGCTGGATCGCTGATCCTAAGGTTGAAGTCCCACTCTCCACAAGGTTGTCACTGTCTCCCACAGTGCAGCTAACTGGGTTATCAAAGACAGGCCATGTCTCTCACTGTCTATGGTGTGAGGCATGTAAAAGAACCGTTGCTGACTTTCATAAAGAGTAGGCTGCAAGGCCATTAGCGTGTTTCTGTCCCTTGCTAACAGGGTCGTGTCAAAAAGGGCATCCAACATAAAAACCTCTGCCAAATCAAACATGCGAATCATTCGCTGTGGCGACCCCTGAAAAAGGGAAATAAGCCGAAAGGAAATCTCTCTAATGTCCTACAGTACATGTACGTATACGGGGGGGGGGTTGTTACAGGGGAATTCCCATATAAACATGCTTGTGGTTGGACAGTAGGTTTGACCTTGTTTCTGAACAACCAATCGCCGCTTTTCTTGCTTCTTCGCCGACGTCAAAATTCACCAGATGCTGCTCGATCACATCTGTTGATGATCTGACATTTGCTCTCTGTGCCATGGGCCACGGCAAGATGACCAGACTGGCATATCATCTGGGAACATATACAACGCCACAGTATGAGAAGGCCAAGGCGAAGGAGAGACGGCAATTGGTGCAGGAGGAGGTGAGGGCAGAAGTGGAAGAGAGGAGGAGAGCGGTCGGCCTAAGGCAGCAGGACGCCTGGACAAGGTGGGAGCAGGCCATGGAACGAAAAGTCACATGGGCAGAGCTCTGGCGGGCAGAGCCGCACCGAATAAAGTTCCTTCTCCAAGCGGTCTATGACATTCTGCCCAGTCCTTAAAACCTCTCCATTTGGGGTAGAATAGAGTCTCCCAACTGCCCGCAGTGCCCAGGCAGAGGCAGGTTAGACCACATTCTTAGCTGCTGTCCAGTAGCCCTTGGGCAGGGTCGGTACACCTGGTACCACAACCAGGTTCTGAAACCCATTGCGGAAGTCATCAGCATGGGAATCAGAAAAAGCAGCAGACGGTCCTGCCCCACCCCTCAGTTGATCATCTTTGTGAAAGCGGGTGAGAAGTTGGGAAAAACCACAAGAGCCAGGAACCCATCGGGGCTACTGGCAACCGCAAAAGACTGGCAGCTGTCCGTTGACCTGGAGAAACAACTCAAGTTCCCCCAGTGTATTGTCTCAACCACCCTGAGGCCAGACATCCTCCTGGTGTCAAAGGAGACAAAGAGCATCATCTTGATGAAGCTCACCGTGCCATGGGAGGACCGACTGGATGAGGCCCATGAGAGAAAGAAGACCAAATATGAAGATCTGGTCATAGGCTGCCGTAAGCAGGGCTGGAAGGCACAGTGTATGCCCATCGAGGTTGGCTGCAGAAGGTTCGCAGGCCAATCACTCTATAAAACCTTGAGTGTGCTGGGCATTACGGGGATGGAGAAAAGAAGAGCCATCAAGAGGATAACTGAGGAAGCAGAGAAAGCCTCGAGATGGCTGTGGATTAGGAGAGGAGATCCATGGGGATAGAAAAAGCCACCTGAACACAAGCCGGGTCTGATCAACCATGGCTGTGTCGCCTGGGTGAGGGGTGTCTGATGTTGAAAGACCCGAAACATCCGAGGACCTCAGGTTACATCACTGATGATGTGTTCAGGAGCATACTGGAGATGTATCATAACAATCGGTGATAAGATAAGATAAGATAAGATACAGCTTTATTAATCTCACAATGGAGAAATTCACTGTTACAGGCTCTTGGGGTACCATCAGTAGGGGGTGCAAAAATAGATACAAATACAAACATACACACGTACATATATATTATATAAGTAAATAAATAAGTAGATACATAAATAGTATAAATTAATAAACAATAAAAGAAAAGAATGGAGCAACTTTATAGACTGGCCTATATTAAAGTGTAATGTATCTGAGTGCAGAGTAGATGGGTTGATATGGTTCACAGTCAGTGGGGTAGATGTGGTTGATTAAAGTGCGCGGGGGGTTTTATTGCACATAACCAGTATTTTCACAGACAGTTACAAAGTGGCGTTGTACAGTCTGATAGCGGTGGGAATGAACGACCTGCGGTAGCGCTCCTTCCTGCACTGAGGATGCCTCAGTCGTCCACTGAAGGAGCTACTCAGCTCCTCTACAGTCTGGTGCAGTGGGTGATAGATGTTGAACAGGATGGATGTGAGCTTTGCAACTATCCTCCTCTCACTCACCTCCTCCACAGAGTCCAGTGGGCAGCCGAGGACAGAGCTGGCCCTCCTGACCAGCTTGTTCAGTCTCTTTCTGTCCCGCTCTGTGCTGCCTGGGGCCCAGCAGATGGCAGCGTAGAGGATTGCAGAGGCTACCACAGAGTCATAAAAGTCCTGAGCAGAGGTTCAGATACGCCGAAGGACCTGAGTCTCCTCAGAAGATGGAGGCGACTCTGGCCCTTCTTGTACAGGGCGTTGGTGTTGTGGGACCAGTCCAGTTTATTGTTAAGGTGAACACCCAGGTACTTGAAACTGTCCACTGTCTCAATGTCCTGTCCCTGGATATTCACTAGTAAGTGTGTGTGTGTGTGTGTTTGAGTGTTTCTCCTGAAGTCGATCACCATCTCCTTCGTCTTCCTGGTGTTCAAGCACAGGTGGTTGCGCTCACACCAGTCCACGAAGTCAATGATGACCGACCGGTACTCCAGCTCGTTCCCCTCAGACACACGGCCCACGATGGCGGAGTCGTCCGAGAACTTCTGGAGGTGGCAGCTGTTTGTGTTATATATGAAGTCCGAGGTATAGATATTGAAAAGGAATAAGTGTCTGATAAGTGATAAGTGTCTCTTCTTGTTCAAAATGTTCCATGCTGTTGAGAACACGTGCTCTGATGGCACACTAGAAGCAGGGACGTAGCTTTTACCATACAGAGAGGCGGGACGTAGCCTTTACCATACAGAGAGGCGGGACGTAGCCTTTACCATACAGAGAGGCGGGACGTAGCCTTTACCATACAGAGAGGCGGGACATAGCCTTTACCATACAGAGAGGCGGGACATAGCCTTTACCATACAGAGAGGCGGGACGTAGCCTTTACTAAGGGTGTCATTGAAAATTGCATTTACTACAGACGCTGTCATGAACAAAGGAAAGCTATAACGTTAGAAGTATAGATATCCCTTTTATAGGTATCGATTATCGATCGACATAATTATATCAGCGATATATCGATTGTCAATGACATCCCTACTCTTCACCTGAACCTCATTATCCAATCAGTGTTCTCCACACCCATCTTCATCTGAGATAATTAAATTAACAAACAAAACAACTCCATGCATCATCACCCCCTACTGGTGCCCACCTAAATCTTCATCACAACAAATACCTGTAACACCATATATACATATTCAATGTTATAAATGCTTATAATAACAATTTAACATTCAAAAAAACCCATAACATGTAAATAAAATATAAATACACACACATACAGATGGCATTGCATATGCAGACGTGCACACAGATGCAACAATGTAAATAGTTTTGTTGGGAGATTTTAGGTTGTTTTTTGTTGGTTTAGGGTTTTTTTTTTTTTTTGCATAATTGACCTTGTTTTTGTGGCATTTTCCTGAACATTTTCCCCAATTTCCTTATTTTTTAATTTGATGATTTTTTTTTAAAACCGCTATGCACTGAAGCTGCATGAATTGAAGTGCGAAGTAGCGAGGGATCCCTGTATGTGTATCTAATACACACACACACAGTCGGCCCCCAACTTACGAAACCCCCTGGGTACGAAAATTCCGGGTTACAAAAAACATTTTCCTAAGTTTTTGTCCTCAGGATACGAAAACAACCTCCTCTTACAAAAATCGCCAAATGCACCATTCAAAATTCAAACATGCCAATCAAAATTTCACACGCTGTACCAGTTCCTCTCTTGTTGGTTGTCTCACAACATCCCGCCCCGCTGGCCTCCCACTGGCCAGAAGGCAGCTGAACACTACCCATACTTCCTGTACCCATATGTCCTGTTTGACACGTGCGTGAAGGAGAGTTGACTGTTGGCTTGTCTTAAGATTGATCATGCAGCGTTATATTTCGTTATCACCGAAACCCCTCTACAATCGGGACGATATTGAACCGAAAGGAGACCTTAAAGTGGAAATACAGTGACTAAGGCGATTATTTCGGCAAGATATTAAAACAGAGTGCTCCGTGGGAGAAGACCTCCGATCTTGCAAGGAAACAAGTTAATATTCAATGAGGACCTCTGAGCTTCCAAACAGGTACTGTAATTCCACTTTAAATAAAACATCCCATCCGTTTAAACGTTTAAATAGAATTGTTCCGTCAGATGCAAGTTGCGTGTAGGTGTGTGTGTGTGTGTGTGTGTGCGCGTGTGTGTATGCGCATGAGAGAGACTGCCTACAGAGTCAGTCAGTGATGAAAGGAGGCTTAACTCTTTAGTTTTTAGTTTCAGTTTTTAAGTTGTTTAATTCAGTAAATGTTTAACAAATGTGCGCTCGCCGAATGTGAGCAAAAACATGGTTCATCTGGACCTCCGATCCCTCAAGGAATGAAGTTAAAGTTGAGTTTGGACCTCTGATCTGTCAAGCAGGGAATGCACTTTGAATTCCACGTCTTAAAATGCTCCAGCGTCCTACTTGTGGGCGGGCGGGGCCCGCATTCAAGTGCCACAATAAACATTTAATGTGTACTGTATTGTGTGTGTGTGAGAAAGGGAGAGAGCTAGAGACGCGTGTGTGTGCCTTAATAAAAATGGATTAATAATGGTTTAATTAATAAATGTTAATAAAATGGTTTAATATGGTAAAATGTTTAAATGGTTTAATAAATAATTTTCTTTTACTTTTAACACATATTTCATACAAAATTGGTGTACTTTTATCATTTTTAAAGGGTTTATGGGGTTTATCCAGTCCAAAGACTGGAACCTTGGAACGAATTAGGTGTTTAACATGTAAGATGCGACCCCTACTTACGAAATCCCCGCTATGCAAGAAGGGCTCTGGAACAGATTAATTTTGTAAGTTGGGGGCCGACTGTGTGTGTGTGTGTATATATATATATATATATATATATATATATATATATATATACACACACATACATACATACACACACACATATATATATAATTTTCTGAGTAGATCCTTCCATAGGAGAGTGCTCAATACTTTTTGGTAGAGCAAATATAAGTAAAAATAAAAGGACAGGATAAAGACTTTCTATTGAAACTTCATTTTCACTACAGATCTGTTTCGAAGGGTGGTGAAACCATCCTCTCTCTTCAGGTGATTACAGAAGAAATGTGTATTTCTGTAAATCTGATTCTTCTGTAATCACCTGAATATATATATATATATATATATATATATACACACATACACACACACTCGTGTGTACACAATTTATTTACTGGTACAATTTGAGAAGTGATAACCAAGATGTAATTTGTAGTGTCTGGTTTTAAATGATTGTTAAGAGACAAAAGTTAATTAATTCAAGTCAAATCAGATGAAAATAAATGACATTTCTTTCATTGATTTCTTCTTTAAAACTTATTCAATAAAATTTTTCTTTCACCATGCCCTTCTGAAACAGATGTTCAGTGATTTGGTTGGTTATTGATGGTGTCAGGACCTGGCCTTCCCAGAAGTTTGACGCCCCATATTTAGAGCGTCACGGGATTATTGACGCCATCTACAGGCTGGAGGGAGGAACAACTAAGAACCTTTAACGTGAAACCTAAGCGTCAACCAACTTTAATCAATTTCTCAAACTGGAATGTTCGGTAATGTTTTTCTAACTCATGGGAGAGGTATTAAAACACAGAAACAGTGTAATCTTTATTCAAGTGTATTACTCTCAGTATGTAAAGAAAACGAGGCCATGTTTATATTCTGGCCTTGCAGTCATTTACTTGGATGCTTACAGTTCCTAGTACATTCCAACACCTAAACCAGTAAACATGAAATATCAAGGACTTGCACTGCAAACCTGAAGCACAAATCCTTCCATATAAACAGTGCAAATACACTCGAAAGATTAAAATAAAGTTCAGTGATGAGGTGCTGAAGCAGTTGATGTTACCATTAGCCACTTTGCTACCTGAAAAGGACTCTCCAATTATATCAACAGCTTCAGCATCTCGGTGAAAGACTTCAGAGATATATATTTTATTTTTGATATGTTGATGTTTCATTGCCTGCCGTTGACAAAACGACGACACACGCGCACAGTCCAAACTATTGTTATTTGTTAGCCTCCACTTTTCCTGTGGGTGAAACAGCGGTTATTAATAAATAAATAAATAAATGAGTTTAATGGGGCTGGAACTCGATTTATAGTGATAATTTGTTGAAAGTCACCTTTGTTTGGCTGTGCATTCCTTCAACAATTAATCACATCAGCGGCCTCAGTGTGTTTAGCTTCGAGCAGTAAAGTTGTGGAGTATTTCCAATGCAACACCACAGCACGAACTCACATCAAACTTCACATTACACAGAAATCCTACTCAATCATTAAACCACATACCTGCCATGCTCCGGACTGCTGACTGAGCTCTCAGCTCTCACCCACCTCGACTCGGACTACTTCGCACATTCACTGCCCAGGTTTAGCGGAAGTACAAAAAGTCCGGAAATCCGGTATGTAACACGCATGCGCATTCTATTTTCAAACGAGAGACCCGACTGATAGCGTTGTACGTCAACGTTGTCGCCATATTGAAAGTGGCACTGATGTGACGACACACACACACACACACACACACGTTGAATATCACGGTGGCACGGAACACGAAATCAGTAATGTGACTGGTTTTTGCATTGTAAAATCCGAAAAGAAAGAACTAGTAGGCCGTGACTGAATAATTTTGGCACTAGTCAAGAATTCAATCCAATATCCCTTTCAGAATATTTTGAGAACCAAATATTTTGGGATTAAAATAAACCAAGATGTTATTTGTACTGTTATTAATTAAAATAATGATCCGATGCAGAATCCTAAAATCCCAACTGGCCAAAACATCAAGTTCAATCCAAAAATATACACTACAATCTCATAGGATGTACTTGTTTCCGCTCAAGTGGATGAAACTCAGTAGTTTTTGCATGATGGCAGGCATACAAGCAGATGCTGGTGAATATGTAGGCAAGATTTAAGCAGTGCTGTCGTGGTTAGCATGTCTGCATTACAGAAAAAAAAGGTCATGGGTTCAATTCTTGTTCTCAGTGAGTTGTGTGGGTTTCCTTCTTAGGACCAAACACATGCACAATTGGCTGTTTAAAATTGTCTCTATGTGTGAAGAGTTGTGTGTGTGCAGCCCTTTGGTAGACTGTTGACTGGTACCCAGAGTTGCCCTGAGTCAGCCGAGATAGGCTCCAACCTTCCTTTGACAATAATAAAGTTAAGTGGTTCAGTAAGTGAATGGATGAATGAACTCGAGACAAGGTAAAGTGAAAAACCTGAATAAATGCTGAACAGTATTTCAAATGTAAGCTTTGTATACACTCAATGTTTTGATCTCATGTTTGAAATTATTTCCTTTGATTAGGTTCTAAATGATGGTGGTACAGTCGCTAGCATGTTTGTCTCACAGGAAGGTCCTGAGTTTGATTCCAGAGCTTGTCTCGTTTCTGTGCGGAGTTTGTGCTCCCTGTGCTCGTGCAGGTTTTCTCTGGGCACTTTTGGTTACCTCCAGTCAAAAAAGATGCACAGTAGGCTGACTGGCAGTCCTAAATTGCCCCCACGCGAGTGTGAATGGTTGTGTGTATTTCCCAGCAGTGGTCTGGTGAGCTGTTCACTGAGTACCCTGCCTTCACGCAGAGGTGACTGAGATAGGCTCAAACCTCCCCATTGCCGTAATTAGTATTAAATGGCTTAAAAATTAATGAATGACGTTCTAAATATTTTTTTCTATTTATTTGATTTTAAGAGAGATAGATTTTATTTCAAAACAAGTAGAAACCCATTTTATATGGATATTCACTTTTAACAATTTGTACCTATTTCCATTTGTCCAGGCAATAACTGAGAACCCACTTGTTACTTGGGAGATGTTTGTTGACCCAGTGGTAGTGGACCAAGCGATTGGTGGAGAAAGGGATTGGTGGATGAAGGGATTGGTGGATGAAGGGATTGGTGGAGAAAGGGATTGGTGTACGAAGGGATTGGTGGAGAAAGGGATTGGTGTACGAAGGGATTGGTGGATGAAGCGATTGGTGGAAAAAGGCATTGGTGGAGAATGGGATTGGTGTATGAAGCGATTGGTGGAAAAAGGGATTGGTGGATGAAGGGATTGGTGGAGAAAGGGATTGGTGGAGAAAGGCAATGGTGGATGAAGGGAATGATGGAGAAAGGGATTGGTGTATGAAGGGATTGGTAGACGAATCGATTGGTGGAGAAAGGGATTGGTGGATGAAGGGATTGGTGGCGAAGTGATTGGTGGATGAAGCGATTGATGGAGAAAGGCACTGGTGGATGAAGGGATTGGTGGCAAAGCGATAGGGATGTGCATCAAAGGACACAGCGGTGTCACATATCCTACGATATATGCTTCTGTAATTGACAACATGTGTTGTTACGACGTGCCTACTGTTTTACGGCACTTGTGCACATGACCTGATGACGTCATTAAAATACGACTTGAACCCGCTATGGTCATCTGCTTCAACTGACTTGATTGAGTACTTGTGCGAGATTACGAGCATTGATGAAACGGACTTTCATTGCTAAATTCGTAATGCTAACCGATTCAGTTTTCAAGCATGGCAGACAATGGCAGTAAACATATGATGAATTGGCATGCAGCCGACATTAGCAAAGAATGGAAAAGATTTCAACAACATGCTGACTTTACATTTAAGGGCCCACTAGCAGACAAGTCCGAGGTTCAAAAGGTCAATTATTTGATGACTTACATCGGGGATAAAGGGAGAGAGATTTACAACACGTTCACGTGGAGTCCTCCCGCGGAAGGTCAAGCGCCTGAATACGAAACTCTCGCTAGCGTATATGCTAAGTATGCTGCATATACAGCCCCCAAGAAGAATGAAATCAGGGCAACAGTTAACTTCCTTAGGAGAAAACACCAGCCTAATGAGAAGTTTAACAATTTCGTCACTGACCTGAAACTGTTGGTTAGAGACTGTGGGTACATGAACAGTGACTGCATGGTTCGGGACGCCATTATCATACATTCTCACAAGGAAATCTGTGAAAAGTGTCTTGAAAAAGGGGACGAATTAACATTGGATATGGCCATCAGGATTGGACAATCTCATGAAATTTCACAAAACATGAAAGCAATCGTGGATGAAGATCCAAAAGTTAATTATGTGAATAGTCCTAGACCTAGAACAACAAAGATGATATGTGAAAAATGCAATAATCACGGTGCAGATCGTAAGTCAGACAAGTGGAAACAAACTGTTTGTGGGAGATGTGGATACTTCAGCAGTCATAAAACATGTCCAGCAACAGGTAGCAAGTGCAAGAAGATAAGATAAGATAAGATAAGATAAGATACAGCTTTATTAATCTCACAATGGAGAAATTCACTGTTACAGGCTCTTGAGGTACCATCAGTAGGGGGTGCAAAAATAGATACAAGTACAAACATACACACATACATATATTTTATTTACTTAAAAAAAAAAAAAAAAAAAAAAAAAAAAAAAAAAGACAGTCTTGTCTGTATCCCTCATGATGACTTCACCTCTTCAGATGTCATTGTTCTTCGTGGTTGATTAAAGTGCACGGGGTTTTTATTGCACATAACCGATATTTTCACAGACAGTTACAAAGTGGCGTTGTACAGTCTGACAGCGGTGGGAATGAACGACCTGCGGTAGCGCTCCTTCCTGCACTGAGGATGCCTCAGTCGTCCACTGAAGGAGCTGCTTAGCTCCTCTACAGTCTGGTGCAGTGGGTGAGAGCTGTTGAACAGGATGGATGTGAGCTTTGCTACCATCCTCCTCTCACTCACCTCCTCCACAGAGTCCAGTGGGCAGCCGAGGACAGAGCTGGCCCTCCTGACCAGCTTGTTCAGTCTCTTTCTGTCACAAGATAGGACATTTTGCGAAAGTATGCAAAAACCGGAGTAATGGAAATAACTCTGCGCATAATATTGACTCAGACACAGACTTTTCAGATGAATTTTCACATCTCATCAATCAAATAGACGCTGCAAGCAATGAAAATGAATGGTATGAAGAAGTCAACATTCTTGGACACGTTCTGAACGCACAGATCGATACAGGTGCTGCAAGGTCAATTCTTCCATACAAGATTTACATAGACATGAAGTGCAAACTTCCTCTCGTACCCTCACACAAGGCATTCACATCCAACACCGGACAAAAACTTGATGTCAAAGGTTGCATTACTCTGCCTACAGCCTACAAGGACCAATCTGTGAATGTACGGTACACAGTGGTGCAGACAGAAAAAGGTATACAGTATTATTGTCGGGGAAGACTTTTAAGCTCCTAGGGCTTATCGAGCGTATTCATGCAGTGTCAGGGATTGATCAGTATCCTGAGCTGAAAGAGACAACAGGTACACCACCAGACACATACAGTCTTAACATAGATCCGAAGATACAACCAGTTGTACACGGACCAAGACGTCAGCCTAAAGCCCTCAGCTCTAAAATAGAAGCCAAGTTGAAAGAAATGGAAGAGTCAGGCCACATAACTAAAGTGACTATTCCGACTGACTGGGTCAGTTCAATGGTGGTAGTGTTAAAGAACAACAAAGTAAGGATTTGTTTGGATCCGAAAGACCTCAACTCTGCTATCAGATGAGAACATTACCCTATACCTACTGTCAAAGAAGTCATTACCTCTTTTCCTCATGCCAAAGTATTCTCAGTTTTGGACGCTAAATCAGGCTTCCTACAGATCAAACTTGATTACTTACCACATTCAACACACTTTTTGGCAGATATCGATGGCTACGGCTTCCGTTTGGTGTGAAGTCGGCTCCAGAGATTTTCCAGCGCATTATGGACACAATGTTAGAGGTCATCCCTGGTGCCCGAGCGATAATGGACGACATTCTTATTGTAGATGAAAACGAAACTCACCATGATATGATCCTGAGAAAAGTTGTCCAGCGTGCCACAGAGTTCAACTTAAAACTCAACTTTGACAAGTGCCAAATCCGCAAACCAGAAGTGAAGTATTCAGGTCATATGATGACAGAAAACGGAATCAAGGCTGACACTGACAAAGTTAGAGCACTCACCGAGATGCCTACACCACAAAGCAAAGATGATGTTATAAGATTTCTAGGAATGATACAGTATCTTGCAAAGTTTATTCATAACTTGAGTGAGATAGACTCTCCACTCAGAGAAGTAGTGAAGAAGAATACAGACTTCTTCTGGGAGAAACCTCAGCAAAAAAGCTTCGACAAGCTCAAGAAACTATGTTCAGGGTCCCCAGTGCTTGCAACATTTGATGTGTCGAAAGACATTACCATCCAGTATGCCAGTAACTATGCACTGGGTGGAGTACTTCTTCAGAATGGAGCACCGATTGCCTACACCTCACTTACTGAGACAGAATCAAGATACGCACAAATCGAGAAAGAGATGTTAGCTATTGTCCACAGTTGTAAGAAGTTTCACTATTACATCTTCGGAAAGCATGTTGTAGTTGAAAGTGACTACAAGCCACTTCAAGCTATATTCTCCAAGCCATTGCTGTCTGCTCCCATGTGTTTGCAAACCATAATGCCGAGACTGCAACCATATGATCTCTCTGTCACATACAAGCCCGGAAAGGACATTCCAATAGGTGATGCACCAAGTCATGCCAACTTGCAAAACAGTGAAGCAGATATTCAGCCAATTTTGATTAACATGGTGGATTTCACTGCTGTAACTCCAGCAAGATACGAAGAGTTTCAAAGAAGGACAGCAGAAGAACTAAATGAACTCCACTCAGTTATCATCAAGGGATGGCCAGTAACTCATCAGGAGACTCCACACTCAATAAGACCATACTGTCTTATTAAGTTATCGAAGTGGATGCACTCAAAACATATCCAGTGGTACTGTTATTGAAGCAATAAACCAACAATTATGTCACCATGGAATACCAGAGACACCGAGAACCAATAATGGTCCACAGTTTTCAGCACAAGAATTTAGCTGATTACGGTATCAAGCATGTGACTTCCTCCCCAAATTATCCACAATCAAATGGAGAAGCAGAGCGAGCGGTACAAACAGTGAAGAGACTATGGTCTAAATGTAGTGATCGCCACTTAGCACTACTTGACTATCGCTCAACTCCCCTGGAAAGTTGTGGTCTATCTCCAGCCCAACCTATCTTCAACCGCAGACCCCGTAACAAACTACCCATATCCAGAGAGCAGTTGAAACCGGTTGCCATTGATCACAGTGAAGTCCAACGATGTCTGAATAGTGATAAGAGGCGACAATGTGAGTATCATGATTACAAATCATCAGCTGATCTGCCAGTGTCACTTCCAGGAGACCCGGTTCGAATGTCTCCGTTCCCAGGTACTAAGTCGTGGAAGCCAGCAACAGTGGTAGAGCGAAACAGCTCTCCTCGTTCGTATGTGGTTGAATACAACGGTAAGAAATGCATGAGGAACAGAAAGCACCTTCGACTGTCGACATATAAGGCGCACAACCAGTCCTCCCACACATCGACCAGTCCTCCCACACATCGACCAGTCCTCCCACACATCGACCAGTCCTCCCACACATCGACCAGTCCTCCCACACTTCGACCAGTCCTCCCACACATCGACCAGTCCTCCCACACTTCGACCAGTCCTCCCACACATCGACCAGTCCTCCCACACTTCGACCAGTCCTCCCACACATCGACCAGTCCTCCCACACATCGACCAGTCCTCCCACACTTCGACCAGTCCTCCCACACTTCGACCAGTCCTCCCACACTTCGACCAGTCCTCCCACACATCGACCAGTCCTCCCACACATCGACCAGTCCTCCCACACATCGACCAGTCCTCCCACACTTCGACCAGTCCTCCCACACATCGACCAGTCCTCCCACACATCGACCAGTCCTCCCACACATCGACCAGTCCTCCCACACGACCAGTCCTCCCACACATCGACCAGTCCTCCCACACATCGACCAGTCCTCCCACATCGACCAGCCCTCCCACACATCGACCAGTCCTCCCACACATCGACCAGTCCTCCCACACATCGACCAGTCCTCCCACACATCGACCAGTCCTCCCACACTTCGACCAGTCCTCCCACACATCGACCAGTCCTCCCACACATCGACCAGTCCTCCCACACATCGACCAGTCCTCCCACACATCGACCAGTCCTCCCACACTTCGACCAGTCCTCCCACACATCGACCAGTCCCCCCACACATCGACCAGTCCCCCCACACATCGCCCAGTCCTCCCACACATCGACCAGTCCTCCCACACTTCGACCAGTCCTCCCACACATCGACCAGTCCTCCCACACATCGACCAGTCCTCCCACACATCGACCAGTCCTCCCACACATCGACCAGTCCTCCCACACTTCGACCAGTCCTCCCACACATCGACCAGTCCTCCCACACATAGACCAGTCCTCCCACACACGACCAGTCCTCCCACACATCGACCAGTCCTCCCACACATCGACCAGTCCTCCCACACATCGACCAGTCCTCCCACACATCGACCAGTCCTCCCACACATCGACCAGTCCTCCCACACATCGACCAGTCCTCCCACACATCGACCAGTCCTCCCACACATCGACCAGTCCTCCCACACATCGACCAGTCCTCCCACACATCGACCAGTCCTCCCACACATCGACCAGTCCTCCCACACATCGACCAGTCCTCCCACACATCGACCAGTCCTCCCACACATCGACCAGTCCTCCCACACATCGACCAGTCCTCCCACACATCGACCAGTCCTCCCACACATCGACCAGTCCTCCCACACATCGACCAGTCCTCCCACACATCGACCAGTCCTCCCACACTTCGACCAGTCCTCCCACACATCGACCAGTCCTCCCACACATCGACCAGTCCTCCCACACATCGACCAGTCCTCCCACACATCGACCAGTCCTCCCACACATCGACCAGTCCTCCCACACATCGACCAGTCCTCCCACACTTCGACCAGTCCTCCCACACATCGACCAGTCCTCCCACACATCGACCAGTCCTCCCACACTTCGACCAGTCCTCCCACACATCGACCAGTCCTCCCACACATCGACCAGTCCTCCCACACTTCGACCAGTCCTCCCACACATCGACCAGTCCTCCAACAAGTTTAACGGATCCTCCGTCACTGCAACACCTTCCAACACAGCCAGCAAGTAGCCGTACACCAGTACTACCTCATAATCCGTCCACAATGGCTACCAGAACAACACGGCCTATGCAGTCGTCTTCACCGAAGAAACCAAACTGTCCATTAACTACAGACAAAGAGTCCAGTTGCCACAACCAAACCATTAACAAACTGTGACAAAGAAACAAGAATAAGAAGTGGTCGTGTTGTTAAAAAAACCCATGAGACTTGATCTCTAAGTGTTAATGTTCAAGTGTTAAAGTTAGCGTTCAATCATTATGTCCAGAGACTTTAAAGTTTACAGCTCCGAGTTAAAAACTGACAGCTAAGGCTAGCTCCTCTCTTGTTTCAGCTTATAAATTCTAAAAGATTCCTTGGTCCCAAGACTAGTCAGTTTATATTTGTTTATGTGTTAGTATTTGTTTCATACTATTTACTTCACATAGGGTCAATCGTCTTTATTGTAAGAACAGAGGATGTAGCATATCCTATGATATACGCTTCTGTAATTGACAACATGTGTTGTTACGACGTGCCTACTGCTTTACGGCACTTGTACACATCACCTGATGACGTCATTAAACCACGACTTGAACCCGCTCTGGTCGTCTGCTTCAACTGATACGTTACAAGCGGGGCCGTTTGATCTCCTCACGGGTCGCGCTGAACTTGATTAAACGGATTCGGTCTGCTGTGGCTGTCGTTGCAGTCCTGAGGTATGAGATGTTGTGGAAAGCGAACTATGAAGCAGCCTGAATCCCGTCCGTGTCTTTGTTTTACGGCGTTTGGTTGGCCCCCGAGGGTGTGGCCCCGGAGGGTGTAGCCCCTCCCCGATGGCAACGCCGAGCGGCTCTTAGAATGGTCCACACACGAGAGCTGCTCCGGGAGAAACTCGGGTTTAAATGCACAACAATCAAGCAACAGTCAAGCTTTGTTCAGCGTTTTGTGCCGAGAAGCGCCGGTTTGTTCCGCTGCTATTCTCCTGCTTCCTCGGTGTTCGAAACAATTGTGTATGATTCGGCTCAGACACGCCTGCAGGTAGGTGACTAATAGTGCCGGTTCGGTCGGTGACTGGATAGTAAACATGTGCTTTCTGTGATTTGATGGTTTGTTGAATCGTCCTTGAGCCCGAAGCTCACAGAGAAGGTTATTATCCACAACAAGGTCATAACGCCGCCGCTTTTCTTCCGTCCGCATCCACAACTTCCATCGGGGCTCATCCCAGAAGAAGCCCAAAAGAGCCGACCGAGTCTGTAGATCCGGCTTTTAAACCCATTCCTCAGATTGAATGCAGCAGTTACACGGGCAGGATTCATCCACTGCATGAACCCAAAACCCGACAAAAAAAACAATGGCATCCCTGCACTGGATCCTGGGCTTTGGACTTCAGATCACATCAACACATCACAGACAGTTGGGGCACAAACCAGTTCTTCTTTATGACAGGAGCATTTTGGCTTTAGGAAACATACCTGAACTATATTACATACAATACTTTAATTAATGGACTTCATATTTTCCAGATTAATAAAGAAAAAAAAAAAATCATGGAATCATTTCATTGAGGAAAATAAATATAGAAGCATCAACAACAACAACAACAACAACAACAACAAGTACAAAAAAAGAGAAATTTGAGGCCTGGGTTCTCTGAGGTGGGGACTTTATAAATAAATTATATTATAAATAAAGAGCTATATTCATCCATTTTTGTCAGTTCAGATCTGCAGGATTGAGCCTTCTAATAAAGCATATTTAAACAACATGCATTTTCAGTTGTTTTAAGATTTGGACCGTTTGATGGCCATGTGATTCAGGTGATCCAGAAGATGCATTATCTTCCTGGGGAAAAAAAAAAAAAAAGGGGCAGCCGTAGCCTAAAGGTTAGAGAAGCAGTTTTGAAACTAAAGGTCACTGGTATGATTCCTGAACAAGCAGGAAAATTGTGTGGTGGTGTGAAGGACACCTCCTTCCCTTGCTCCACATTTATGACGGAAGTGCCTTTGAGCAAGGCACCTACAGTTAAATACAGTTTATATTATTTATATATATATATATATATATATATTCATGTATGATCATTTAAAAATGGAGTGACAAAGGTGATGGAAAGTTTCTCTGTACACCTCTGTACTGACTGTTGAAGTAATGTTTACCTTCTCCCCTGGTCCATTACCTCAGGGGTCCCCAGCCATTTTATCACCGTGGACCGGTCAACGCTTGACAATATTACCGTGGGTGGAGGGGTGTGTGTGTGTGTGTGTGTGTCATAGATTGTTTGTATTGTAAATATAATTTATTTATATAAAATATTAATAATAAGAAGAAGCACTTCATGAATGTTATTTTTCAAAAGCTGAAATAAAGTTGGTTGGGAAGTCGAGCTTGAACTTTTCCAAAAACAAAAAAAAACCCCAACAACCCACAGGTGATGGTGCACCTCTCTCTCCACAGGTGGAACTGCCCATGCTCAACAGAATTGCAGCAAGCATCTGTTCAAGTTTGCAGGCAAGGTGGGATTTCCAGGCAGTTGTGTTTGCTCACAGAAGTGGGAATTCTGTTCTAGATTCAGCACACAATTGGGGCCTCTCCTGATCCAGCAGGAATGTACTAAGTGGCAGTAAGTATTAAAAGGAATACATATTAGGCCTTCTTGGACTCAGAGTTTAACCAGACCACAGTCTACCAAAATCTGAATTAAATTTTGGCTCTGATATGCATAGTTAGTGAATTTTAGGGGTTTGCACTATTAAATTATTAAACATGGGGCAGAGAAGTATAAACTAAATGGCAGTCAGTCTTGCCTTATCCATCCATCAATAATGTAAACAAATTGATCAGTATCCCTGGAATTCATGCCGATGGATATTGCAGTATTCAGGCATGGTGTGAAACAAGCTCTGTGTTGTCTGGGGAGTAAACGTCATGTTAACCGAGGTTGGGCAGAGCTCTGCTGCTGCTCCCTTTGAAGGGGAATTGCTCTGAAACACTGCCAGACAGCGAGATTGTTTCTTCAGCAGCATTTTCATATAAAATTTCTGCCCATCACTCATCTGAAAGTTGTTAAAATGCCAGGGGAGGAGGGGAGAGGGGGAGCAGGGAAGCTGTGTGGGCATGCCTGTGTATTTATGTTCATGTCCCATTGTGAACATAAAGTCAGTGAAAAGCCCAAGTTGGGAGTGAATAAATGTCATTCAGGTTATCACACTTGTGCCTCTTCATTTTTTTTAAACTATTTCAAAGATTATAAATATTAATTTTAGTAATTGGGTACTATATTTAAGTTTACAAAGAATGGGGGGGGGGTATTTTTATTAATTTTTTTTAAATTATAATTTTTCCACAAAACTTGTAAGTCCCAAAAGTAAAAAAAAAAAAAAAATCCATGAACAAAAGAAATTGATAACCATTTGCAGGTGTTTCTTAGAAAATTTTTCATTTATGGACTGATGCTGAACTTAAATTTCTCATCTGTAATTTCCGTGACCACTTGGTGCGTGATGTCAATTTAATCAAACGCCGGTACAGTAAAGTATTTCCTTTGTTTGTACACTTGCGCGGGTTTGTGCTCTTTTTATTGTTGTTGTAGTGCTATGGGCAGCAGTAATGGGACTGGATCAGAAAAAGTATTTATCTTTTTCCAAGTGACTAGAAAAAAGAATACAACAGGCCATTTGCATAAAGTGAGCTGTGAGAGATAAAAGACTGGAACCTGTGCTATATTCCTGCCCTGGTTCTGGTCTCTTCCCGAAGGAAACCTTTGTCCACAATGTGTTAACTGGTGTGCCGTCTGGTTCAGTTGCTCCTGTCCTTCATGTACTTTTAAATCTTTCTTACTCAAAGTTTTTTCTTTTACTTTTTATTTTATCGTTTATAAGTGGTTGCCCTCTCAGTATTGGTTCTTGTCGTTTTAAATCACTGTGGAAGTGTTACTCTCAGTAAAGAGTTTTGATGATTTTGATTAGATCCTGTGTACAGTAACAGTAGCCCAGGCCTTGCCTTTTGACCAGGAGCCTGTATAATACTAACCACGTAGGGTGTTTTCTCTTTCTAATGCAGCCGTGAGGGTGCCACAAAAAAGTGTCGGCCCTCACGCCGGCCCCAAGCCCGGATAAATGCAGAGCGTTGCGACAGGAAGGACATTCGGCGTAAAACTTTTGCCAGAATACAAAATGCAAACCGTAAATACAAATTTCATACTGGATTGGTTGAGGCCCAGGTTAACAACAACCGCCATCAGTGCTGTTAACCAACAGGGTGCTGGTGGAAATTGGACTACTGTTGGTTGAAGAAAGAGAGGCGGTAAGCCTGTCCGTAAGCGGAGAGAGAAGAGGAAAAGCATGAGTCTAGGACCGAGAGTAAGGACGTTGAATGTCGGAACTATGAAAGGAAAAGATAGAGAGCTGGCTGACATAATACAGACGAGGCAGGTGGACATACTTGTGTGTCCAGGAGACCAAGTGGAAAGGTAGCAAGGCTAGAAGCTTGGGAGCAGGGTTTAAGCTGTTTTATCATGGTGTGGATGAGAAGAGAAATGGATTAGGAGTCATCTTGAAGGAGGGGTTTGTCAGGACTGTTCTAGAAGTGAAAAGAGTGTCAGACAGAGTAATGAGTCTCAAGTTAGAAATTGAAGGTGTGATGTTCAATGTTGTTAGTGCTCATGCCCCACAGATAGGATGTGAGCTAGAAGAGAAGGAGAGATTCTGGAGTGAGTTAGATGAAGTGATGCAGAGTACCCCCAGAGGTGAAAGAGTGGTCATTGGTGCAGACTTCAATGGAAGTGATTGTGGCAGGTTTGGTATCCAGGACAGGAACACAGAAGGACAGATATTGATAGATTTTGCAAAAAGGATGGAAATGGCTGTGGTGAATACTTTCTTCCAGAAGAGATAGGAGCATAGGATGACATAAAAGCGGAGGTAGGAGCACACAGGTGGACTATTGTACATCTTGTGTACACAATGTAGTTTGAAGGAAGTCAGTGACTGCAAAGTAGTAGAGGGTGAGAGTGTTGCCAAACAGCATAGGATGGTGGTGTGCAGGATGATGCTGATGGTGAAGAAGGTGAAGAAGGCAAAGGCAGGACAGAAGACAAAGTGGTGGAAGCTGAAAAAGGAAGAGTGTCGTGTTGTCTTCAAGGAGAAGTGGAAACAGGCTTTGGGTGGTCAGGAAGTGCTTCCAGATGACTGGACAACCACAGCAAATGGGATCAGGGAAACAGGTAGAAGAGTACTTGGTGTGTCCTCTGGAAGGAAAGTAGATAAGGAGACTTGGTGGTGGAATGAGGAAGTGAAGGAGTGTGTACAAAGGAAGAGGTTAGCTAAGAAGAGGTGGGACATTGAGAAGGCCGAAGAGTGTAAACAGGAGTACAGGGAGACACAGCGTAAGGCGAAAGTAGCGGTGTCAAAGGCCAAACAGATGGCGAATGATGACTTGTATGGACAGTAAGGAGGGAGAAAATGATTTATACAGGTTGGCACAGCAAATAGGTAGCGATAAGGACATGCAGCAAGTTAGAGTGATAAAGGACAGAGAGGGAAATGTATTGACACAAGTGTGCTGGGAAGATGGAAAGAGTACTTTGAAAAGCTGATGAATGAGGAAAATGAGAGAGAGGAAAAAAAAAGAGTAGAAGAGGTGACCGTTGAGGAGCAGGAAGTATGTGTGAGTGAAAGAGAGAGAGACATCGTGCTAATCTAACAGTTGGTTTTGTTGAATACGTCCAAGACCAAAAGACCAAAGAGAAGATTTATGGATGCGGTGAAAGAGGACATAAAGGTAGCTGGTGTAAGAGCAGATGATGCAAAGGACAGGGTGAGATGGAGGCAGACGATTCACTGTGGCACGACCCCTGAAAGGAACAGCCGAAAGGAAAAGAAGACGTTGGAATACATCCAGTGAGTCTGCTGTCTGAGCATCCCGAGTAAGTTCATTCCACCACCTTGGAACCAGAACAGAAAAGAGTTTAGACGCATTTTTCCCTTGTCCCTTTTTCTTGCTTGAGGGAGGGATCAGTCTCGCAGTGCTCGAGGATCTGAGAGAACGGGTGCAGTGTGAGGTGTGATAAGTGCTTCCAGGTAGAAAGTTAGAGGCTCATTTTTGGATTTTTATGCAAGTATTAGTGTTTTAAATCAAATGCAAGCTGCAGAGGACAATTGCGCTCAAAGGTCAACCTGCTAGGAGTGAGTTGCAGTAATCTAATCTTGAGATGACAAGGGACTGAACAAGTATCTGAGTGGCCATCCTGGAAAAAATGGACGAATCCTTATCATGTTAAAGAGGAGAAATTAACATGATTGAGAAACATTAGTGATATGAGAAGACGACAGGTTCCAAGGGCAGACCCATGATTACTCTAAAGCTTCACGCAGTGACCGAAGGAGAGATCAGAGTTGTCTAGGAAGATTGCAAGATCTTGATGTGGGGATTAGTTAGATGGGACTAACAGAAATTGTCTTGCTTGAATTGAGCTTCAGCTGGTGAGGGCTATCCATGAAGAGTTCTCTTTAGATGATTGACATAACGATGGGGTATATACACCAACCTTTACTATCATGCTTTTCGAGCTAAGATATTGGTACAGTTTTGGTCTGAGCCTTTTCTATGGTACATCTTTTCCTGGTATGATGCATACTGCTGATCTACTTGTTGATTTGGCACTTTAATGACCTCTTTCATGAAAGATAATGACAACTGATTGTGTCCATCTTTTATCTCAGCTTTTCCATTATCGTCATGTACCATCATGTATGTCTTCCAGTGACATACCAACCTTTTCTGAATAGTATCTTTCAAAAAAGTCATGATTATGCTGGTGTATCAGCATATCATTCGGACTGGAAACTGAAATGTGGTCAGCAGAGATGAGTGGTTATCTTCTAATGATGAGCGAGCAGGTGAGAAGGGTGTGTTCAATAGAGGAGGACATAAGAGTGCAGCTAGGTAGGTTTAAATGAAGGAGCTCAGTGAGCTATGTAGGGGCAAAGTAGAATATTTAGATGAGCCAGAATTTGATAGGAATCCAGTGGAGTTGCTTAAGGACATATGTTATATAACTGAGAAAGGTGTTTTGGAAATTATTCATGTGGCATAGTTCTGAACCAATTGCAGTTTAGGGATGGATTTCTCATAAACCAAATGAACTGAAAAGTAGGAGTTACAGTAATCAAGTTGAACTGTAACCAGGGTATGGACCAAAATGGCAAGACTGTTAGATGAGAGAAACCAGCACAAGTATGACATGTTGTGTAAATAGAAATAGCAAAATGATGTCATTTGTATGAGACTGGGGAGTCCTACACCCGTTAGGCCTCCTTTTTCAGCTGAACAGTCCCCACCACCACAGGTGTCCACCACCAAGTTAGGGGGTTACCGCCACGACAAGCACCGACGACCTTTAGCTATGGGCTGTTGCCTCAGCAATGGAGGCACGAAATTTGGCCCATTCGGATTCCATGTCACCTGCCTCCTCCGAGACGTAGTTGTAGCTCTGCCGGATGTGGGAGTTAAAGGCCTCTCGGGCTGGAGACTTCGCCAAACATTCCCAGCAGACCTTAATTACAATGTCTGGAAGGCAGCCTCCCCCGCCACCAAAGCCAGCTCACCACCAGGTGGTGATCAGTTGACAGCTCAGCTCCCCTCTTCACCCAAGTGTCCAGAACATGTGGCCGCAAATCCGGTGACATGACTACAAAGTCGATCATAGAACTGCGACCTAGGGTGTTCTGGTGCCAAGTGCACTTATGGGCACCCTTATGTTAGAACATGGTGTTTGAGAGACAAACTGTGATGAGCACAGAAGTCCAACAACGAAACACCATTCGTGTTCAGACTGGAGAGGCTGTACCGACCAATCACACCCTTCCAGGTCACACTATCATTGCCCACATGGGCGTTGAAGTCCCCCAAGACAACGGGTGAGTCTCCTGAGGGAGCATTTTTCAACCCCCCCCCCCCCCAAAGACTCCAAGAAGGGTGAGTACTTCGAATTGTCATTTGGTGCATAAGTACAAATAACAGTCAGGACCCCCCCCCCCCACCCGAAGGCAGAGGGAAGCTACCCTTTCATCAACTGAGGAGAACTCCAACGTTTGGGCACCGAGACAGGGGCAACAAGGATGCCCACACCGGCTTGCCGCCTCTCCCCATGAGCAACTCCAGAATGGAATAAGGTCCAGCCTCTCTCGAGATGGGTGGTTCCAGAGCCCAAGCTATATCTATATCTAGTCGGTATCTCTCCACCTAACGAACCAGCTCAGGCTCCTTCCCTGCTAGAGAGGTGACATTCCATGTCTCAAGAGTCAGAGTCAGTAACCGAGGATCGGTTCGACAGAACCCATGCCTTTGGCTGCCACCCAACTCACATTGCACCTGACCCCTATGACTCCTCCCACAGGTGGTGGGTCCATGGGAGGGCGGACCCATGTCTCCTTTTTGGGCTGGGCCCGACCGGGCTCCATGAGCAGAAGCCCGACCATGAGGCGCTTGCCTTCAAGCCCCTCCCCCAGGCCTGGCTCCGGGGGGGGGGGTCCCAGAGACCCGTGTCTGGGTGAGGGAAACTGTATCCTTTGATTTTTGTTTTCATAGATGTCTTCTGAACTGCACTTCGTCGGGACATTCACTCAGGACCTGTTTGCCTTGGGTGACCCTGCCAGGGGGATTATGCTCCCGACAACATAGCTCCTAGGATCATTAGGTCATGCAAACCCCTCCACCACAATAAGGAGGGATCACCAACAACCATCCCGCTTTGTGAACGTGACTTCAGCAAACCAGCGAGCTCTGTTAGCATCAGATAAGGTGGAGTAACCAAACAGCTCAGCACAGAAAACCCCACAGCAGAGCAGAGGAACTGATCCGACCTGCAGCAGACACGGTCTCTGTCATGCTGGATGATGTCACTGCTGCGAAAATAAGTCCAGGTCCCAGTTCAGCATTGAGCAGGAGCTGAGAGTTCAGTATCTCGCTTTAAACCCGGCTTCGAAAAGCTGTGCACTGTGAAACGTGCTCATTGTACCATTAATCCGGACTTAATCATTTCTGATAAAAAATAAATAAATAAAAATAATACAAAGTGTTTTATTAATGTTTTTTTTGTAGGTTCAAGTGTTTTATATATTGTGGTCCTGAGTTAACATTGCTGATCAACTTGAATTTATTATTATTCTTTAATTTTATTTTTCAGTATCAAATGAATCAAATTGTTGGTCAGAAATGTTTACAGTTTAAATAAGGATACTTTTTTAATTTCAGGCAGATTGATGCACTTTAAATCTTTTTGTTTAAAGACTAAACATTATTAATAAAGTTATTCTTTGTTGGAAGTTGATCTATGTCTTCCTTTTTTGTATTCTATAATGCTAATGAGGATACAGTGTTATGCAGAGGATTACTTATAACAATTTTATACACTATTTATGGGGGAGCAGAAAATAATTGAGAAGCACTGCCTTAAAACCATTAGAGGTGAAGATAGCCATGAGCTGTACATATATAGATCTAAATTCCTCTTTTGAGGATTCTGAACTTGTAGATGGAGACCCCTTGGATGATGTCACAGAGGATATATTGAAAATTGTTAATGGCAAAGAGAGAAATTTAGTCCAGGATGATGCCCCAAGTGATGTTGATGACCAAGGGTCAGGTGACTGAATATTAATTTTAGTTTATTGCTTGATGGACATAAGAATATAATAAGCATTTAAAACAAATGTCATTCAGCAAAATTACACCCCATCATGTATGTTCATACCAAAAGTGAAGAAGCGAACTTTTATTTAATCCTACCCATTCTCCATTAAAGGTTAAAGTTCATATTGATAATTCAGTTGTTTCATAAGCAGTATAACTGAATTGGAAATTTAAGTTGAATAAGGTTTAAAAGAACTGTGACACATTGAAATATGATATTACAAAATGTGGAATTAAGTCAAGTAACATGGTTTTCTTGAATATTATTGTTGTTGTTTCATTCTTCATTCAAATGACCGTTATTTTGATACGGATCTGCTGCTATATTTGATTTGAAGTAACCCTAAACTGACTACTAATTTTCTCAAGTCAGAATATAAATTATTATACCAGGATACTGATTTTGAGGATTATGTTGCTCTGGAGAAGATGAACTTTTCTGTAGTTTGGGAGACGATCCTTTCATGCTCACTGGAATACCATTTAATTTGGTTTGTCTCTTTTTTGTTTTGTTTTTAAACCTAATTTCCAGGTATTCTGTTTGTTTGTGCAATAGTATTCAAGAACCAATGTGATCATTTCTTTTCTCTGATTTTTTTTTTTTTTTTTTCTATTTAGAGGAGTATATTACCAAAAGCACAGCAGAAAATTAACTTGGCATTTGTTTGCCCGATCAAGTTTAAGTGACTGCAATCTGATTATAGTTGATACTTCTGGAGATTATCGAAGAAACTGTCATAATATGCATACAAACACCAAGTAACTGAGAGGCATGCTCCAACACAAACTGTAATTATCTTAGTACAATGACACTCGCCAATGAGTGGGATACATTTGTCAGAAAAGGAACAGTTAGATCTTACACTTGATCATTTTTCATCATATTAAATTTAATTTCAAGAACTAAGTGACTGACAGGGGTCTCATTATGAGGACCTAATGACTGTGTGTTTAGTATCAAACAGCATATATTGCGGGGGTGGGGGGGGTGTCCTGGTATGCAGTGGTAAGTACCTAGCAAAGGCGGTCCACCTAAGGACAATGAACTGGCAAGAGCGTCATGGCTGCTCAACAGAGCTGGGTATTGCCTAGATTTTTTGTATTGCGATTTCTAGCATGTATTGCGATATGTATTGTGATATATTGCAAGAAGAATTCTAAATTAAAAATAAGCATGTTCTTGACAGTATTTACTCTTTATTTCAAAACGATAAATCAACCACATTAAAATGTTGTTTTTAATCATTAAAATAAAAATGGTAAGCATCAGAAAAAATCTACTTATGAAAATTTAATGATTTAAACTTTGGCACAAACATTAACACTGAACTAGAACTGCATATTGAGCAAGATAAGCCATTTAAACACATTAAATACACATAACAAACATTAGAAGTTCACCTATTGCTTTTATTAGCATATTGTGAAGCCTTAATCATTAATGCATGTATATTACATTTTTAATGTGGGATTCTGTGCATGCACAGAACTGTATCATACACGACTAGACCTCATCAGACCTGTGACCCTATCAGCAGTAGATTGATATATTTACATATAACAGTATTAACATTACATGTGTGTGTGTGTGTGTGTGTGTGTGTATATATATATATATATATGGTAGGCCTCCGTCAGTCCCGAAGGACTATGGCTGCGCTCTGGCTGGTACCCCAGCTGGTGATACCCCCCAGTGCGCAGAGCCTGGGTAGGGAGTAATGAGGGACAGGCTGTTACCCAGGCAGCAAGTCCCCCCCTGTCTCGGCGCCACCGGAAGGATCCAATGGAAGGGCAAATGCCGATACGACTGGGTTCCAGTGCCGCTGCAGGAGAGAATCTACGGTCAATTTAGAACGGCCAATTAACCTACAGTGCACATCTTTGGACTGCGGGAGGAAACCGGAGCACCCGGAGGAAACCCGCACAAGCACGGGGAGAACATGCAAACTCCACACAGAAACGCCCAGGCCGGGAATCGAACCCAGGCCTTCTTGCTGTGAGGCGGACGTGCTAACCACTACGCCACCGTGCCGCCATATAAATATATATATATTATAAAAGTATATATATATATACTGTATTAATGCCATCACAACGATTCCCATAGGCCTGCTGGGCAAATGCCAGACGTGTAACACTTACAGTGACACTGACGGCTCATGAAAGTCCGTCAAACTCTACAATAATAACATACAATGTCGTATATCATATAAATCACATTAATATGATCATTATGCTGGAAAGAAGTGGAATGTCATTTACTGGAATCGGGACCGATTTGGAGCACGTTGAGCCTGAGGCCAAGTCTCCGAGTTGTGTGATGTAATCTTTTTCAGAGTCGACAGAGATATTATTGCTGCGTTAAGCAAAAAACAAAAAAAACCATGCATGGTTAATGTACCTTGGTGGAAATTAGGTCCATGGGATTGCTTCCCTCTTTTGCTCAGTTTACAATAAACGTTTAATCGAAAATCTAGATGCAGTCAGTCAGTAAATTTCTGAGCAATTAGCAACATGAACCGTGGTTTTGTTTTTAGCAGGAATGTCCATATCCTGTATAAAAACAAATTCTATTGGCTGAAGGCCTTCGTGACATCCACAGCGCCCAGTCACGACATGGCTCTTATTATACCTGGCTCAGCACACAATGAATGACTGCAGGGAAGAGGACGGAAACATGATTGTGTCAGGATTACACGCCGGAACCTCTGGTTGCTATTTTTTAATTTTTTTTTTCAAAGAAAGCATTACTTCCGGTTCTATTAGCGGGAATAGCCAAAGGGTTTTTTTTTTTTTTTTTTTTTTTTTTTTTTTTTAACTGTTCCAAAGTTTTCCGAATGCAGGTCAAAAACCAGTTTTGCTTTAGAATATTGCAATACATATTGTTTGCATGTTAGAACCGGTTTAAACCAATAAACTGGTTTTATTGCGCAGCTCTAGTGCTCAAGGGTTGTTGTTGTATGTGGAATCTTGTCCCACGGACAGATGATCCCCTGCTAGTTGGAGCGCACTCTCTGAACCTCTGTTTTGATATCTTTTTTCGCTATCAGAAAAAAGTGTTCCGATATTTTAACGGCAGAAAAATCACTCATCTCTGATCCATGTACACGAATAATTTATCCCTAAAACTTGTGATTTTGTTCTTTTCTTTTCTTATCTATTAATTATTCAAAAGCCAGTAAGATTTTTTTTCTCAGCCTAATTATCAGCTACAAATAAAACCCTAAACCTCGAGCCACGAAATCTTTTCATTCCAGGCACCCAAGTTACCGATGTGTCCTCTCCGAACTTCTGTAATAATCTGAAAGGTTTGAAGTATTTTGTGAAGGTATATACTGTATATACTGTATTGCAGTGTGCTAACCCTGCAAAAACTCACCATCTAATCAAGATTTAAAATCTTGGCTCCAGTTTAATCTTATATCCACAAATGTAGTCTTGTATCCAGTCAAACATTACTTTTGATCTTGTTCTGGAAATAACTAGGCAAGTTCTGCAAGAACAGAATGCGTCAAATTATTATTGTTTAAGAAGAACTTTTCTAGTTCTCTATTTCTTCGTACATTAAATGATCCTGCAGTGCAGTAAGATAAAGTACACTTGGTATAAGTTCTGAAAATAAGAAAATATTTTTCAATCAGCATTTCAATGTAATGCACTAGAAACAGACTCTATAATCAAAAATATATATATTTTTGAAGCAATATTAATAATTTTGCACACTTTATTCTTAAAAGTACATTATTCCCAAAAGAAAAATTTAAGATTAGATTTTTGGCTGGACATGGGCTCTTAAGTTATAAAATGTAAAAGGGAAAGAGAGAGTGAATGTTTGCAGTGCAGCTTGTGTTATTTTATCCTGAAAAAATAATTTGATTTCTTGTCTCTAGCCCAAAAAGTTCTTCATGTGATCATCATGAGCCCACAAACTGAGCGTGGATGGCACGTATAAATGGTGTGGAGCTCCATGAGCTCAGGCCTCTGGGTGATGGTATTGAAAACACTTCTTTCTCTGATGAGGAACAAGAAACCAGGGTATGTGTTAATTCCAGGACAAATCCAACTTTTCTGTCTCACAGCAGAGGTGGAATTAGTCAACAGACTCCTCAAGGAGATGTTTGTTCAGATGAAGAACAAGAACCAGCATATGAAAAACATTCTATGGATTATATTTTCATGTTGGCATTAATATTCCTCATTTGTGGAATTGCTTTGGTGATTATCGCATATGGAATACCGAGGGACGTTCAAATCAATCCAGACCAGGTGACAGCACGTCAGATGGAAAAGTTGGAGACCTACTACACACAGCTCGGCACTCACCTCGATAAGTGCATAATTGCTGGACTTGGCTTACTTACACTGGGTGGAATACTTTTGTCGATTCTGCTAATGGCTTCTCTATGCAAAGGTGAGCTTGATCATCGCAGAAGTTTCACAATCTTAAGGAGACCGATGAAGTCTTATGGCTCTATAAACATGAGGATGGGACAGTTAGCATCCGGAAATGGAAGAGAAGATATCATGGCATGTGGTTCAAGCACAGACGATCGTGATACGCCGGGAGCTGAAGGAGTGCAACATCTAAGGCAAACAGCAACACGAGCGCACAGTACGATTCCCAGACCGTAAGTATCAGCATATGTACCTGACGAGGCACTTTATTCTACCTTTCGATGTCTGCCTGACTTTAACGAGTTCTTGGCACGTTTAAATTTTAGCTGTAAGAATTTCACTCTGAAAGAGAATACAAAAACGCTGAATATATTAATTGCCCAAGAGACAAAACATGACAGAAATTTGTCTCTCCGTCTTTGAGCCCAAGATGGTCTTAACCAAAATGAAAGTGACTCAATGATTTGAAGTAGGTTTGCAAAGGTCCACCATGTAGGATTCAGTTGACTGCTATCAGCAGAACGTCCTGGATTTGCCCATCGTTTTAGCCATCAGGTGGCCTTGAGGTGCCTGTTTTAGAATTACAGTCACACTCCTGTGCTTTTTGTCCTGGATAATACATGTGGCCTTTTCAAAATCTGGGTTGTTAAACTTGTCAGCCAGCAGCACCAGCAGATAGTGATTTCTCTTGTTTCTTCTTCCTTGGCGACTCTGAACCAGAACCTGCTCAACGATGTCGCTCTAAAGGAAAAACACAATGACGTTTTGTGTTTTTATTAGGTGAGTGAAAACATGCATATGAACGATATATTCATCACTGAATCGATTTCCATTCATAAAGCCCCTGAAGTTTATATATAGTGGACCTTAAAAATGATAAAAGAATAAATGAATAAAATGCTGCATTATTGTGTGCTTGGACAAAAAAGCTACCACTCACTTACAATATTGCCTTAAACAATTATATTGCAACATAAACAACTATATTCTGTGGTTTCGACAAAGACATTTAATTAGTTGTAGTGAAGTCTTTTGAGATATACAGCAGCACACACGAATGTAACCCGTTTGAGCTGTTACATTATCCTGTGGACGTATACTCGCCCCCACTGCCCGTCCCAATCGACCCATGGATAGTCATTGTATTCATTATACAGTATCATAGACTGTTATACAGAATTTCAGCCTCCGTGGAGACCACACCCCGCCCAATTTCCCTAAAGGTGTGTTGAATTAAATATGTTGTGTAATACTGATTACTGTAGGTGTTGTGTCTGCCATCTGTAATGGTCTCCCAATTAATATGTGAACGGACAGACGATTCGTGGATTAACCTTCAAAACTTATTGAAGCAGAATATCATATAAACAACATATTTTGTTTGCATTTCTTTCACAACTGTTATGTTCACAAGATGACATTGAAACACAATTTTGGGATATTTTAGAGACGATGCTAATATAATTCTGCTGTAAATGGTTGTATGTGTAGTCAGCAATTTTTGCCTTTTTATTTCCAAAAAGTGTGAATAACCAGATTTCTGTCATTGTCAATAAATAGATGTGCATTTGAATGTTGTTTTTGATGAGTCTTATATCTGATGTTTAAGAAAAGAGGAGGTATCTCCAAAATACGATATAACCACCACTGTAAAGAGAGAGTTTGGACGGTAAATGTTTCTCAACACAGTTGAACTTGACTGTCGGTAGAAACATGACTGTGCAGCACTGGTGCAGGTCTATCAGGATGAAAAGATCTTTTCTATGTTGTGTACCGTTGCTGGATCGTCTATTCAACTCCTAATGTGTTACGATATCACTTATTGATCGCTGTGAACATCAAACACACACAGTTATATGCATACACAGTGTACACAATGCAACCACTGTCCTCTGTCCTCTGTTGTATGTCAGACAAATTTATGAAGGACGCTGCCTTTTGTTGTATTTTATTCCAACATCTCAGACAGCTGAGATATAAAATAAAATAAACTTGACTTTTCTGCATTAAATGAGTTCTGAATCTTAAATCTTCTCGAGGAAACAAAAAAAGGTTTTAATTATCATAAATACTGTGTGTGTGTGTGTGTGTGTGTGTGTGTGTGTGTGTATATATATATATATATAAAATAAGTATAACTACATGAATTATAGCTGACATTAAAAAGACCAGGAAAATAAAATGCTAAACATTAAAAGAACTCATTTAATTTACAAAAAAGAAGAAGAAAAAAAATGTCATAGACTTAATCCCCCAACCTCAGGATCAGGGATCCAGCACCCTTCACCACTAGGCCACCACTGCCCAAACACTTTACAGTAGTGCTGAGTATCCTCTCCAGGCCAAGAAGCCTGGGCCAGCATATGGAGATCCTGGGTGCCCCGATCTTCAGGATCCCCGTCTCTGCCTTGCAGACGGGGTCCAAAGGAATGCGAAGCATGACATTTGGCATCTGTTTGGCTGCAGGACATGCCGGAACAGTGTTACTTGTAGCACTGAACTGTCTGTGGGTCCCCACTCCTTTTCCCCTCAGGTGGTTTTGGCCTGTCAGCTGAGACGGTTTATCGGGGTGTGGTGCTTGGAGCCTGCATGTGACAGTTTTGGAAGATGGATGAGAACCGGTTGTCCGTTCACCCTACGAGACCGCGTGCAGCTGCAGCAGACAAGGGTCTCTCTAAACTATCTCTATCCAGAGGCCCCCGACATCCCATTTTGAGTAAAAAGGAAGTTGAGACTGCCGAATGCGTTGTTGCTGTAATTACCAAAGTAGCGTATGAATGATCATAACCAGTGTTTAATTAAAACCATTATGTAGGAATTATACAATTATATAATCCGTGTGTGTGTGTGTGTGTGTGTGTGTGCGCGCGCGCGCGCTGTGTCATCAGTAAATACAGTCGGCCCCCAACTTACGAAGACCCCTGTGTACGAAATCTCCGGGTTACGAAAAACATTTTCCTGAGTTTCCGTCCCCGAGAGACGACACAACCCCTTATTATGAAAAGAAATTCAAAATTCAAACGCGCCAATCAAAATTTCACACGACGCGCGAGTTGCTCTCTCATTGGCTGTCTCTCAACATCCCGTCCCACTGGCCTCCCAGATAGAGACGGAAGGAATCTTCACCCTTAGTTTTTAGTTTAGTTTTTTAAGTTGTTTGAATTCAGTAAATGTTTAATAAATGTGGTGCATTTGAGCTCATCTGGAATTCCGATCCCTCAACGAATCAAATTAAAGTTGAGTTTGTCAAGCAGGGAATGTGCTTTGAATTCACATCTTGTGGGAGAGAGAGAGAGAGAGAGAGAGAGGTGTGTGTGTGTGTGTGTGTGTGTGTGTGTTAAAAAATGCAGACGCCTCACAAAAACACACATGACCTTCTTGCTGTGAGGTGGACATGATAACCACGATGCCACTGTGCCACCCTGAACTTAATGTGACGAGGTTCTATCCGAGCGGCGAAACGTGGTAGCAAAATAGTTACTACTCCCATCTCACGGAAAGAATGTCTGTGTGTGGTGAGAACGTTTCTGTGTGAGGTTTGTATGTTCTCCCTGTGCCCAAGTCACGCATATCCGACTGCCTTGTGAATGGATGTTTGTTCTAAAGGAGAGATTCTCAAGTGGTGTTGTAGTGGTCCACTGGTAACTTTATGCATTGCAGCAGAAACTATGAAAGTGTCCCCAATGTATCACAGATACAACATGGATGAAGTAAACCTGAGATATTGTGAATTAAGAAGTTAATAAATTTATTTAAAAAAACCAACAACGCAAACACTAAAGATGCCATAAGGTTGTAGTGGTAAGCCCATAATATTACAGCAAGAGCAACTCTGCTTTCGGCGGAGTGCGACACATTTATTAAACAGTTACTGAATTAATCAACTTAAAAAACGTAAAATAAGCTGAGCACTCGCAAACGAGAGTTAAACAACACCGACCTCGTTTCTGACTGACTCGGCGCAAGTGCACCACATCTCTGCTCTAATCGTCATAAAAACTGTCTTCATTCCTCATTGCGTCACTTGGTTGACTAGTCATGTAAATCCATAATCATTACCAATGAGCCGTGTTTATAAGATTATAAGATGAGCCCTCTAAAATAAACTCGCGAAACTCACGAACCAACAGTACAACTCTCCTTTACGCGTGAGACAAACGAGCACGGCTACATTACGATGGAGATTCAGAACATTTTTTATTCACCAATTTTTTTATCAACCAAACCAAACAATATTCAACATTTGTGATGCGCTCCGCCAAGTGCGGGGGGGCGTCGCGGCCGACACCGAAGGTCCAGATGAGTCGCGTTTTGCCCACATTCGGCGGAGCGCGCCACATCTATTAAACATTTACTGAATTAAACAACTTAAAAAATGAAAAATAAGCTGCAATGTGCACTTTCGAAACTCACGAACTAACAAGCTTTATGGGTGCAGTACTATGGAGATTCAGCTCCCTCCTGGCCAATGGGAGGCCAGCGGGGGCAGGATGTTGGGAGACAGCCAATTGTTTGAATTTTTGAATGGCGTGTTTGGTGTTTTTTGTGAGAAGAGGTTGTTTCGTATACAGAGGGTGAAAATTTAGGAAAATGTTTTTCGGAACCTGGATTTTTTGTATTCGGAGGTTTTCGTAAGTAGCGGGCCGACTATATATCGGGAAAAAAAATAAATCGACCAAAAATGTTGCTAAAAGTAAACATTTGCTGCAGATTTGTAGATATTAACAGTGTGCTGCCAAATCTCTCCGCTTGCTGCTGCCCTGAGTATATTTTACCACCTGGAATATCAGATATATTTTAACGCCTTATGTACAATCAGTATGAAGAGGATCAAGTAAGTTAAGTAAGTAATATCATATGGAGGGTTTTAAAACCATGTCAATAACTTGTGGATTTTCAAGGTCCGTGGTAAAGGCTGGAATGCAACCCCTGCGAATAACAGGGGCCTACTGTATAAAAAAAATAAAATCACTAAAAACTGATTCAAAACAGGAAAAAACAAACAAACAAAAAAAACCCCCAATGACAAGCAACTCCTGCCACAGGATTTTAAAACAGGAACTTCCTTCCAAAGCCACGCCGACTACCATCTGAGCTCCGCAGCATCACAACAGCTTCATTACAAAGTGGAACGAGAACCTCAACTCCAGCTATTTAAAAATGTCTCGTTCAGTGGAAAGGACACAGATTACATGAGTAAAACGATGCAGTTTGTGTATAGTCGAGTCACACAGGTGCTGGGAGACACAGGAGCATTTCACTGGATGTTTCCGGAAGTGCACGAGGCACTGTTTACTCTTTACTTCGAGGATTACAGTGCTGACAGATTACACATTCTTTCATAAGATTTTTCATTGGCTCTCAAATTAGTATTGATTTTTGTTGCAGTGTAAAGTCCGTTTCCCCCAGTGCGGCTAACTGGGTTATCAAAGGCCGGCCATGTCTGTCACTGTCTATGGTGTGAGGCGTGTAAAAGAACCATCGCTGACTTTCGACAAGAGTAGGCTGCAAAGCCGTCGGCGTGTTTCCACCCTGCGATGGCCTGGCGAGCTGTCCAGGGTGTACACTGCCCTCGCCCTGAGTTGGCTGGGATGGGCACCAGCCTCCCCGCGACCCTAATTAGGATGAAGCGGTTACAGAAAATGAACTGAACTGAAAGTCCATTTCAAACAGTTTAATGGTTTGTCTATACAATTAAAATTTACTCGACCCAGTTTTAAGTTATAATCCGCTCGAGATCTGGATGTGTCGGCCAAATCCTGTGGTGACAGATAAATCACTAGAATTCATTTTCACACCCGAATATTTCTCCATCTTCTCTAAATATCGTAATTATGCACAACAATGATCTGTTCATTAAAATTGTACGATTACTGTTCTAAATCAACATCTACCTTGGGGGATGTGGTGTGTCCATGTCCACGTCCTGGTCTGGTAGTAAGACCTCCCCTTTCACTCATCCTTCACACTTTATTGAGTTTCCTTCTTCAACAGTGTATTGCATGTAAACCCTGTTCTATACTGTGATAAAGTTGGATTGAGATTTGAAATGACAACACTGTATGTGCCTGATAAAATTTGTGAGACGGTACAAATACTCATAGTCCTAACTATACAGTGACATTTCTTCTCTTAACAGGTTCAATCTACTGTATTTCTAAATGTTAGAAAATACCCCGAAATTCGGTTATGTAACCTTGACGAAAGTGTTAGGGCAGGGCATGGCCACCACGTCATTCTTCAACATGTTTATTTCTGCGTAGCATTTTGCTTAGGCGGGTTTAGCTGCTGCATTCTGGAGCTTGGGGCATCATGACAAAATGGTTGTGCATATAGTAATGAGGTTGATGATCGGTCCCGTGAGCAGACCTGTCAGGATCTCACGGAGCCGTAAGTGTGTTTTCCTCTATCAGGTTAGCGAGCTCAGTGATTATGTAGACTTGTGTAGGTCCCGTCCCGTCTGCATTATGTCCAAATTTAAACTTGTAATTTGGACAACAGGAAGCCAGAGAAGCTGGAGGAGCACAGTTGGTATGTGACTGGTAGATTATATGTAATGATCCTTGTTGCAGAGGTTTCAATTAAATAATGGACCGATATTAATAAATGCATTTTAGATGTGAGTGAGTTTGGTTTCTCAGTAGAATGTACTTGGTACAAAAGTATAAATAAGAACACATTAACCAGATTTCCAAATGATTAGGAATCAACCTCTCGCTTTTATTTAACACAAAAATCAATTGCATTTCTGAAACTTCTCAAAGAAAACCTAAATGCAGCAAGATGTGAAGTTGTGTTCCTTTGTTCTCCGTAAAGCTGAGATGAAAAGGGTACATTAAGGGAACAGGGCGTCTTCCACCAGAACCGGGAACTAAAATACCCTACATGAACATATCATCATAGCCTGGCCGGGGCAGGTGATCAGGATCCGGCCTGGAGCAGGTGAAGAGAAATTACATTAATAAAATTAACTCCCAAATAAACCAATTACCAGTGATTTAACTGTATGAATTATAGTGCAGCAGTGATTACAATCAAGATACTATACAGTTGAAAATAAGTTTGGTAAATCCATTAAGAGATATTCTTGATTTTTCTACCAACGCAGCTGTTTGTGTGAGAAAAGGTTCAACTGGTGAAATTGTGATCCATTTTCCAAAGTACAGTTTGAGAATTTTTCAGATTGAAGGGGTTTTGTCTGCTTTGGCCCAAGGCTGAGTGGCAAAAACACCCTCTGAGATCTGAATAATCCAACATATCATACAAACCCCAGATTTGATAAGTGAGTCATTATTCATATAAAATATTTTTTAAGTCTGGGGGGAAACACATCAGAGCCACTGTGAAATCACTTATTGACCAAACCTTTAAATTGACAGTACGCTGGTAATGTTGTGAAAACAGAGCAGTGGACATTGTGGACCGATTCAGCATTATTATTCCCCCCCCAAGTAGTTGTGAGCCTTTCACAAACAGTTACCACACCATAACTGCACAGGATCCTGTACAAGTATTGTTTCCCTTCAAGAGAACTAAAGGCCTAAACTTGTACCAACATGATACTCAGCTGTGAGATTCCTAAAATCATGATTTGCCAGGGCTAATGTGGAAGGTTGGGGGTTCGAGTCCCCACAGGGTTATCACTGCCCCCTCCCAAGTGGGGCTAACTGGGTTATCAAAGGCAGGCCATGTCCGTCACTGTCTATGGTGAGAGGTTGATGTAAAAGAACCATTGCTGACTTTCGTAAAGAGGAGCTGCAACGTCCTCAGCATGTTTCTGTCCCTTGCTAAAAGGGTTGCGTCAGGAAGGGCATCGACCTAAAAACCTCTGCCAAATCAAACGTGCCAATCATTCGCTGTGGTGACCCCTGAAAAAGGGAAAGCAGAAAGGAAATCTCTCTCTCTCTCTCTCTGTCTCAATGTGGAAGAATGCAAGTCCCCTGACCTCTACACCACGGAATACCTTTTGGGATAAACCAGAACGCCGGCTGTGCCTAAGGGCTATTAGACCAACGTCAGTGTGTGATCTCATAATAATCTTATGTGAAAGTCCTCAATGCCACATTCAAACATCCAGCGAAATACCTTCACACAAGATTGTTATAACAATAAAGGGGAATTAAATCTGGAATGTAAAGAGCACATATGACAGTGATGGTCAGGTGTCTACAAAGCTTGGGCCGTCTTGTGTATGTTCATATTTCAGTTAAGAAAAACCTGAAGTTTTCAAAAACATACAAAATAGAAACCATCTCATTAAGTTTTTTCATAGATATGCTGTACATTCTATTTAGATAATAATAATAATAATAATAATAATAATAATAATATGCTAGATTTACCCAGGTCTCTGTCTGCCAACTGGTCCAAAAGGATCAAAGCGGGCACCTGGGGGCACAGCACCGGGAGGGAGGACTCCAGGTATGCCACTTGAAGGATCAAAGCCAGAACGAGGAAGGCCTGATCGTAATGGATCCATAATCATGCCACCTGCCGTCCCGCTGTAACCAGGGGTCAAGTACAGTTATTCTTACTTATGTGTATTTTTTCAATGAATGAAACAACACAAATCTGAGCAATCAAAAAAAAAAAAAAAAAGACAACATACCCACCTAAAGGGATCAAGGTCAGCCCTCCCTACAGCAAATGGATTCAGTGGCTCCATGCTGAAAAGGTAGAGGACAGAAACTTCATAATGTGTCAAAATCAATATGATTATTCATTCACAGTTCACTTTATTAATAACATCTGTGCAGCTGTTATCAGCCATTTATGTGGCACAAAAGATGTGAAAAAAGTTATGCTGATACAGCTTAGAAGATTCTAGTTATGTACTAATCAGAAGTGGCAATGGATGCTTTCCTCTTCTGTTTTAACCCAACCGCCTTTAGGTTTAATGAGTTGTGCACTATGAAATATTTTTCTGTTCACCACAGATGTGAAGTGTTTAGTTGCAATACATTTACAGCATTTAGCAGATGCTCTTACCCAGAGCAACTTACAGAAGTGCTTTCAATTCACCAACCGTAAATATATTCTTGTAGTGATTTATTACACTACAGACTAAGTATACCGTGAGTTAAACTCAGTGGGTAGGTATGTGCGAGTTGTTTTTATTTGTGTGTGTGTGTGTGTGTGTGTGTGTGTGTGTGTGTGTGTATGCATGTGTATAAAGCATAGTGTGAATCTAAGTACTACTGAAAGAGGTAAGTTTACAACCATCATTTGAAGATACCCAGTGACTCAGCTGTCCGGACATCCAGAGGAAGTTCATTACACCACCTTGGAACCAGAACAGAGAAGAGTCTACATGCATTTTTCCTTTCTCCCTTGATAGAAGGAGGGATCAGTCTAGCAGTGCTAGAGGATCTGAGAAAATGTAGTGCATCGCAAGATGTGATAAGTGCTTTGAGGTAGGAGGGTACCAGTCCATTTTTGGCTTTGTATGCAAGCATTGGTGTTTTAAATTTAATGTGAGCAGCTACAGGAAGCCAGTGGAGACAATGTGGAATCTACACTGTGTAGTGTAGGAGTTGGAGTGAGAGTAAGTGTATGAACATTTGTTTAATCATCCCATCAAAGACATTGGCAAGGTCTTCTGCAGTCTGAGAGGATGGGACAGGTGGAACAGATGGGTTGAGTAAAGATGAAAAGATGTTGTGGACTTTGTATGGGTCTTGTGCAGCAGTGTCCAGCTTTTTCTTGTGGAAGGCTGTCTTAGCAGAAGTTACATCAGATGAAAATATGAATAGGAGAACATAGTAGGAAGCCAGACTTCCACTTTCTCTCAGCTGCTCTGTTGTTTATGATTGCTTTGCAGCACATACAGACAACCTATAAGCTCAAGCCAGTTTGGTCATTCTCTTCTGATCTCTTCCATAAATACCAGGTGTTGGCCTGAAAAACCAACTCTCACAGGATGCTAGGTCAGTAAGGGTAAAAAAATTAATAAGTAAGTGGTTTCCAGCCTGCCTTGAGATATTGTACACAAAAAACAGTGCCGTCACGCAATAGAAAAAAAGCAGAGGTTAGATCTTTGAAGTAAAAAACAATCTTTCAAAAGGTAAACATTTTGCCATCGATTTTTTTTTTTTGTAATACACCACCTTAAAGGAACACTTCAGGGCCAAATGAAGATGCAATTCACTGTTGCGTATACACATGCTCTTTCCTTTAACACCCACAAGAGTTCATTTTGTGTCAGTTGTTATAAAAAGATTTCAAGAATATTAACAGCACTGGGAATATCATATGATGATGACGGAGGAGGGGGGCTCAGGCATGTGATTTGACCATCACCAAAATATCTGAAAATCAGCCAGGGGTCTGGCGGGCACAGGCTTTTTCCTAGGTTTTTAAGCATTTCAGAAGGGAAAAAGGCTATTTCATGACACTGAAAGAGCTCTAGAAATTTTAATTTCTAATCTCCATGTGGGATTCCAAGAATAATCAAAGTGTCACAGTCACAAATCAAATAGTCCCTCATAGATATGTCCTGCCTCACAACACTATTATCAACAGTCATTGTCTTTAAACACAATCTGGAAACAAACTATACACATGACATGCTATACATGACGTACGTTTATTGAATTAATGTTTCTTTATCTTGTATGGCACTTTCTTGCTTCCTTTTGTGCAGCCTGAAATGTTCTTGTGGAGGCTGCCTTAGAAAGTTTGTTGTCCTTCAACAAAATGCTGTGAATGGTTAAGGACCCAGCAACCTACACTATTAAAAAATAATAATAATAATAATAATAACACACACACACACACACACACACACACACACACACACACACTGGTCCTTCTAAAAAAATTAGCATATTGTGATAAAGTTCATTATTTTCTGTAATGTACTGATAAAAATTAAACTTTCATATATTTTAGATTCATTGCACACCAACTGAAATATTTCAGGTCTTTTATTGTTTTAATTCTGATGATTTTGGCATACAGCTCATGAAAACCCAAAATTCCTATCTCAAAAAATGAGTATATCATGTTCAGGTAGTGTAAACGAGCTATTAACCTAATCATCTGAATCAACCAATTAACTCTAAACACCTGCAAAAGATTCCTGAGGCTTTTAAAAACTCCCAGCCTGGTTCATTACTCAAAACCGCAATCATGGGTAAGACTGCCGACCTGACTGCTGTCCAGAAGGACATCATTGACACCCTCAAGCAAGAGGGTAAGACACAGAAAGAAATCTCTGAGCGAATAGGCTGTTCCCAGAGTGCTCGATCAAGCCACCTCAGTGGGACGTCTGTGGGAAGGAAAAAGTGTGGCAGAAAACGCTGCACAACCAGAAGAGGTGACTGGACCCTGAGGAAGATTGTGGAGAAGGGCCGATTCCAGACCTTGGGAGACAGAGCCACCATGCACAGGCGTGTGCAGGAAATGGGCTACAGGTGCCGCATTCCCCAGGTCAAGACACTTTTAACCAGAAACAGTGGCAGAAGAAAGTACTTTTTTCGGATGAAAGCAAATTTTGCATGTCATTCGGAAATCAAGGTGCCAGAGTCTGGAGGAAGACTGGGGACAAGGAAATGCCTAAATGCCTGAAGTCCAGTGTCAAGTCCCCACAGTCAGTGATGGTCTGGGGTGCCATGTCAGCTGCTGGTGTTGGTCCACTGTGTTTTATCAAGGGCGGGGTCAATGCAGCTAGCTATCAGGAGATTTTGGAGCACTTCATGCTTCCATCTGCTGAAAAGCTTTATGGAGATGAAGATTTAATTTTTCAGCACGACCTGGCACCTGCTCACAGTGCCAACACCACTGCTAAATGGTTTACTGACCATGGTATTACTGGGCTCAATTGGCCTGCCAACTCTCCTGACCTGAAGCCCATAGAGAATCTGTGGGATATTGTGAAGAGAAAGTTGAGAGACACCAGACCCAACACTGTGGATGAGCTTAAGGCCGCTATCGAAGCATCCTGGGCCTCCGTAACACCTCAGCAGTGCCACAGGCTGATCGCCTCCATGCCACGCCGCATTGAAGCAGTCATTTCTGCAAAAGGATTCCCGACCAAGTATTGAGTGCATAACTGAACATAATTATTTGAAGGTTGACTCTTTTTGTATTAAAACACTTTTTTATTGGTCAGATGAAATATGCTAATTTTTTGAGATAGGGATTTTTGGTTTTTCTTTACTTTTTTGCCAAAATTATCAATATTAAAACAATAAAAGGCTTGAACTACTTCGGTTGTGTGTGATGAATCTACAACATATGAAAGTGTAATGTTTATCAGTACATTACAGAAATAATGAAGTTTATCACAATATGCTATTTTTTGAGAAGGACCTGTATATATAGAGCATCTACCTCTGCAGTCGTCAGTGGAAGGCTCTTTAAGATTAAGATCGCTAGACTCCGTGCTAGGACAAAAATCAAGGAGATCCTAGTTCATGAGCTGCTGTTTACTAAAGATGCTTCTCTGTTCAGCTAGTGGATCGCTTCTCCTATACCTGTAAAGAGTTCGGGCTGATGATTTGTATTAAGAACACTCAAACCTTATGTAGGGTGCTGACTCCCATCTGTTAATGGCATTGATGACAGCTACGTGAAACTAGTGTAGAGTCTCATGTACAGTGGTAGAATATTAAATGTGATGGTCCAGTTACTTATTCCTCCCCCTTCTGTCATTGTTTGCATGCTATCCTCATTAAAATATGAAAACCTATAAACGTTTGGGTGGTTTTAGTTAAAGCAGACACTGTTTTTTCAGATCACATTTGATGGTGATTTTATGCAGAAACGTGAGAAATTCCAAAAGGTTCAGATACTTTTTCATACCACTGTATCTGGGATGGCTAGCTATCACTGCCTCGATGCTGAAGCGGGTACGAGAAATGGTAAAGCTGCAGATGCCTTGGCAAGACTAAACAAAAAGAGTTTGGTCTAACCACCACATCTTTGAACATCAAACTTTGTGTTTACCAGGACTGTATTCTTTGCACTCTACTGTATGGCAGTGAGTCTTAGCTACATCTGCCAGACAAGACAATCGACTTCACGGCTTATAAACCTGTTGTCTCAGATGATATAAATGATAGAGCATAACATGAAACAATAGATGCATTCAATTTGGCGTCTGATCATCGTACTGCACAGCCATGCATTGGTTTTTAACCTGGGTATATTTATTTGTCCCTTACACTATTCACTCACATCTAGTCCTTTTAACACTATGCACCATATGTCAGAGCTGAACTTTGAACATGGTTGCTGCAGGTGCACCAGAGTTTTATCTTTATTGATAGTGAAATAACAGATTTTATTGAAAACAAAAGCAAAAACCATTGCACTGCTAAACATACCATGATAAATATAAACTAAACAGGGTTACACTGACCCAGACATCACAGTGTTTAATTTTTAGCATATTCCTAGATTGGATTATTTTAAACAGAACTCTCAAATCACAACTGTTTATACATCCGACTGTTCCAAATAATATAAGAGACAAATATTACTGACCAGTTTGCAGGGTACGAAGCACGGGGATGTCTGGCGGGTAAGCACAGAGGATCATCATGGTTGGGCAGAGGCTGTGTTTCTGTAAACCTCTCTTTTGTGTCTTTCCTTATAGTTCCCTCTTTTTTCACTGGAGGTAGCAGTGATGAGTTCAGGCTCTTAGCCAAAGCTTCTGTGTCCTTATACACACTAAAAAATGACAAGGCTTGAGAGAGAATAGTCATACTATAACATGCTTTACACATTATTATGACAGTTGTTAATTGCTGATGGCTTTATAAGGCAAAATAAGCAATTATTAACTTTATCTGCTTTGGTTAAGCCAGATTTGTCCTAGTAACCTCAAAATGTATTAACTAACAACTTGCGCTTGAGTCAATCTCTATATTGAACAGCAGGATTTACCTCATGCCACCATTCATGCCTAGGAATACACTGCTGCCATCAAATGAATATATATCTGTTTACTTCCACTATTGACCTGAATCAACAAAAACTGAGTCTTTTAGGTTAAATCTTACTTCATTAAATTAAAAATAAAAAAAAAATCTGTATGAAGTGATATGTGTAGAGTGATGAGAAGAACCTGGGGGTTAATAGCTTTAATATTACCAACCTGTCAAATGACTGTAGGTTCACCTCATTTATATAATCACGAACATTAACAGTCAGGTCAGTGACTTTGTCTGTTGCAGAATCCTGTAACATACATATGTTCATAAATTAGTTTATTAAGAAAGTAATCGTAACAATACTACTACTACTACTAATAATAATAATCATAACAACAACATTTCCTGAAGAAATGAAGATATGTGACTGTTTACACAGTTTACACAGGTTTCTAAGTAACTGTGGCAAAACAGATTGTGATAAATCAATCACAGCATATGTGCTGTGACTGCAACCATTATTGTGCGTTTGAAGCCAAGCTCTATACCAGGGCTATTTAATTAATGTGTAATGAGAGCCAAGTCATGAAAACAATCCCAAATGAGGGAAGGAGACAAGATGTGTCAAAAGGTGATTGGTCCGCTACATCAACAATAACAGTGTAACAGTGAGCTGGAGCAAATGTGGTGAAATCAAAAGTTGTGACACATAATCATCCAGAAAATATTAACTTCAGATTTTTTTAAAAATAATTATACATATTTAGATTTACATATGTATACATACTTGCATATTTATTCTATTATATATTACATCTGCCTGTCTGGAGCCAAACAAACTCCAAGATGCAGGTGGTATGAGGCGCATGGCACAGAGAGTCATTGGCATAGGGATTAATCAGACATTTACTGACAGCTGACAGATACACTGCCTTTTCAACTAAAAAAAAATGTATATGGTGGACATCTTAAACCACTAGACCACCACTGCCCCGAGATATGTATGTGTGTGTATATATATATATATATATATATATATATATACATACACACAGTGGTATGAAAGTATCTGAACCTTTTGGAATTTCTCAAATTTCTGCATAAAATCACCATCAAATGTGATCTGATCTTTGTCAAAATCACACAGATGAAAAAACAGTGTCTACATTAACTAAAGCCACCCAAACGTGTAGGTTTTTATATTTTAATGAGGATAGCATGCAAACAATGACAGAAGGGGGAGGAATAAGTAACTGAACCATCACATTTAATATTTTGTAGCCCCCCCTTTGGCAGCAATTACTTCAACCAGACGCTTCCTGTGGCTGCAGATCAGTCTGGCACATTGATCAGGACTAATCTTGGCCCATTCTTCTTTACAAAACTGCTGTTGTTCAGTCAGATTCCTGGGATGTCTGGCATGAATCGCTGTTTTGAGGTCATGCCACAGTATCTCAATGTGGTTCAAGTCTGGACTTTGACTTGGCCACTCAGAATGTATATTTTGTTCTTCGGAAACCATTCTGAAGTTGATTTACTTCTGTGTCTTGGATCATTGTCTTGTTGCAGCATCCATCCTCTTTTTAGCTTCAACTGTCTGACAGACGGCCTCAGGTTTTCCTGCAAAACATCCTGATAAACTTTTGAATTCATTTTTCCATTAATGATTGAAAGTTGTCCAGGCCCCAAGGCAGCAAAACAGCCCAAACCATGAGGCACCCTCTACCATGCTTCACAGTGGGGATGAGGTGTTGATGTTGGTGAGCTGTTCCATTTTTTCTCCACACATGACGTTGTGTGTTCCTCCCAAACAATTCAACTTTGGCTTCATCAGTCCACAAAATATTTTGCCAAAACTTCTGTGGAGTGTCCAAGTGCCTTTTTGCAAACATTAAATGAGCAACAATGTTTTTTTTAGACAGCAGTGGCTTCCTCCTTGGAGTCCTCCCATGAACACCATTCTTGGCCATTGTTTTACATATAGTTGATGTGTGCACAGAGATATTGGACTGTGCCAGTGATTTCTGTAAGTCTTTAGCAGACACTCTAGTGTTTTCTTTTTACCTCTCTGAGTATTCTGCGCTGAACTCTTGGCGTCATCTTTGGTGGGCGGCCACTCCTTGGGAGAGAAGCAACAGTGCCGAACTCTCTCCATTTGTAGACAACTTCTCTGACTGTAGATTGATGAACATCCAGACTTTTAGAGATGGTTTTGTATCCTTTCCCAGCTTTATACAAATCAACAATTCTTGATCGCAGGTCTTCAGACAGCTCTTTTGAGCGAGCCATGGTGCACATCAGACAATGCTTCTCATCAAGAAAACTTTTACCAGGTGTGTGTTTTATAGTGGGCAGGGCAGTTTTAAGCCACTCATCAGTGATTGGGCACACACCTGACTTAAATTGTTTGGTAAAAATTGGTTTCAATTGCTCTTTAAGTCTCCTTAGGCAGAGGGTTCAGTTACTTATTCCTCCCCCTTCTGTATGCTATCCTCATTAAAAGATGAAAACATATAAAATGTTTGCGTGGTTTTAGTTACAGCATGCACTGTTTTTTCATCTGTGTGATTTTAACAAAGATCAGATCACATTTGATGGTGATTTTATGCATAAATGTGAGAAATTCAACAAAGTTCAGATACTTTTTCATACCACTGTACAGATGCTCCCCGATTTTTTCCCCTGACTAAAAATTAAGTTTTTAATTGGTTCCGGACAGCCGAACTAAGTTGAACGTGAACGTAAGTTGTTACAGTGACGTATGACGTGTGACGTATGATGCTCATACTGTACTATACATCCATAAATACCATTACCGTATCTCATAAAACACCCCTAAATCAATTATTATAAACATCTTTTCCTTTCGCCTGTTCCCTTCAAGGGTCACCACAGCAAACCATCAGCCTCCATCTCACCCTGTCCTCTGCATCTTCTTCTCACATGACAATTTTATTGACTTGGATCTGGTTAAGGTGCATCACCTCACGGTACAGAAAAATGCAGCTGGGGGGCACAAGCCAGTGTTCCTTCACATGCCGGTCCCAAGTACAGATAAATGTAGAGTGTTGTGTCAGGAAGGGCATCCGAAAAAAAAAAAACCTAAGCCAAATCCACCCTGCAAATCAGCACCGAGTTCCAAACCGGATCGGTTGAAGCCAGGGATAACAACGACCGCCATCAGCGCTGTTAACCAACAGGGTGCTTGTGGAAACTGGACTACTGTTGGTCAAAGGAGAGGTGGGAGGCGTGTCCATAGGCAGAGAGACAAGAGGAAAGGAATGAGTCTAGGAATGAGAGTAGGGACTTTGAATGTTGGAACTACGACAGGAAAAGCTAAAGAACAGGCTGACATGATGCAGTGGAGGAAGGTGGACATACTGTGTGTTCAGGAGACCAAATGGAAAGGTAACAAGGATAGAAGTTTAGGAGCAGGGTTTAAGATGGTTTATCATGGTGTGTATAGGAAGAGAAATGGAGTAGGAGTGATCATGAAGGAAGGGTTTGTCAGGAATGTTCTAGAACTAACTGAAAAGATTGTCAGACAGAGTGAAATGTAGAACGGGAAATGTATTGACTGATGACAGAAGTGTGCTGGGAGGATGGAAAGAGTACTTTTAGAGTTTATGAATGAGGAAAATGAGACAGAAACAGGCATGTGATTTGACCGTCACCAAAATATCTGAAAATCAGCCAGGGGTCTGGGGGGGCGCAGGGACGAAGCCCCCGAAGCTCCTAGGTTTCAAGCATTTTAGAAGGGGAAAAAGGCTATTTCATGACACTGAAAGAGCTCTAGAAAGTTTAATTTCTAATCTCCATATACATACTGCACCTCAACTTGAGGGGCTTATCATGTGGGATTCCAACACTAATCAAAGTGTCACAGTCACAAATCAAATAGTCACTCATAGATATGTTCTGCCTCACAAACACTTATCAACAGTCAAAGTTAAACACAATCTGGAAACAAACTATGCACATGACATGCCATACATGACATAAGTTTTTTGAATTAATGTTTGTTTGTCTTTAGTAATGCAGCCGTGAGGGGGGGGGACAAACCAGTGTCTCTCCCTCACGCCGGTCCCAAGCCCGGATAAATGCAGAGGGTTGCGTCAGGAAGGGCATCCGGCGTAAAACAAATGCCAAATAAACTATGCGAATCACAAGAAAGAATGACATACCGGATCGGTCGAGGCCCGGGTTAACAACGACCGCCATCAGTGCCGTCAACCAACAGGGTGCTGATGGAAATTGGACTACTGTTGGTCGAAGACGCCGAAGAAGGAGAGGCGGGAGGCGTGTCCGTTGCCAGAGAGAGAAGAGGAAAGGCATGAGTCTAGGACTGAAAGTAGGGACTTTGAATATTGGAACTATGACAGGAAAAGGTAGAGAGCTGGCTGACATGATGCAGAGGAGGAAGGTGGACATACTGTGTATTCAGGAGACCAGGTGGAAAGGTCACAAGGCTAGAAGCATAGGAGCAGGGTTTAAACTGTTTTATCACGGTGTGGATGGGAAGAGAAATGGAGTCGGAGTCATCTTGAAGGAGGAGTTTGTCAGGAATGTTCTAGAAGTGAAAAGAGTGTCAGACAGAGTGATGAGTCTCAAGTTAGAAATTAAAGGTGTGATGGTCAATGTTGTTAGTGCTTATGCCCCACAGACAGGATGTGAGCGAGAAGAGAAGGAGAGATTCTGGAGGGAGTTAGATGAAGTGATGCAGAGTACCCCCAGAGGTGAAAGAGTGGTCATTGGGGCAGACTTCAATGGACATGTTGGTGCAGGAAACAGAGGGGACGAGGAAGTGATGGGTAGGTTTGGTATCCAGGACAGGAACGCAGAAGGACAGATGTTGGTAGATTTTGCAAAAATGATGGAAATGGCTGTGGTGAATACTTTCTTCCAGAAGAGAGAGGAGCATAGGGTGACTTATAAAAGTGGAGGTAGGAGCACACAGGTAGACTACATCTTGTGCAGGCGATGTAATTTAAAGGAAGTCAGTGACTGCAAAGTAGTAGCGGGTGAGAGTGTTGCCAAACAGCATAGGATGGTGGTGTGCAGGATGATGCTGATGGTGAGGAAGGTGAAGAAGGCAAAGGCAGAGCAGAAGACAAAGTGGTGGAAGTTGAAAAAGGAAGAGTGTCGGGTTGTCTTCAAGGAGGAGTTGAAACAGGCTTTGGGTGGTCAGGAAGTGCTTCCAGATGACTGGACAACTACAGCGAATGTGATCAGGGAGACAGGTAGGAGAATACTTGGTGTGTCATCTGGAAGGAAAGTAGATAAGGAGACTTGGTGGTGGAATGAGGAAGTGCAGGAGTGTGTACAAAGGAAGAGATTAGCTAAGAAGAAGTGGGACATTGACAAAACCGAAGAGAGTAAACAGGAGTATAGGGAGACACAGCGTAAGGCAAAGTTAGCAGTGTCAAAGGCCAAACAGAGCGCGTTTGATGACTTGTATGCTCGGTTGGAAAGTAAGGAGGGAGAAAATGATTTATACAGGTTGGCACAGCAGAGAAATAGAGATGGGAAGGACGTGCAGCAAGTTAGATTGATAAAGGACAGAGAGGGAAATGTATTGACTGATGACAGAAGTGTGCTGGGAAGATGGAAAGAGTACTTTGAAGAGCTGATGAATGAGGAAAATGAGAGAGAAAAAAAGAGTAGAAGAGGTGACTGTTGAGGACCAGGAAGTAGCAAAGATTAGTAAGGGTGAAGTGAGGAGGGCATTGAAGAGGATGAAGAATGGAAAGGCAGTTGGTCCTGATGACATACCGGTGGAGGTATGGAAGTGTCTAGGAGAGGTAGCAGTAGATTTTCTGACAAGAACATTTAACAAGGTCTTAGAGAGTGAGAGGATGCCAGAGGAATGGAGGAGAAGTGTGCTGGTGCCCATTTTTAAGAACAAGGGAGACGTGCAGAGTTGTGGCAACTACAGAGGGATAAAGTTGATGAGCCATACGATGAAGTTATGGGAAAGAATAGTGGAAGCTAGACTAAGGGCAGAAGTCAGCATTTGTGAACAACAGTTTGGTTTCATGCCCAGAAAGAGCACCACAGATGCAGTGTTTGCCTTGAGGATGTTAATGGAGAAGTACAGAGAAGGTCAGACGGAGCTGCATTGTGCCTTTGTGGATCTGGAGAAAGCATATGACAGGGTGCCGAGAGAAGAACTGTGGTATTGCATGAGGAAGTCTGGAGTGGCAGAGAAGTATGTTAGAGTGGTGCAGGACATGTATGAGAGATGTAAAACAGTGGTGAGGTGTGCTGTCGGTGTGACAGAAGAGTTCAAGGTGGAGGTGGGACTGCATCAAGGGTCAGCTCTCAGCCCCTTCTTGTTCGCTATGGTGATGGACAGGCTGACAGACGAGGTCAGACAAGATTCCCCATGGACTATGATGTTTGCAGATGACATTGTAATCTGTAGTGAGAGCAGAGAACAAGTGCAGGAAAATCTAGAGAGGTGGAGGTATGCCCTGGAAAGGAGGGGAATGAAGATTAGCCTCAGTAAGACAGAATACATGTGCATGAATGCCAAGGACCAAAGAGGAACGGTGAGATTACAGGGAGCAGAGATAAGAAAGGTGGAGGATTTTAAGTACTTAGGCTCAACAATCCAGAGCAATGGAGAGTGTGGAAAAGAGGTGAAGAAGCGTGTGCAGGCAGGTTGGAATGGTTGGAGAAAAGTGTCCGGTGTGATGTGTGATAGGAGGGTATCGGCAAAAATGAAAGGAAAAGTGTACAAGACGGTGTTGAGGCCAACGATGCTGTATGGGTTAGAAACAGTGGCCCTGGGGAAAAGACAGGAGGCAGAGTTGGAGGTAGCAGAGATGAAAATGTTGAGGTTCTCTTTGGGAGTAACGAGGATGGATAGGATTAGGAATGAGCACGTCAGAGGGACAGCACATGTAAGACGTTTTGGAGACAAAGTCAGAGAGGCTAGATTGAGATGGTTTGGACATGTACAGAGGAGGGATAGTGAGTATATTGGTAATAGGATGCTGAGGCTGGAACTACCAGGCAAAAGGCCTAGAGGAAGACCAAAGAGACGATTCATGGATGTGGTGAAGGAGGACATGAAGGTCGTTGGTGTAAGAGAAGAAGATGCAAAGGATAGGGTGAGATGGAGGCAGATGATTCGCTGTGGCGACCCCTGAAGGGAAAAGCCGAAAGGAAAAGAAGTTTGTTTGTCTTTAGTGCTTTAGCATGGCACTTTCATGCTTCCTTTTGTGCAACCTGAACTGTCCTTCTGGAGGCTGCCTTAGAAAGTTTGTTGTCCTTATGGATGCTGGGGCGTTTTGGATGAGGCTCAGATTCATAGTTTTACATTTCCAATATTAATGAGCTAATTACACGAGCACACACTCCCGCTGCTGTTTAGAAACACTGAATAACAATGCCTATTTACATAAGTTAATTATGAAAAACTGGTGAGTTAATGCGGCAATAATTTATTTATTCTAACAGCAGAAACACAGTTCAGTGACCATAGAGTGCTCATTTGATTCAGTTCACAGAATAAACACATGAACATTCTACACCTAAAACATCCATGCATTCACAATAATTTGAAAAAGATAATCGGAAACTAGACAAGAAAATTTTCAAAACATACAGTGCCTCAAAATTAACTACTCGATCAGTGACAGGAACTGGTTGTTTCACTGGATCTTTTATTTACACGTAAGTTTCTGGTCGAACGGCAAACAAAGGGTTAAGTCCGTAGGGTTTTGGAATCTTCATTTGAACACCAAAGGTCCCAACAATTGAATGCTACGGTTCCCCTTTTCCATCCATTCCAACCTAAACATGTTTTTCATGACTTTGTCTATTTCTTTGATTCGAGCAGAATCTTTTCTCTGGATCACCAACATGCTTTTGATAGCTGAACAGACGGAAGTGGCGCGAATGTCTACGTACATCTTTCAACATCAGTGATTGACTATTAGAAAGCTATCAGCCAATTGGCAGTAACGTTTCAAGAGAGGCCATTTTATGCAAAACTTGGAACGGAGTAAAAGCAGAAAAGGTTATTTTGACATATTGGCCGTGAAAAAATCTAATTTTTTTTTTTTTTTTGAAACTGGGCCAATGGAAAAATTGGAATTCTGTGAATTTGCGGAAAAAATCACATGCCTGCAGAAAAAAAAAAAGGAGAGTAGAAGAGGTGATCATTGAGGACCAGCAAGTAGCAAAGAACAGTAAGTGTGAAGTGAGGAGGGCATTGACGAGGATGAAGAGTGGAAAGGCAGTCGGTCCTGATCACAGGGTAGCAGTAGAGGCAGCAGCAGGATTTCTGACAAGAATATTCAACAAGGTCTTAGAGAGTGAGCAGATGCCGGAGGAATGGAGGAGAAGTGTGCTTGTGTCCATTTTTAAGAACAAGGGAGACGTGCAAAGTTGTGGCAACTACAGAGGGATAAAGTTGATGAGTCAAACGATGAAGTTATGGGAAAGAATAGTGTAAACTAAACTAAGGGCAGAGGTCAGCATTTTTGAACAACAGTTTAGTTTCATGCCAAGAAAGAGCACCACAGATGCAGTGTTTGCTTTGAGGATGTTAATGGAGAAGAACAGAGAAGGTCAGAAGGAGCTGCATTGTGCCTTTGTGGATCTGGAGAAAGCATATGACAGGGTGCAAAGAGAGGAACTCTGGTATTGCATGAGGATGTCCAGAGTGGCAGAGAAGTATGTTAGAGTGGTGCAGGACATGTATGAGGGACGTAAGACAGTGGTGAGGTGTGCTGTCGGTGTGACAGAAAAGTTCAAGGTGGAGGTGGGACTGCATCAAGGGTCAGCTCTCAGCCCCTTCTTGTTTGCTATGGTGATGGACAGGCTGACAGACGAGGTTAGGCAAGAATCTCCATGGACTATGATGTTTGCAGATGACATTGTGATCTGTAGTGAGAGCAGAGAACAAGTGCAGGAAAATCTAGAGAGGTGGAGGTATGTCCTGGAAAGGAGGGGAATGAAGGTTAGCCTCAGTAAGACAGAATACATGTGTGTGAACGAGAAGGACCCAAGAGGAACGATGAGGTTACAGGGAGCAGACATGAAGAAGGTGGAGGATTTTAAGTACTTAGGCTCAACAGTCCAGAGCAATGGAGAGTGTGAAAAAGAGGTGAAGAAGCATGTGCAGGCAGGTTGGAATGGTTGGAGAAGTGTCCGGTGGGATGTGTGATAGGAAGGTATCGGCAAGAATGAAAGGAAAAGTGTACAAGACGGTGATGAGGCCAGCGATGTTGTATGGCTTATAAACAGTGGCACTGAAGAAAAGACAGGAGGCAGAGCTGGAGGTAGCAGAGATGAAAATGTTGAGGTTCTCTTTGGGAGTAACGACGATGGATAGGATCAGGAATGGGTACATCAGAGGGACAGCACATGTAAGATGTTTTGGAGACAAGGTCAGCGAGACTAGATTAAGATAGTTTGGACATATGCAGAGGAGAGATAGTGAATATATTGGTAGTAGGGTGCTGAGGTTAGAACTACCAAGCAGAAGGCATAGAGGAAGGCAAAAGAGGAGCTTTATGGATGTGGTGAAGGAGGACATGAAGGTAGTTGGTGTAAGAGAAGAAGATGCAGAGGATAGGGTGTGATGGAAGCAGATGATTCGCTGTAGCAACCCTTAAAGGAAACAGCCAAAAGGAAAAGTAGAATACCTACCGGTACAGAAACTGTAAAAGAGAAAAGAGGTGGTAGCCATTGATGGCCAACTCATTGATCGCATCATGTTTAAAATGGAGCCTGTCAAGATCAGATTATCTGGCAACCACCATGAGGTTTTGGAACTGTTATTTCAGCGTCTCTTACTCCCATGGTGTTGGGGTGGCTGTGGTTACTAAACGCATAACCCCCCACATAGGCTGGTCTACACTCACCATATGCAGTTGGAGTGACTACTGCCACAAACACTGCCTATTGGCTGCCGTACCCCTCCAAACCCATTGTGCCTTAGAAAATTAATTTGACTAGCGTCCCGAGCGATTATCATGACCTAAAAGAGGCGTTCAGTAAGGACCGAGCCCATCCGCTGCCACCACACCAGCCATATGATTGCTCAATCGATTTGCTCCCCGATTCCGCTCTCCCCACTCAGAGACTATATAACCTCTCGAAGCCTGAGAGGTAGGCCATGGAAAAGTACATTACCAAATCGCTGACGGCAGGCCTGATCTGGCCCTCATCATCACTGGTAAGCGCTGGGTTTTTCTTTGTTAAAAGAAAAAAAAGACAAACTCTGAGACCCTGCATTAATTACACAGGACTCAACAGTATCACAGTAAAAAACAAATATCCCCTCCCTCTCATTGACTCGGCATTCGCCCCTCTCCACGCCGCCGCCATTTTCTCAAAACTAGACCTAAGAAATGCTTACCATCTCATCCGGATTCGAGAAGCAGACGAATGGAAGACCGCTTTTAACACTCACCTGGGAACTCTGAATACCTGGTGATGCCTTTTGGTCTAACTGACGCCCTAACTAACTAAGGGGGTTGAAACGGATTAATTGGTTTTCTATTGTTTCCTATGGGAATTTTTGTTTCATCTAACAAGCGTTTCCACTTACAAGCTGGCCCTCAGAACAGATTAATTTTGTAAGTCGTGGTACCACTGTGTGTGTGTGTGTGTATGTGTGTGTGTGTGTGTGTGTGTGTGTGTGTGTGTGTGTGTGTGTGTAAACAGCCTTTAATAAGATATAGTTACCATTAAGTTGAAAATTAAGCTGGAATCAACTGTGATGGCTTTAAGAAGCAGGTTGGACTTGTCATCATTTGTTCTGTATCTCAATGTGTAGAGTTCCTTGTTTGAGTTCCAGGATGCAGGAAGCAACTCTGATTTTTTATCTCCAGGTTGAGGCTGTAAAATTGAGACAAATTTTAGTTTATATACAAACAGCTTAATCAAACTGACAATGTTCCTGAAAATCTGCTGATGAGTAAAGTGTTCCGAGAGTGACCCACCGTTACATAACCCATAAAAAACATTTTCCGATTTAGTAATAATGAAGTAAACTGAAAAATGAGCTATGACAAAAAGAGGCGTAATGTCCAATCTGAAATTTGCATTTCTCATGTGTTTGTTTTCTTAAATAAATGCCATAAGACCATGCATGCAAAAAACAAATTTTTGAAAATCATGTTCTAAATTTTAACCATTAGCATTTTGTAATGCTTTAAAATGTGAATGATGACATATCCATTTCTTTCAGTGTGAGCCCATGCGATACTTCACTCTATATATATGGCTCATTCTGGGAGCCTGGAATGTCCGAACGCTTCTGGACCGAGCTGGCACACCGAGACCAGAGAGAAGCACAACGCTTGTTGCAAAGGAGCTCCAGCGATACCGGATAGACATTGCCGCACTCAGCGAAACATGTCTTGCCGATGAAGGATCCCTGAGAGAAGGAGGTGGATACACTTTCTTCTGGAAAGGACACGATACATGGTGTTGGGTTTGCCATTAGAACAGCACTACTGAAGGACTTATCAGCCCTGCCAGTAGGAATCAGCGAACGTCTCATGACATTGCGCAGTCCTCTCAGCAAGGCCAGACACCTCACAGTCATCAGTGCATATGCTCCTACGCTCTCCAGTCCAGATGAAGACAAAGAGCAGTTCTATGAGGTCATTAGGTCAACTTCACAGAGTGACAAACTTGCTGTGCTTGGCAATTTCAACGCTAGAGTAGGAAGAGACCACAGCAGCTGGAAAGGCGTTCTGGGCAGACATGGTGTAGGCAAAATCAATGAAAACGGACTGCTCCTCCTTAGCAAGTGTGCAGAACACAGCCTTTGTATCACCAACACCTTGTTCAGGATGGCAGACAAGTATAAAACCACCTGGATGCACCCACGGTCTAAAAACCGGCACATGATTGACTTTGTTATTGTACGCCAACGTGACATTAGGTACGTCCAAGTGACTCGTGCCATGAGAGGTGATGAATGCTGGACTGATCACAGGCTGGTCAGGGCTATAATTTCACTGTACGTCACTCTGCCTTACGGAAACCGACCCAAGACTGTCAGGGCCTCCTACAACGTTACCAGGCTGAACAACCCAATTCATCTGGCAAAGTTCCAAGAAGCACTTGATGGAAAACTCAAAGATGGTCTGACCTCCAAAAGCAGCTCTGAAAATTGGTCCTCTTTCAAGGATACCGTTGCTGAGATTGCAAAAGAAGTGCTTGGAGTTAAAACTAGACTGCATGAAGACTGGTTTGACGAAAACAATGACAAGATCGAGAAGCCTTCCACGCTAAAAACAAGGCCTACATCGAGTGGCAAAATGATCCATCCTTGGTCTCTAAGCGTGAAAGATTTAAAACTCTGCAGGCAAAGGTCCAGTCTAACCTTCGAATGATGCAGGACCAGTGGTGGCAGGATAAAGACGCCGAAGTCCAGCACTATGCAGATACCCACAACTCCAACAAATTCTTCAGTGCTTTGAAGACAGTTTTTGGCCCCTCCACCTTTCATCAAAGCCTTTCATGATGTCCTGCTGGGTATCTGGGAAGAAGAGGTGATGCCTGATGACTTCTGTGATGCCCTGATTGTCTCCCTCTACAAGTACAAGGGAAGCAAATCCGACTGTGGGAACCACAGGGGCATCTCCCTCCTCTCTGTTGCAGGAAAGCTCTTTGCCAAAGTCATGCTCAACAGACTTATCACAGTATCAGAGCAAAACCTGCCAGAAGCACAGTGCGGCTTCAGGCCTGGCAGAAGTACTGCTGATATGATCTTTGCCATGAGACAACTCCAGGAAAAGTGCATTGAACAAAACATGCCCCTATTCTCTGTCTTCATATATCTGACCAAGGCATTTGATACAGTCAATAGAGAGGCCCTCTGGACAGTCCTAGAACGTATCGGATGTCCGCCAAAGTTTGTATCAATGATCAGGCTTTTCCATGATGGCATGACTGGCCAAGTCCTCTCCAGCGGGAATGTGTCGGAAGCCTTCACAATCAGCAACGGTGTGAAGCAGGGCTGTGTCCTAGCTCCAGTCCTGTTTAACGTGTTCTTTACCTGCATGTTGTCCCATGCCGTGCGAGACCTGGAGAAAGGGGTTTATATTCACTACCGTTTGGATGGCTCCTTATTCGACCTGCGTCGTCTCACTGCCAAGACAAAGAGCCTACAAACTCTCCTTCAAGAGGTCCTCTTTGCTGATGACTGCACCCTTGTGGCCCACACAGAATTCGACCTGCAGATGATGCTGGACTGCTTCTCTGAGGCCTCCAAACTCTTCGGCCTGACTGTCAGTCTTAGCAAGATGGAGGTGCTTCACCAACCTGCACCAAGTACCCACCCTCTCGCACCCAGCATTGTCATCGACGACACACCACTCGCCAATGTTAAACATTTCAAGTACCTGGGAAGCACCATTTCCTGTGATGGCTCCCTGGACAAAGAAATCATATATAGGCGCTGGGCAGACTCCGCACCCGAGTGCTCAATCAACACCATATACAGCTATCAACAAAACTGAAGGTCTACAATGCTGTGGTACTCCCGTCCCTTCTCTACAGCTGTGAAACACGGACACTGTATCGCAGACATGTCAAAAAGTTGGAGCACTTCCACATGCAAGCTCTTCGCTCCATCCTCAGAATCAGCTGGCAGGACCACGTTACCAACTTGGAGGTCCTAGAGTGTGCCAACTCCACCAGCATTGAGTCTATGATCATCAAGGCTCAACTTCGATGGGTGGGGCATTTAATTCAAATGGAGCCTGGTGACCACATGTTGGGGTTGTCCCTGGTTGATGAAAGGGTAGCTTCCCTCTACCTTTGGGTGGAGGGATAGGATCTGACTGTTGTTTGTGCTTATGCAACAAATGACAGTTCAGAGTACTCACCCTTCTTGGAGTCTTTAGGGAGGTGTTGGATGAAATTGGGAAGCACTGACTTCAGGTTTGCATGTTTAAAGTCTCCCGCTACGATGAATGCAGCCTCTGGGTGTGCAGTTTGTTGTTTGCTAATGGCTGTATGAAGTTGATTCATCGCAAGCTTAGCATTAGTATCCAGAAGTATACATTCAGCTGTTATTATTGTGGAGGTAAAATCCCTTGGCAGATAGAAAGAGATAGAAAAAAGAAACTCAAGGTTAGCGGAGCAGTGTCTTCCAACAATGACAGTTTGTACATTGAACCTCGTAGATATAAATGCCAATCCTCAGCCTTTTGTCTTACTGGAGTCCTCTGCTGTTCAGTCTGCTCGGAGAATGTGGCACCCGGCGAGCTCGATAGCATTATTGAGTATCTCTGTGTAGCCATGTTTCTGTGAATTTCATGACATTACAGTTCATAAGTTTCCTGTTGTCTGTGATCCAAAGTTCAGGCATGAGATTTTTCCGCTTTTTTTGCATAGGCTTCCTTACAACAATGGTTTTGATTCTAAATAATGCAGTTTAAATTTTAAACCTGTTGTGACACATTTTACTAGTTGTATATACAAACACATCGTAATCTCAGAGTGCAGTAGTGTATCTAGAGATGACCAACATTACCCCAGTTACCCCAAGTGTTTCTTCCCCCTAACCACCAACTTAAGTTTATAGAAGTGGGAAAAACATACATTGTGAAGAATACTGAAAATCATGGAGATGGATCCTCTCACGTTCTCACGCCTTTACTCTTTTCCTTTCCAGTAGAATTACTGCTGCATTTCTTAGGACTTGAGGATAAGGGTTAAAGTAGCCGTAATGTAATGAATAAACACAATACGCAGTACGAGACTCTCTCTCATTGGCTGTTCAAAGTACTGAATATTGAGCAGCGTTCAACACACTCAGCTCTGATCCGTTCCAACACCAAGGCAGATTTTCCTCATATTTTTTTATTGAATTCCGATTTGTTAAACTAAAGAGTTGTTCGACCACCGAGGTTTCACTGTACCTAAATGCAATGTCCCCAGTACAGGGTTATCAAAGGCCGGCCATGTCTCGCACTGCTTGTGTTGAGAGGTTCATGTAAATCAAAAAAGGTTCATGTAAATCAAGAGTTGCTGCATAGTACTCTGCCTTCGCCCAGAGTCGACTGAGATGGGCATCAGCCTCCCTATGACCATAATTAGGATTAAACAGTTCAGAAAATGAATGAGTGAACATTTTGAAATCACACAAAAACAACAGATTTTGATATAACGCTCTGAGTGAACCATTTTTATTGGACATTTTATCCAATAAAATACCCAGAAGCAGCGTTCAGAAAATGAATCAATGAAAGGATCATTGTTATAATTTAGCTTTATATATATTTTAAAGCATAACCTTTTTGGATTATCCTCTTTTGAATAAACCAGGTTATTATTTAGTAATAATTCCACATAGTATTTTGTTGTCATTGATGATGTGTCACTTGTAGAGTTTTCAATGAATTGGATTGTAAAATCTTTGCCATCTCAATCATTAGTCTGAAACTTTATTTGGCCATCAGTACACTGACCTATTTTTTTTTTTCTTTTTATAACAAGACTCGACTAAATACTAAACATTTTCATGATTTTGAGGTCAGACCCAAACCTAAAAAAATTATATTGAGTAGACGTCATTAAAATTGGCCCAACCAGTAAACCTATTGTTTCTGTGTTTTCCACCCTATTTATATTTTACTTCCACTTCTCATTATTTGAAGCTGATAAAATACATTTCAACTGATCTTACAGACATTATTATCTGATAAGCTGGAGTAGATCTATTTACCTTTAAGCTGCTGTGTTATTGTGACGTCACTGTGGATGGCTAAAGTCTGTTGTCACTGAAAAAATCTAATTACAAAAAATAAACGATTCAAACGACAGTCGTTTATACTTCAATATTATTATTACATGAGTGAATCATCAAAAAAAAAAAAGCTAGCCACAACAACATGCATGCATACATTTAGTAATTTTATGAACCGCTTAATCCTAATTCGGGTCGTGAGGAGGCTGGTTCCCATCTCAGCCGACTCTGGGTGAGGGCTGCGTAGGGCTGCGTACACTCTGGACAGCGCGCCAGGAGGCCACCGCAGGGCGGAAACACACTGACAGCGATGCAGCTCCTCTTTCCGAAAGTCAGCAATGATTGTTTAACATGAACCTCCCAGTATAGACAGTGAGAGACACTGCCCCAACAACAACAACAACAACAACAACAACAACAACATTAAAGTAAAACAATGCGAACAGCAATCCTGAGAGGACCGTTTTATTCCAGCGGCACCATGTAAACACTCACCTCATCTCCGGCTCCTAAACATTTATATCCCCTCTGCACAATCTCCCAGTGAACAAAACACACAACCGCATCTTCAGGAGTTGTGATAGAATTCGCTACACAACTGTATAACAGCTCGAGTCCTGCCATGACTTCACTGTTTAGAGAAAACGAAAACAAAACTGTTTTTTTTCCTTTTTGTCGTTGTTTGTCCGTTATATGAGTCCGCCCGTCAAAGATACAAGATACAAACTATTCGTTCCGCCTGGTCGAAATCAGTAAAATACGTGAAAATTATTTGGCTTATGTTTTAAAACAATAGTAACTGATGGTGCCAGAGTTTATTATGTTTATATTTAGTTCATTCTTCAATCCAACTCACTGTATAAAATAAAGTGTTGCACAGCCAAAAAATTTGAAGTCACCGGCCGCCATATTTGTACTCTGCTCCCAGCTAATGACGTGACTGTTCGTTCGTGCCTGAAGCATGGACTGTAAAACAATGACGTGAAAGAAACGCTAGACTGCAGACAGGCCCCTTTCACGTGGGAATTCGGCTTCAACTTCCGGTTAGGGCAAAACAAAGCTTCGAGTACTATTTTCAATAGAGGACACACCGTAGCAACTCTGTTTATGCCGCCATATTGGAGTGAAAACAAACGTATACTTTTCAATTGAGGTGCCTGTTTTTAGCATGGTAGATTATATAAATATGAATGTTGACAGCCGTAATACAATCCCATTGCTATCTGAGCTCCCTGGGAATTATGATAACAATCATAAACAACAGTATATTCAAAACCTACGGTTATCAGGGCGAACAAATGACCCATACGTTTTGCCTGATGGTTTGTTTATTAACTGCATGCATGAATACCCAGATATCTATAATTATTTGATTAATCGCACATCAGATTATACTCACGAAAAACTGAAAAGTTTCAAAGGGCTTAGAGTAATCATTGTTAATGATTACTCCACCCGGAACTTGGTATATTCCGGTTCTGTAATGTATTGTGGGATTAAACAAGTGAAGCAGAAACCAAAGACCGGCATGTTTGTTGTGTGTGTTAGAACACGTATTAAAGACTGTTAAAGTTCAATCTGGGAAGCGTATGAGTATTTTTTTTATCTGGATGGGTTTCGGCACTTCGCGAGCATATTATACCCAGGAAAGCCTCTAATATCGCCCATGGCAAGCTGTGTGAGGACACCAAAGTATTAATCATGGCAAAGGTAATTATCACTCACATTTTTTTTTATCATTTTGCCTACATTATATATTAAGCACAAACATGTGGATCTAAATCAGAGGTATCATAATAGTTATATTATATATACTGTACATGTTATAAATAAGAAAGACTAAATAGCATTTTAGATGCCCTCAGCTTATAAATGGACACCATATATACAGTTAAATAGAATCAAACTGTGGTTAAGACAATAAATAATAAATATACTGATAAAAATTACTTGCCTCCAACAAAATGTTGGCTACATACACGACTGGTAGGAGCTGGTCGCCAATCTTTCCTTTTGTTGTCGGTATCAGCCCTTTTCAAAGCAGAAATCCATTTCTCTCATAGGGCCTTATTAGCAGCGAATCTATGATATTTAACACCTGGTTTCTTTCCTCTATAATTTGTACAACCGACAGCAACACAGTTAAGTGCCATTTTGCACTTGTTTAATAAATAAATGTAGTATTACACACGCTTGTGCAATTGTGTTGTGCAGAAGTGAATGGTTTGTTTTCACACCAATGTGGTGGAATAAACAAAACCCGCATTGGGATAATGTATGCATGACGTCAGTTGCAAAACCTCTATAGACTAAATTCGCATTACGACTGCGCATGTGCGGGGAACGTGACCCAACCTCTGGTCCAAGCATCACTGCTACCAAACTTTCTTGTAACCACTTGCTTTTGTATGTAAACACATTCTAACAACTGCCGTTTAAAGCCTGCCTTAAGCCTTAAATTACATGTATCGATACGCCAGGTGCGCATTGTGCCGCAGTGACCTGTGGGAACGGCATTTATCATCTCAAGTGTTGGAAAAAGGAAATTTGCAGTATACATTGCAGTATACATCTATGTAATAGAAAAAATTATAAACCTCGTCGCCGTCCGACTAAGACTCCCATCCTCACTCAAGGTACACCCAGTATTCCATGTTTCCCTGATTAAGCCCGTGGTAGAAAGTCCCCTCCACCCCCACCAACCCGGCTGATTCATGGACATGCCGGATACACAGTCAACCGTATCCTTGATGTACGCAGACGGGGTCGAGGTTTTCAGTACCTAGTGGACTAGGAGGGATATGGACCTGAAGAATGCTTATGGATTCCCCGCTCCCTAATTCTGGACCCGGATTTATTAGACGAGTTTTATCGTCAGTTCCCAGACAAGCCTGGTCAGGCGCCAGGTGGCGCCCCTTAAGGGGGGGGTACTGTTATGGTCTGTGCTGGCTGGCGGCATTAATTCTTTCTTCAGTCATTACAGGTGCTGGCGAGGGGCGTGGCTGATGCCGGTAGGCAAGTTCCAGAAGAGCGCACCTGGTCCCACTCTGCAATCAGCAAACTTCCAGCTATAAATGGGAGCAGCCCTCTGCTTTCTCTCTGACCCCTGGTATCTTGCTTCATGCTCAACAAGTTCCATTGATTTACTCATACATTGATTTACATACTCTGACCTTCTCTATACTTCTCTATTAACATCCTCAAAGCAAACACTGCATCTGTGGTGCTCTTTCTTGGCATGAAACCAAACTGTTGTTCACAAATGCTGACCTCTGCCCTTAGTCTAGCTTCCACTATTCTTTCCCATAACCTCATTGTATGGCTCATCAACTTTATCCCTCTGTAGTTGTCACAACTCTGCACATCTCCCTTGTTCTTAAAAATGGGCACCAGCACACTTCTTCTCCATTCCTCCAGCATCCTCTCACTCTCTAAGACCTTGTTGAACGTTCTTGTCAGAAAATCTACTGCTGCCTCTCCTAGACACTTCCATACCTCCACTGGTATGTCATCAGGACCAACTGCCTTTCCATTCTTCATCCTCTTCAATTCCCTCCTCACTTCACCCTTAATAATCTTTGCTACTCCCTGGTCCTCAATGGTCACCTATTCTACTCTGTTTTTCTCTTTCATTTTCCTCATTCATCAGCTCTTCAAAGTACTCTTTCCATCTTTCCAGCACACGTGTGTCATCAGTCAATACATTTCCCTCTCTGTCCTTAATCACTCTAACTTGCTGCATGTCCTTCCCATCTCTATTTCTTTGCTGTACCATCCCATATAAATCATTTTCTCCCTCCTTACTGTCCAACCTCGCATACAAGTCTTCATACATGTTTGGTCTTTGACACCGCTACCTTCGCCGTACACTGTGTCTCCCTGTACTCCTGTTAACTCTCTTTAGTTTTCTCAATGTACCACCTCTTCTTAGCTAACCTTCCTTTGTACACACTCCTGCGCTTCTTCATTCCACCTCCAAGTCTCCTTATCTACTTTCCTTCCAGAGGACACACCAAGTACTTTCTCACCTGTCTCCCTGATCACATTAGCTGTAGTTATCCAGTCATCTGGAAGTACTTCCTGACCATCCAAAGTTTCAACTCCTCCTTTAAGACAACATGACGCTCTTCCTTTTTCAGTTCCACCACTTTGTCTTATGCTCTGCTTTTGCCTTCTTCACCTTCCTCACTATCAGCGTCATCCTGCACACCACCATCCTTTGCTGTTTGACAACACTCTCACCCACTACTACTTTGCAGCCACTGACTGCCTTCAAATTACATCACCTACACAAGATGTAGTCTACCTGTGTGCTTCAACCTCCGCTTTTATACGTCACCCTATGCTCCTGTCTCTTCTGGAAGAAAGTATTCACCACAGCCATTTCCATCCTTTTTGCAAAATCTATCAACATCCATCCTTCTGTGTTCCTGTCCTGGATACCAAACCTGCCCATCACTTAATCGTCCCCTCTGTTGCCTGCACCAACATGTCCATTGAAGTCTGCACTGATGACAACTCTTTCAGCTCTGGGGGTACTCTGCATCACTTCATTTAACTCACTCCAGAATCTCTCCTCTTCTAGCTCACATCCTGCCTGTGGGGCATAAGCACTAACAGACTCATGATTCTGTCTGACACAAACATTCCTGACAAACTCCTCCTTCAAGATGACTCCTCCTCCATTTCTCTTCCCATCCACACCATGATAAAACAGCTTAAACCCTGCTCCTATGCTTCTTGCCTTGTTACTTTTCCACCTGGTCTTCTGAACACACAGTATGTCCACCTTCCTCCTCTGCATCATGTCAGCCAGCTCTCTAGCTTTCTCTGTCATGCAGGGGGTGGACAAAAAATGGAAACACCTAACATTTTGGCATCATAATCTTTGAACATAATTTTGTTATGTAAAAAATATTATACATATTTTTTTGTATAATAACTTTGTTATTTGATATGTTGATGTAAAATAAATGCCCCCCCCCCTTTTCAGATATTGAAAACATTAAACAGATATTAAAAACAATCATACCCCATAATGGCAGAGCTCTCAGATTTTAAAAGAGGCCAAATTGTTGGTGCTTGTATGGTAGGCACTAGTGTAACAAAAACTGCCCAAATGTTCAGTGTTTCAAGAGCGACTGTCTCAAAAGTAATGACTGCCTTTGAAAGAGAGGCAAAAACGTCCTCAGCAAAGCACAAGTCCGCCATCGTCTCTTAAAGAGTTGGAGGATATTTTAACCGAAGAATGGCTTAAAATTTCTTTGGAAACAATTCACAAGTTGTATGAATCAATACATATGCCAAGTTTTGATTGTTTAAATTATGTTCAAAGATTATGATGCCACAATGTTCAATGTTTCCATTATTTTGTCCACCCCCTGTAGTTCCAACATTCAAAGTCCCTACTTTCACTCCTAGACTCATTTCCTCTTCTTTCTCTGCCTACGGACACACCTCCCACCTCTCCTTCGACCAACAGTAGTCCAGTTTCCACAAGCACCCTGTTGGTTAACAGCACTGATTACAGTTGTTGTTAACCTGTGCCTCAACCGATCTGCTTTGGAAGTCATATTGATGATCTGCATCTACTCATCTACTCTGCCCTCAGATACATTACACTTTCATATAGGCCAGTCTACAAAGTTGCTCCATTCTTTTCTTTTATTGTTTAGTAATTTATACTATTTATGTATCTATTTATTTATTTACTTATATAATATATATGTATGTGTGTATGTTTGTACTTGTATCTATTTTTGCACCCCCTACTGATGGTACCTCAAGAGCCTGTAACAGTGAATTTCTCCATTGTGAGATTAATAAAGCTGGATCTTATCATAGTTGATTTGGCACAGGTTTTACATCGGATGCCCTTCCTGACACTACCCTCTGCATTTATCCGGACTTGGGATTGGTATTGAGGTTGGTCCACAATTGTGTTGTGAGGCGTGCAAAGGTTATGATGGCTTTGCGATCCTCTTGTAGATCTCTGTGTCCAGAAAGAGGTCATCAGTGATGGTGGAGCTAAGGCATGCAAACTGGTGGACAGCGTCATGCTCATAATCAGCAATGCTGATGGTTGTTGGTGCCTTGATACCTTAGCCCAGGACGTTTCTCTTTTTCAGGCTGATGATCAGCCCAAAATCCTTGCAGGCCTGGAAGAATCAATCCATCAATGTCTGGCGTTCACTCTGGTTGTGGGTCGCTACTGGTTGTGGGTCATCATCAAACAGCAAGTCTCTAATGAGGGCTTTGCATACTGTGATCCTGGCTTTGAGGCAGACAAGGTTGAAGAGCCTGCCATCTTATCTGGTGTGCACATAGATCCCTTCTGTTGAAATTCCCAATGTGTGTTTCAGCAGAATTGCAAAAAGATCCTAAAGCGTGTGGGAGCAAGGATGCAGCCTTGTTGGTCTCCACTGGAGATGTTGAAGGGCTCAGAGGTGCTGCCACTGCACAGTCCTCTGCATGTTGCTGTGGAAAGTCTCAGTCAAGCTCTGCAGCTTTGGTGGATAGCCAATTTTGGGCAGGATCATGGAGAGTCCCTCTTTGGTGACTAGGTCAAATGCGTTAGTAAGCAGGATGAATGCGATGTACAGGGCATCTGCTGCTCTCTGTACTTCTGCTGAAGCTGGCAAATAGAGAGGATCATGTCTACCTTTATTCTTTCTGCTCTGAAGCTACAAAGTAACCATGGGTTGACAAGTTTGTCAAGTTTCTGCAAGCGGACCAAAATGACCTGGGCAAAGACTTTGTCCACTATACTGGGAAGGAAAATGCCTTTAGAGGTTAATGATCTTGGCATTCCTCATGTCCAGTGGGAATGCACCTTTTTTCAGCACCTGCAGAGAACTTCATGTAAGGGGAAGAACAGGGTTGTCTTGCAGTTCTTGATCAGGATACTGGAAGTAAAGCCTGTAAAGCATCAGACGTTTTGGTGCACCTGCACCTGTTTCTGTGGTTCATTTTTGTGTTTGTTTAAGAAATTATAAATCTTGGCATCTTGTTAAGATTTAAAATGAATTAGGAGAGTATATTTATAGAATACTCTGAGATATTTTTCATATAATTTTGGCAAACCTTAACACAAATATTTCCGGCTCAATTTTAGCTGTAAGTTTACAGCTTGGCAATAATTTAGTTCATAGTTCATCCAAAATAAAGTGTATTCCCTGATCTGGATCTTTCAAGAACAATTTTACACCTAATTCAATACTTTCAGATTGTCTGGACATGTTAACTGTTACCCTGTTATGTTTTTTTGTATTATTCAGATGCAGCATGCTACATTATATATATTTTCACAACAGTCAGATACATTTACCAGAACATTTACTCATTTTTATTTTTCATTGGAAATATCTAGAAGATAAGATTGATTCTACCCAATCTACAACCGTTTGTTATGTATGGAAAGACAACCACGGCTCACCACATTTCTCACATATGTACAGCAGAGCCATGGCTCACCGCATTACTTGAGTACAACATCATGAGTCTGTGTAGCGGCTCCCCGCACCATAACAGTTAATGATGTTTTCATTTTAATCATGAATCATGGTTATGTTAGTTGACATAGATCTAAAAATGTCCTATTGATATATTCATTGTTTTGTTCTGTTTTTCAGGCACAAGATCTCGGTGTTGCCTTTGCAACCCCCCCCCCCCCCCCAAAAAAAAAAAAAAAAAAAAAAAAAAAACCCAACAAAAATGGTCACTAAATGGGTTAATTTTAAATGGAAATTGGCAAGAGCCTTGAATTGGATAATTACAACAGTGATTAGTATATTACATCTGGCACTGTGCTCTTTGATATTAACTGATGCGGTGAGTAGCTTCTCATTTCTTAATCAACCATGTCAGAAGGTTTGTCCCATGGTCATGGAAAAAGATGTCACTGCTTTTTAGCAATTACTGGTCTGGATCCAGCAAATAAAACAACTGCGGAAACAGTGGAAATAACTGAAATTGGGTTGATATTTGCAATATATGTTAAAAACCTGAGAGTTGCACTTTCCCTTCCTCCACCTTCATGTCTGAAGTGTACTTCAACAAGATATCTAACCCCCAACTGCTCTCCAGTTCAGTCTAGCCTCCGTGTGCGGCAATGTGTGCATCATCACCCAAGAGTCATCATGCTGCATTGCATTTTGATAATAAAAGGCCAGTGTTTATTTGGAAAATCTCTCTGCTACTTCTGTGTTGGACTTTTTTAATGAATTGTTGGGAAAATGTGAATGAGGTAGTAATGATGATGATGCAACAGTGTTGTCAGAAACAACGCTCCTCTCTGTCTTGTGAACGAAAGTCCCGTGACAATAATACTCTGATGCCATATAAAACATGATGAAAATTGAATAGACTTCAACGTGGTGTTCTCCAAGTGTCCGATGATTTCCAGTGTTTTGTTCCTCATGGCTGAATCAGAATTATTTTTGTTGCAGTACTAGTCTGCAGTGGATCGCAGTAGCATACGCTGAGGTGTTCTTAATCCAGCTGCTCTGTGTCCCTTTCATCTTCCCCAAACAGTGAGCTGAAGCCTGCTGCTTCATTCTCCTCAACTCTTAGTTTTCAATTTATTGAAAACAAAAGTCAAACTGTTAAATGTTTAAAAGCGAGGAGAGGACTCCAGGTCATGTTTGACTTCTGTAAAAGGTGTTTATGCTGATAGCAGAGTATCTGTGATGCCTGGAGCTTTCAGTTGGAACCAAAGATGCAGGAGACCGAGTATGATGATACAGATGAGTTTTATTGTACACAGAGCAGGCACTGAAGTACTTAGAATCATAGTCACCGTAAAGGTGCGGGGAAACACGAAAGGCAAAATTACAAAGGGGAACTTCAGAAGCGGGAACTGGTCGAGCACGAAGCTGAGAACCAGGAGCCAGAGACATCACAGGCAAACAAGATCACATGTATCGAACAATCTTCTAGCGCTGGGAGGAGCACGCCGCTCATCTTTATAACCCGGTGATGACTGAGTGGAATCAGGTGTGTTGCTCCGGACTCCGCCAGCGAGTGAGCCACACCCGTCACCAGCGCCTACAGAGCATTAGGAGAGAACAAAAGAGTTAACAGCCGTACATTTCAGAGCCACTCCCAACACAGACGATAACAGTATCCACCTCCCCCTAAGGGGTGCCACTTGGCGCCCGACCAGACTTGTCTGGGAACCGATGGTAGAACTCATCCAGCAGGTCCGGGTCCAGGATTAGGGAATGAGGTATCGAGGAACGTTCCTCGGGTCAATACCCCTCCCAGTCCACCAGGTACTGGAACCCTCGACCCCACCTGTGCACGTCGAGGATACAATTCACAGTATACGCCAGATGTCCAATAAACCAGTGAGAAAGGAGGTGGTGGAGGGTCGGTGGGAGGGGTGGAGGGGCCTTTCCACCATGGGCTTGACCAGGGATGCATGGAACACTGGGTGCACTTTGAGTGCGGCTGGGAGCTTGAGTCGGACGGCACTGGGGTTTATGTTATGCTCAATGACATAAGGCCCAATGTATCTGGGAGCCAACTTCTTGGAGTCTATGTGCAGGGGCAGGTCCCTGGAGGAGAGACAAACCCGTTGCCCGACTGTGTAGGGCAGCGCTGGGGTCTAGTGGCGTTCGGCGATCCTCTGGTTCTGGGCGACTGACCATTCCAGGGCGGCACGAGCTTCTTTCCAGACCCAGCATGCTCTGTGAAAGTGCGCCTGGACAGATGGGACCGCCACTTCGACCTCCTGGCTTGGGAACAGGGGAGGCTGGAACCCATTGATCACCATGAAAGGGAACATACCTGTGGCGGCACAGACCAGGGAGTTATGCGAGTATTCAATCCACAGGAGGTGTGTGGACCACTAGGCTGGGAGGCAGTAGGTGATGCAGCGCAGGGAGGATTCAAGGCTCTGATTCATTCTCTCCGCCTGCCGTTCGATTGAGGGTGGTAGTCAGAGGTCAGACTGCAAGAGACTCATAGGGTGTTGCAGAACGCCTTCCAGACTCTAGATGCGAACGAACTGGGGGCCCCGGTCCGAAACAACGTCCTGGGCGATTCCATGGAGGTGGAACACGTGTTGGACCAGCAGGCCAGCTGTTTACATTCCCAAGGGGAGCTTGGGTAGCGTGATGAAGTGGACCACTTTAGCGATGCGGTCTACTACCTTCAGGATGACTGTGTTGTCCTCAGACGGGAGTAACCCAGTGATGAAGTCCACAGCAATGTGAAACCAAGGTCGATGAGGTATGGGTAAGGATTGGAGGAGGCCCGAGAGTGCACAATCGGAGGACTTGCTTCAGGCACAGGTGGCACAAGCTCCAATGAACTCCCTGTTGTTGGCTGTTATGGTCGGCCACCAGAAACGTTGTTGGAGGAGAAAGAGGATTTGGTGGACTCCGGGGTGGCAGGCCAATTTAGACGAGTGACCCCACTGGAGAACTAGGGTTCTGGCTGGTGGGGGAACTTATAAACAATCTTGGGGGCACCCGATGGGCTTTGGTTCCCCCCTGCTGGGCATCCTGAACTAGGTATTCAACCTCCCATCGAGCGGTTCTAAGTACGCAGGAGGCGGGCAGGATTGTCTCCATGGTGGTGTCTTTCCCCGGGGAGAACTGTCTGGAGAGAGCGTCGGGTTTTGTGTTCCGGGAGCCGGGACGGTATGTCAGAGTAAAGTTGAATCTCCCCAGGTAGAGGGACCATCGTGCCTGACGGGAGTTCAACCTCTTTGCCGTACGAAGGTAGGACAGGTTCTTGTGGTCGGTCCAGAACATGAAGGGGTGGGCTGCTTCTTCCAGCCAGTGCAACAACTCTTGGAGCGCCAAGACCACCGCCAGCAGCTCATGGTTCCCCACGTCATAGTTCCGTTCCGCCGGGGACAATCGATGAAAGAAGGCGCACGGGTGCAATTTTTGATCTATCGGGAAGCACTGGGAGAGGACCACCCCCACCTCCGAGTTCAAGGCGTCCACCTCCACCATGAACCATGAATATGTCCCATACGAATTTTCGATAGAAGATGGCGAACCACAGGAACCTCTGCAGCTGTTTCCACATCCCCGGAGCTGGCCACTCTGCCACCGCCTTCACCTTCGCCGGATCTGGTCTTATCCACCACTTCTCCACAATGTACCCTAGGAAAGAGACTGAGGAGATAAACTCACACTTCTCAGCTCTGACAAATAATGAGCGGCTCTCGGTGCATGGTGAACAGGGCTGGTGATGCTGCCGGAGTGGAGAGTAAATGTTGGGTGGGTGGGGTCGCAGCGGTGAGTTGGGTGGCGATGGCGTCCATCCTCCTGCCTAGCTGCACCATGCTGGTGGTTAATCTTTGGAGGCTGTCCACAATTTGGTACAGAGTGGAATCATGCTGTACCAACAGGAGTCCCTGGTGGGAAAATGCCTGCTGAAGTTGGGAGGTCTCCGCTGGGTCCCTTTTTTTGGCTAGAAGATTCTGTGATGCCGGGAGCTTTCAGTCAGACCCAAAGATGCAGGAGACCGAGTATGATGATACAGATGAGTTTTATTGTACACAGAGTAGGCACTGGAGTATGGAGAATCGTAAAGTTGAGAGGAAACACCAAAGCTAAAATTACAAAGGGGAACTTCGGAGTGGGAACTGGTTGAGCACAAACCTGAGAACCAGGAGCCAGAGAAATCTTGGAGAAACGGGATCGCATAGAGGGAACAACCTTCTACCCCTGGGAGGAGCACACCACTCATTTTTATAGCCCGGTGATGACTGAGTGTAATCAGGTGTGTTGCTCCGGACTCCATCCGCGAGTGAGCCACGCCCCTCACCAGAGTCTACAGTGCATCAGGATAGAACAAGAGCGTTAACGATTTTGCGTGTCATCCTTGTGCAGGATGGGTGCATAGACTTAGAGGGGCGTGGCTAAGACTTAGTGTGATGGTGGCACGCATAAAATCGTCCAGCGTTTATAAAGCATTTTGGATGGGAAAGTTTAGTTTCTTTATGTAAACTACAGGTTCCTGTTCTGCCTAAGGTATTATAATAACGTAGAAACACCATGAATATACCTATCGATCAATGGAGAGCAAAAATTGGAACGTTTTCTCCTTGTGTGAGAGTCAACACCCTGAGAAACCCCGGTATAAGGACACCGGGCGGTATATGTCCCTGTTTGAGACTCGCTATACTGGCATTCACACTACTGGCAGTAGCCGGGGATGTGGAATTAAACCCGAGTCCACCTAAACTTCCACATCAGATTCAGACTCGACTATCTGCTAAAAATCTACCCAGGGAGGTGTTAACTGATGATGAACCAACGCTCAACGACCTCGCTAAAACGCTGTCATCGATTCAGGTACAACTTCCCTCCCTTGACTGGAAGTTGGAGTCGTTTACGGCTGACTATGACAACAAACTGTCCCTGCTCCAAAGTGAGAATAAAACGATCAGACAACAATTGCAGGTCATGGACAGAAAGTTAGATAACATGGAAGCACAGTCAAGACGCAACAATCTCTTGATACACGGACTAGAAGACAAACGAGGTGAAACTTGGGAAGAAACGGAACTTAAGGTTGGAAAATTTCTAAAAGATGAACTTCCATATAAATCAGCTGATACTGTTGGTATAGAAAGAGCTCACCGACTTCGTTCGAAGTTCGGAAAGCGACGAGTGATTGTCAGGTTCACGCTGTTTAAAGAAAAGAGTGAAATGCTCTCGACTGCAAAGACGACCCTGAAAGGAAATGCTGTGTTAAGAGTTGCTGAGAACTTTACTGAGAGGGTGAGAAATATCCGTTTGCAACTGTTCCCATTCATGAAATCTGCTCGAGATGATGGAAAGCTAGCATACATGAACTATGATAAACTTGTGATTGATGGCCCAGTGTATGTGTATGATGGTACCTTGGAGGATATCAAGCAGATAGGACAGAACAAATACTGGGAGAACAGAAAACCACCTGTAATAAACTCCACAGAATCTGAAGCATAGGACAGTGGTCAAGACCTCAACTACACAGATGAACAAGATAACCCACATAGTCAAAACATACTGACGCAAATATGTATGTGGAATGTACATGGTTTACTTTCCAAATGATCTTTTCCAGAGTTTGAAATGTTTTGTAAACAGTTTGACATCTTCTGTTTAATTGAGACTTGGTGTATTGACTCAATTGACATTCACATTTTATTTTCTAATTATAAATGCTTTGTTTGTGATCCTATTAAGTTATCACAATATGGTAGATATTCGAGCGGGCTTGTTGTGTGTGTGAAAAATCATTTAGCATTATCATGTGAGGGTTTATGACCAGTGGCAGAATTGTGTATTTCTTAAAGTTGTCAGTGATACTACTCTGGAACATATTTGTTGGATATTGATGATTAAATTCATGTAATTTAGTAATCTTGTGCTGCCCTCTGTGGGCTCTTTTTCAATAAACGTTCTCAGTTTGGATCCTCATGAAGGAAGACTGTTTGTCTGTTTTCTCTGCCCATGTTTGGGAACTTAGGTAGTCTCCTGAACATTTTGGTGCCGAAAACCTGGGAATCTGAGAGTTTATTAGGCAGAGAAGCAAGTTGCAGTATTTTGAGGACTGAAAACCCAGCCAGGTGGCTGTATTGGCGTGTTGAGTTGGCGGTGGTGAGTGGCCTACGTGACCAGCTTGGTGACTAGCAGCTTGGGTAAGATGGTGGCGCTCAGCGCATGTGGATGAGAAAGCGCACATGGCGAGGGAGTCAGCCTGACCTTTTGTTAGCTGTTGTGGGCTGTGACTGCCATGGGGAAGAGAAAAACACAGTGCAGTGCACCAACTCCCTCTTAAGGTGACGTTGGCTTGAAATTGTGTTGTGTGCATTGACCTGGAGCATTACTCAGACTGTATTCTGTTGGATTGTGTTGTATAAAAACAAAATCATGTCGGACAGTGAGCTGGATAAGGTAGAGAAAGGCAGGGTGGCTGCCAAGGGATGGGTGACTCGGTCTGTCAAGAATTTGGCTGAATTATTGGACTCTTTAATTGTGGACCGATATGATTTGGAGGTGGCCATGGGCACTCTGACCAAGAGGCTAGAGGCATTCGAGGATGCGCAGAGTAAAGTTAAATCACTTCTTCCACTGGACAAAATTGAAGAAGATGTGAATAATACTGGCCTTTTTTTGGATGGAATCGACAAGGTTAGGATGAGGGCATCCAAGCGCCGTGCCTCACTGATCAAGGAGACAAATGCGGTTGAAGATGACAGATCGTCAAATTCTGGATCTTCGTCGTCTGCGAATGTGCGTCTTCCTAAGCTTGAGCTACCCAAGTTTAGTGGGAATTTGGAGGACTGGCAGCCTTTCTGGGACCAATTTCAGGCTTTGGTGGGTGATACTGACATTCCAGATATCACTAAATTTGCTTATCTTTTATCTTCTCTGCAAGGACAGGCTAAGGGAGTAGTAGATGGATATGCCACTACTTCCCACAATTATGCAGTGGCTGTAGAAATGCTACAAGATAATTACGGGAGGAAAGGGAGAATTGTGTTTACCCACATACAAAGCTTGCTAGAGTTGTTGCCTCCCTTACACTGTAGCATTGGGGAACTGTGGAAGCTACAGGACAGACTGTTGAAACATGTCCGCAGTTTGGAAATGCTCGGTGTTCATGGTGAAGGGTACGGTGTGTTCCTTACCCCTCTCATTCTATCTAAGCTTCCCACAGAGCTCAGAATGGAATGGGCTAGGGATGGAGAAGGTCACGAGAGTGACCTAGACTTTCTTTAGGAATTCCTGAAGAAGGAGATTAAATGTAGAGAGCATTCAGATGTGTTTCAGAAGCAGCATGCCAAGAATACAGAACTTAAGTCACAGAATCGGTTTACTAGAACTACTGCTGCTCTGCAATCAAGTTCGGGGTCAATTGGCTGTGCATTTTGCAACAAGACTCATAAAACTGAAAGGTGTTTTGGTTTAACGAAGGTTCCCTTGGTTGAAAGAAAGAGAAAAATAATGGAAGCCAAATTGTTTTTCAGGTATTTGAGCAAAAATCACATGGCTAATGTCTGTGAGGACAAGTGTACAAAGTGCCAAGGGGCACATCACAGGTTGATATGTTTTGAGAAGGATAAACCAGTTAGCACTAATATTGAAAATCCTGTACCCACTGTAACAGAAAAGAAATCTGAGAAAGTAAATCTACCAGGTGTTGTCACTGTGTCAAACACTAGTCCTGATTTGAGAGGTCCTCAGGTGTTGTTACAAATGGCCAAGGTAAAAGTCAATGGTGTTGAGGGCTATGTGTTATTTGACACCGGGTCAGATCGCTCATACGTGAGCAAGATTTGTACAAAGGGCTAATATAAAGTACATGGGAACCCACAGTATGTCATATGTGGCCTTTGGGAGTAAGGGTGCAAGTCAGAGTAGACCTCGGTCTGTGTACAAGTTATCACTAGAGGGGTCTAAGGGGGTCCCGGTTGACCTTGTGGCCACGGAGGTGCCTATTATATGTGCCCCTATCTACTGCCAAACCCTACCTGCTGATGTAAACAGAATCTTACAGGGATTGGATTTGGCTAGTGGGTATGTTGGTGGTGAAACCAAGATTGATATCTTAATTGGATTAGATGCCTATTGGCAGTTCATTAAACCTGAGGTACAACAAGTGCAGGATTTGATGTTGCAAAAATCCATATTTGGATGGATTGTTTCAGGGATAATTCAAAATACAATGTCCTGTGGGTCGAATGTGAAAAAATCCAATGTACAATTTGGATTGCTGTGTTTAAATGATGTATCTCATGAATTATTGAAACAATTTTGGGACTTAGATTGTCTTGGGATTGGACAGAATGTTGAAGAAAATGCACAAATGGTCCAGTTTGAAAAGGATGTTAACTTTAAAGAAGCCAATTGGTTACCTCTATGTCAGTGGCTGACTGTGTTTTGGCATTGCGTAGATTTGTGGCTAGGAGAGGGTGGCCTTCCATTGTGTATTCAGATAATGCCAAGTCCTTTATCGGCACTGGAGATCGTCTGCAAAGGCAGTTAGGATCAGCATCCCCTGAGTGGTGTTTCAATGTTCCCAGAGCGCCTTGGTGGGGAGACTAGTGGGAACGTATGGTTAGATCGGTCAAATCTTCATTGCGGAAATCCATTGGAGTTCAGTCATTGACTAGAACTGAGTTGGGTACTGTGTTGACAGAGATTGAAGCCTGTGTGAACTCACGACCATTGACTTTCTCTGGTGATGAGCTCGATAATACTCCCTTGACCCCTTCTCATTTTCTGATTGGACGAGTTGCTGGGTTTAAAGTACCAAACATGAATGGTACGGTGGAGAGTAGTCGAAGTTCTCTTGTTTCTAGGTATTCAGAAGATCAGCAGATCATGGATAGATTTTGGTCATTATGGAGTACAGAATACATTAGAAATCTTCCCTTCGGTAGGGGTTTAAATGTTACCCGAAGTCAGCTACAGGTTGGTTCTATTGTTCTTATGAAGCAGGAGGGCTCCCCGCGTTTATCATGGCTATTGGGGCGGGTTATTGAGGTGTATCCAGGGAAGGATGGGGTTGTACGGTCTGTGAGAATCAAAACTGAAAAGGGCATCTTTACTAGACCCAATCCTGAGAATTTCCCTGCTATAATTGGATTCTGACTCCCCGGACATTACACTTGATCTAAGTGAAAATGCAAACAATGAACCCAATGCGTCTGTTGACATGGCAGATGTCAAAACTAGATATGGTCGTCAGGTGAAGCCTCCAGATAGGCTAGATTTGTAATAATACACTGTTAATACTTCATGAGCTGATGTGAAGGAGGTTGGTGGTCCAGAATCCAATGTATCTGCCACTGAGTTGAATAACAAGGAAATTGCCATTGTAATTTGTGGATATAACATGGTTAAGTAAAACAAAGTTTTCAGGTTTAAATAACATGTATTCTATTGCGAATACGGAATATATTTGGTTGAATGATTTATGTTTCATGTTTAATTGATGTTTCTAAATTTCTGGTAATTGAAAAGGTACAAGGTAAAGATAATCACTGGTGTGACAATTTGTATGTTGGTAAAAGGCATTTATGATACATGTATTAGCTCTCCCACTTCAATATGTAGTTATTTCATTACTTCTCCTTCAAGGTTTGATTGGAGATAGGTCTCCAATGGTGGGGAGGATGTTGGATATTGATGATTAAATTCATGTAATTTAGTAATCTTGTGCTGCCCTCTGTGGGTCATATTGTTTGTAAGTTTTGGTGCCACCTTGTGGCTTTTTCAATAAATGTTCTCAGTTTGGATCCTCATGAAGGAAGACTGTTTGTCTGTTTTCTCTGCCCATGTGTGGGAACTTAGGTAGTTTCCTCAACAATATTTTCCTTGGTTTTCTTTATGTCCACCCTGAAAAATCTCCTTTCTATGATAATGCAGAGGAAATTGGTATCGATTTAGTTGAAAAAAGACTCTTTCAGATAACTAGTGATTTTAGTAACGCTTCTTTGTTTATGGCGGCACGGTGGCGTAGTGGTTAGCACGTCCGCCTCACAGCAAGAAGGCCCGGGTTCGATTCCCGGCCTGGGCGTTTCTGTGTGGAGTTTGCATGTTCTCCCCGTGCTTGTGCGGGTTTCCTCCGGGTGCTCCGGTTTCCCCCCGCAATCAAAAGACGTGCACTGTAGGTTAATTGGCCATTCTAAATTGACTGTAGTTTCTCTCCTGCAGCGGCACTGGAACCCAGTCGTATCGGCACTTGCCCTTCCATTGGATCCTTCCGGTGGCGCCGAGACAGGGGGGGACTTGCTGCTTGGGTAACAGCCTGTCCTTCATTACTCTCATTACTCCCTACCCGGTCTCTGTGCACTGGGGAGTATCACCAGTCGGGATACTAGCCAGAGCGCAGCCATAGTCCTTCGGGACTGACGGAGGCCTACGCTCTTTGTTTATACTGAGCGGTGACTTCAACGCTCATACAGGCAACCTAGACAACTTCATCCAAGATGATAATACAGAATACCTACCTCTTCCGGATGACTACACAACTGATGTGTTTAGTTTACCAAGAATATCACGTGATGTAAATGTTAACTTATATGGAACCCACCTACTTGAACTGTGCAAACTCTTTAATATGCATTTCGTGAATGGACACTCTCAGTCAGATACACCTAGTAGTCTCACATTTATCTCGCATATAGGATCAAATATTGTTAACTATTTTTTAATGTCCAGTCAGTAATTCAACAAGGTCATTGACCTTAATGTATGTGTTCGTACAGAATCAGATCATATGCCACTTATGTGCACTCTGTCTGCTATTTTCGATGATATCCCAGAACCAGAGGTGAAGATTAACCTTACTACAGTTCCCAGATACAGGTTACTAGAACCTGCATCAGCTTCTTATAAAGAACTCCAATCTCACAATACGCTAGAAGACTTTCTTGCAGTCCTACAGAATGACATTAATTGTGCTGTGCTGAAACTAAATAACTTTCTCATTTCTTGTGCATGTGCAGCTGGGGGATTTTGTGTGTCTGAGATTAAGATTAAGATAAATATTAAGAAGCAACCAAGGTGGTTTGATCGCGAATGTGCCGAATCTAAGCAGAAGTACAGAGCTTTAAATTTATTTCGAAGATTTAATTGCCAAGAAAACCTTGATAACTATATGAAAACTAAAACAGAATTCAAAATCTTTGTACATTTTAAAAAGGATAACTATGAAAAACGTATAGCAGATGATTTGTGCAAAGCTGCTAAATATAGTGACTGTAAATAATTCTGGAACAGTTTGAAAAGTTCACTACAAAACAGAAGAAATGCTGGATGTCAAATAACACGGGATACTCTTCATAAATATTTCAAGGATCTATTAAACACAACTAAACTGGAAGCAGACGAAGAATTTGATCAACAGGTCTCTGATTTCATCACTAACCACCACTGTGATGAATGTGTGAATGCAGCAGGTTTTCAGCACCTATTATCAGACAGTATATCTGATCTTGAGATCACTGAGGCTGTTAATAAAATGAAAGCTGGTAAATCTGCAGGTGAGGATGGAATCCCACAAGAGTTTTTCAAGATTGGTCAATCTACGTTACTTGCATTTTTTAAACCATTATTTAACTCAATATTAGACTCTGGAATATTCCCTGATTCTTGGAACTCTGCTCTCATAATACCTCGATTCAAATCAGGCTGTGCAACAGACCCTAACCACTATATGGGAATATCACTCTTAAATGTGTACGGGAAAATATTTACTGCTGTACTTGATAAACGCCTTCGCTCATGGATAGACTTAAATGATCTTCTTTCAGAAGCACAAGCTGGTTTTAGGTCCAGGTATGCCACTACAGGCAATATATTCACTCTCCAGATACTGTGTTCAAAATATCTTACAAAATCAAAGGGGCGGTTTTTCTGTGCCTTAGACTTTAAAAAGGCTTTTGACTATGTTGACAGAGTTAAACTTCTATAATGGTAAATGATATAATCTTCTTCATAATATGTATTCATCTGTGAAATCTTGTGTAAAATGTCAGTTTTACAGTTACCAAATGTTATCAACAACTTCTGGTGTACGTCAAGGCTGCATCTTGAGCCCAATACTCTTCATCTTTTTCATTAATGAGCTTAGCACAGAAATATGTAAATCTTGTAAGCATGGTCTTTTTCTATCTCAAGATATAGATGATATCACGATGTTATTATTTGCCAATGATGTGAACATGTTTTCTTATACAGTCATTGGTTTACAACAGCAACTAAATGTTTTACATCAGTTTTGTATTTCTTGGGGTTTGAGTGTCAAAATCGAAAAAAAAGGTCATTATTTTTAGAAATGGAGGTATATTGAAAAAGAATGAAGTATGGTATTACAGTAATACAAAGCTTAAATGTATTTCTTATTAAAATTTTATAGTTTAATATTTTCATCAAGACTGAACTGGTCACAAGCTTGTAAAAGTCTGGCGGCCCAAGTGTCAAAAGCTATGAAACCTATATATCAATTATTCAAAAAGAATTCTAATATTTCTGTAAATACTGCATGTATAATTTTTGACTGTAAAATTTTGCCCATTCTTCTATATGGGTCAGAAATTTGGGGCACTAAATATTTTCACTGTATTGAAAAGATACATGCACCATATTTTAAGCGCTTTTTGAATCTGGGAAAGTTTGCTTCAAACAAAGCTGTTTTGTGGGAAATTGGTCGATGTAATATTTTTGTATTTAGTAGATTACAGGTAATTAGGTATTGGTTGAAATTATTAAAAATGGATGTTTATAGATACCCTAAGCAAAGATATTTTTTGAAGTCACAACATGAAAATGGTAAGGTTAATTGGGCATCAGAAAATGCAACTGTGAGGGAGCGGCACAAGCCAGTGTCTCTCCCTCACGCCGGTCCCAAGCCCGGATAAATGTAGAGGGTTGTATCAGGAAGGGCATCCGGCGTAAAACAAATGCCAAATAAAATCTCCGAGTCACAACAAAAAATTTCATACCGGATCGGTCGAGGCCCGGGTTAACAACGACTGCCATCAGTGCTGTTAGTCAACAAGGTGCTGGTGGAAGTTGGACTACTGTTGGTCGAAGACATCGAAGAAGGAGAGGCGGGAGGCATGTCCGTAGGCAGAGAGAGAAGAGAAAAGGCATGAGTTTAGGACTGAAAGTAGGGACTTTGAATGTTGGAACTATGACAGGAAAAGATAGAGAGCTGCCTGACATGATGCAGAGGAGGAAGGTGGACATACTGTGTGTTCAGGAGACCAGGTGGAAAGGTAGCAAGGCTAGAAGCTTAGGAGCAGGGTTTAAGCTGTTTTATCATGGTGTGGATGGGAAGAGAAATGGAGTAGGAGTTATCTTGAAGGAGGGGTTTGTCAGGAATGTTCTAGAAGTGAAAAGAGTGTCAGACAGAGTGATGAGTCTCAAGTTAGAAATTGAAGGTGTGATGTTCAATGTTGTTAGTGCTTATGCCCCACAGGCAGGATATGAGCGAGAAGAGAAGGAGAGATTCTGGAGTGAGTTAGATGAAGTGATGCAGAATACCTCCAGGGGTGAAAGAGTGGTCATTGGAGCAGACTTCAATGGACATGTTGCTGCAGGAAATAGAGGGGACGAGGAAGTGATGGGCAGATTTGGTATCCTGGACAGGAACACAGAAGGACAGATGTTGGTAGATTTTGCAAAGAGGATGGAAATGGCTGTGGTAAATACTTTCTTCCAGAAGAGACAGGAGCAAAGGGTGACTTATAAAAGCAGAGGTAGGAGCACACAGGGAGTCTACATCTTGTGTAGGCGATGTAATTTAAAGGAAGTCAGTGACTGCAAAGTAGTAGTGGGTGAGAGTGTTGCCAAACAGCACAGGATGGTGGTGTGCAGGATGACGCTGATGGTGAGGAAGGTGAAGAAGACAAAGGCAGAGCAGAACTCAAAGTGGTGGAAGCTGAAAAAGGAAGAGTGACGTGTTGTCTTTAAGGAGGAGTTGAAAATGGCTTTGGGTGGTCAGGAAGTGCTTCCAGATGACTGGACAACTACAGCAAATGTGATCAGGGAGACAGGTAATAGAATTCTCGGTGTGTCATCTGGAAGGAAAGGAGATAAGGAGAGTTAGTGGTGGAATGAGGAAGTGCAGGAGTGTGTACAAAGGAAGAGGCTAGCTTAGAAGAAGTGGGACATAGAGAGTAAACAGGAGTACAGGGAGACACAGCGTAAGGCGAAGGTAGCAGTGTCAAAGGCCAAACAGAGGGCGTATGATGACTTGTATGGTCGGTTGCAAAGTAAAGAGGGAGAAAAGGATTTATACAGGTTGGCACAGCGGAGAAATAGAGATGGGAAGGACGTGCAAAGTAGAAGAGGTGACTGTTGAGGAGCAGGAAGTAGTAAAGATTAGTAAGGGTGAAGTGAGGAGGTCACTGAAGAGGATGAAGAGTGGAAAGGCTCTGATGATATACCTGTGGAGGTATGGAAGTGTCTAGGAGAGGTAACAATAGATTTCCTGACAAGAACATTCAACAAGGTCTTAAGAGAGTGAGAGGATGCCAGAGGAATGGAGAAGTGTGATAGTGCCCATTTTTAAGAACAAGGCAGATGTGCAAAGTTGTGGCAACGACAGAGGGATAAAGTTGTTGAGAAAGAGCACCACAGATGCAGTGTTTGCTTTGAGGATGTTAATAGAGAAGTACAGAGAAGGTCAGAAAGAGCCGTATTGTGCCTTTGTTGATCTGGACAAAGCATATGACAGGGTGCCGAGAGAGGAACTGTGGTATTGCATGAGGAAGTCTGGAGTGGCAGAGAAGTATGTTAGAGTGGTGCAGGACATGTATAAGAGATGTAAGACAGTGGTGAGGTGTGCTGTCGGTGTGACAGAAGAGTTCAAGGTGAAGGTGGGACTGTATCAAGGGTCAGCTGAGCCCCTTCTTGTGTGCTGTGGTGATAGACAGGCTGACAGACGAGGTTATACAAGATTCCCCATGGACTATGATGTTTGCAGATGACACTGTGATCTGTAGTGAGAGCAGAGAACAAGTGCAGGAAAATCTAGAGAGGTGGAGCCCTGAAAGGAGAAGAATGAAGGTTTGTCTCAGTAAGACAGAATACATCTGTGTGAACGAGAAGGAACCAAGGCTAATGGTGAGGTTAAAGGGAGCAGAGATAAAGAAGATGGATGACTTTAAATACTTAGGCTCAACAATCCAAAGCAATGGAGAGTGTGGAAAAGATGTGAAGAAGTGTGTGCAGGCGGATTGGAATGATTGTAGAAAATTTTCCGGTGTGATAGAAAGGTATAAGCATGAATGAAAGGAAAAGTGTACAAGACGGCAATGAGGCCAGCGATGTTGCACAATTTAGAAACAGTGGCACTGAGGAAACGACAGGGGTGTTTGTTTGTGGGAGTGGTTCTGCTCGCATGACAAAAAACAGAGAGCATTTCACAACACGTAAAACCTTACAATTTATTACTTGGGGATTTTTTGTTTATTTTGTTATCTTGTTGTCCTTAAGAAAACAACACACACAGTACAAGTGGACATTGGATTACTGTTAAACTACAGTGAGTGACTGTACAAGTTGCAACCTCTCATGATAAGCGAATACTGCAGCCTACAAATTATAGTGTTCGTCCAACCACTAAAACCCAGTTTAACTGGTCACAGAAGGCAAATTCTGGAGATGATTTTTCTGTATTCATCAATTTACATTTATTTCAATAAAATTCACTTAAAAAAGAAAGGGCTCACATTGCATGCTTGCGAAAAAGTTGCTTTTCCAGGGCGTTCCAGTTGTCGTAAATAACTTAGGCCCTTCTGCCCCGGATGGACATATGCCAGCGGAAGGCCAGGTCCCAATCTTCCAGAAGTCATTTGCTTTTGTTCAATTACCTCTAGTGATGTTTTAAACTTTTTATTATAAAATAAAAAGAAGCTTAATACAACCAAATGAGAAGAGGCAGATATCCTGTACGTATTTCTTAAACACCATGAATTATCCAGCAAAAACAGTAAGCTAACAGCAGTCAGTCAGGTAGCCTACAGTCTGAAAATGCTGCCAGAAATCCTTGGTACTTATACTGTGAATTGTTCTGAGTTCACGTCCTTATTTCAAAATTAATTTCACTTTATATTTGCACCTTTTGCTACTTTTAGTCCCTCTTACTGTATTTTTCTGATTTCATATTATGGTCATGGCTGCCTCTAATTTACTGTTATCCTCTCCTGATGATGTTATTTCCCTTCATACATTTTACGTTTATTTTTTGGCCCAATTTGGGAGGTTCAATAAAATTAGTGCTTTATCTATAAGCGGCAGTTTCCTTGTTAACCTTATTTGGCTGCAGTTTCTCATATTGTGTACACAGCTCGTTCTGTTGGTTCTGCAAACCTCTTGTTGGTCATGTTAACCTCGCTCATCGTTCTCTGCCCCCTGCAACTATGTGTATCTCACTCTATTCTCTATTTTAGGACATGCTTTATTCTTCTTTTATTTCTACTTCATAAGTAAGGCTTTCTATGGTTACACTGGTCTGTGCTTTTTTTGCTACAAGCCTTCTAAGCATTCCATTATATTTTGTTTTGCTTGTGCATAAGATTATAGTTGATTACATATTCACAGGACATGTCCATCATCCTCATTTTCTCATTTTCTGCTGTTCAGTCAGCCTCTAGTGCCATTTTTAGAAGTAGCATAGAATGGTGACAACCACGTCATCCAGCTATACTCTCTGCTGACCTCCTGGATTTCCTGAGATTTTTAGCAAAGATCCAATTCCAACCTGCACCTCCTGTTACCCACGAACAGGTCTTGCAGTCTCAACCAGAGACGTGTAGACGTGTGACCAGTCCACCCAAACTGATGTTCTTATGGATGGTACTCTATTGCTTCATCTTCTCCTCCTGTTTCTCCCTATATTCATTGACTCTCACCTGACTACTCTGACTACTCTTCTCCAGCACCTTCTCCTCTGTCTCTCAATGCTGGGAACCCCCTAAATTGGTCTGATTCATCAAATGACTATTCACCCACTTCTCCAGTCACATTTGGGTTTCCTTCTGTCACTATTGATGTGGTGTCACTCATTCCATTAAACAGGCTGGCTGATTTGTAATGTCCACATTGTTTAATCGTTCTTTTCTCTACTTCAAGTTTTAGTGTGATTATTTCATAGATTTCGTAATAGTAGAATAATTGGCCTTTATTCATACACAGCTGTCATAAAATTACATTCAATCATTATTTTTACAATTTTAGCCAAATATTTTCTTTTAGCTTATAATTAGGATTATCAGTGATTGCTAAAACTTAAAGCAATATACAAGTGTAAGACATAAGGTAAGATTCTTCCCACACAGTACGTTCTGTTAGAAGAGGTACTTTATATTTCAAACCAGCATGGCATTCTGGTGTGTTCCGGCTTACTTGCACCTCTGGATGTGCCCCTTATGGTCTCATTATTTTGTGCCCCAAAATAAACTAAAATTGTAGATAAAATCATTTTGCCCATTAAAAGCGCCACAGTAATATTGTGCCTCCATATCTGACATGTATGTTTTCTTTTCAGTGTGTCTACATGATGTGGGTGACCTCTGTTTCCAGCTGTTTATGGGTGAGGGCTGTGTACACAAACATTCACACTCGCACCTAGGGCCGATTTGCAGCAGCCAATCAGTTACTGTGCATGATTTTGGACTGTCGGTAAAAGCCGGAGTACCTGGAGGAAACCAATGGTAAGAACATCCAAACTTTTTTTTTGGACAAAAAGGAGGGTTAAAGTGGTTTAATTATTATTATTATTATTATTATTATTATTTATTTATTTTTTTTTTACTGAGATGCCATTAAAATATCACTGTGGACTTCAAATAATAATAATTTAAAAAAAATCACCCGGGAGTCCACAGTGCCTCTTGTGCCAGGCCGCCGTTTTCAGTGGACGAGAAGGCAGACACAGCAAAGTGTGGTGGAGCGTGAGCGGGACACAGTGAGACACACGAGCCACTGTGTCCACCGCATCCTGACCCATCTCAAGCCCATCGTCTCCATATCATGACCCATACCATATCTGACCCATCTCAAGCCTGACCCATAGTCGACTATGTCGTGCCACCGGACTCAGGTCGATCGGACCGAGAGAGTGAGAGTGACGAGAGTGAGATTCGCAGCTCTCCCTCACTTAAATCAAGTCAAGCGCAAATCCGGACTTCACCCACTATGCAGATCATCCATCGCTCATCTTCGACCTCCATGGGCCAACAATAGCAGCTCCAAACCGCAGCATGCTTGTGATCCATTTGGCTTTCCACAGTGACGTCAGCGTCCACACACGGGGATGCGGGTTGACCGGCTCAGTGTGACGCGAAAGCAAACCCACTTAAAACCGCAAGCGCGGACGGACACCGACCAGAGAGGAGCTCCAGCACCGGCCCGACACCCTCTCAGCCCGTTATTCTGGTTCTGCAGATAGAGGGCCACCCAGGGAGCCACCGAGGAGCCAGAGCTGTTCAGTGCGCGTCAATCGGTTGATGTAATTCCGTCACATTGGCCGGTTGGTGCGCGCGTGACTGGCGCGCGGTTTCCCCTCCCGACAGCCGCTTCTTCCTCTTCGAGAGATCCGTGCCGATGCGATTCTTCAGACTCACCTTCAAGTGTTTCGTGGATTGTTTTTGAAGGTGCCGCTTTCAATTCGGAGATATTCCGTCCCGCAGAACCTTCACTGACAGCACTGTCAGCCTCCTCTTCTGTGCGGATCGTGTCACTCCCGGGCTCGTTAGGGCTCTGTGTGTGTGTGTGTGTGTGTGTGTGTGTGTGTGTGTGTGTGAGTTTGTGTGTGTGTGTGAGTGTGAGTGTGTGTGTGTGTGTGTGTGAGTGTGTGTGTGTGTGTGTGTGTGTGAGTGTGAGTGTGTGTTTACGATGGAGAAGATTGAGAAGAGCGCACTTGGTGATGCAGACTGCTGCGTGCAGGCTCTGGAGGAGGAGAAGAAAGGCCACCTCATTCTCAACGTGAATGGGGAAAAGAAGCACATCCAGCCCGAGAGAGAGACATGGACCCGCCAGATAGACTTTATCATGTCCTGCGTGGGCTTCGCAGTTGGCCTGGGGAACGTGTGGCGCTTCCCTTACCTCTGCTACAAAAATGGTGGAGGTAAGAAAATAATAATACGAATACAACAACAACAACAACTACTACTACTACTACTAATAATAATTATACACCATACTACTCAGTGTATTCCATTGAAGCGAACTATCCCAGCCGCGGCCCCAGTTCACATCATGTCCTGACAGGGGAATCCTCTTACCTGAGGTGCCTGGCGGTTTAGGCCATGTGGTCACAAACACTCTTCTTCCTTGAGATCTCCTTTCCTGTAGGTTTCATTTCAAAATAACTTCGAAAGGGATGTAGCGGTCCACTTCAAAGTAAGAAGGCCCTGGGTTCGAGTCTCAGGCCCAGCGAGGGTGTTTTTGTGTGGAGTTTGCATGCTTTCCCCATGCTTTAGTGGGTTTCCTCAGGGTACTCTTCTAGTTAGTTACAAGACATGCGCATTAGGATACACAGTCGTTGCAAATTGCCCGAGGTGTGAGTGTCAATAGTTGTTTGTGTGTGTGTATGTTGGCCCTACAATGAACTGGGTGAGCTATTCAGGGTGTACCCAATCTTTGTCCTGAGTGACCTAAGATAGGCTCTTGTCCCCTCGTGACCTGAGAAGGATTAAGCAGTTTGGCAAATTCATGAAAAGCCTCTAAAGGCAAATAATAAAGAATCTGGCTGGAGAGGTAGATACCTAAAATTAGCACAGTGTTACTGTGTAGCTGTTCTTCGAGATCTTTCACAACTTACTGTAGACTTCAGCCATGGGTGTTAGCGCCTGGCAGAAATACGGATTTCCATCAAAAATAAAAATACCAGTGTTCTTTTTTTTTTATTATTATTTAAAAACATCAAAATAACTGCAATTATATAAATTCCTTTTTTCTAGTTGGGCACCGGAAGTTTTCCGTAGCAATTTATGATTAGCTTGCCATAGTTCAGTCTTAGACATGTTTATGTATTGTTGCACTAAGAAATCCGAACATTGTCGAACTGTATCTTAGTAACTAGGTCTATCAATAGTCATGCATATTTGCTTTCTGAAAGGGAAAAAAAAAAAAAGTAAAAACAAACAAAAAAAATTATTGAAGTCTGGCAAGTGTAATGCCAAATTTCGTGGAAATCGGTGCATCTAAAGCAGATATTGAGAGACTAGACAGTGGTATAAAAAAAATCAATGGCGAGATGACTGGTTAAAGGAAACCGACAATTTTGGACAGCCTGTCAGCACATGTTGAAAGTTAGCTGACAAGCCAGGAGTTGCATTTTGTTTATTGTGGCAGCAAGATATTAGATATGGATCGTATGGAAAGAAGCTGCTTACTTAAGCACACAAACGATGATAAAACACAGCAAAAAGCTGTCCGCCAGCAAACACTGACACAAACTTTGCCTGGTTAGTATTGTTTCACGAAAATGGGGAACTTTAACCTTAGACCCTCCTTGTGAGGTTGCAATAGAATATCTTCTTCTTTTCCTTTCGGCTTTTCCCTTCAGGGGTCGCCACAGCAAATCATCTGCCTCCATCTCACCCTATCCTTTGCATCTTCTCTTACTCCAACTACTTTCATGTCCTCCTTCACCACATCCATAAATCTTCTCTTTGGTCTTCCTCTCGGCCTTCTGCCTGGTAGTTCCAACCTCAGCATCCTACTACCAATATACTCACTATTTTCCCCCTTCTGTACATGTCCAAACCATCTCAATCAAGCCTTTGTCTCCAAAACCTCTTACATGTGCTGTCCCTCTGATGTACTCATTCCTGATCCTAACCATCCTCGTTATTCCCAAAGAGAACCTCAACATTTTCATCTCTGCTACCTCCAGCTCTGCCTCCTGTCTTTCCCCCAGGGCCTCTGTTTCTAAACCATACAACATCGCTGGCCTCAACACTGTCTTGTACACTTTTCCTTTCATTCTTGCCGACACCCTCCTATCACACATCAGTCCGGACACTTTTCTCTAACCATTCCAACCAGTCTGCACACGCTTCTTCACCTCTTTTCCACACTCTCCACTTCTCTGGATTGTTGAGCCTAAGTACTTAAAATCCTCCACCTTCCTTATCTCTTCTTGTAACCTCACCGTTCCTCTTGGGTCCTTTTCATTCACACACATGTATTCTGTTTTACTGAGGCTAACCTTCATTCCCCTCCTTTCCAGGGCATACCTCCACCTCTCTAGATTTTCCTGCACTTGTTCTCTGCTCTCACTACAGATTACAATCTCATCTGCAAACATCATAGTCCATGTAGATTCTTGTCTAACCTCGTCTGTCAGCCTGTCCATCACCATAGCAAACAAGAAGGGGCTCAGAGCTGACCCTTGATGCAGTCCCACCTCCACCTTGAACTCTTCTGTCACACCGACAGCACACCTCACCACTGTCTTACATCTCTCATACATGTCCTGCACCACTCTAACATACTTCTCTGTCACTCCAGACTTCCTCAGACAATACCACAGTTCCTCTCTCGGCACTCTGTCATATGCTTTCTCCAGATCCACAAAGGCACAATGCAGCTCTGTCTGACCTTCTCTGTACTTCTCTATTAACATCCTCAAGGCAAACACTGCATCTGTGGTGCTCTTTCTTGGCATGAAATCAAACTGGTTCACCAATGCTGCCCTCTGCCCTTAGTCTAGCTTCCACTATTCCTTCCCATAACTTCATCGTATGGCTCATCAACTTTATCCCTCTGTAGTTGCCACAACTCTGCATGTCTCCCTTGTTCTTAAAAATGGGCACCATCACACTTTTCCTCCATTCCTCCGGCATCTGCTCACTCTCTAAGACCTTGTTGAATGTTCTTGTCAGGAAATCTACTGCTACCTCTCCTAGACACTTCCATACCTTCACCGGTATGTCATCAGGGCCAACTGCCTTTCCATTCGTCATCCTCTTCAAAGCCCTCCTCACTTTACCCTTACTAATCTTTGCGACTTTCTGGTCCTCAATAGACCCCTCTTCTTTTTTTTTTTTTTTTCCTCTCATTTTCCTTATTCATCAGCTCTTCAAAGTACTCTGTCCATCTTCCCAGCACACTTCTGTCATCAGTCTCTGTCCTTAATCACTCAAACTTGCTGCACGTCCTTCCCATCTCTATTTCTCTGCTGTGCCAACTTGTATAAATCATTTTCTCCCTCTTTACTTTCCAACCGAGCATACAAGTCGTCATCATATGCCCTCTGTTTGGCCTTTGACACCACTACTTTCGCCTTACGCTGTGTCTCCCTGTACTCCTGTTTACACTCTTCTGTCTTCTCAATATCTTCCTAACCTCTTCCTTTGTACACACTCCTGAACTTCCTCATGCCACCACCAAGTCTCCTTATCTCCTCTCCTTCCAGATGACACACCAAGTACTCTCCTATCTGTCTCCCTGATCATATTAGCTGTAGTTGTCCAGTCATCTGGAAGCACTTCCTGGCCACCCAAAGCCTGTTTCAACTCCTTGAAGACAACACGACACTCTTCCTTTTTCAGCTTCTACCACTTTGTCTTGTGCTCTGCTTTTGCCTTCTTCACCCTCCTCACCATTTTTTCAGTCAAAATGAATTCTGCCTGCCAACACCCATGGATTTCATCTTTAAAACCAGGCTAACTGTCCTAGTCATTGCCCTTAAATTTTCTTTTTATAAATTTCTTATCACTGAAAGTAAGCTTGTTGAATTTTGTATAGTGGGGGGGCTGTTTGAAGGAGTATGTGCTAACAATTGAGGACATGGAATATCTTCTCAATCCTGTGGTTTCATTTAGTGTGTTCTTCTGACCATTTCCAAAGGGGCTGATGACTTCAGTCAAGTGTATTAGACCAGAAGGATTTCGGGCTGCCCGTTTGAGTTTCCAGCTGTCACTTAAAATCTGCTGTGGAAAACGAGTGTTTATGTAGAAATCCCAGTTGTCTGAGATTAAACTTCTGGAGTTATAGTGTAAGCATTAATTTATCCTGCCAGTTGATGCAAATCATAATCTTCATGTTAACGCTGCAGGAGAATCAATGGGAGTCTCTCTAAGACTTGTTTCTTTTAAGTAAGAAATATTTGTTCAGTTGTATGTTCTGAAGTCTGATCCTGAAATACACCATGTGCTTCACATTTTAGCATTTTCCCTTCTCCAATCCACCTGATTTAATGCAGGAATTGATGGATTAAAACATTACTAACATCATCATTTTCCTCCACTTAATCTGGGATTGGGTCTCGGGGGCAGAAGCCTAAGCAATGAGGTCCAGATGCCCCTCTCCCCAGGCACTTCCTCCAGCTCTTCCAGAGGGGCACCGAGGCGTTCTCAGATCAGCCGAGAGACATAATCCGTCCAGCGTTCCCATTCCTGACACAACCCTTTAGCAAGGGACAGAAATACTAACGGCTATGCAGCCTACTTTTTTTACAAAAGTCAGCATTGGTTCTTTTACATGCCTCTCACCATAGACAGTGAGAGACATGGCTGGCCTTTGATAACCCAGTTAGCTGCACTGGTGGGGACAGTGACAACCTTATGGAGAGTGGAACTCGAACCCCCAACCTTAGAATCAGCAATCCAGTGCCCTTTACCTATACTGAGATATTCATATACAGTGGCACCTTGGTTCTCGAACTTAATCCGTTCCAGATGCTAGAAAACTACCTTTTTAAACATAATGTTATTTCTATATCAAATAGTATATTAAAAGTGAAACAACAGGACAAACACGCACAACTCTTAATAGATTGTTATTTTGTGTCTTTTTTTTTCTTTTCTCGAACCAGCCTCGGCTTGCTTTAAAGTGGAACCCTTCAGGATTGAAGCTATTGTCTTTTTCACCAAATCATTGTAGATTTCATGTGCTTTGCAGCAGATCACATCCTCACTAACACTATCTCTTGCTAACTGCTGCTCGTTTATGTATAGGAGCAGTAATTTTCCCACCTCCTCCAGCACTTGCGTTCTTTGTTTGTTGATAACCGTCAAGCCTTTCTCCAGATCACCACTGGCTTTAACATTCTCTTTGTTCTTCAGGATCATGCATATCGTTGATTTAGCCATGCCATATTACTTAGCAAGATCAATAACACACACGCCTGATTCATGCTTAGCTATCAACTCTTTCTTAAACGCAACAGTTTTCCGCAAACTTTCTGAGCCACTTTTTTGTGTGTATTTTAATTACCAGTTATGCTCTATGACACCACTCAAACGCTATGCGTCTTCTCTGGCAAAGCGATAAAAACGCTGGATGTCTCTTCTAAAAAATAAGACTTTCTCCTGAGAAACGATGGTTTTCTCTGAACTGTTGTATTAAAATCTTTTTCAATTATTATTCCAGTACAGTACTTTAAGTTAATGTTTGTGCGTGAAATTTTATGTTCTGTAGCATGTTTAACAAACGATACCAAAAGGATAAACTTTATTACAGTACTCTTCATGTCCTTTTACATTGAAGATGGAGCGACGTCACGGAGTTCTCACAGTCAAATTGTTTCTTTGTTTGTTTTAATTTGTTTAATTTGTTTTGTTTGTTCATGTTTTGCACTATGCTCGTCTACAACCGGTCAACTCTACTACAGCTATAAGATCGGCGTATTTTCGGCCGTGTATAACTAAGCAGAGCTAACATGCTATGGCAGGCAGCTCAATGCGAGCCGAATCCCAGCTAGCAATAAGCCCAGGCGGGAAGGGGCCGAACGACGACTCCGGCGCTTGGGATTGTAGGGGATGAAGGCCGTGTAGCCAGCTGGCTGGTATAATCGCCTCATTGGATGTACTCTCCTCGAGCCATGTTTCACAGAAACACAGTCCTGTAGATCCCTCTGTGCTGTGATCTGAGCATGAAGCTCATCCATCTTGTTTCACAGGGACTGAACATTTTCAACATAGCCTCTGAGAACTCTGCCTGGGCTTATTTCTAGCCGGGGTGCGGTTAGCATTGAGCTCCCATAGCAGCTCACGATAGAAGTTGTTGCGTGCTGAGTTGCCCGAAGCTGAAGCTGCTCATAGCTGTAGTACGGTCGACCGATCATAGACGAGCATAGTGAAAAACATGAACAAGCAAATAAATCAAATTAAAACGAACAAACAATTTGACTCTGAGAACTCCGCGATGTTGCCCTCTAGGCAGCGCCATCTTGGAGACGTCACTCCAAGTTCAATGTAAAAGGACATGAAGCGTAATAAAGTTTATCCTTTTGGTATCGTTTGTTAAACATGCTACAGAACATAAAATATCACGCACAAACATTAACTTAGGTACTGTACTGGAATAATAATCGAAAAAGACTTTAAAACGAGTGCTTTACAACAGTATATGCTGTATACTGTTTATATTTTATCATCAATAAAAATGAGTAAAAATTGAAAAGTTTTTCTTAATCATTACATTTTACTACATTAATACTGTATTAATGAGTAAGACTGTCTATAGAATGTGTTTAAGAAGCATATTTTAGTGCATTTAATAGATACTAGTATTTTACTTCCGGCTGCTCATTCGTGCATGTGATGTGTGTTACATGGGGTTTTACTTCCGGGTACAGAACTCGCGGATTATCTTGATTCGCGGGAGGGCTCGGAACCGAACCCCCGTGAATGTCGAGGGCCTACTGTACTGTCCTTTGTAGAACCAGGAGAAAGCACATCCACCTTCACATAATGGTTGAGTAGAGTCAAAACAGCCCGATTTCCAGGTGTCGTGCACCTTTCCTCACTCTCGGTCTCGTTTTCTCTCTCGCATTCTTTGAATATGACTTCCGAATTTTGTTCGATTTCCAAGACAAAAAAAATCCCAGATTTTTTGTTCGAATTCCGATTTGTTTGACCTCCAAAGCGTTCGAGAACCGAGGTACCACTGTATTAGAATTCAATGTGCTTCAACTACACAATCATAGCATGGGAATTGAATGAATTTACATCACTTTATATGTTGCTAATCAGGAAATGCTACTTTTGTGCAAATAGTAATTACAACTAGAAAACCGGATTCAGAATGTCCACATTTGAAACTCTCTTGTAGCCATCCACTTAATGAATCCATCTCTCGACAAATCAGCACCACCATACTAGGTCATGTCTGTTTTGAGGCGTACATTTCTTAAACAGTTATTTTATCATGGATAGACTGTCACTCATTCATTTTCTGAACTGCTTAATCCTAATTAGGGTCACTAGGAGGCTGGGAGCCATGTCAACCGATTCTGGGCAAAGGCATAGTACAATTTGGATAGCTGGCCAGGCCATCGCAGGGTAGAAATACACTTACGACTAGCTTCTCTTGATGAAAGTCAGGAATGGTTCTTTTACACAAATCTCCCACCACAGACAGTGAGAAACAGGTCCGGACTTTGATAACCCAGTTAGTGCACTGGGGGTGGGGGAGTGACAGCCCGTTGAGAGTGGGGCTTGAACCTCCAACCTTGGGATCAGTGATCCAGCAACAGGCCACCTTTCAATCAGTTGTCATTTTGATAATTTTCCATTAAAAACCTTAACATTAAAAAAAAAAAAAAGTATAACTAAGATTTCTGGATGATGGTTCAGGTCACGTTCCTGCAAAAGAATGGCCAGCCAATCAGCAACGATTTATCATAACCACTGTGATACGTAACAGAAAAGGTGTTTTCTAATCCAATGATATGTAACAACCAAGTACTGTGATGTGTAGCAGCCAATAGTATTTGTGATATGTAATAGCCAACTAGCATTGTGATGCAAAGAGCCAATCAGCATTATAATTTTTTAGTCCTGATGTGTAACAGCCAATCACTCCAGTGTTACATAAGAGGCAATTAGCATTGTGACATGTGTAACAACCAATATTTATTGTGATGAATAAGAGCCAATCAGCATTGTAATGTGTCAGCCAATGAGCTTTGTGGTGCATGTGGCAACCACATGGAAAGATGTAAAATGATACAAAATCAAATGGATGGTTTCTCATATAATGTGGTAATTGGGGAGTTAAACCATCCCTAAAGATTTTAGACATAACATACAACACAAATTATTTTGTTTGCGATGTAGCTGCAGGACACGACTATACTGACTAAAAAACTGTTTGATGCAATTAGAACAGCATCTGTTAATTTTTTTTAATCCTTTTTTGAACTGAACTTGTCTCCTGATTATTTAGGGATAAGAACCAGAAGAACCAGACTTGGACTAAATTTGTGGCTCAATTTACCTGCATAATTACTCTCAGATATTTTAAAAAAGGTTAAACAAATTAACATTTTTGTCTTTTTGGACTAGTTGAACACTAAAAAACTTCCACGACTTATCAGTGGATCTGGATGCAATTCCTCACTTCATCTTCTTTTCCTTTCGGCTTTTTTCAGTGGTGGCCACAGACGACTTCTTCTCCTCCTTTCAGCTTTTCCCTTCAGGGGTCGTCACAGCAAATCATCTGCCTACACATCACCCTATCCTTTGCATCTTCTTCTCTTACACCAACTATCTTCATCTCCTCCACATTCATGGATTGTCTCTTTGGTCTTCTTCGAGGCCTTCTGCCTGGAAGTTCCAACCTCAGCATGCTACTACCAATATACTAATTATCTCTCCTCTGTACATGTCCAAACCATCTCAATCTAGCCTCTCTGACTTTGTCTGACATCTGTGGTGTTCTTTCTTGGCATGAAACCAAACTGTTGTTCACAATTGCTGACCTCTGCCGTTAGTCTAGCTTCCACTATTCTTTCCCATAACTTCATCGTATGGCTCATCAACTTTATCCCTCTGTAGTTTCCACCACTCTGCACATCTCCCTTGTTCTTAAAAATGGGCACCATCACACTTCTCCATTCCTCTGGCATTTGCTCACTCTTGAAGATCTAGTTGAATGTTCATGTCAGAAAATCTACTGTTACCTCTCTTAGACACTTCCATACCTCCACCGATATGTCCTCAGGACCAACTGCCTTTCCATTCTTCATCCTTTTCAATGCCCTCCTCACTTCACCCTGGCTAATCTTTGCTACTTCCTGGTCCTCGACGGTCACCTCTTCTACTTTTTTTTTCTCTCTCTCATTTTCCTCATTCATCAGCTCTTCAAAGTACTCTTCCCATCTTCCCAGGACACTTCTGTCATCAGTCAATACATTTCCCACTCTGTCCTTAATCACTCTAACTGCTGCACGTCCTTCCCATCTCTATCTCTCTGCTGTGCCGACCTGTAGAGATCATTTTCTCCCTCTTTACTTTCCAACCAAGCGTACAGGTCATCATATGCCCTCTGTTTGCCCTTTGACACCGCTACCTTTGCCTTACGCTGTGTCTCCCTGTACTCCTGTTTACTCTCTTCGGTCCTCTCAATGTCCCACTTCTTCTTGGCTAACCTCTTTGTACACACTCCTCCTGCACTTCCTCATTCCACCACCAACTCTCCTTCCAGATGACACACCAAATACTCTCCTACCTGTCTCCCTGATCACATTAGCTGTAGTTGTCCAGTCATCTTGAAGCACTTCCTGACCACCCAAAGCCTGTTTCAACTCTTCCTTGACGACAACCCGACACTTCCTTTTTCAGCTTCCACCACTTTGTCTTCTGCTCTGCCTTTGCCTTCTTCACCTTCCTCACCATCAGCGCCATCCTGCACACCACCATCCTATGCTGTTTGGCAACACTCTCACCCACTACTACTTTGCAGTCACTGACTTCCATCAAATTACATCACCTGCACAAGATGTAGTCTACTTGTGTGCTCCTACCTCCGCTTTCATAAGCCACCCCATGCTCCTGTCTCTTCTGAAAGAAAGTATTTACCACAGCCTTTTCCACCCTCTTTGCAAAAACTATCAACATCTGTCTTTCTGCATTCCTGTCCTGGATAACAAACCTGCCCATCACTTCCTCGTCCCCTCTGTTGCCTGCACCAATGACCATTCTTTCACCTCTGGGGGTATTCTGCATCACTTCATCTAAGTCGCCCCAGAATCTCTCCTCTTCTCGCTCACATCCTGCCTGTGGGGCATAAGCACTAACAACATTGAACATCACACTTTCAATTTCTAACTTGAGACTCATCACTCTGTCTGACACTCTTTTCACCTCTAGAACATTCCTGACAAACCCCTCCTGCAAGATGACCCCTACTCCATTACTCTTCCCACCCACACCATGAAAAAACAGCTTAAACCCTGCTCCTAAGCTTCTAGCCTTGCTACCTTTCCACGTGGTCTCCTGAACTCACGGTATAGCCATCTTCCTCCTCTGCATCATGTCAGCCAGCTCTCTACCTTTTCCTTTCATAGATCCAACATCTAAAGTCCCTACTTTCAGTCCTTGACTCATGCCTTTCCTCCTCTCTCTCTGCCTACGGACACGCCTCCCGCTTCTCCTTCGACATCTTTGACGAACAGTAGTCCAATTTCCACCAGCACCCTGTTGGTGAACAGCACTGATGGCGGTCATTGTTAATTTATCTGGGCTTGGGACTGGCGTGTGGGAGAGACACTGTCTTGTCCCCCCCCCCTCACGGCTGCTTTTACGGATGCCTTTCATTTGGTATCATCTAATTCGCATGATTAATTTGGCATAGGTTTTTATGTCAGATGCCCTTCCTGACACAACCCTTCATAAGGGGAAGAAATGTGAGATAAATTTAACTCCATTGAAATTATGATTGAATTGTTGTCCTCCGGTGATATTTTGATTATTTCAGTTTTCACCTGTGGTTCATGTTTCTGTGGAAATATGGAACTGTAAAAGTTTCAAGGGTTTAAATTCTGTTCAGACTTATGGTTTCGCTAATAGTGTGTGATTGGAAGTGCTGTAATTAATTACAATTATGTAAAGCAAGTTCCAGCAAACTCTTTGAATAGTCCTTTTTTGAATAATAATCCCATGAGAGATTTAGAGTAGAAGAGGTGACTGTTGAGGACCAGGAAGTAGCAAAGATTAGTAAATGTGAAGTGAAGAGGGCATTGAAGAGGATAAGGAGTGGAAAGGCAATTGATCCTGATGACATACTTGTGGGGGTATGGAAGTGTCTAGGAGAGATAGCAGCCGACTTTCTGACAAGAACATTCAACAATGTCTTCAAGAGTGAAAGGATGCCAGAGGAATGGAGGAGAAGTGTGCTGGTGCCCATTTTTAAGAACAAGGGAGACGTGCAGAGTTGTGGCAACTACAGAGGGATAAAGTTGATGAGCCATACAATGAAGTTATGGGAAAGAATAGTGGAAGCTAGACTAAGGGCAGAGGTCAGCATTTGTGGACAGTTTGGTTTCATGCCAATAAAGAGCACCACAGATGCAGTGTTTGCTTTGAGGATGTTAATAGAGAAGTACAGAGAAGGTCAGAAGGAGCTGCATTGTGCCTTTGTGGATCTGGAGAAAGCATATGACAGGGTGCCGAGAGAGGAACTCTGGTATTGCATGAGGATGTCTGGAGTAGCAGAGAAGTATATTAGAGTGGTGCAGGACATGTATGAGAGATGTAAGACAGTGGTGAGGTGTGCTGTCGGTGTGACAGAAGAGTTCAAGGTGGAGGTGGGACTGCATCAAGGGTCAGCTCTGAGCCCCTTCTTGTTTGCTATGGTGATGGACAGGCTGACAGACGAGGTTAGACAAAAATCTCCATGGACTATGATGTTTTTAGATGACATTGTGATATGTAGTGAGAGCAGAGAACAAGCGGAGGAAAATCCTAGAGAGGTGGAGGTATGCCCTGGAAAGAAGAGGAATGAAGGTTAGCCTCAGTAAGATAGAATACATGTGTGTGAACGAGAAGTACCCAAGAGGAACGGTGAGGTTAAAGGGAGCAGAGATGAAGAAGGTGGAGGATTTTAAGTACTTAGGCTCAACAGTCAAGAGCAATGGAGAGTGTGGAAAAGAGGTGAAGAAGCGTGTGCAGGCAGGTTGGAATGGTTGAAGAGAAGTGTCTGGTGAGATGTGTGATAGGAAGGTATGAGCAAGAATGAAAGGAAAAGTGTACAAGACGGTGGTGATGAGGCCAGTGATGTTGTATGGTTTAGAAACAATGGTGCTGAGGAAAAGACAGTAGGCAGAGCTGGAGGTAGCAGAGATGAAAATGTTGAGGTTCTCTTTTGGAGTAACGATGGATGGATAGAATCAGGAATGAGTATATTAGAGGGACAGCACATGTAAGAGGCTTTGGAGACAAAGTCAGAGAGGCTCGATTGAGATTGTTTGGACATGTACTGAGGAGGAGTAGTGAATACATTGGTAGTAGGATGCTGAGGTTGGAACTGTCAGGCAGACGGTTTAGATCCAGCCAATAGATTGTTTTCATTTAATTTTCTGAACCACTTCATCCTAATTAGGGTCACAGGAAGGATGGTGCCCATCTCAGTCGACTCTGGGCATGAGCAAAGTACACTATAGACAGCTCGTCAGACCATCTAAGGCATCTATGGGCAGATCTATGATGGCTCTACCACCTATTTTTTTCTTTACTTTTTTTTTCTTTGCTCTCCTCTATTTTTGAACTTTTTTTTTTCTCTTTTTTTTTGCTAAGGGAGCAGATATCACCACGCCTCTCTTGACTGAACATGATTGGGTACCAATTTGCATGCGCTATGAAAGTGGTGACGAAGCCTTAGTGGGTGGTATTTATAGCCACTTTTCATCAGTATAGCACCTGTTGAGATTGAAGTCTGAATTCTCGCAGCTTTCAGTTTGTGAAAGGTCTCGTGATTACCAGAGCGGACAGAGTTGACCTGGGGTCACCTGTACTGTATCTTTAAACATAATAATTCAATCATCTACAAATGCCTCTGATGAGCACATTATCACCTATTTTTGTTTGCTTTTATTTTTTGCTGCAGATACAGATGTTTGTGTTGCATATTCGTCGTAATAAGCTCCCAGGGCGCTTAAAATTGAGTAGGTGGGCGCTTATTAAAATGTTACCAGCAGAGTGGAACGGTAAGTGCTTATTACCATCAAGGTGGACAACATGAATAATAACAGACCAATAAAAGAGTTTTACTGGTTTTTGTATCATTCATTTTGTGGTATCAACCAAACTACTTGCAGGAAAGTTGAAAATAAACAGAAAACGATATTTTATAAATAAAAAAAAAGACCCCTTACTTTTCCCTCCTGGTGCTGTTCCTGTAAACATTTTCCTGAAAGTTAAATCGAACCAATCAACACGAACATAAACAAAAGCACATGTCCAGGAACGTGTTTAAATTTATGAAGGTAGTGAGTACGAGAATCGGTTGAAAAATACTCATCACTTTCTGATCGGTCCATATCTGCCTCATCGTTCCATTCATTCAGAGCATCTGATAGTTTTGCTGTAGCAGTTTCTAATAGTTCATCAGTTGTTGGACATTTACCAAGCAATATCTTCTTTTCCTTTCGGCTGTTCCCTTCAGGGGACACCACAGCAAATGATCTGCCTCCATCTCACCCTGCCCTCTGCATCTTCTTCTCTCATGCCAATGAACTTCATGTCCTCCTTCACATCCATAAATCTCTTTTGTTCTTCCTCTCGGCCTTCTGCCTGGTATTGCCAACCTCAGCATCCTTCTACCAATATATTGACTATCCCTTGTTTGTACATGTCCAAACTATCTCAATCTAGCCTCTCTGACATGTGCTGTCCCTCTGATGTACTCATTCCTGATCCTATCCATCCTCATTACCCCCAGAGAGAACCTCAACATTTTCATCTCTGCTACCTCCAGCTCTGCCTCCTGTCTTTTCCTCAGTGCCACTGTTTCTAAACCATACAACATCACTGGCCTCATTACCACCGTCTTGTACACTTTTCCTTTCATTTTTGCCGATACCCTCCTATCACACATCACACCGGACACTTTTCTCCAACCAGTCCAATCTGCCTGCGCACGCTTCTTCACCTCTTTTCCACACTCTCCATTGCTCTGGACTGTTGAGCCTAAGTACTTAAAATCCTCCACCTTCTTCATCTGTGCTCCCTTTAAGCTCATCATTCCTCTTGGGTCCTTCTCAGTCAATGAGATCCTGATGCCCCTCTCCCCAGCCGCTTCCTCCAGCTCTTGCAATTGGGCACCGAGGCGTTCCCAGATCAGCCGAGAGACATAATCCCTCCAGCATGTTCTATGTTGATGCTGGGGTCTCTTCCCGGTTGGACATGCCCGAAACACCACACCAGGGAGGCGTTCAGGATGCATTCTAACCACATGCTCGAACCACCTCAACTGGCTCATGTTAACGCGGAGGAGCAGCTGTTCTACTGCGGGCTTCTCTTGGATGGCTGAACTTCCCACCTTATCTCTAAGGGAGAGCCTCACTACCAGGCAAAGGAAACTCATTTCAGCTGCTTGTATCCACAATTTTGGAGTTTCGCTCACTACCCAAAGCTCCTGACCATAGGTGAGGGTTGGAACTTAGATCAACTGTTAAATTGAGAGCTTTGTTTTGTGGTTCAACTCCATCTTCCCTATGACAGACAAGTACAGGCTCCCCTTTTCAGGAGAGGTTGCAGCGATCTGCCTGTTGATCTCCCGCTCCATCCTTACCTCATTCGTGAACAAGACCCCAAGATACTTGAATTCCTCCACTTGGGGCAAGACCTCATTCCAGTCTGTTAATTACACCAAAATCTATTATTATTCGAGTAGTATCATCAGTGGTGCACCCTTTTAACATGTGCATTTTACAAAGGAAGGCATGTATAGGTTTAAAGAAAAGGGTGTTTTTGACCCGCTACATTATAATACTATGGATTAAATAGGAAAGTTGATATACTGAGAGATTCCTTTTTTTTTTCCTTTTGGCTTTTCCCTTTTTCAGTAAGATCAAAACATTGGGGGGGCACTATTTGGAGCAGGACACTTATTACGTCGAATACAGTAATTACCTAATCACTCTCCAGGCCCTCACCAAATTTCTCCCACGACCGAGATTTTGCATCTGCGACAGCTTCGGCTGCAGCACGTTTGGCCTGTCGGTACATGTTTACTGCCTCGGGAGTCCCACAGGCTAATAAGACCCGATTGGCCTCCGTTTTCAGCTGGACGGCCTCCATCACCACTGGTGTCCATCACCGGGTTCGGGTGTTGCCGCCACGACAAACACCGACGACCTGTCGGCCACAGCTATGGGCTGCCACCTCAGCAATGGAGGCACGAAACATTTGGATTCCATGTCACCTGTCTCCTTCGGGACGTGATTGTAGCTCTTCCGGAGATGGGAGTTAAAGGCCTTTCAGACAGGAGACTCGGCCAAACATTCCCAGCAGCCCCTAATTACACGCTTGGGCCTGTCAGGTCTTGAAGGCGGCCTTCCCCACCATCAAAGCCAGTTCACCACCAGGTGGTGATCGGTTGACAGCTCAACTCCCCTCTTCACCCAAGTGTCCAGAACATGCGGCCGCAAGGCTGGTGACATGACTAGTGCACTTATGGACACCCTTATATTCGAACATGGTGTACATGATAGACAAACTGTGTTGAGCACAGAAGTCCAACAACAAAACTTAATTCGGGTTCAAACTGGAGAGGGTGCACATACCGATTACACCCTTCTAGATCACACTATCATTGCCCACATGGGCGTTGAAGTCTCCCAAGATGAGTGAGTGTCCCGAGGGAGCGTTCTCCAACAACCCCCCCCCCCCCCCTAATAGTTGGGCGGCTTAGCGATATGATGGGGACCGACTTGACAAAAGTGTAAAACTTTGTGACGCAATTCTGTAGACCCTACTTATTAATTTTTTGCTAGCCCCCATCAAATTTGGCCAGTCATGTGACATCATCAATTTTTCCATAGCATTATTAGAGGAAAATACTGCATATATATATATCTAAGCAAGATGTTTTAAAAATGTAAAGGCAATATGATCAATTCAGTGAATAAGATCAGAAAAGGATACATTTCGGATAATTTTTTAATCAATAAACGTTAATATTTTGCGAGATATTTGTTTATGGTTTGACAAAACTTGAAAATAAGGCCAAAAAAATCATATCGCTATATTATATGTAACTTGATTCCATAGTGAACATGACAATTAAACATTAATTTGTTTCAGAAATATTAGTGTTGATAACTGCTTATTCAGCCCCTTAAAGTTTTCAACATTTAGGAAAACATCTTTAAAAAAATTATGCCATGTACATCAGCAACCACATCTGGTGCCACATCCTCTTGCACCCTTGCGTGCACATTTGACTAGTTGGCTGCAAGCTTCAGATGCTATTGGCAGTGTCGACTCCCTTTTTGGACAAGCCTTGCTGCCCTTGTCCAGAATCCAGCCCCATCCCTCTGGGGATGGTGCTTGCAGCTGGGGCTGGTCAGCAGTGGTCCAAATGCTTGCCTGGTAGACAGCACGGTTTGAATGCTGTAATAATGCTCCCTGTGTGGGAGGAAGGGCTTCCATCATCATCTTGTCTTGTCTTGACCGCACTTCGTCTGGACCTTCACCCGGGACCTCTTTGCCTTGGATGACTTTACCAGGGGCATTATGCAATACATTATAGCTCCTAGGATCATTAGGTCACATAAACCCCACCACAATGATAAGGTGGCGATTCAAGGAGGGGCAAGTCTATGTAGGGGTACTAGAGAGGAGGATCAGACCAATCTTGGATTCAGGAATCTTGGATTCAGGAGCAAAAATGTGGTTTTCGTTCTGTTTGTGGCACTCTTGACTGACACTATATGCTCCACAGGATTTTGGAGGGGGCATGGGAGTTTGCCCAATCTGTCAACTTGTGTTTTGTGGATTTGGAGAAGGCTTTCGACTGTGTCTCGGGCAATCTGATGGGGCGTGCTCCGGGAATACGGCGTTCCGAACCCGTTGCTATGAGCGATTCGATTGCTGTATCACCGGAGTCTGTGTCTGTATTGGTAACAACAGGTCGAATTAGTTTCCGGTGAGGGTTGGAATCCGCCAAGGCTGTCCTTTAACACCCATTCTGTTCATAATTTTCATGGACGGAATTTCTAGGCGCAGCTGAGTAACTGAGGGGTTCTGGTTTGGTGGCCATCGGATCTCATCTCTGCTTTTTTTGGATGACGTTGTCCTTTTGGCTTCATCAAGTCGGGACCTCCAGCTCTCATTGGAGCGATTTGCACTTGAGTGCAAAGCGTCCAGGATGAAAATCAACACCTCCAAGTTCAAGGCCATGGTTCTGATGGACAATGGTGAAATGCACCCTCCGGGTCAGGAATGAATGACGTCTGGATCTCATTGTTTAGGTTGCTACCCCTGCGACCCGACCCCGGAATAAGCGGAAGATGATGATTACCTAATGGCACTTGCTCTGCTAATTATAGACACAACCGAATGACACAAAAGAAGTGCACCCTTCATGGCAGTAACATGAAGGTATGGGAGGTGGATGAGGCAGAGCCTCCCCCGTCAATCTTTAAAAGTTAAGTTCAGTTCATTTTCTGTAACCACGTAATTCTAATCAGGGTTGTGGTAAGGCTGGCGCCCATCCCAGCCGACTCCGGGCAAGGGCAGAGTACACCTTGGAGAGCTCGCCAGGCCATCGCAGGGCAGAAACACGCCGATGACTTTGCAGCCTATTCTTGTCGAAGAATAGATTGGTTCTTTTTACATGCCTCACATCATAGACAGTGAGAGACATGGCTGGCCTTTGATAACCCAGTTGGCTGCACTGGAGGAATCTTTAAAAGAAAAAGTTAATTACAAAATATAATAAATGTTAATATTTTTCAGTTGGTATGTGTTACAAATCCTTTTACCAGTAATCTTACATTTTTTCAATAAAGAATAGCAGAATTTCCAGATGTCCCGTTCAGATACAGGGTGGAACTGCACGGTGAAGCGGCGCTTTGCTGTTCCCGCTCAGTGGATTGTGTCCCTCACAAACTGCACTGGTACGCGATGCAAATAGTGTGATGTTGTCCGTCTATATATCGCAGATGCTTTCAAACACCATGACTATATGCTCTGCCATTTCATAATGTTGAAAATGTATAAAATGTATTTCTGTAACATGCTTAGGATGCAGATTAATCTCATAAAACCCAAAAAAAAAGTTCCTCGGTGAGGCGAACAGTACCTCTGACTCATGCACCCCTGACTCATGAACAGTACCCCTGAGTCATTCTTCATTTGTTGTTCCTGAGTCACTCTTCATTTGTTGTTATATGTCCGTTATGAAAATGGAAGATTACATTTCCAAGCTGAAAAAATTCACAAATCTGGACTTTCAATCAAAAAAGACAAAACAATTAAAGAAAGTCAAACATATCTGGAATAAATTTTAACCTCAAGTGAAATATGCATCACATGTTTGTGTACAAAATGCTGATATGAGAACGTGAGAGAGAATCATTGTGGGTTGTATGACTTTGTTAGCACAGGCTCGTAATCACATTCTCACACATCATCCACAGGCAGACATTTCACTCACAGTCTTTGTTTGCAAATCATCACCTCTCTATATCTCTCTCATTATTATGACTGTGCCGCATTCTCTCTGCTCTCAGCCTCCATCTTGAATTTTTATCAAAAGGACTCTGTCCCTAACAAATAATGCTGGCTTTTCTGAAAGCCAAAGCTGTCTGCTCATTCATAACCACCATGATCTCATTGTGTACATTACACTTGTTTCATGCAGCCTTTTCCAGCTTTGTATTGAGCAGATATGCTAATGCTAATTCACTAATTGCTCTGATCAGTGTACCAGCCATTTTGAAAATGAAATGTGTGTCTTTATGCGAATGGGAGAAATTCTCATGAGTCTGCAGAGCCCGACTGTTATACAAGGATGGCACTTGGATGGCACTTACCAAACACTGGCATTACTTTCGTTTAGTCCATCTTGTCATTTGTTTGCCACTCTAAATTAGGTCTTCTGTCACTACACCTGATTGGTCCATGACTAAAGCCAGCCTTGTTCCCCATCTTCCCTCTTTTGCCCCATCTGCCTGCCATGAATAAATAAATAAGTATTCAGGCCCAGCATCAGCTGCTACTGTCACTCTCCACTCTCAGCTGGAGCTTTCTGTGAAGTACAGCGGTGTCCTTCAACAGGGAGCATTGAACAAGGAAAAGAGCATGTTTGTTCATGCATGCTTGTGTTTTGTCAATCGTAATGCCTGTGTATATAGCTGAGATCAGTATAGTCTGCTCTCTACTTATGAAAGCCTCTGAATACGAAAAATCCAGGTTACGAAAAACATTTTCCTAAAATTTCATCCTCTTTTTTACGAAAACAACCTCTTTTTACGACAAGTGTTTTTGTCAAGCAAACTCAAACTTGTGGAGCCGGTGGTGTAGTGGTTAGAGTGCTGGGCTCATGATCGGGAGGTTGGGAGTTCAAATCCCACTGAGACCCCCACTGTGCTAAGACCCCTGGACAAGGTCTCAACCACAAGTGTGCCTCTGTTCACCCAGCAGTATAAATGGGTACCAGTAACAATATACTGGGAAGGTAACCTGCGATGGACTCGTGTCCCATCCAGGAGGAGTTGAACTCCTGGACGCTTCACGCTATGGAAACCAGGATAAGCACCGGCCTGATGAGCCACTAGGCTCGGGTCTAAAAACCCAAGGGTTAATCAATCAATCAATCAATTAATTGTCAAGCAGTGAATGCGCGTTTGTGCGAGAGAGAGAGAGAGAGAGACAATAACGCTTTAGCTTTTAGTTTTTTAAGTTGTTTAATTCAGTAAATGTTTAATTAATGTGGGTGCATTTGAGCTTATCTGGAATTACGATCCCTTAAGGAATCAAATTAAAGTTGAGTTTGTCAAGCAGGGAATGCGCTTTGAATACCACGTCTTGTGGGTGTGGCCAGCATCGCTCGTGCGAGAGAGAGATAAATAAAGAGAGAGAGAGAGAGGTGTGTGTGTGTGTGTGTGTGTGTTTAATAACACACACTTTTCTCCATCCATTCCAACCTGCCTGCACACGCTTCTTCACCTCTTTTCCACACTCTCCATTGCTTGTCTTGTCTAACCTCGTCTGTCAGCCTGTCCATCACCATAGCAAACAAGAAGGGGCTGAGAGCTGACCCTTTATGCAGTCCCACCTCCATCTTGAACTCTTCTGTCACACTGACCGCACACCTCACCACTGTCTTACATCTCTCATACATGTCCTGCACCACTCTAACATACTTCTCTGCCACTCCAGACTTCCTCATACAATACCACAGTTCTTTTCTCGGAACCCTGTCATATGTTTTCTCGAGATCCACAAAGGTACAATGCAGCTCCTTCTGACCTTCTCTGTACTTCTCTATTAACATCCTCAAAGCAAACACTGCATCTGTGGTGCTCTTTCTTGTCATGAAACCAAACTGTTGTTCACAACTGCTGACCTCTGCCCTGAGTCTAGCTTCCACTATTCTTTCCCATAACTTCATCGTATGGCTCTTCAACTTTATCCCTCTGTAGTTGCCACAACTCTACACGTCTCCCTTGTTCTTAAAAATGGGCACCATCACACTTCTCCATTCCTTTGGCATTTGCTTACTCTCGGAGACCTTGTTGAATGTTCATGTCAGAAAATCGACTGCTACCTCCCCGAGACACTTCCATACCTCCACCGGTATGTCATCAGGACCAACTGCCTTTCCACTCTTCATCCTCTTCAATGCCCTCCTCACTTCACCCTTACTAATCTTTGCTAATTCCTGGTCCTCAGCGGTCACCCCTTCTACTCTTTTTTTTTTTTTTTTTTTTTTTTTTTTTCTCTCTCTCATTTTCCTCATTCATCAGCTCTTCAAAGTACTCTTTCCAGCTTCCCAGCACACTTCTGTCATCAGTCAATACATTTCCCTCTCTGTAATTTATCACTCTAACTTGCTGCACGTCCTTCCCATCTCTATTTCTCTGCTGTGCTAACCTGCATACATCATTTTCTCCCTCTTTACTTTCCAACCGAGCTTACAAGTCATCATGACACCGCTACCTTCGCCTTACGCTGTGTCTCCCTGTACTCCTGTTTACTCTCTTCGGTCCTCTCTGCATCCCACTTCCTCTTTGCTAACCTCTTCTTTTGTACACACTCCTGCACTTCCTCATTCCACCACCAAGTCTCCTTATCTATTTTCTTTCCAGAGGACACACAAAGTACTCTCCTACCTGTCTCCCTGATCACATTGGCTGTGGTTGTTCAGTCATCTGGAAGCACTTCCTGACTACCCAAAGCCTGTTTCAACTCCTCCTTGAAGACAGCACGACACTGTTCCTTTTTCAGCTTCCACCACTTTGTCTTCTGCTCTGCCTTTGCCTTCTTCACCTTCCTCACCATCAGCTTCATCCTGCACACCACCATCCTATGCTGTTTGGCAACACTCTCACCCACTACTACTTTGCAGTCACTGACTTCCTTCAAATTACATCGCCTACACAAGATATAGTCTACCTGTGTGCTCCTACCTCCGCTTTCATAAGTCACCCTATGCTCCTCTCTCTTCTGGAAGAAAGTATTTACCACAGCCATTTCCATCCTTTTTGGAAAATCAATCATCTGTCCTTCTGTGTTCCTGTCCTGGATACCAAACCTGCCCATCACTTCCTCGTCCCTCCTGTTGTCTGCACCAACATGTCCATTGAAGTCTGCACCAATGACCACTCTTTCACCTCTGGGTGTACTCTGCATCACTTCATCTAACTCACTCCAGAATCTCTCCTCTTCTAGCTCACATCCTGCCTGTGGGGCATAAGCATTAACAACATTGACCATCATGCCTTCAATTCTAACTTGAGACTCATCACTCTGTCTGACACTCTTTTCACTTCTAGAACATTCCTGACAAAACCCTCCTTCAAGATGACTCCTACTCCATTTCTCTTCCCATCCACACCATGATAAAACAGCTTAAACCCTGCTCCTAAGCTTGTAGACTCACACATTTCCTCTTCTCTCTCTGACTACGGACACGCCTCCCGCCTCTCCTTCGACGTCTTCGACCAACAGTAGTCCAATTTCCGCCAGCACCCTGTTGGTTAACAGCACTGGTGGTCGTTGTTAACCCGGGCCTTGACTGATCCGGTATGAATTTCGTTTTGATCATTTGCACGGGGAATGTGGCAGAGGTTTTACGCCGGATGCCCTTCCTGTCGCAACCCTCTGCATTTATCCGGGCTTGGGACCAGTGTGAGGGGGAGACACTGGTTTGTGCCCCCCTCACGGCTGCATTATATATATAATTACTGACATATTAATATTAAATGTACAGTATTACAATTAATCAAACATTCTATTTTTTCTCTCTTTTTCCCGCACAGGAGTTTTTCTCATTCCATACATGTTGTTTATATTCCTTGGTGGAATTCCGATTTTCTTCCTGGAAATTTCTCTGGGGCAATTTATGAAGGCTGGAAGCATCGCAGTGTGGAACATTGCTCCACTTTTTAAAGGTAAGACCTCCATCTTCACTTGTGGAATAGTTTATTTGACCTGAACAGCTATCCAGTTTGTGACATATACTGTACACTTAGTGATAATTATATAATATTCTCTCATGTATGCTTCGGTATGAATATTAATATACAAATTTGTAGAAGATAATTCCATTTTTTAAAGTGCTGTGGTTAAAGTTTTTAGCATTTCATTATTACTTCACTGCTCAATGAATAATTTAGAGTAGCTAATGAATGATGTACAAGATGAGTACTATAATAAACCAGGATTTTAGGTGGCTAAAGCAGCCACTGATTGAAAGCAACTTGATTTAAACATGCATTAAATTATAGATGACACTTTAAGTTTTGCATCATTTAACCTTTCCATTTAATGACCAGAGACCAGGCTCTCCTTTCATGTCTCTGTTTCTCTTGAGGTTTTTTGTTTGTTTGTTGTTTTGCAATACAGTTGGCCCCCAACTTACGAAATTAATCCGTTCCAGAGCCCTTTTCGTATAGCGGGGATTTCGTAAGTAGGGGTCGCACCTTACATGTTAAACACCTAATTCTTTCCAAGGCTTCAGTCTTTGGACTGGATAAACCCCATAAACCCTTTAAAAATGATAAAAGTATACCAATTTTGTATGAAATATGTGTTAAAAGAAAATTATTAAACCATTTCAACATTTTATTAACATATTAAACCATTTTATTAACATTTATTAATTAAACCATAATTAAACCATTATTAAACATTTTTTATTCACACACACACACACACACACACACACACACACACACACACACACACACACACACACACACCTCTCTCTATCTCTTTATCTCTCTCTCTCTCGTGCGTGTGTGCTGCGGGCCACGCCCACAAGACATGATTTTCAAAGCGCATTCCCTGCTTGACAAACTCAACTTGAATTTGATTCCTTGAGGGATCGGAATTCCAGATGAGCTCAAATGCACCCACATTTATTAGACATTTACTGAATTAAACAACTTAAAAAAACTAAAGCGTTATTCCTTCTCTCTCTATCTCTCGTACGCGCGCTGTGGGCCACGCCCACAAGACGTGAATGCAAAGCGCATTCCCTGCTTGACCATTTACTGAATTAAAACAACTTAAAAAACTAAACTAAAGAGTGAAGCTTCCTTCTGTCTCTATCTGGGAGGCCAGCGGGGCGGGATGTTGAGAGGCAGCCAATGAGAGAGCAACTCGAGTGTCGTGTGAAATTTTGATGCGTTTGAATTTTGAATTTCTTTTCGTAAGAGGGGGTTGTCGTCTCGTTTCTCGGAGATGGAAATGCAGGAAAATGATTTTCGTAACCCGGGGATTTCGTACACAGGGGTCTTCGTAAGTTGGGGGTTGAATGTATTTTGTGACTGTCATCTCTTGGTTGGTTATTACAAAAAGGTCCAGAGATGTCCAAAATACCTTCTTCTGGGCCAAAAAGAAAATGTTCATGCTGCCTTCATTAGTATTAAAAATACCTCCTTCATTGTCTTGAAAACACAGGCCACACCGCCTTCATTATTCCACGCCTAAAGGAGAGCTGTACTGTTTGTTCGTGAGTTTTGAAAGTGCTCACTGCAGCTTATTTTTTGTTTTTTAAGTCGTTTAATTTAGTAAATGTTTAATAAATGTGGCATGCTCCGCCAAATGTGGGCAAAGCGCAGCTCATCCGGACCTCCGATCCCTCAAGCAAACAGGCCACACATCTTTCAATAGGAGACTCATCACTCTGTCTTACACTCTTTTCACTTCTAGAACATGCCTGACAAACTCCTCCTTCAAGATGACTCCTACTCCAATTCTCTTCCCATCCACACCATGAAAAAACAGCTTAAACCCTGATCCTATGCTTCTAGCCTTGCTACCTTTCCACCTGGTCTCCTGAACACACAGTATGTCCACCTTCCTCCTCTGCATCATGTCAGCCAGCTCTCTACCTTTTCCTGTCATAGTTCCCTTCAAACTCTAATTCAAAGTCCCTACTTTCAGTCCTAGACTCATTCCTTTACTCTTCTCTCTCTGCCTATGGACACGCCTCCCACCTCTCCTTCTTCGATGTCTTCGACCAACAGTAGTCCAATTTCTACCAGCACCCTGTTGGTTAACAGCACTGATGGCGGTCATTGTTGACCCGGTCCTCGACTAATCCGGTATGAATTTTCTTGATGATTCGCATGTTTTATTTGGCATTTGTTTTACGCCGGATGCCCTTCCTGACGCAACCATCTGCATTTATCCCGGTTTGGGACCGGCGTGAGGGAGAGACACTGGCTTGTGCCCCTCCCTCACGGCTGCATTGCTCACAAGCAGGATGCCAGAGCATTTTAAGACCGGTAATTCAAAGCGCATTCCCTGCTTGACTGATCGGAGGTCCAAATTCAACTTTAACTTGATTCCTTGAGGGATCAGAGGACCAGATGAGCCTCCTTTCATCTCTGACTGACTCTTAGGCAGTCTCTCTCTCTCTCTCTCTCGCTCTCTATCTGTCTCTCTCTCTCTCTCACACACGCACACACGCGCACACACACACACACGCAACGCACAGCTGACGGAACAATTGTATTTAAATGTTTAAATGGACGGGATGTTGTATTTAAAGCAGAATTACAGTACCTGTGTGAAAGATCAGAGGTCCTGATTTAATATTAACTTGCTTCCTTGTGAGATCGGAGGTCTTGTTTCATGGAGCACTCTGCTCATGCTTCAATATCATGCCAAAATAATCACCTCCGTCACTGTATTTCCGTTTTAAGGTCTCCTTCTGCTTCATTATTGTCCCGATTGTAGAGGGGTTTCGGCGATAACGAAATATAACGCTGTAATGATCTCAAAACAAGCAACAGTCCTGTTCAACTCTCCTCATGCATGTGACAAACAAGCTTTATGGGTGCAGTACTATGGCGATTCAGCACCCTTCCTGGCCAATGGGAGACCAGTGGGAGGGGCACGCATCGTGGGAAATTTTGACTGGCGTGTTTGAATTTTGAATGGCGCGTTTGGTGCTTTTCATAAGAGGACGTTGTTGTCGTATACAGGAAACATGTTTTTTGTAACCCGGAGTTTTCGCACCCGTGGGTTTTGTAAGTAGGGGGCAGACTGTAATCGCTTTTATTACAGATACACAAATTCATTAGGAACAGGACACATTATATTTCAAATCAAAACATGAAGAAAATATCAAATTTGTCATTTTCCTTTAAAGAAATTGAAGAAAAGTGTATGTATCTCAGACACCTGAAACTTTTAATAGTCTGTTTTTCTTCTTTACAAACTCAAACATTTAGTGTAGAAACTGAAGAATGTTGTCATGTTTTGTTTTCCTTTGAATCCATGAACTAATATGTATTTGTATAAATACTGTTTCTGAGTCCTGCTGCACATTTGGGTTATATGGAGTCGACCAACATCTTTTACCTGTGAGCAGGTGTTCCAGCCCAGCATGATTGGACCACATTCCACAGATCTTCTGGATTTCTGGATTTTTCCTCAGAAGCTGAATTTTTGATGTCACCCCACAAGTTTTCTATTGGATTAAGGTCTGGGTTTGGGCCACTGCTCCATGATGACAATCTTGTTGCTCTGATACCAAGATGTTGCCTATTTACTGGTGTGTTTGCGGTTATTGTCTTTGCTGAAACCAATTTCAAGGGCATTTTCTCTTCGGCATAAGGCAGCATGACCTCTTCAAGTGTTCTGATGTATTCAAACTGCTCCATGATCCCTGGAATGTGATAAATAGCTCCCGACTCCATAGTATGAGAAACATCCCCATATCATGATACTTGCCCCACCAGGCTTCACTGTCATTGCAGTGAACTGTAGGTAGAATTGAATGTTTTATGCTCATTTGACACACTGTCTCCGGCCACTAGACACAAACAGAAGAATCTTACTTTCATCAGTCCACAGAATGCTGTTCCGTTTCTCTTTATTCCAATCAATGTACTCCTGGTGAATTGGAACCTCTTCACGTCTTTTTCTCAGCAGTGGGATGTTGCGGGGCTTCTTGCCAATAGTTCAGCTTTACATAGGCATCTTCTAATTATAACAGGACGCTCAGGTAACTTTAGATCTTCTTGGATCTTCCTGATTGGTGGCTGAGTTCTTGCCTTTTTATGCTCTTCATCCATTCAAATGGTAGTTTTTCACGTCTTTCAGGTTTTGTTGTCATTTTAAACCATTTTGTATCATTTTAGCTGAGCAGTCTCATTTTCTGCACCTCTTTATGTTTCTCCCTCTCCAATCAACTTTTGAATCAAGGTCCGCTGTTCTTCTGAACAATGTCTAGAACAACCCATTTTCCTATGAATGTCAGAGAAATGTTTATAATTAGCAGGTACAACATCCACTGCTTCCTTCCTTAAGTAAGGACAATAACTGGCTCCTGTTTATAAAGAATGAATGATGTCACTAATGTCACGTATGGAAATTTAGAACAGGAAAAGTGCCCCGTGAAACCAGCAAAACACGACAAACCACGACATGCAATATATATATACAATTTAATAATATTAACAAAATAAGACAAAATAATAACTTGCAGTTTAGACCTAAACGAAATACAAATTGAACAAGGGTCACAACATAAAGATAGTCACCAAGCAGCTGCAGTATGGTAAAGTTAGAGACCGCAGTATTCTTGTCAGAAAATCTACTGCTACCTCCCCTAGACACTTCCATATCTCCACCGGTATGTCATCAGGACCAACTGCCTTTCCATTCTTCATCCTCTTCAATGCCCTCCTCACTTCACCCTTACTAATCTTTGCTACTTCCTGGTCCTCAACAGTCACCTCTTCTACTCTTTTCTCTCTCTCTCATTTTCTCATTCATCAGCTCTTCAAAGTAGTCTTTTCATCTTCCCAGCACACTGCTGTCATCAGTCAATACATTTCCCTCTCTGACCTTAATCACTCTTATTTGATGCATGTCCTTCCCATCTCTGTTTCTCTGCTGTGCCAACCTGTATAAATCATTTTCTCCCTCTTTACTTTCCAACCGAGCATACAAGTCATCATACGTCCACTGTTTGGCCTTTGACACCGCTACCTTCGACTTGCGCTGTGTCTCCCTGTACCCCTGTTTACTCTCTTCAGTCCTCTTTATGTCCCACTTCTTCTTAGCTAACCCCTTCCTTTGTACACACTCCTGCACTTCCCCATTCCACCACCAAGTCTCCTTATCTCCTGTCCTTCCAGATGACACACCAATTACTCTCCTATCTGTCTCACTGATCACATTAGCTGTAGTTGTCCAGTCATCTGGAAGCACTTCCTGGCCACCCAAAGCCTGTTTCAACTCCTCCTTGAAGACAACACGACACTCCTCCTTTTTCAGCTTCTACCACTTTGTCTTCTGCTCTGCCTTTGCCTTCTTCACCTTCCTCACCAACAGTGTCATCCTGCACACCACCATCCTATGCTGTTTGGCAACACTCTCACCTGCTACTACTTTGCGGTCACTGACTTCCTTCAAATTACATCGCCTGCACAAGATGTAGTCTACCTGTGTGCTCCTACCCCCGCTTTTGTGTTCGGAGAGAGTATTTACCACAGCCATTTCCATCCTTTTTTTCAAAATCTATCAACATCTGTCCTTCTGCGTTCCTGTCCTGGATAACAAATCTACCCATCACTTCCTCGTCCCCTCTGTTTCCTGCACCAACATGTCCATTGAAGACTGCCCCAATGACCACTCTTTCACCTCTGGGGGGTATTCTGCATCACTTCATCCAACTCACTCCAGAATCTCTCCTTCTCTTCTAGCTCACATCCTGCCTGTGGGGCATGAGCACTAATAACATTGAACATCACGCCTTCAATTTCTAACTTGAGACTCATCACTCTGTCTGACACTCTTTTCACTTCTAGAACATTCCTGACAAACCCCTCCTTCATGATGACTCCGACTCCATTTCTCTTCCCATCCACACCATGATAAAACAGTTTAAACCCTACTCCCAAGCTTCTAGCCTTGCTACCTTTCCACCTGGTCTCCAGAACACACAGTATGTCCACCTTCCTCCTCTGCATCATGGCAGCCAGCTCTCTACCTTTTCCTGTCATAGTTCCCTTCAAACTCTAATTCAAAGTCCCTACTTTCAGTCTTAGACTCATTCCTTTACTACAGACACACCTCCTGCTTCTCCGTCAACGTCTTCGACCAACAGTAGTCCAATTTCCACCAGCACCCTGTTGGTTAACAGAACTGATGGCGGTCGTTGTTAACCCGGGCCTCGACCGATTCAGTATGAAACTTTTTGTTGTGACTCGCATTTTTTTTTTTTTTTGGCATTTGTTTTATGCCGGATGCCCTTCCTGACGCAACCCTCTGCATTTATCCAGGCTTGGGACCGGCTTGAGAGACACTGGCTTGTGCCCCTCCCTCATGGCTGTATTACATTTATACATTTATTTACACATCTATAACACTAATTGAACTCCACACTGATATTATTTTGAACACAAACCTTTCAATTAGTGATAAAATTACACAGTATCAGCAGCATGCAGGTCAGGACTGTTGGTTCTGTAGGATTCTATTACTCTACTACACCTGATAATACATTATTTATCATGTAGAAACATAATTTCTACCAAAAACAGATTGATCAGGTTAGTGAGGTTTGATATGATTTTGAACATTATGTACTGCTAAAATATCATGATGTGATAGAACTTTCCATATTACCCTGTCAACTAATAAATTACTACAGAGATGAATATGAGTTGAGTTGTGAATGCTGTTTTGAAATAATGTAATCTTACTGAAAATGTTGAGACACATGCAGTCCATCAAAACCTGATAGTAAAACCTTTTTTCTGTTCCATTTTTACACTGTGTCTCAGGACTTGGCTATTCCTCTACGGTTATAGTGTTCTTCTGCAACACCTACTACATCATGGTTTTGGCTTGGGGTTTTTATTACCTCATCAAATCCTTAACCGCCACACTGCCCTGGTCCACCTGTACAAACTACTGGAACACAGAAAACTGCATTGAGATCTTTCGATATGATGCCTGTAAGAACGGCACCATCAGCAACTCCACCTACATGAATAAGACCTGTGAGGAGTTAGAGAACGCCACCTCTCCGGTCATCGAGTTTTGGGAGTAAGTTTATTCTTTTTGATTTATATTTAATGTGCTTGTTTACTTACCATTATGGAACTTTTTCAGCTTCACTTAATCCCTTGCATCCTGCCTCATGGGTATTCTGATTGTGGTAGTCGGTAGCCAAAGATTAGGTGTAGTCTGCTTCTCAGCATTGGGAGCATTTATGACTTCAGAACTGACACATGTCACAAAGAAAGTCAGTGGTACAGATTGAAGCGGACCTGTGTCTTTTCTCTTGTGCACAGTCTTCTTTTACTTTTGAAGGCAGTTTTTGCTTCAGAAGTCTAACATCTCTAAAACAGTTTATCTGCAGTCGAGGTCTCTAGCTTGTGTGGCTTGATATTTTATCAAATGAGATTCCTTATCACAGTGCCTTTGTTTCTCAGTTTTGGCCATCCCTTTTTCCGTGAGCCCCCTTTAAGCTCACCATGCATTAATTGTCTGGGGATGAGGCATTCCACGGAGGAACTCCATTCTGATGACATAACCAACCCAGCGTAGTCAATCCCTCAGCAACGAGGACTCAATGCTCATAGGACCAGCTCTGTAGACTAACTCTCGATTTGTTACTTTATCCTACCAGTAGAGGCCCAGGATTCATTCACAGCAATCCTGGCTGGACAGAGTCCATAACTCATACCTGTACAGCACTGTGGTAAGAAAAACAGTCTTGTGCATGTTAAGTTTTGTGGACGATTGAATACATTTTTGCTGGATAACTTTTACTTGTTTAGTCCTCCAAAGGCTTGGCTGGCTTTGTGGATCCTAGATGTAATCTCTATCTTGTGATTTGTCTGCAGAGATAGTGCTGCCAAGCTACTTGAAGCTTGTTGCACATTGTGGAAACACGGTCCGTACAGAATCACCAATTTGCTGAATGGATCCCCTGCAGAAAGGTCTCAGTTGGGATTGTATAATGGTGACAACCTTGTTTCAAGGTCACAGCAGTCAATTTACTGAATGTTTCTAGATTGAGCCTGTTACGACCTGTTAGTGAGATAATTTTGAAAGGTGGATGGCTCTGTCTCAGGATTGCCTCAGTTGGGATTGGATATAGATAATTATGACCTTGTTTCAAGTTCACATTGATGAATCCATCCAGATGACTGGACAACTAAGGCAAAGGTAGTGGTGTCAGGTACTGATGAAAGAAATGTGCTGGGAAGATGGAAAGAGTACTTCTGTCATCAGTCAGAACATTTCCCTTTCTGTCCTTAATCACTCCAAATTGCTGCATGTTTTTCCCATCTCTTTTTCTCTGTTGTGTCAACCTGTATAAATCATTTTCTCCCTCCTTACTGTCCAACCGAGCATACAAGTCTTCATACACCCTCTGTTTGGCATTTGACACCACTACCTTTGCCTTACGCTGTGTCTCCCTGTACCCCTGTTTACTCTCTTCCGTCCTCTCAATGTCCCACTTCTTCGCTAACCTCTTCTTTTGTACACACTCTTGCACTTCCTCATTCCACCACCAAGTTTCCTTGTCCACTTTCCTTCCAGATGACACACCAGGTTCTTCTACCTCTCTCTCTGATTACATTAGCTGTATTTATCCAGTCATCTGGATGCACTTCCTGAACACCCAAAGCCATTTTCAACTCCTCCTTGAAGACAACACGACACTCTTCCTTTTTCAGCTTCCACCACTTTATCTTCTGCTCTGCCTTTGCCTTCTTCACCTTCCTCACCATCAGCGTCATCCTGCACACCACCATCCTATGCTGTTTGGCAACACTCTCAACGACTACTTTGCAGTGACTGAGTTCCTTCAAATTACATCGTCGACACAAGATGTAGTCTACCTGTGTGCTCCTACCTCCACTTTCATAAGTCACCCTATGCAATGTCATGGAGTTCTCAGAGTCAACTTTTTCTTTGTTTTAATTTGTTTTATTTGTTGTTTTGTTGGTTCATGTTTTGCACTATGCTTGTCTATGACCTGTCGACCCTACTACAGCTATGAGATCGGAGTCTTAAGGCAATATGCTATCGTAGCTCAATGCTAGCCGCACCCCGGCTAACAATAAACCCAGGCGGAGTTCTCAGAGTCTCTGGCGCTTGCTTAGAAGTAGAAAGCACTTCCGGTCATACTGCTTGAAAATGTTCAGTCCCTGGGAAACAAGATGGATGAGCTTCATGCTCAGATTGCAGCACAGAGGGATCTACAGGACTGTTCCATGCTGTATTTCTGTGGAACATGGCTTGAGGAGAGTACACCCGACGAGGTGATTGCACCAGCTGGCTACACGGCTTTCATCCCCTGCGATCCCAAGCGGAGTCGTCGTTCGTCCCCTTCCCGCCTGGGCTTATTGTTAGGTAAAAGGGTAAAAGGACATTGAAGCGTAATAAAGTTTATCCTTTTGGTATCGTTTGTTAAACATGCTACAGAACATAAAATCTCACGTATGAACATTCTAAACATTAACTTGGGTACTGTACTGGAATAATAATTGAAAAAGACTTTAATACTAGTGCTTTACAACAGTATATGCTGTATAATGTTTATATATTTTTTTAATAAATATCACAGTACAAAATTAAAAACTTTCTTAATCATTACTACATTTTACGACATTAATACTGTATTAATGAGTAAGAATGTCTGTAGAATGTGTTTAAGAAGCATATTTTAGCACATCTAATAGCTAGACAGTATTTTACTTCCGGTTGCTCATTCGCGCATGTAATATGATACATGGGGTTTTACTTCCGGCTACAGAACTCGCGGATTATCTTCATTCGCAGGAGGGGCTGGAACCCAACCCTGCGAATATCGAAGGCCTACTGTATTTATTGCCGAGCATACACTTTTTAAATAAACTAAATTTACATGAAATCGGGATGTTTTACCTAGAAACATCCTGCCAGATGCTTTCCCCCCTTGTTCCCTGGTATTGGTTCACCTTTATTCCCATGAAAAAAAACAAACTGAAATTTCCTGGAATTTTGTACCTACTAATTAATACACGTTTTGATGCAAATCTTGTGAGAAGTTCTTCCTCAGTACTATCACGTCTGACTCTTCTATAAAGGATTTAACCTTTAATCCACATCCTGAGTTCTGTACAGCTACTTTTTGATAGTCATAATTGTTGACAGTCTACAGATTAAATTTATATTGAACTTAAGTCAACGTGTGATGGAGCATGAGCTAAACTTGGAAAGGCTGCAGTTGCTGCACATGACTCATAGGAAGTATTGGCTTTCATAGTCAGACAAGTCAGTGCTAGGGTCCAATTACCTACATCAGGCATCTTTTATTTCCAGTCATTCGTCATTCATTCATTTCCTGAACCGCGTAATCCTAATTAGGGTCGCAGGTAGACTTCACTCCCATCTCAGCCGACTTCTACACTCTGGGCAGCTCGCCAGGCCATTGCAGGGCCTTTCATTTCCTGATGAAAAATAATATAAATGTACAAAGATAAGATTTCCAAGAGCAAGAAAAAAAACCCTAACCTAAGATTATATGGTTTAAATAGTTCCCAGAAACGGTACTGTGTGTGTGTGTGTGTGTGTGTGTGTGTGTGTGTGTGTGTGGACCCTTCAGTTAGGATTCAATAGTGTAGGAGTCTTGCATTGTTTCAGGTAGTGTTCTTTGTCCCTTCAGGAATAAGGTGCTGCGTATCTCTAGTGGCCTGGACAGTCTAGGTGAGATGAACTGGGAGATAACACTGTGTCTGATGGCCGTCTGGGTGCTGGTCTACTTCTGTGTGTGGAAAGGAGTAAAGTGGACAGGAAAAGTATGAACTTCTAAAAAGTCTCTCTATCTCTTTCTCTCTCATACCCACACACACACACACACACACACACGTAAGGGTGCAGCTTAGTGAGGCCGCTGATCCCTGCTGTAGTTGTAGACAATGACAAGCTCATGTAAAGCAGTGTCGTCATCCCCCATGCTCGTTACAACCACTTGCATATATTTCACACACTGGCAGGGCAAAATTAGCTTCAACAAAGAAAACAGGCAGTAGCAAAAATGTCCAGTCAAGGCACAGAAATTTCCTATTTTATATCTTGTCTAAAATACTCGCCTCGTTTAAAAAGAAGTAGTTGAAGCTCACAGAGCTCATTGGGGCTTGTACTCCCAAGCCATAAACTAGTGTCCCAGTGAGCTAATTGGCTTTTTCCAGAACCGTATTAAGTACACGGGGCTAAAACAAAGTACAGATGCTCCCCAGCTTATGAACGAGTTAGGCTCCAGCCGGCCGTTCATTAGATGAATTTGTTCGTAAGTTGTTACAGGGCATTCTTTAGAGGGGAAACCTTCTATAAGTAACCTATACAGTCGGCCCGCTACTTCCGAAAACCTCTGAATATGAAAAATCCAGGTTACGAAAAACATTTTCCTAAATTTTCACCCTCTGTATACGAAACAACCTCTTCTTATGAAAAGTGGCAAATGCGCCATTCAAAAATTCAAACAATGCATGAGTTGCTCTCTCATTGGCTGTCTCCTAACAGCCAGGAGGGAGCTGAATCTCCATAGTACTGCACCCATAAAGCTTACACGCCTAAAGGAGAGCTGTACTGTTTGTTCGTGAGTTTTGAAAGTGCTCATTGCAGCTTATTTTTTGTTTTTTAAGTCATTTAATTCAGTAAATGTTTAATAAATGTGGCGTGCTCCGCCAAATGTGGGCAAAACACAGCTCATCCGGACCTCCGATCCCTCAAGCAAACAGGTGAATATTGAGTACTAAACAAGTGTTCAAAGCGCACTTACCTGCTTGACATATTAGAACTCCGGACAAGCCGTGCCCCGTCTCAAAAGCTCCGGCGTCGGCTTTGGCGGAGCGCGCCACGAAGTGTGCTGAGTGTGGGCGGCATCGTGACCGACGTGCAGCTCATCCGGACCTCCGATCTCTTAAGCAAACGAGTAAATGTTGAGTACTAAACAAATGTTTAAAAGATGTCACGTGGGCGAATATGTGACGTGGGCAGGCAGGAGGTGGTGCGTAACAGAGGAGGAGAAGGAGAATTTTGCACATGTGCACACTACAAATTCCAGTGAGGAAAGGCTAGTGGTGAGCTCCCACAAGGTTAGTGCTTCTGAAATAGTGGGACGCACCCCCCCTTCGGGGGCGTGGTGAGATGCCGGGGGTGGGGGTGGGGGGTGCGAATGACCCTGGGGAACATGCTTTTTTGCTATTCTGTACTACGACTATGCGCAATCACACTTTCCTTGCTGGCATTCGTAGCATGCACATGTACAAAATTCGCCTCCTCTTCCCTCTGTTTCGCTCCACCTCATGCATGCCCAAGTGACATCATCGTGCAGTAAATGATCAGAAGGGTTACTTGACTTGTTTATTCTGTTTTATGATTCATTATTATTAATTATTATTAATGTTAATGTACATCTATTATTACGAAACATTTCTTGTTTTTAAATGTTTATCTTTAAATTTTTTAGGTCAAATACTGTATTCAACATGATAAGCACCCAGGGCGCTTAAAAAATTGGAGTGTGTGGGCACTTATTAAAATGTAACCAGTGGAGTGGAACTGTAAGTGCTTATTACCATCAAGGTGGAAAACATGAATAATAACAGAACAATAAAAGAGTTTTACTGGTATTCATGTTATTCATTTTGTGGTATCAACCAAATTACTTACATCAAATCTGAAACTAAACAGAAAACAGTATAATTAAAAAAAAAAAAAGACCCCTTACCATTCCCTCCTGGTGCTGTTTCTTTAAACATTTTCCCAGCAGTAAAATCTAGCCAATCAATACAAATGTCAACTTTAGCACATGACATGTTGAACCAGTCAACATGAAGATAAACAAAACACATGGTAAGGAACATCTTTATATTTATAAAGCCAGTGAGCTAGAGAAGGGTGAAAAATACTCGTCATCACTATCTGATAGATACCATATCGGGCTAATCGCACCATTCATTCAGAGTATCTGATAGTATTGCTGTTGCAGTTTCTAAGAGAAAACGGCAAAATATTTTCTTGCTTTTTAAAGCACAGCGGAAAAATCACATGTGTTGTTACTGATGAACATTATAGACATTCCCAAGTGGCAGGGGGTCTTGAAAAACTCACTTTTATAGGCAGTGAATGCCTCATTTTACTGTTACAGAGACTACTCGAATAAAATTGGTAAGTTTGATTTACGATTTTGCTCCCAGTACACATGGACGGGTATTAAGATCAAAAACATTGGGGGGTGCTTTTTGGAGCAGGGCGCTTATTACGTCGAATGCAGTATGCGTGTTTGTGGCAGGTTATATGAGTTTGGGAGAGGGTTGGAACGGATTAATTGGTTTCTGTTATTTCCTATGGGAATAATTGTCGGGGGGGGTCGTGAAATGGTTTTATTTTCTTTATTGAGGGGGCATCACAGAAAATAATTGAGAAGCACTGCACAGGGCATTCTTGGAGCGTGGAGGAATACACGCAAAAGAATACGAGGCTAATCCGCTCGGAAAAGCCATTTCCCCAGCAGAGCTCGTAAATAAAAAAATTGCTTGCCCCTATGTGCGAATATGAATTGTTGTATGGGTTGGCCCTGCAATAGATTGGCAAGGTGTCCAGGGTGTACTCTGCCTTTGCTCAGTGTTGGCTGAGATAGGGTTAATTTTCTCTTGAACCTAGTTGAATGAAGTGGTTTGACAAAAAGTTATTTTACAATTGGATTAAAACCAGTTCAATTTTAGACTGAGTTTGTGTTTTTTCACCATCCTTGATTAGAGTGCCTTTGCTTTGTTGAGATCTCGAATGCATTGCGCTGCAGTTGCAAGGCATTGTCTATGAAATTGGCTCGTGCGTTGCGCTCATATGACGCACATGGTCTAAACCATTACCATATTCAGAAGTGAATCTCCAGCTTTTCAGCCATACCCTGTTTGTCAGGGATATATTTCACTATTAAACTTCATATTTATAAATATGTCCAATGCAGCCATGGGGGGGAGCACAAGCCAGTGTTCATCCTCATGCCGGTCCCGAGCCAGGATAAATGCAGTGGGTTGCGTCAGGAAGGGCATCCGGCGTAAAACCAATGCCACATATAACATGCGAGTCAAAAATAAGAATTCCATACCAGATCGGTCGAGGCCCGGGTTAACAACGACCACCATCACTGCTGTTAATCAACAGGGTGCTGGTGGAAATTGGACTACTGTTGGTCGAAGAAGGAGAGGCGGGAGGCGTGTCCATAGGCAGAGAGAGAAGAGGAAAGGCATGAGTCTAGGACTGAGAGTAGGGACTTTGAATGTTGGAACTATGACAGGAAAAGGTAGAGAGCTGGCTGACATGATGCAGAGGAGGAAGGTGGACATACTGTGTGTTCAGGAGACCAGGTGGAAAGGTAGCAAGGATAGAAGCTTAGGAGCAGGTTTAATCTGTTTTTTTATGGTGTGGGTGGGAAGAGAAATGGAGTAGGAGTCATCCTGAAGGAGGAGTTTGTCAGGAAAGAAAAGAGTGTCAGACAGAGTGATGAGTCTCAGATTAGAAATTGAAGGTGTGATGTTCAATGTTGTTAGTGCTTATGCCCCACAGGCAGGATGTGAGCTAGAAGAGAAGGAGAGATTCTGGAGTGAGTTAGATGAAGTGATGCAGAGTAACCCCAGAGGTGAAAGAGTGGTCATTGGTGCAGACTTCAATGGACATGTTGGTGCAGACAACAGAGGGGACGAGGAAGTGATGGGCAGGTTTGGTATTCAGGACAGGAACACAGAAGGACAGATGATGATTGATTTTCCAAAAAGGATGGAAATGGCTGTGGTAAATACTTTCCTCCAGAAGAGACACGAGCATAGGGTGACTTATAAAAGCGGAGGTAGGAGCACACAGGTAGACTACATCTTATGTAGGCGATGTAATTTGAAGGAAGTCAGTGACTGCAATGTAGTAGTGGGTGAGAGTGTTGCCAAATCAATGAATGAATGAAGTTTAATGGCACTTTCAACACATATAGTGCGTTATATTGTGCCAAACATGGTTATTTTATATTAAGTATAATGACTAAGAGTTTGATTTCAAATCGCAAATGAAGCTAAGGTAAACCAAATCATTTTCTTTGAACAATCAATATTCGCGTAAAACCCAATCGAAAGGTGAAAAGGTAATATTAAAAACGAGTTTGGCTAATAATGTGCATTCCTATAGATTTCCAACTATCAGTCAAAGTCTATTGTTATTTTGGTGGAATTGCAGCACTCTAGAGATAGAATTCATGCTAACTATACCACAGATTCAGAATTTATAAAACATTCACAAACACGATTACCTTCGCTAGTTTATCGGCCTTTTTATTAGCTTTAATGCCAACGTGACTGGGGCACCAAGCAAACACTATATTTTTTTCCACCCTGAATGAGATCATGGCACCTTTGTAAAATCTTTAAAAGTGTAGGGTTATCAAAATCATTACCCTGTAAGGTAGTTAAGCTAGACAAAGAATCTGAAAAAATAATAAAATCTTTTCCATCATAAGAAGACACAATATGAAGTGCATGTAGAATCGCCCGCAATTCTGCTGTAAAAATAGAAGCTCCATCCAAAAGTCGGATCTGGACATTCAAACCATTGGTGACTGTAGCGGCTACTACTCTGTTGTTATCCTTAGAGCCATCCGTATAAATAGCCCTAAAGTCCCTATATCGATCTCTCAACTAATCAAACATCATCTGAAACACTGAAGGATCCGAAGAATTCTTAGGAAATTCAGATAGTGACTGATTTATATGTGGTCGCTTTAATTTCCATATCAGGTATATCATATGGTTCTATATTCTTGAGATCTGGACACACAGCTTTAAGTGAATCTTTAATCCTCAAAGCAAATGGACGAGTAGCTGTTGATTTGTTTTCGTTGAACCGTGTGTTTCTGGTTTGAAAGGCTATCTCATATGTAGGGTTGTCCTTGTTTGCCCTCTGTTTTATAGCATATTGAAGGGCGAGTTTTTCAATGCGCAAATGTAATGGTAGTTCATTTGCTTCAACGTGCAGACTAGGAATAGGAGAAGTTCTGAAGGCTCCTAGGCAGATTTTTAATGCTTGGTTCTGGATGGTTTCTAACTTTTTAAAATGAGATTTTCGAGCAGAACCATAAACTATGCAGCCATAATCTAATTTTGATCTGATTAAAGATCGGCATAATCTTAACAGAACTTCACGATCAGCTCCCCAATTCATTTTAGAGACAACTTTCAACAGATTTAAAGATTTCTGACATTTTGTTCTTAAATAGTCAATGTGTGCTTTAAAGTTGAGTTTTTGTCAAAAATCACAGCAAGAAATTTAACCTGATCAACAACAGGAATGTCATGACTACCAAGTTTAAGATCTGGATCTAAGTGCATTTTTCTTTTATTGCAAAAATGCACACACACAGTTTTAGACTGAGAAAATTTAAAACCATTATTATCAGCCTACTTCTGAATTTTATTAAAGCATAGCTGCAGTTGTCTTTCAATAGTGTGCATATGTTTTGCATGACAGCTAATTGCAAACTCATCCACAAATAATGACTTTGATATACCGTCTTTAACGGCATTAGCTATGCTGTTAATTTTAACATTAAATAAAGTCACAGATAAAATACTTCCTTGTGGAACATCCATGTCTTGTTTCTGAGAAGCAGAAAGGGAATTCCCGACCCGAACTTTACAATATGTATTGGTTAAATTTTTTAAAATAAATACAGGCATTCTTCCGTGAAGGCCCATCTCATGTAAATCCTTTAAAATTCCGTATTTCCAAGTGGTATCATATGCTTTTTCTAAATCAGACAAGACTGATACCATGTGTTCACCTCTTACAAATGCATCTCGAATGTTAGATTCGAGAGCTAGCAGACCATTTGATAAATATGATAAATGCTCGTTTAATTTGGTATCTTGAGAAGAATCATACATTCCATGGACTTACACAAGCAACTAGTTAGAGCAATGGGATGGTAGTTTGTAGGGTCTGTTTGATCTTTACCAGGTTTTGGAACTGGAATAATGGTAGCTTCCCTCCAGGAGTCTGGAAAACTACCCGAGTGTTGCCAAACAGCATAGGATGGTGATGTGCAGGATGACACTGATGGTGAGGAAGGTGAAGAAAGGCAGAGCAGAAGACAAAGTGGTAGAAGCTGAAAAAGGAAGCGTGTCATGTTGTCTTCAAGGAGGAGTTGAAACAGGCTTTGGGTGGTCAGGAAGTACTTCCAGATGACTGGACAACTATTTTTTGTCCATCCTCTCTTAAAGAGAGATGACCATCTTCACTGGTAGTTCAGCTTAAGGATCTGGGTGGGTTCGAAGATGGCTGATGAGGCCAATCCAGGACTGGAAGATTCTGGCACAGTAAGGGCAAGACAGCGGAGCTGGTGCCTGTGCTGGAGGGTTAGTGCAAGCCTTCCGAGCTGCTCGCTTGGTCTTGGTAGTCTTGATGCGTTGTTGCTCACACACTGCTGCTCCCTTGTGGATCGCACTGCCATACTGACCGATTCTGTGCAAGTGTCTCCCATGAGTTGTAATCCTTCGAAGTCTTTCATGGAGGCTTTGAGTGTGTCTTTGAAGCATTTATTCTGGACTCCATGAGATCGCACTGCAATCTGCAGCTCTCTGTCGAGGAAGCACTTGGTTAGTCATGCATCAGACACCCTGGTGACGTGACCAGCCCAACGGAGCATGGTGAAGACACTGGACATGTTTGCTCCTGTTTGCTCAAGAATCTCTGTCGGGCACTTTGTTCTGCCATTTCACTTTCAGCAGTTTGTGTTGCGAAGACCGTTGAGATGGAAGCGGTTGAGTTTCTTTGTTTCACTGTTGGTTCTTGGTACTGTTTCCCTGGAGCAGGTGGGTACATCACCTCAGTCTTTGTGGTACTAATCGTGAAGCCAAAGTTGAAACAGGCAGTGGAGAACAGGTCCATGGAGTGCTTCATGTCTTCATGACTTCCGGCAATGAGGGCACAATCATCAGCAAACAGGAAATCATGGAGCTTGTCAATGTGGACCTTGGTCTTGGCCTGAAGGCGTCGCAAGTTAAGCAGCTTGCCGTCTGTTCTGTGTCTGATGTTGATGCCTGGATCGCAGTCCTGGAAGCATCTGTCAGCATGACTGTGAACATCATGCTGAACAGTGTTGCAGCCAGCCCACAGCGTTGTTTTACTCCACTTGTCACTAAGAACGGAGTGGACGACTCTCTGTTATCAAGGACTTGAGCCTGTATGCCATTGTGGAATTGACGAACCATCGCGATGAATCTGTCAGGGCATCCAAACTTACTCATGAGGCTCCAGAGACCGTTGCGGCTGACGGTATCGAAGACTTTCATCAGGTCCACGAAGGTGGTGTACAGGTCAACGTTCTGCTCCTGGCACCTCTCATGCAACTGGCGTGCAGCGAACACCATGTCAATGGTTCCACGCTCCTTTTGGAAGCCGCACTGGCTCTCTGGCAGCAAGCCATTCTCCAGGTTTTCGATGAGGCGTTCAGGAGGATTCGTGCTAGGATCTTTCCAGCAATGCAGAGAAGTGATATTCCTCTGTGGTTGTCACATGCCTGTCTGTTTCCTTTCTGCTTGTAGAGGTGAACAACAAAATCATCTTTGAAGTCTTAAGGGACTACTTCCTGAGTCCGCATAGCTTGAAACAGTTGTTTTGTCTCGCGCAGCTGTGGCCCAGCATGCTTGTAGACTTCGGCTGCAATAGCATCAGCTCCTGGAGCTTTGCCACTGCACAGCTGGTGAATAGCCTTGTCTACTTCAGGCAGGGTGGGTGAAGTGTCCATCTCGTGGTTGATGTCGACTTGGGGCAGTCGGTTGATTGCTTCTTTGCTGATTTGGGATGGTTTGTTCAGGACGGCATTGAAGTACTCTGCCCATCTCTTCAGGACGTGTGATTTCTCAGTGATGAGAATTGTTTCATCAGCGCTGAGTAAGAGAGATAAGCTCGCTGGCCGAGGGCCGTACACTGTCTTGATGGATTCATAGAAGCACTTCATGTCTTTCATGTCAGCATAGCGGATTTCTTCTGCTTTCTGACTCAATCATGTGTCTTGCATTTCTCAAAGTTTGTTCTGGACCGTGTTGCGAGCAAGGCGGCCTTGTTTGCCGATGACTTGTCACTGACATAGGCCCTATGCAGTCTGTTTTTCGCCTCCAGCAGCTTGGTGATTTCTTTGTCGTTCTCATCGAACCAGTCTTGGTGCTTGTGCTTGGTGGGACCGAGGGTCTCATAGGCTGCTGCATACACTGTGTCACGGAAGGAGGTCCAGCTGCCTTCTACGTCATCTGTGACCTGGATGTGCTGTGACCGCTCCTCCATTGTGTCAGTCAACTCGGCACTAATTAAAGGCTTCTTCAGTTTCGAGATGTGGAGTCGCTTTATTACTGACTTTCCCTGAGGTCACCGCTTTGGGAGAATTCTGAGCTTCATCTTGTAGATAATCAGTTTATGGTCTGTCCAGCAGTCAGCACGAACACATGGACTTGGTCACTCAAACATCCTGCCTGTCCCTTTGCCTGACGATGATGTAGTCTATCAGATGCCAATGTTTTGAACGTGGGTGCATCCAGGACGTCCTATTACATGCAGGGAGGTGGAACACTGAGTTGGTGATCAAAAGTTCATGCTCGGCACAGAACTGCAGGAGAAGGAGACCATTGTTGTTGTGGTTTCCCTTATCATTCTTCCCAATGACGTTTTCCCAAGTATGGTGGCTGGTGCCTACATGGACGTTAAAGTCTCGGAGTATGATCAGTTTATCTGACTTTGGGATAGCAGCTGTGAGGGAGTGAAGATCCTCGGAGAATTTGTCTTTGACATCATCAGGGTTGGACATCGTGGGTCATAGACCCTAATGATGGTTGCCTGCTTGCCTCCGAAGAGAGGTAGTTTCAGGGTCATGAGACAGTTGTTTACACCTCGTGGAAGGCTGCTCAGCTTGCTGACTAGCTCGTTCTTTTCTGTGAGACCAACACCTGCTTCACGCCATTCGGTTTTGGTTCCCCACTCCAGAAGAATGTGTAGCCGTCTCGTCCCTCTCTGAGCTGTCCTTTCTAAGCAAGGTGTGTCTTGCTCAGCGCTGCGATGTCCACATTGTATCTGCCCAGTTCTTTTCCAACCAGTGCAGTTCTCTTCTGAGGTCTGTTGGCCTGGTCGTTGTCCACGAGGCAGTGCACATTCCATGCACCTAACATGAGTTTATAAATCTTGATTTTCTTCTTTCTATTATTTACACTGCTGTTATGGAATCCCACCAACCGTGGTCTGCTGGCCAGGGTGAGGTGAGACAGGCAATGTTTGGGACACCTTTTCTAGCCTGCTCATGCTGTGGAGGTGAGCAGTGCGATCCTAAAGAGGGCTGCTCAGTCACTTAGGGGGCCGCTGAATCCATGCTGTCTCGGTCCAGAGAAGAGATGGCCATATGGTCTGAGCTGCCTGTGTGCAGGTCTGCGGCTACAGCTCCCAGTATATCCACACCTGCTGCTTCATCGCTCGCTCATCGCCACAGGGCTTTGGTGGATGAGTAGGGTAGTGAAGATGACTTGCGCATGAGTTTGATTTAAGTGAGGGAGAGTTGTGCAGTGTCATCATCTGCCTCACTCTCTCATCCTGGCCTATCGGAGTCCAGTGGCAAGACAGACTCTGGAAGACTGGAGATAGGTCAGGATGCAGTGGATGGCCATTGGCTCCTTGATGAGCTCCTCTACCCTTTGACAGGTCTTGTTTTTTAGTCCTGCGGGGTGTCCACACACTCCTCACCCAGCGAACCAGGTTGGGGAGCCTGTTTAGTCGCAGACAGGTAGGAGAGTACTTGGTGTGTCATCTGGAAGGAAGGTAGGTAAGAAGACTTGGTGGTGGAATGAGAACATGCAGAAGTGTGTACAAAGAATGAGGTTAGCTTAGAAGAAGTGGGACATTGAGAGGACTGAAGAGAGTAAACAGGAGTACAGGGAGACACAGTGTAAGGCGAAGGTAGCAGTGACAAAGGCCAAACAGAGGGCTCATCATGAGGGGGGACAGTAAGGAGGGACAGAGAAGTAGTGACCTTTGAGGACCAGGAAATAGCAAAGATTAGTAAGGGTGAAGTGAGGAGGGCATTGAAGAGAATGAGGAGTGGAAAGGCAGTGGGTCCTGATGAAATACCGGTTGAAATACAGAATTGTTTAGGAGAGGTAGCAAAAGATTTCCTGAACAAGAACATTCAACAAGGTCTTAGCGAGTGAGAGGATTTCCCCAGGGCCACTGTTTCTAAACCATACAACATCGTTGGCCTCAACACCGTCTTGTAAATTTTTCCTTTCATTCTTGCCGATACCCTCCTATCGCACATCACACTGGACACTTTTCTCACTTTTCGCTTCGTCACCTCTTTACCATACTCTCCGTTGCTCTGGATTGTTGAGCCTAAGCACTTAAAATCCTCCACCTTCCTTATCTCTGCTCCCTGTAACCTCACCGTTCCTGTTGGGTCCTTGTCATTCATGCACATGTATTCTGTCTTACTGAGGCTAACCTTCATTCCCCTCCTTTCCAGGGAATAACTCCACCTCTCTAGATTTTCCTGCACTTATTCTCTGCTCTCAATACAGATCACAATGTCATCTGCAAACATCATAGTCCATGGGGAATCTTGTCTCACCTCGTCTGTCAGCCTGTCCATCACCATAGCAAACATGCAGTCCCACCTCCACCTTGAACTCTTCTGTCACACCGACAGCACACCTCACCACTGTCTTACACCTCTCATACATGTCCTGCGCTTTGAATACCACGTCTTGTGGGTGTGGCCAGCATCGCTCGTGCGAGAGAGAGATAAATAAAGAGAGAGAGAGAGGTGTGTGTGTGTGTGTGTGTGTGTGTTTAATAACACACACTTTTCTCCATCCATTCCAACCTGCCTGCACACGCTTCTTCACCTCTTTTCCACACTCTCCATTGCTTGTCTTGTCTAACCTCGTCTGTCAGCCTGTCCATCACCATAGCAAACAAGAAGGGGCTGAGAGCTGACCCTTTATGCAGTCCCACCTCCATCTTGAACTCTTCTGTCACACTGACCGCACACCTCACCACTGTCTTACATCTCTCATACATGTCCTGCACCACTCTAACATACTTCTCTGCCACTCCAGACTTCCTCATACAATACCACAGTTCTTTTCTCGGAACCCTGTCATATGTTTTCTCGAGATCCACAAAGGTACAATGCAGCTCCTTCTGACCTTCTCTGTACTTCTCTATTAACATCCTCAAGGCAAACACTGCATCTGTGGTGCTCTTTCTTGGCATGAAACCAAACTGTTGTTCACCTATGCACAAGTTGTTGCCACAACTCTGCACATCTCCCTTGTTCTTAAAAATTTGCATCAGCACACTTCTCCTCCATTCCTCAGGCATCCTCTCACTCTCTAAGACCTTGTTGAATGTTCTTGTCAGAAAATCTACTGCTGTCTCTCTTAGACACTTCCATACCTCCACTGGTATGTCATCAGGACCAACTGCCTTTCCATTCTTCATCCTCTTCAATGCCCTCCTCACTTCACCCTTACTAATCCTTGCTACTTCCTGGTCCTCAACAGTCACCTCAACACCTCAACAGTCAACCCTTCTTCTCTTTTTTCTCTCTTTTTGGGTTGTTTTTTTGTTTTGTGTTGGTTTAGGTTTTTTTTTGTTTGTTTGTTTGTTTTTTTTTGCATAATTGGCGTTGTTTTTGTGCCATTTTCCTCCTGTTATTCCTGAATTTTCTTATTTTTTAATTCAATTAATATTTATTTAAAAACCGCGATGCACTGAAGCCGCATTAATTGAAGTGCGAAGTAGCGAGGGATCCGTGTACATAAAACCTTAACCTACAGAACAAAAATTAATAAAACAATTTGTCTTATTTTTTTGTCAAAAATGATTAAGTCGAGATTAATGGCTATAATGAGCACATTTCGCAGTGCACAGCTTTTCGAAACCGGGTTTAAAGCATGATACTGAACTCCCAGCTCCTGCTCAATGCTGAACTGGGACCTGCACTTATTTTCGCAGCAGTGACGTCATCCCGCATGACGGAGACCGTGTTTGCTGCAGACCTCTGCTCTGCTATGGGGTTTTCTGCACTGAGCAGTTTGGTACTGCACCTTATCCGATGCCAACAGAGCTCGATGCTTTGCTGGAGTAGCATTCACAAAGTGGTATGGTTATTGGCAATACTCGGCATGTTTTCTCTGAAAAAACTCATGGCTCATCACATGATCAAGGTGCGATTGTCTTTAAGTGACGCCTGAATTTATTTGGCTTCATGTTTTCAGACACAGTAAACACACCGGCCTTTCCTCGTTTCTCACCGCAGAACAGTGAAGCCGAGTGCTACATCGGCTTCTTCATACCCCCTCAACTTAGCTTTCGGGAGACTTTCGTTTCTCTCACTGTCTCCGTCTCTCCACCTCTTTCCATCCCTGTTAAAAATTCCCATGTTAGGCTTATTAACTTTACTTCTTATTTTACCTCTGGGCACACTCTGACAGTGAGGAAGCCACTGCCACCTGCTGTAGTGGATGTACAATTACTTAATTCTAATACGGCAAATAAAGTATGTTCCCTGGGGTCTCACGTGCCCCCCTGGCATCGCACTGTGCCCTCCAGGGGGATGCCTCCAACTATTTGAGAACCACTGTGATAATGCATATTTCTTGTCTAAAATCAGCTACTGCATGTGTACTCGAGGCCACAACCCCAGTCCCTTAAGGTAGAATGATCATCATTATCAATAATAGGATTATTGATTCATATGATCATTTATTTTTCCAGTGAATGAAGAGCACAATACTCTGAAAAAAATTACAATTATTACTTATTACAATACTCTCAATTTTCCAAAATTATTATGTACAGTCGGCCCCCAACTTACGAAATTAATCCGTTCCAGAGCCTGTTTTGTATAGCGGGGATTTTGTAAGTCGGGGTCGCACCTTACATGTTAAACGCCTAATTCGTTCCAAGGCTCCAGTCTTTGGATTGGATAAACCCCATAAACCCTTTAAAAATGATAAAAGTACACCAATTTTGTATGAAATATGTTAAAATTAAAAGAAAATTATTTATTAAACCATTTAAACATTTTGTTAATATATGTAACCATTTTATTAACATATTCATTAATTAAACCATTATTAAACATTTTTTATTAACACACACACACACCCCCCTCTCTCTCTCTCTCTCTCTCTCTCGCGCACACGCGCTGCAGGCCACGCCCACAAGACGTGAATTCAAAGCGCATTCCCTGCTTGACAAACTCAACTTTAATTTGATTCCTTGAGGGATCGGAATTCAAGATGAGCTCAAATGCGCCCACATTTATTAAACATTTACTGAATTAAACAACTTAAAAAACTAAAGCGTTATTCCCTCTCTCTCTCTCTCTCTCTCTCTCTCTCTCTCTCTCTCTCTCTCTCTCTCTCTATCTATCTTTCACACGTGCGCTGCGGGCTACGCCCACAAGACATAAATTCAAAGCGCATTCCCTGCTTCACCATTAACTGAATCAAAACAACTTAAAAAACTACACTAAAAACTAAAGCATTATTCCTTCTCTCTCTCTCTCTCTCTCTCTCTCTCTCTCTCGCACGCATACGCTGCGGGCCACGCCCACAAGATGTGAATTGAAAGCGCATTTCCTGCTTGACAAACTCAACTTTAATTTGATTCTTTGAGGGATCAGAATTCCAGATGAGGTCAAATGCACACACATTTATTAAACATTTACTGAATTAAACAACTTAAGAAACTAAACTAAAAACTAAAGAGTGAAGCTTCCTTCTGTCTCTATCTGGGAGGCCAGCGGGGCGGGATGTTGAGAGACAGCAAATGAGAGAGCAACTTGTGCGTCGTTTGAAATTTTGACTAGCGCGTTTGAATTTTGAATTTCTTTTCGTTAGTGGGGGTTGTTTCATATCTTGGGGACGGAAACTCGGGAAAATGTTTTTCGTAACCCGGGGATTTCATACACAGGGGTCTTTGTAAGTTGGGGGCCGACTGTATTAGACTTCAAACATTTTGCCATTTAACATGTTTTGACTTCCTTGACAGGTGCATAGCCTAAAACTGATGCTTCCAATGGAATAAGCAGGTCATTTTACTTTAGAAACAAACGTTTTAGGTTATGGGCTTGGTTAGTTGAATTTTAATGGATTTTCAAAATTTGATGATTTTTGGCATTTTTGTCAAATTTCACTAGTCTGACCCCTTAAAACCTAAACCATGGTAGATAGCCTAAAACTGATGCTTCCAGTGGATTAAACAGGTATTTTACCATTGGAAACCAAAAGTATCAAGCTATTGATTGGTTGGTTAAATTTTAATGAATTTTCAAAGATTTTGAAACATTTTTTTCCATGGAGTAAATTTCAGTTTAAAGCATTTTTGAGGCACAGTAACTTCAAAAGTGGGAAGCACTAACCTCTATAAAAAAAATCAGAGTGGTTTAGTCTATCCCATTATCCTGGAAAATAGTATAAATGGGCTTTGTAGATGTCTATTTTTGAAAATATGGGTGTTTAAAAAATCTTTTGCCAATTTGGTGCTACCATAATTTGAAAAAAAAAAATGCATTTTGAAATGGCTTTTACGACAAAACCTATTACCTGAGAGGCCAAAAATCATTAATGCAGAACTAGGTTTTAGAAAAGATAGAGAAATGGCATTAAATCTTTGTAGGAAGTAATAATTCTTGTTTCATAGACTCCCCAAAAGTGTTCCAAATGATGTCCGAGCCAGTGGCGTGAAGCGGGTGTAACGGAACAGGCTCCATCTTCGTACAAGATATTTGTATGAAATTTGGACTGGTGACTTGTAATGGCTACCATAACAAATACAACTTTAAAACATCCATTTATGATGATGTTAATTTTTTCAGTGCCCGTACCTAATTATACATGTAGCTCAGTCACGTTGCCAACATTTAGCTTTACAAACTTTTGGGATGATGCAGTGGTGGCCCGTTGGTAAGGTGCTGGATTACATATCCTAAGGTTGGTGGTTATGGCGCCACTGTCAACGGGTTGTCCCCCCCCCCCCCCCCCCCCCCCCCCCCCCCGTGCAGCTAACTGGGTTATCAAAGGATAGCCATGTCTCACTGTTTAGAGTGTGAAGTTCATGTAAAAGAACCATTTGCTGACTTTCGTCAACAGCAGCTGCATAGCCGTCAGCATGTTTCTGCCCTGCAATGGCCTGGTGAGCTGTCCAGGGTGTACTCTGCCCTCGCCCAGAGTCTGCTGAGATGGCCTCCCCATGATCCCAATTAGGATTAAGTGATTCAGAGAATGAATGTATGAATGAATGAATGAACTTTTGGGCTGCAACAGTCACCTCATTAATAAATAAATAAAATAAAATTACATGCTGCATTTCAGTTTTCAAAGAGTTCTGATGAGAAACCAGGATTTTTTTTATCCAGTCTAAACTTTTAATTATCTCCAAGTAGCAAGGTTATGAGATTTGTGTGTGTGTGTGTTTGTGTGTGTGTTGACTGTGATAATTCGAAAACTAATGCAAGGATTTTAATGAAATTTTAACAATTTGTGCTTGATCTGGATATGGATCCGTTGCAGTTTAAAAGGATCTCTCATCATTGCGTGATAGGATGAAGAGGCAGTAATTACCCAGCATGCACTAGAAGAAAAATGCAGAACTAAAAAATAATTGTGAAGCAGTCCAAAATGGAAATCATAATTCTACATTATTTGCAACTATCACTCATGTTGTTCTATGGGTTAGTAGTGGCCTGGTGGTAAAGGACGCTGGATTGCTGATTCTAAGGTTGGGGGTTCGAGTCTCACTCTCCACAAGGTTGTCACTGTCCCTCCCCCAGTGCAGCTAACTGGGTTATCAAAGGCCGGCCATGTCTCTCACTGTCTTTGGTGAGAGGCATGTAAAAGAACCATCACTGACTTTTGTAGAGTAGCTGTATACCCGTCAACGTGTTTCTGCTAAAGGGTTGTGTCAGGAAGGGCATCCAACGTAAAAACCTATGCCAAATCAAACATGCGAATCAGATGATTCACTGTGGTGACCCCTGAGGAAGGGAAAAGCTGAAAGGAAAAGAAGAAAGAAGAAGAATAATGTGCTCTCCCTTGGTGGAGATCTGCACTCTGAGTGCATTGCCAGTTTAGCTTTTTGTGTTTGTTTTTATGGTCATTACCCCAAATCCCACTTTTGTGCCCTTTTGTATTGCAGTGGTTCTACTCCGAGCTCTCCCCGGATGTCTGAGCTTCTCACCTTATTTCTAAGGGAGAACCCGCCACCCAGCGAAGAAAGCTAATATCAGCCACTTGGATCCATGATCTTGTTATGTCAGTCACTACCCAAAACTTGTGGCCATAGGTGAGGTTGGAACGTAGATCGACTGGTCAATTGAGAACTTTGCTTTGCAGCTGATCTCCCTCTTTACCACGATGGACCTTTACAGCCGCCGCTTTACAGCAGAGGCTGCAGTGATCCGCCTTTCGATCTGCCGCTCCATCTTTCCTTCACTCGTAAACAGGACCCCAAGATACTTGAACTCCTTCACTTGGGGGAGGACCTCATTCTCGACCTGGAGGCTGCATTCCACCCTTTTCCGACTAAGAACCATGACCTCAGACTTCGAGGTGCTGATTCTCATTCCGGCTGCTTCACACTCGACTGCAAATTGCTCCAATGACAGCTGGAGGCCCCGGATTGATGAAGCCATCATCAAACATCATCAAACATCATCTGCAGAAAGCAAAGGCTGGATCCGATGGCCACCACACCAGAACTCCTCAATGCCTCGGCTGCACCTCGAAATTCTGCTCATAAAAATTCAGAACAGAATTGGTGACAAAGGACAGCCTTGGCAGATGCCAACTCTCACCAGAAACAAATTCCACCTGTTCTTTCTAATGCAGAACAAGCTCTGGCTCTGGTGATACAGCAACCGAATGGCCTGTAGCAATGGGTCCAGAATGCCGTACTCCCAGAGCACACCCCACAAGATAACCCAAGGGACAGGGTCGAAAGCTTTCTCCAAATCCACAAAACCCATGTGGACAGATTGAGCAAACTCCCACCACCCCCTCAAAGATCCTGTAGAATGTATAGACAGTTGGTCAAAGTGCCTCGGCCAGGACGAAAACCACATTGTTCCTTCTGAATCCGAGGTTCAACTATTACTCAGATCCTCTTCTCCAGCACCCCTGCATATATTTTCTTGTCTTAGGCTGAGAAGTGTGATTTCAAGATAATTGGGGAAAAAAGGGAAACTACCACCCTGATTTGCCAATTCAGAGGTACGATCCCTGATGACCATGCGATGTTGCAGGGATGTCTCAACCAAGACAGTCCTACAACATCCAGAACCCTAAGATATTCAGGGAGGATCTCATCCACCCCCAAGCCTGACCAGCAAGGAACTTTTTGACTACCTCAGTGACCTCAGCTCCAGTGATGGGTGGACCCCTACCCAAACACCCAGGGTCTTTCTCCTCCATGGATGGCATGTTGGTGGGATTTAAGAGGGCCTCCAAGTAGTCCTTCCACCTCCCAACAACATCCACAGTCGAGGTGATCAGCTCCCCACTTCCACTGTCAACAGTATTTTGTGGAGAACTCCATCCCCCTCCTGAGGCATCAGATGGTGGTCCAGAAACTTTCTGGTGCCAACCGATAATCGCTTTCCAGGCCCTCACTGAAATCCTCCCACATCCGAGATTTTGCATCGGTGACAGCTTGGGCTGCAGCACGTTTGGCCCACCGGTATCTGTCTGCTGCCTCTGGAGTCACACAAGCCAATAAGACCCAATAGGCCTCCTTTTTCAGCTGAACAGCCCCCTTCACTGCAGGTGTCCACCACCAGGTTCAGGGGTTACTGCCATGACAGGCACCTTCCGGCCAAAGCTATGGGCTTCTGCCTCAGCAATGGAGGATGAAACATGGCTCATTCGGAATCCATGTCACACGCCTCCTTTGGGACATGGTTGTAGCTCTTCTGCAGGTGGGAGTTAAAGGTACCTCTGACAGGAGACTCCAGCAAACATTCCCAGGAGTCCCTAACTACATGCTTGGGTCTGCCAGTTCTGGAAGGTGGACTCCCCCATGATTTGGTTGACAGCTCAGCTCCTCTCTTCACCCAAGTGTCCAGAACATGTGGCCACAAGTCCGGTGACATGAATACAAAGTTGACCTCGGTGACCCACCAGTGACCGGAAAGGGGTGACCCCGGTGACCCTCGTCGGGGCAAAGGAAATTTTTTTTTTCTTTCTTCTTCATAGGGGTATTTTGAACCGCACTTCGTTTGAACCTTCACTTAGGACCTGTTTGCCTTGCGTGACTCTGCCAGGGGCATCATGCCCCCAACAACATAACTGCTAGGGTCATTAGGACACACAAACCCCTCCACCACAATAAGATATCACCAGAAATTTTTCAAATGAAGAATAGAATAATTGCACTATTGTGTCAAACAGTTGTGGTCTGTGATTGGTTGTTGAGAATGCACCTTCATGTAAGATGGTATGTGAGCTGATGGTTGTTAATGTGGGCTTAGAAAGTCTCTAGATTTGTCACTTTTTAAACAATGAAGTTACTATATAGCATAATTTTGTGAGCTACAGAATTTTAGATGTAAGCTAAATGTTTACCATTTGCTTTGAAGGAGGCACAAATTAATGTCTACTCACTAATCAGGAACATCATTCTTAAATATGTTCCTTGAACAAAATATAGTCAAATTTATCTCAGAGCCCATGCGTAATATATTAATATGTGCCACTTGTGTGTTGCAGATTGTTTACTTCACTGCTGTGTTTCCCTATATCATTTTGGTTATTCTCCTGGTGAGAGGTGTGACCCTTCCCGGGGCCAGTGATGGTATCATGTACTATCTCAAGCCTGACTGGACAAAGATTCGAGAAGCACAGGTGAGCACCTATCCAACAAATTCATGCGTTGTTTTTTTTTTCTTTTTTTCTCAGTTAGCCTAAATCAGGGGTCGGCAACCTTTGCCATTCAAACAGCCATCTGGATGCGTTTTCCAAAATAAAGAAAACACTGTCTGTCTGTCTGTCTTCCTTTCGGCTTTTTCCCTTTTACTCGGGAGTCGCCACAGCGAATCATCTGATTCACACGTTTGATTTTGGCAGAGGTTTTTATGTCGGATGCCCTTCCTGTCACAACCCTTTTTAGCAAGGGACAGAAACACGCTGACGACTTTGCAGCCTACACTTTATGAAAGTCAGCAATGGTTCTTTTACATGCCTCTCACCATAGACAGTGAGAGACATGGCCCGCCGTTGATAACCCAGTTAGCGGCACTGGGGGGGGCAGTGACGACCTTGTGGAGAGTGGGACTCGAACCCCCAACCTTTGGATCAGCGATGCAGTGCCCTATACCACTAGACCACCACTGCCCTAAAGTAAAGAAAACACTGGGAGCCACAAATCCTTTTTTGACATTTAAAATCAAATAACACTGCATATAATGTTAATATAAAAATCATTATGTTGCATTGATTTAAACGACTGCAGAGACAATTAAATTACAATTCTGCTTGCAAGAAAAACATTTAGATTAAAAAAAAAATCTCCAGGTTCCCTGCGACCCGAATTAGAATTAAGCGGTTTAGAATATGAATGAATGTGTTTGAGTCCTCCTTGTGTTTTTATAAAGAAAAGACTATCTATCCCACGAAGCGAGGGGCGGGGTGTAGCCAGATGTGTTAAGGGGTTGGGTAGCCTACCTCACCATCACGCCCTTCATGGGATCTTCTTTTTCTTTATTTGTTATAGTTTTAATTTACAAAAACGACAACAATACAGAAAAGTATATGAAGACTTATTTTAAGGAGGAGGCTATTCAACATTCTTTTAAATAATATTAATGCTTAATACTGCATTGACTGACCTATTCTCAGAGTGGAAACGGAACCAGACCCAGTCTTTTATTTTGTCACTGGGAGGAGAGTTATTTAATTCGGAGATTGCTGTGCATAAACCAGATCTCATCTACTGTCTCTTAATTCAGCTGATTACCGTTCCTGGATTACAAACCCCAGTGGCGGAAAAATCCATCTCGCTCGCCGCACTGCTGCTGGGATGGCGAGAATACTGCTTGCCATAAGTTCAAGGGTTTGGAAATCCACTGACTCAGCAGATCAAAAGCACGGATACACTTAATGTAGCTGATTAATATAACGATAGCCATGTCCACAAGAACATATACACAAAATCACCCCGCCCACACCAAATAAATATCCGAATGTACCCGTGACTGTTAATTTTTATCTATGTAATTTTCAACCCTAAAAGAGCATTTTTGCGAGGTTACCTGCTGGGTACCTGTGGGTACCCAACTGTCACAGGACTCTGCCTTAGACAGATTATCCCATTGTTCAGTTGAAAGCTGGTTGAACTCTCTACCCTTGGTAGCCCGGAGTGCTTCCGATGTGAGTAAATAAGTGGCATTTTCTTTTTTCAGTAATTTTTGGTGATGCAGTGGTTTTTGTTTATGAAGCTCATTTGTAAAGTACACATTCATTATTTTTAAAAGCCATGGAGCCACATCAGAGAGATGATAGAGCCACATGCGACTCCGGAGCCGGGGGTTGCCGACCCCTGACCTAAATGGTAATCAGTGGTGATCTGAAGATTTTTAGTGTTTAAAGATGTTCAAAATCTTCACTGCTAATGATGTCTGCATACATAACCTCAGTATATACGATGATATTTATATATATATATATATATATATATATATATATATATATATTTAATTATTTATTTTATTGGATGGTAATCTTAGCTAGCTAAATAGCATGTTTTAACCTGGCAGGCTTAGTAAAAGGACCTTGAAGTGTTTTTAAATCAGTGGTTCTTAACCTTGTTGGAGGGACTGAACCCTACCAGTTTCATATGCTTATTCACCGAACCCTTCTTTATTGAACAATATAATGATTTTTTTTATTTCAAATTCAAGACATAGGTATATGTTTTTACGGGGGCACCAAAATGAACTGTGCATTAACATCACTGTGTTTAAAGAACAAAACCAATACAATGCATGAACTCCCCCATCAAAACTACTTACATTTTTATGTGAGGTGCACATCTGAGTGCGTGCACGTTCATCTGTGTGTGCGTGCGTGCGTCTGTGTGTGTATTTGTTTTATTTACATCTTATGTTTTCAAGTTTCAAGTTTATTTGCATTTGGGGCCTCGTGACCCATATTGCTAAAACACAAAATACATACAGTGCGCTTTTAATACAATTTTTCATATCATATTGGCAGATTTCTTTTCAAGTATAATGATAAGTCTGATAAGTTTTACATTTGTAGATGACAATAACTGATTCATTTTATAAATGGAAGGTTCGTTATAATAATATTCTGGTAAAAACTGCTGTCTGCTGACCTTAAAATAAGGACAAACAAGTAAAAAATGATGCTCATCTTCCTTACAGTCGAAACTACACTCTGTGCACATCACATTGGGATTTTCATTACATTTAAATCGAGATGACTGAATTTTCAACTTGTGTGAAGCACAACGGAATTTACAATAATAATCTTAGTAAATCCTTTTCTGAAAACAATTCCACTACATACTTCTCTACACCTAAATTGGATTTAAAACCACTATAATATTTTAGAAAAGATGATTCGAAAATTTTAGAGTGCCAATTTTGAACTTGAATATCCTTACATCTTTGTGAAAATACCTTCATAAATAAGTTTGTCCTCCCACAATCTTGATCAATCCACACATGTGCAAACCCAGTTTCAAATAATAATACCCGAATACAAGAAACCCAACAAATTTTATTTTGCTCATCAAAACGCTTCAACATTTCGTAACAAGCCCTTGGGTAACGTGAACCATCCATATGAATAAGTCTACACCAGTAATTAGTACAACGACTGTACAGTCATACCTTGAATATCGTAGATAATGTAGACCAGACCTGGCCGCGATATTCGAAAAACCGCGAAGTAGGAACGCCCCACCCCTCGACCCCCGCCCATTTCTACCATGTTTGTCTCATTTCTATATGTTTTCGTGTTTATACAATATCAACAAGTGTATATAAATACTTTAAGTACCTACTCACCTCTGACAATAGCTCTTCTCCGCGGTGCAGGACGTTCACAAACACTATACAGTAAGATCACAAAATCACAAAAAATCCCGCTGGAATGTGCGAGGCAACAGCGTCACACATCTAAGCCAATCAGCTTAGTGGGCGGTCCCTGCCTGAACTGGGGAGGAGGGGCACTTCAGGCTGTCGTTTGGAAACAATGGACACAGCCTGCCTTTGGTCCCTGCCTTCCACTTGCTTACATGTGAGTTTCAGCACAAATTTTGAATTTTTTATGAATATTTTTTTTTATTTTATTTTTTATTAAAATACCACGATGTACCAAGACCGCAATGCTCAAATCGTGAAGTGGTAAGGGATGACTGTAATATCTAACACACATATAACTTCTCCCTGTATCACCAAGGATAATGTTACTAGACGTATGTTTAGAAACCCCAAGACACCTTTTGTAGAAATCAGATTGGACTTTTTCAATTGGTTTCCTGAAACTACAACCCCAAATTTCTGCACCATACAATAATATTGGAGAAATCTTATAATCAAAAATTTTAGCAATAGTTTGAAATGGCATTGAATGAAAAAATTGATTAAGCTATATACTGGAACAACTGCCTTTCTTGCCTGGATAGAAATAGTATCACACGCTCTCGACCAAATTAATCTTGAAGAAAATGTAAGTCCTGAATACAGTAGGCCAGTGGTTCTGAACCCCACCAGTTTCATATGCTTATTCACCGAACCCTTCTTTACTGAAAAGTAAAATATGATTTTTTTTTTTTCAAATTCAAGACATAGGTATATGTTTTTACTGGGGCACCAAAACGAACCATGCATTAACATCACTGTGTTCAAAGAACAAAACCAAAACAATGCATGAACTCCCCCATCACAACTACTTACATTTTTATGTGAGGTGCGCATCTGAGTGCGTGCACGCGTATCTGTGTGTGAACACTCGTGTGTGTCTGTATGTGTGTGTGTATTTGTTTCATTTACATCTTATGCATTATTTTTGAATGTTTAATCGTTATTATATGTACATATACATGTACGTGTCCATCAATCAGCACAGGGTTGATCCTACTTTGCAAATCATGCAGATAGGACGCAGACTAATATCACGTTCCGTTATATATGTGAATCTATGTTGTACATATTAGTCCGACCACTTTCTTTTTTTACTCAACATAGTATGGATTAAAACATTAAGAAAGAAATCACACGGCGTACCATCACAACAGTCACAATTCGACTACTGAGCGCACCAAATTTCCTGCAGCACAGATTGGCAATGTAGCGTGATCACCTGCAGCCAGTGATGGCCGAGTGGGGCGTGTCATCATGAATATGAGTCAGGTGTGTGTCTTGACCTCCGCCGAACCCCTGAGACTGACTCGCCGTACCCCTAGGGTTCGATCGAACCCAGGTTAGGAACCACTGCAGTAGGCCCTTGACTATTCGCGGTTTTGCACTCACGGTTTGCATATTCGTGGATTGCCGAGCAACTGTCACATGATTCAAATTCAGCCAATGGCTGTCCTCTTTCCTGCTGATTGGTTGAGATGATGTAACGCCCCCTTTTCCTCATTCGCGCACACTTTGTGCCTGTGCTTTTTAAGTGTGTGTGTTTTTAATTACAGTTAAGCTCCGTCATGCCACCCAAATTCTGTGCACCTCCTCAGGCTTCTGGTAAGGCGCCGAAGCGCCAGAAAAAGGTATGAACTGCATGAAGAACTGCTTGATATGATACAGGAAGGAAAACGTTTTGCTGCAGAAGTGCAAAGAAGGTGAATGTTGTATGAAACAAGGTCATCATCAGAATGGAACCTGCGTTAGTATTCTGGAAACTTCTAGTTCAGGGCTCGGCAACCTTTGCCATTCAAAGAGCCATTTGGACCCGTTTTCCACATTAAAGAAAACACTGAAGCCACAAATCCTTTTTTACATTTAAAATCAAATAACACTGCATATAATGTTTTTTCGCCTTTTTCCTTCATGTTAATATAAAACAACAATGTGTTGCATTGAGTTAAACGACTGCAGACACAATTAAATTACAATTCTGCTTGCAACAAAAACATTTAGATTAAAAAAAATCTCCAGCCTCCTCGCGATCCTAATTAGGATTAAGTGGTTCAGAAAATGAATGAATGTGTTCGAGTCCTTCTTGTATTTTTATAAAGAAAAGAATATCTATCCCACGAAATGTGGGACGGGCTGCAGCCAGATGTGTTAACGGGTTGGGTAGTCTAGCTCACCGTCCCTTCGTGGGATTTTCTTTTTCTTTATTCGTTATATTAATGTTTTGTCATAGTTTTAATTTCCAAAAATGAAAGCAACACAGAAAAGTATTTGAAGACTTATTTTAAGAAGCAGCCTGCTCAACATTCTTTTAAATAATATTAATGCTTAATACATCACTGACCGACCCATTCTCGGAGTGGAGACTGAACCACACCCAGTCTTTTATTTGTCACTGGGAGGACAGTTATTTAATTCGGTGATTGCTGTGTATAAACAAATCTCACCGTCTCTACTTCAGCTGTGATCTCCGTTCCTGGATTACAAACCCCAGCGGCGGAAAAAACCTCTGGCTTGCCGCGCTGCTGATGGTGACAGCACTCACCATGAGCACAAGAATTTGGAAATCCACCAACACAGCAGATCAGAAACACTGAGACTCTCAATGCAGCTGATAGGCATGTCCACAAAAACACGCACACAACATCACCCCGCCCACACCAAATAAATATCCGCCCACACCTGTGACTGTTAATTTTATCTATGTAATTTCAAACCCTAAAAGAACATTTTTGGAAGGGTACATACTGGGTACCCAACCATTGAAAAGCTCATTTTACTACATTAATACTGTATTAATGAGTAAGACTGTCTATAGAATGTGTTTAAGAAGCATATTTTAGCGCATGTAATAGAAACATAGTATTTTACTTCCGGTTGCTCTTTCGCGCATGTAATATGATACATGGGGTTTTATTTCCGGGTACAGAACTCGCGGATTATCTTCATTCGCGGGAGGGGCCGGAACCGAACCCCCGCGAATATTGAGGGCCTACTGTACTTATAGTACGAAACGCACTTGAGTTCCCAACCAATTTACATCTTATGCATTATTTGTGAATGTTTAATTGTTATTATAAGCATTTATAGCATTGAATATATATTTATTGATATTATATACTCACATACATGTACGTATGCATCAGTCAGCAGGGGGTTGATCCTACTTTGCAAATCATGCAGATAGGACACTGACTAGTCTTGATGACATCTTTGAAACGTAGTTGAGGTCGGCCTTTACTTCTGCGAACAGTAGGCAATTGAGAGAACAGGATCTGTTTTGGTAGTCTATCAGCTGGCATCCGCATTACATGTCCTGCCCAGCGAAGGTTTTTCCTTATTAGAAGATCTTCCATCGATGGCAGTCCCATTCTCTCCAGAATTACTGTGTTTGTGATCTTATCCTTCCAGGTGATTTTCATAACAGAACAAAGGTATGAAGGCATGAAGTTTTTTCACGTGACTTCAATACGTTGTCCAGGAATCTGCTCCCTACAAAAGAGTAGATGTAACTATTGCTCTGTAGATTTTGCCTTTTACCCTTAATGACACATGGTGGTTGTGCCAGAGTTGCTGCCTAAGCCTGCCAAAGGATGCACTAGCCTTAGCCATTCATTTCTGTAACTCGATGTAACTCTGTCGATTCGTCCATCCTTGGATACTGTACTGCCAAGATATGTAAATTCTGGGACAGAGTTCAGTTTGTTTCCATCAATCAAGATGTCTATTTCTGGACTTCTTGTAGAATCTGGTTGGAACAGTACTTCAGTCTTCTTGATGTTAATCTTTAGACCAAACTTCTTGGATGCATCAGCGAAAGTGTTCACTATACTTTGGATATCTTCTGCAGAGTGGGCAAGAAGTGCACTGTCATCTGCAAACAGCAAATCTCTCATAACATGAAGAGTGGATTTTGTCCTTGCTCTAAAATGGGCTACATTGAACAGATCGGCATCTTGTCTTGACTGTATGTATACACCTTCATCCATGTTTGATAAAGCTTATTCTAACATTGCTTACAGGAAGATGGAAAAGAGAGTAGGAGCCAGGACACACCCTTGCTTCACACCGTTTGTCACTCTGAATGTACCTGAGGATTCAGTGCTATCATTGACGTGTGCCTCCATTCCTGTATGTAAGGCTTCTATCATTTTGATGAATCTTTCGGGACATCCATACTTTCTCAATATTTGCCAGAGACTGGTCCTTCCAACGGTATCAAAAGCCTTTGTAAAGTCGACAAAGACTATATACAGCGGTTGATCTTGTTCGGTGCACTTCTCTTGGAGTTGTCTGAGACAGAATATCATTCTATTGTGCTCCGATTTGTACTGAATCCACACTGCGTCTCTGGAACAATATCAGGTGTGATGTGGATGGTTAGTCTGTTTAAAAGGATCCTCGCAAAAAAAATTTCCAGCTATGGACAGGAGAGAAATTCCTCTGCAATCACCACAGTCAGTTCGGTCTCCTTTCTTGTAGATGGTGATTATGCTTGCATCTTTCCATGCTTGAGGAACAGTGCCTTCCATCCAGGCTTTGGTGATCAGATGGTGTAATCTCTGATGCAATTTTGGGCCTCCCTGTTTCCATACTTCAGCTGGAATCTCATCTTTTCCAGGGGCTTTGCCATCTTGTAACGAAGAGATTGCTTTTGACACGTCTTCCATTGTTGGAATATCATCAAGGCACTCGTGTATAGGTTGCTGTTTGATGTTGTAAAGAGCCTCCTGTGCTATTTCTCCTGGGACATTGAGCAATCTCTGGAAGTGCTCACTCCATCTTTCAAGGACTTGTTTACTGTCTGAGAATGTCGTTAGGCCATCGGCTGACTTAAGCCGGACAGAATCCCTTTTCTGTGGTCCCCATACTTCTTTGAGTCCATTGTAGAAGTTCTTCATGTCATTTCTATCAGCTGCATGTAATTCCTCAGCCTTCCTCTCCCACCACTTAGATTTTAGGTCACACAGGTAAATTTGGAGTATCCTACTGGCTTCATTGTAAGCAGCGATCGTAGATCTTGTAGTTTTGGTCTGAAGCACTTTTCTGTGAGCACTATCTCTCTTATCTAAAAGGCGTTTAAGTTCTATGTCAAGGCTTCCCTTGAGGCTTGGCGTGGTGAAGTGTCTTTGGTGTCTGGCGGATCTTGCAGCATACAAGAGAGTGGTCTGTGTCACAGTCTGTGCTGTGACAGGTGTGGGTAAGAAGCACATGCTTGAGGCTTGTGCGCCTGACGATGATCATGTCAAGCTGGTGGCAGTGTCTTGAGCGTGGATGATGCCAGGACACCTGGTGTTGTAGCTTCGTCTGGAAGAAGGTGTTGCGCACACACAAGCCGTGGTAAGAGCAAAACTCTAGTAGACGCTGTCTGTTGACGTTGACCTTGCCAACTCCAAAAGAACCAAGGAAGGAGGGCCAGGAGGTTTGGTCAGCACCCACCCTGGCATTAATGTCACCCAAAAGGATGAGTTGTTCGTTGTTGGGGATGTTCTTGATGACGACATTCAAATTGGAGTAGAAGTTGTCTTTCGCCTCAGGTGTTGATGTCAGAGTAGGAGCATAGGCACTGATGAGGGAGATTGGACCAGCCGAGGTGTAGTGGCAGAGAGTCAGTAGTCATTTACATCCCTTGTCGCCTGGTTCGACCATCTTCAACAAGGTATTCTGACTGCGAATATTCTGAAGATAATACTGACTGCGAAGCCCACCTCGTGTTCTCAGCGCTCTTGCCTTTCCATAAAAAGGTGTATTCCTTTTCTTTCAGCCCTCCAGAGTCTGCTAGACGAGTCGCCTGTAAGGCGGCGATGTCTTATCTTCAATCGCAGAAGCTCATCATTGATAATGGTGGTCTTTCTTGCATCACTAATATTCTGGAGATCAAGACTGGTGGACATGGTGCGGACGTTCTATGTTCCCAGTTTAAGAGCTGGTCTCTTGCTTTTGCTCGTTCTTATTCTCTTGCTTGGTTCAGGTTTGCGATCTGCTTGTCGGTTGTTACCTAATCCCATGCACCCAATGAGGAAGACAGACCGTGGCGAGACAGCACCTGATTGACCTGGGGCTGCCCGACTTAGGCAGGCGGTAACTGTCCAGTGAGATCCGAAGATTCCTCCCACTGACGAAAGCGACCCCTGGTGCCATGCTCTACGCCAATCAAGCATTTTGGCTTATAACCGGTAACTGCCGCTTTCCGTGTTGGTTCGACGCTGTGAGGAGAAGCTGGAATGTCCTCTCTAGGGCACAAGCCAGGGCAGGGGATATGGAGGACCAGCTCTTGCCCAATTTGCAGGACCCCCCTTTCCACGGCACACGGCAATGACTGGTCCGAACAGCGGTAGGGCCGATACGGTCTGGGGCCATTGATGTCGCCGGAGTTGTCAGATCGAGATTGATTACAACGACGAACTGCCTATGGGACTCCAGCTCCAGATTTTTCCTCGAGGTGAACTCCTGAAGCTGTTTCTCTTAAAGATATTAGCCGCAAGGCAGCACAGGTTTTTGACAGTTTTCCTTCTCTGCATGCGGCAGGTAGCACAGGATAGCATGATACCTGTGGCAGGAGCAACCTGACCTGATCTGTATAAGCTAAGCTAAACTGGAAGGATTACTTATGATTGTTATAAATGTCTATAATCTTCACTGCTCAAGCTCAAATTCTAGATAGCCTGACACGAAGAGGATCTTTAATTATTTATTACTCAGAGTGGGCAGGAATGAGTCAGAAAATGCAGAGTAATGGAAACCTGTGCCTGCTCAGCAATGATTGAAGTGGAAGGTGTATATTTCCTAGTTCAATAGGTTTTGATTACCTTCAAGCAGAACAAACCCTTAAAATAAACACTGATTCCACATGAAGAGAATGTCATTTTAAAAGTGGCAATCTTACTGAGTGTTACAGGCATGTAAATATTTGTGTGATTGTAAATATAAAAATAATGGAAGAGACTCACATGGTGTGACTCAGCTGTTTGAGGCTGGAATTTTCCATGAGGGGACCTATGGATGATGCGGCGGGTCAGGTGATTGTGAATAGTAGGGAATCTATATTAAGGACCTGTTGCAGGCTGGCTACAGTATCCTCCAAACTCTTCGGGTCTCTTGGTGTTGCTTCAGGCAGATCATCTCAGGGGACTCATCTCTCATCTCGGGGTGGACCATGGAACACGCTTCACCTAAGTTTCGTTGTTTGGGACTTCATCATCATCAAAGTCCATCATCCACATCCACACACAGTCCACGCGAGGATGGTCATCGTTTGTTTCATCCGACACGCGGGATGGCAAGCCTTTCCCCACCAGCACATGTGCCATCTTTAAATTTACCCTACTGTGGGTGCTTGGTGACTATGGGACCCTTTGTTAATTTGTATGTGGTTTAGCTCAAAGTTGTAAGTTATGAATTTTGTCTTATTTTGTTCATATTTTTAAATTGTCCATATGTCATGGTCTGTCGTGCTTTGCTGGTTTAACGGGGCAATTTCAATCCTGTAAATTTTCCTATCCGTAACACTGAGATCTTCTAAGCTTTGCCCTGTTTAGCTTTCAGGTTTGATGGAAAACCTGTGGTCGGTTTAATTTTAATAAAATGAAATCTGGTAGAATATTTGGCATTGCTATCATTCATTCATTTTTTTTTAACAGCTTAATCATAATTAGGGTCGTGGAGAGGCAGGTGCCAATCTCAGCCGACTCTTTGCAAAGGTGGAAACACCCTGGACAGCTCGCCAGGCCATCACAGGGCCAACACTTATACAACCATTCAGACTCACACTCACACCTAGGGGAGATTTGGAACCACCAATTAACCTACTGTGAATGTTTTTGGACTGTGGGCGGAAACGAGAGTGTCCAGAGGAAACCCATGCAAACACAAGGAGAACATGTTGAGCTGGGAAGCATTGCTATCATTTATTCAAAATGACTTGAATTCTCTCTCTCTCATCCTCCCGCCACTGACATTCAGGTCTGGATCGATGCGGGCACTCAAGTGTTCTTTTCTTATGCCATTGGACTTGGAGCCTTGACTGCTCTTAGCAGTTATAACCGTTTCAACAACAACTGTTACAGGTAATTTTCATCTAATGTTAGAACACTGTATTTCACCATCATTCTATTTTTGTTAATGGTTGGCCTTCCCTCTGCTTATCTGTTGAATGATTTGACATTATCAGAATTTGGGTTTTAAGAAACTGTAAGCTTTATTACACTGAAGGACTTTAACACAAGGATCATAGAGGCTAAAAACTTTATTATTTTCACAGAAGCTTACTATGTGTAATGATGCCAAATTGCATATTAAAGTTTTGCATAAATAAAAACTCATATAAATTGTTATTTTAAGTTATTATAATTATTGGCCGGACCCAGAATTGCAAGAGACGGTATACAGTGAAACAGGGACCTTTTATTGACTAGCTGGTGGCACCAAAGAAAGTACACAAAAACAAACACTGGAGATGATGAACAAAATAACAAATAACAAACACTGGGGACTGAGGCCAGTTAGGCTGGCAGAGCACAGAGCAACAACAGTGAACAGGAAAAACTCAAGGTAGTGACTGAGTGAGGCAAAAAAAAAATCTTCTGGCAGAGGTGAAGGAGCAGCTTGTCTTTATAGTGGGTTGATAGACAAGTGGAATCAGGTGTGCATTGCTGAACTCAGTTAGAAGTAGGTAAGACGTACCCATTAGCCACCACCTGCACTGCTAGGGAGAAAACAAAATTAGAATGGGACACATTCACAGATTATGGGTAGATTGTTACAACCTTGTCCTCTTACAATGCCATGATTTAATATCACAAATTAGGCTAACGATGCCAGTGTTAGAGAACTTCTGCTTTGCTTCATCAGCTCTCTCTGCCCCACTTCAACTCAGCCCCAGCAATAACCAACTGGGAGAAACCTCAGTAATAAAGGCAAACACAAATAGTGCCGGGGACCATTTATTCAAGGCTACTAAAGAATTACAGTCGGAAAACAGTATTATAGACAAGAATAGAGAGAGAGAGAGAGAGAGAGAGAGAGAGAGAGAGACATGAGGATGGGCAATGCAGCCGTGAGGATGGGCACAAAGAAGTGTCCACTCTCAAGCCGGTTCCAAGCCCGGATAAATGCAGAGGGTTGCGACAGGAAGGGCATCTGACATAAAACTTTTGCCAAAGTACAGAATGCGAACCATAAATATAAATTTCATACCGGATCGGTCGAGGCCCGGGTTAACAATGACCGCCATCAGTGCTATAACCAACAGGGTGCTGGCGGAAATTGGACTACTGTTGGTCGAAGACGTCAAAGAAGGAAAAGGCGGGAGGCGTGTCCATAGGCAGAGAGAGAAGAGGAAAGGCATGAGTCTCGGACTGAAATAGGGACTTTGAATGTTGGAACTATGGCAGGAAAAGGGAAAGAGCTGGCTGACATGATGCAGAGGAGGAAGGTGGACATACTGTGTGTTCAGGAGACCAGGTGGGAAGGGAGCAAGGCTCGAAGCTTAGGAACAGGGTTTTAGCTGTTTAATCATGGTGTGGATGGAAAGAGAAATGGAGTAGGAGTCATCTTGAAGGAGGGGTATGTCAGGAATGTTCTAGAAGTGAAAAGAGTGTCAGACAGAATGATGAATCTCAAGTTAGAAATTGAAGGTGTGATGTTCAATGTTGTTACTGCTTAGGAAATGAGAGAGAGAAAAGAGTAGAAGAGGTGACCGTTGAGAACCATAAAGTAGCAAAGATTAGTAAGGGTGAAGTGCGTAGGGCATTGAAGAGGATGAAGGTGCCAGAGAGGAACTGTTGTATTGCATAAGGAAGTCTTGAGTACAGAGAAGTATGCTATAGTGGTGCAGGACATGTATGAGAGATGTAAGACAGTGGTGAGGTGTGCTGTCGGTGTGATCGAAGAGTTCAAGGTGGAGGTGGGACTGCATCAAGGGTCAGCTCTGAGCCCCTTCTTGTTTGCTATGGTGAAGGTCAGGCTGACAGACGAGGTTAGACAAGAATCTCCATGGACTATGATGTTTGCCGATGACATTGTGATCTGTAGTGAGAGCAGAGAACAAGTGTAGGAAAATCTAGAGAGGTGAAGGTATGTCCTGGAAAGGAGAGGAATGAAGGTTAGCCTCAGTAAAACAGAATACATGTTTGTGAACGACCCAAGAGGAACGGTGAAGTTATAGAGAGCAGAGATAACGATGGTGGAGGATTTGAAGTACTTGGGCGCAACAGTCCAGAGCAATGGAGAGTGTGGAAAAGAGGTGAAAAAGTGTGTGCAGGCAGGTTGGAATGGTTGGAGAAAAATGTCCGGTGTGATGTGTGATAGGAGAGTATCAGCAAGAATGAAAGGAAAAGTGTATAAGACGGTGATGAGGCCAGCGATGTTATATGGTTTAGAAACAGTGGCACTGGGGAAAAGACAGGAGGCAGAGCTGGACGTAGCAGAGATGAAAATGTTGAGGTTCTCTTTGGGAATAACGAGGATGGATAGGGTCAGGAATGAGCACATCAGAGGGACAGCACATGTAAGAGGTTTTGGAGACAAAGTCAGAGAGGCTAGATTGAGATGGTTTGGACATGTACAGAAGGGGGAAAATAGTGAGTATATTGGTAGTAGGATGCTGAGGTTGGAACTACCAGGCAGAAGGCCTAGAGGAAGACCAAAGAGACGATTCATGGACATGGTGAAGGAGGACATGAAGGCAGTTGGTGTAAGAGAAGAAGATGCAGAGGATAGGGTGAGATGGAGGCAGATGATTCGCTGTGGCGAACCCTGAAGGGAAAAGCCGAAAGGAAAAGAAGTTAGCTACATCACCTTGCATACAGATTTCATGATTAAGCTTTCAGACACAGGCTCCTTCTGTGGTAAATTGCATGTTTGGACATATTTCCATATAAAATCTAATGAATTATGAAGTCAAAAACAATATCGTCTAAAAAGAAATAAACAATTCAAAGTCCTGTGACTTTTAATTTATTTGTTATTTATTTATTTTTTTTCATCAGGGATACATTTGTGTTGGCTCTGATAAACAGTGGCACGAGTTTCTTTGCTGGCTTTGTGGTTTTCTCCATTCTGGGCTTCATGGCTGTTGAGCAGGGTGTGGAAATCTCAAAAGTGGCTGAATCAGGTAAGACTCCCAGAACTGTCATGTGTTTCCAACGCATTCAGTGTGTATAGTGTTTACTCTGGTCTTTCCGGCTGACTTCAGAAGAATTTACCAGAACAGATCGCTGTGCATTATTCCAGGGAAATGTTTACAGTCATATCACTCTGGTACATGTTATTTAACTCTTTGTTAATTTAACTGAAGAAAAAAGTATGAATGTATTATTTGCACTGTAATAAATTGCTTTTCACTCTTCAGAAGAAAAAGCAAAGTCTGAGTAATGATTTATAATACTGAGGTTTATGTTGATGATCTTCTTGACACATTTCCAGTCAGATTTGCAATTATCCTTTAATTGTATTGAGAAAGTTTATTGTACAGGTATACCTGGGCTTACATTGTTATTTGGTTCCAGGAGAGATGATGTTGAAAATTACTTAAATCAAATTAGCTCATCTTTAGGATAGCCTAGGGTAGGAAACGCCAAATATACTTAAGCAGAATGTATATATATATATATATATATATATATATATATATATATATATATATATATACACACACAAAAATATATACCATATACGCCCCCCCCCCCCCCCCAGTGTTTTTGATCTTATGTCTAATCTAACCACCCATGTGTACTGGGAGCAAAATGGTAGATCAAACTTACCAATTTTATTCGATCAGTATCTGTAACGGTAAAATGAGGCATTCACTGCCTGTAAAAGTGAGTTTACATGGTATTTCAAGACCCCCTGCCACTGGGGAATGTCTATAATGTTCATTAGTAACAACACATTTGATCATTCCACTGTGCTTTAAAAAACAGGAAAATATTTTGCTGTGTTCTCTTGGTAAATGTCCAACAAGATGAACCATTAGAAACTGCTACAGCAAAACTATGGGATGCTCTGAATGAATGGAGCGATGAGCCAGATATGGACCTATCAGAAAGTGATGACGAGTATTTTTCCTCCGATTGTCCTGCTCATTAACTTCATAAATTTAAGCACGTTCCTAGCCATGTGGTTTTCAACGTACCATGTGCTAAAGTTGACATTCATGTTGATTGGCTCAATTTTACATTGGGGGAAAATATTTAAAGGAACAGCATCACGAAATATTTTAAAGAACAGCACATTTGTGCCGCTCTGCCGAATGCGGGCTCCACTCACACGCAGCGCGCAGTCGATGCCGGAGCTTTTGAGACGGGGTATTCAAAGCGTACTCCTCTGCTTGACAGATCGGCGGTCTGGACTCAATATTAACTTGTTTCCTTGAGGGATCGGAGGTCCGGATGAGCCGCGTTTTGCTCACATTCGGCAAAGCGTGCCACATTTATTAAACATTTACTGAATTAAACAACTTAAAAAATGAAAAATAAGCTGCAATGAACACTCTCAAAAGAGAGTTAAAGAACACCTGCTTTCTTTCATCTCTGACTGACTCTGAATGCAGTCCTGTGTCTGTCAGGGCAAGTGCGCCACATCTGTACTCAAACCGGTCATAAAAACTGTCTTCATTCCTTATTGTTTCACTTGGTTGTCTAGTCATGGAACCCATGATCATTACCAATGAGCTGTGTTAATAAGATTATAAGATGAGCACTCTTAAATAAACACAGGAAACTCACGAACCAACAGAACAACTCTCCTTTATACGTGACAAACAGGCATGGTTACTATGGAGATTCAGAACATTTTTGATGAACCAATTTTATTTTTTATTAACCTATAAGAAGTGTGTTTTGAACACTTGTTTAGTACTCAACATTCACCTGTTTTCTTAAGTGATCAGCGGGCCAGATGAGCGATGTTTTGCCCTCATTCGGCAGAGCGTGCCACATTTATTAAACATTTACTGAATTAAACAACTTCAAAAATGAAAAATAAGCTGCAATGAGCACTCTCGAAACTCACGAACCAACAGTACAGCTCTCCTTTACGCCTGTGACAAACCAGCTTTATGGGTGCAGTACTATGGAGATTCACCTCCCTCCTGGCCAATGGGAGGCCATTGGGAGGCCAGCGAGGCGGGATGTTGGGAGACAGCCAATGAGAGAGAAACTCGCGCAGTTTGATTGTTTGAGTGGCACGTTTTAATGTTTGAGTATTGCGTTTGAATTTTTGAATGGTGCATTTGGCACTTTTCATAAGAAGTTGTTTCGTTTACAGAGGACAAAAATTTAGGAAAATGTATTCAGAGGTTTTCGCTTTTGTAAGTAGACGGCCGACTGTGTATATAATATATATATATATATATATATATATATATATATATATATATATAAGGCCAAGGCAATGTGTGACCATGATGTGGCGATGAGATATGGGCAAGGGTTGGAGGAGACCTGCTGGCGTACGGTGGGATGACTTGTTTCTGGCAGAGGTGGCACAGGCTGTGTCAAACTCCCTGGTGTCGGCTTCTATGGTAGGCCACCAGAAGTGGTGTTGAAGGAGGAAAAGTGTCTAGTGAACCCTGGGGTTGCAAGCCAGTTTAAACGCGTGTCCTCACTGTACCACTGGAGTTCTGGCAGGTGGAGGAACATATAACCATCCCTGGGGACACCCGTCAGGCTCTGGTTCCCCTTGCTGTGCATTCTGGACCAGGCGTTCCACCTCCCACTTTGCCACTCCAAGCCCACAGGAAGCGGGCAAGATGGTTTCTGTGGTGGTGTCTTCCCCTGGGGAGAACTGTAGGGAGAGAGCATCTGGTTTAATGTTTCACAAGCCGGGACAGTATGTGAGGGTAAAGTTGAATCTCCCCAGGTAGAGGGACCATCGTGCCTCTCGGAAGTTCAACCTCTTGGCCGGACAAAGGTAGGACAGATTTTTGTGGTCTATCCAGACAATGAAGGGGTGCAAAGCTCCTTTCAACCAGTGCCGCCACTCTTGAAGTGCCAGGACCATGCGTCTTGACTGATGTTAGCTGCGTGAAGGGGCAGCTAGGCGGCTATAGTCCCGTATGAATCTCCTGTAAAAGTTGGCAAACCCCAGAAACCTCTGTAGCTGTTTCCGCTAGAACTGGCCACTCTGCCACCGCCTTCACCTTCCCTGGATCTGGTTTGAAGGAGACTGTGGAGACATGAAACTCAGATTTCTCAGCTTCGATGTACAATTTATTCTCGAGGAGCCTCTTTAGACCATTCTTACGTGACGGACATGCTTGTCGTGGTCCTCGAAGATGATCAGAATGCCACCAAGGTACACAAACACAAACCGGTTCAGCATGTATCAGAGTACGTCATTTACCAATGTTTGGAAAACCACCAGATGTTAGTTAAAATGAAAAACATCACCAGGTATTTAAAGTGCCCCAGGTGAGTGTTAAAAGTGGTTTTCCATTCATCTACCTCCTGAATCTGGACTTGGTGGTAAGCATTTCCTTGGTCTAGTTTTGAGAAAATGGTGGCGGCATTGAGAGGGGTGAAGGCCGAGTGGATGAAAGGATGGGGGTTATTGTTTTTTATGGTGATTCTGTTGAGTCCTGTGTAATCGATGCAGGCTTTTAGAGTTTTGTCTTTTTTTTTCAACAATAGAAAAAGCCGGCGCCAAGCAGTGATGCTGAGGGCCGGTTAAGGCCTGCCGCCAGCGATTCGGTAATGTACCTTTCCATAGCCTCCCTCTCAGGCTTTGAGAAGTTATATAGTCATATGGCAGGTGCAGTGGCAGTGAAAGGGCTTGATCCTTACTGAATTCCTTTTTTAGGTCATGATACTCTCTTGGGACGCCAGTCAAATCAATCTTCTCTGGCATGACTGGGGTTTGTAAAACTTGGCCAGTAGGCAGTGTTGGTAGCACTCTAACTGCATATTGTGAGTGTGGACCAGTCTATGTGTGTGTTATGTGCTTGTAACTATGGTCACCCCAACATCACTGGAGTGAGAGGGGCTGAAATAACGAACAATTCCAAAAATTTGCGGTGGTTTCCACATAAACTTATCTTGACAGCCTCCGTTTTGTGCATGACGCAATCGATGAGTCAGCCGTCTATGGCTACCACCTCTTTAGGGATTTGTGTGTGTGTGTGTGTGTGGGGGGGGAGTGTTGGCTGTGATAATTCGAAAACTAATGCAGGGATTTTAATGTAATTTTAACAATTTGGGCTTGATCTGGTTATGGATCCATTGCAGTTTAAAAGGATTTTTCATCATTGCGTGATAGGATGAAGAGGCAGAAATCACCCAGCATGCGCTAGAAGAAAAATACAGAGCTCAAAAATAATTGTGGAGCAGGCCAAAAGGGAAATCATAATTCTTTATTATTTGCAACTATCACTAATGTTGCTTTACGGGTAAGTGGTGGCCTGGTGGTAAAGGGCGCTGGATCGTTGATCCTAAGTTTGGGGGTTCGAGTCCCACTTTCCATAAGGTTGTTCCTCTCCCCCAGTGCAGCTAACTGGGTTATCAAAGGTCAGCCATCTCTCTCACTGTCTATGGTGAGAGGCATGCAAAAGAACCATTGCTGACTTTTGTAAAGAGGAGCTGCATAGCCATCAGTGTGTTTCTGCCCCTTGCTAAAGGGCTGTGTCAGGAAGGGCATCTGACGTAAAAACCTATGCCAAATCAAACATGCGAATCAGATGATTCGCTGTGGCAACCTCTGAGAACGGGAATAGCCGAAAGGAAAAGAAGATGAAGACTTTTTGTACACCGGGAGATGATGGAGCTTAACCAGTGCCGAGTCAGTAAAGTTGTCGTCGGTGCCAATGAATACTCAAACTGGGTGGGTTTGATGTGCGGAGTGCAGCATACCTTGAATCTGAAGGCACTTCCTGGGAGTTGGGGAGGATTGACTCACCACCACCCCTCTCCTGGCTGGCGAACATGGCACCGCAGGAGACTGGGTGAGGTAATGGCATTTCTCGGAGCAGTAGATTCCGAGGCAGTTGGCGAGTCCTCGGTGTCGTTCTTCCGATGTAAGCTTGGTAAACTGCATGGGCTCATTGTGGTCTCCTTTGTGGAAAGGTGGAAAGAGTCCAAGGAGGTTCGGAATCAGGTGGAATCATCTCTAGCACGAACTGATAATAACAGGAGCGCAAATCAGGGGTATGGGTGGCAAAGGCTAATGCCCCCAACGAGGCTTGATCTGTGAGCAAGCTCATGATAAAGGCAGTCTTGGCTTGGTCCATGGCGTAGGTGAGCGGCCGCTGACTGAAGATGAGGGAGCACTGGTGAAGGAACTGAGCGCATGTACCGATCCTGCCTGAGTACCTTGCTGGTGTGGGGATGCTCGGAGCGCATGATGAGCAGGGCTGGTGATGCTGCCGGTACGGAGAGCAAAGGGTCGGTGGGTGGAGTTCAGGCAGTGAGTTGGATAGCGATAGTGTCCATCCTAACTCCAAGCTGAGCAATGCTGGTGGTCAATTTTTGGAGGCTGTCCAAAACACGGTGCAGAGTGGAGTCGTGCTGGCCCAACAGGAGTCCCTAGCTGGACAATGCCTGCTTGAGTTGCTCGGTCTCTGCTGGATCCATGTGGCCAGAAGATTCTGTAACGTAATGAACTTTCAGCTGGACCTAGAATGCAGGACATAGTGTGAGATGTCACAGAGTCGATTTATTATTCAAAGGGGAAGCACTTAAGCAGAGCGCAAACACAGTAACTACTGGTGACGAAGAGAAACACAATAAACATTAAGCACTGGGAAACCACGGTGCTGGAAACTGGTCGAGCACAGAGGCAACAATTTTCTGGTGCAGAGGTGAGCGTGCGGCTTGTCTTTATAGGGAGTAGATGAGAGGAGTGAATTCAGGTGTGCACTGCTGCAGTCAGCCCGAGCAGGTCAGCCACGCCCCTCAGCCAAAGCCTGCACCATGGGAGAAAACAGTTAGAGAACAGAGCCGCCAAAATCAAAGTCTGCCAAAAAGACAGACCATAACAGTAGGCTTTTTGTGCAGATTGTCATTGAAAGCCTCAGAATGTTAATTGAGAAGTACAGAGAAGGTCAGAGGGAGCTGCATTGTGCCTTTGTGGATCTGAAGAAAGCATATGACAGGGTGCCGAGAGAGGAACTGTCATTGTGGCAGAAGAGTTCAAGGTGGAGGTGGGACTGCATCAGGGATCAGCTCTGAGCCACTTCATGTTTGCTATGGTGATGGACAGGCTGACAGACGAGGTGAGACAAGAATCTCCATAAACTGTATGTTTGCAGATGACATTGTGATCAATAGCGAGAGCAGAGAACAAGTGTAGGAAAATCTAGAGAGGTGGAGGTATACCCTGGAAAGGAGAGGAATAAAAGTTAGCCTCAGTAAGACAGAATACATGTGTGTGAATGAGAAGGACCCAAGAGGAACGGTGAGGTTACAGGGAGAAGAGATAAGAAAGGTGGAGGATTTTAAGTACTTAGGCTCAACAATCCAGACCAATTGGAGAGTGTGGAAAAGAGGTGAAGAAGCGTGTGCAGGCAGGCTGGAATGGTTGGAGAAAAGTGTCTGGTGTGATGTGTGATAGGAAGGTATCAGCAAGAGTGAAAGGAAAAATGTAGAAGACGGTGATGAGGCCAGCGATGTTGTATGGTTTAGAAACAGTGGCACTGAGGAAAAGACAGGAGGCAGAGCTGGAGGTAGCAGAGATGAAAATGTTGAGGTTCTCTTTGGAAGTATTGAGGATGGATAGGATCAGGAATGAGCACATCAGAGGGACAGCACATGTAAGAGGTTTTGGAGACAAAGTCAGAGAGGCTAGATTGAGATGGTTTGGACATGTACAGAGGAGGGATAGTGAATATATTGGTAGTAGGATGCTGAGGTTGGAACTATCAGACAGAAGGCCGAGAGCAAAGAGATTTATGGATGTGGTGAAGGAGAACATGAAGATAGTTGGTGTAAGAGAAGAAGATGCAGAGGATAGGGTGAGATGGAGGCAGATGATTTGCTGTGGCAGCCCCTGACGGGACCAGCCAAAAGGAAAAGAAGAAGTTTTTCATTGAAAGCCTCAACAACTGCCCTTAGACCTTCATTATAAATGAATAAACGGGTTGTTCAGTCTTTCTCCAATGCAGCAAAATGTACCGAAGATCTTGTTCAAGTTCATCACATACTCACTACAGATTTTGAGATAGAGATTAGAATTAAAAGAAAGGGAAAATTCTTGCGACCCTAATTCAGATTAAGTGGTTCAGAAGATGAATGGATGACAAAATGAAAAGTCGACCAAGCTTTGCTTGAACTAAATCTTTAGGAAAGTCATTTCCTTAGACTGAGCAACCACTGGATTTTCATCCAATTAAATAAAGATTAAAATCAGCTCCCATGGAATCACTGAACAAGCATTAAAAAACCAATTTGTGTTCTACTTTAAACAGGTTGTATAAACTGTATAATTTTGATTGTACAATAACTAGCGAGAACACTTTGTTTTAATTGGTTAAGCCGAATTAAACCCACTTATACCACAGCACTGGTCTAGGCTGTCAGGTCCTGATTAACTTCCAAATACAAGGTAAAACAAAGGTTTATAGTGTATGTAGCTTACGCTATTATCGAAATAGTAAGTTTTAGTGGTCTACAGTTGCAGCTAATACTCGGGGACTTCAATGATTGGCGTGTCAATCATCTAAACGAACTAGTTTATTAGTTTATACGATACAGGAATGGCATGATCTGATTGCTCCATTATCCCAAGGTTAAAAACATTAGTCTGAGTGGATAATGCTTCAATAAAAACAATGGGCACGGTTTGTCATGGTCGCTTTAAGTAGGCAGCACTGTAATTATGACACATAAAAAACGAAGTATAACCATGGAACATTTTTTTTAGTTTGCCTTGTTTTTTTCTGTGTAGTACATGGAACAAATTTTAATGAGTATAAAACATGCTGTTATAAAGTGCAATTTACTTAAGCTTCCATGTGGTGTATATAAAATTGCAAATGTTTTTTAAAAAGACACCTGCACAGTGCTTAGCACTGCTTCTAATGCGTCGAGCTCATGTCACCTGCTTCTGTAATAGTTCAAATATGTTCAAATCAACTGTAAAATTATTATTATTATTTTTGATGTTCCTATGCAGTACATACTAAAGTATTTCTGTTTATTCAGCCTGGGCTCGGTGGATGTTCTCAAAGTTCCATCTCGGGAGTATTTTGCCATGTCCACTTCACCTTTTTTTTCCAAAATAATTGTTTATTATAAAGGAATTAAAATTTTGATATTATTTATTGAACATATGGAGACTTTGCTTGCAAGGAGACATTTATTTATCATTAAAGAAAGGAGTCTCCATGTCAGTGATTCGTAACAGATGATGAAGTTTTCAGTACTTAATGATTTATGGTTCTCTACAACCTGATAAGCTAAATGTGTTTTGTCTAATTATGTTAAAAGACAAAATCAAAGTGACTGTGAGTGGATGCTAGGAACACAGCCTATGTTGACCACAGCTGATGGTTATTTTCCTTTAATCACACACTGAAGTTATTTTTAACAAAAACACTGTTCAATACCTAATGTGTTCTAATTCAAAGACGTGTTTGCACCCTCCCCCTTTTCCAAAATTGAAGCATTAACCAGCCCAGTAAAACACTGTTTGAGTGGACTTTCTGATTGTGAATCTGAACACTGCTATCTCTAAAAAAAAAAAAAAAAAGCAGCTCAACAGAAAATACTTTCATCTAGATGTAGCTTCATCTCTCTTTTCCTCTGTCACTTCTTCTCATGCTTTCTCTCTCTCTGTCTCTCTCTCTCTCTGTGAAGTTAGTGTTGTATGTACATATGCTGGTGCCTGTTGTGGCCCACCCCTAGGTCAGTGTCATGACCGTGTCTTATGCTACTCTCCTGCTCGCAGGGCCGGGCCTGGCATTCATCGCGTACCCCAAAGCTGTGTTGATGATGCCTGTGGCACCGTTCTGGGCTGTGCTCTTCTTCTTGATGTTGCTGATGCTGGGGCTGGATAGTCAGGTAGGACCTGCATGGACATGTGGTGGGGGTTTAACATGAAGCTTGTGCTTCATTGCCACCCTGGTGTTCGGCTCACTGTTTAGCAATTTGCTAGACGTAATACTGTAATACAATTAATGGGTTTCATCAGTGCAAGGTAATTCAACAACTAAACCACATGCTACTATAGTATGCCATGAAAATCTTCATCGAGTTTGTTGTTTTTGTGGTTCCAGGTGGTAAATGGTGAGGTTTGATCTGTGGTTTTGTGTGTTTAATTTGCTTTGATTATAAACCCAATCATGTATCGAAGTGTTTTAGCACAGACCTCTTACATTTCCTCGATAGGCCTGGAGGTAGCACCAGCAGTCAGTCTGTATCGCATGTGATTTGAGGTATTGTGTCTCTTCGTGCAGTTTGTTGGAGTGGAAGGATTTGTAACTGGTATCATGGATCTGCTGCCTTCAAAGTTTAACAAGCGCGAAGTTGTTGTGGCAACCTGCTGCCTATTGTGTTTTGCTATCGGTCTCTCCATGGTTACACAGGTATGTGAATAAAAGAAAAGCTGAATTTTTTAACCTGTGCACAATTTTCTTCTTTGTTTCATTTCCATTTTTAACAAGAGGAAATAAAAACAATTGAGATCGGTCCAGTATTGAGTGAGGACACTGCAACCAGCACCCCCAACACTGCTATACACTGTAATCCTATGGGGCAAACATTCATCCACCATTCATTTTCTGAACCGCTTAAGTATAATTAGGGTTGCTGGGAGGCTGGTGCCCTTCTCAGCTGACTCTGCGCAATGGCAGGGTGCACCCTGGACAGCTTGCCAGGCCAACACTCGCACAACAATTGATACACAAATTCACCTCGGGGCATTTTGGAACATCCAGTTAACCTACTGTGCATGTTTTTGCACTATGGGAGAAAACCTGCATACCCAGAGGAAACCCACGCAAGCACGGGGAGAAAATGCAAACTCGACTCAGGAACACCTGAGCTGGGACTTAAACCTGGGACCTTCTTACTGTGAGGCAGACGTGCTAACCACTACACCACCATGCTGGCCCATGGGGCAAACAACCGTAGCAAAATAAATGGTTTTGTTTTTTTTTCTTTACTACCATGATCATAGTCTTATTTAAAGTCTCTAACAGCATGGAATGGATCTCTACAGTGATACACCTGCAGCTCTTCACCTCAATATTATAGAAATGGCATCTAATGGCATCTTGACCTTGTTTTTACGACTTGTGGGGATGTCTTCAGGATTTCTGTATCACTGTATATGACGTTATACGATGCCAACAACGGTACACGAAATCTGACTGGAGACACGTAGGCAATCTAGACTGGGGTGTCTCGGAGTAGTAACTTCGCTGTTATCTTGCTCCATTGTGTGCCATGATCTTTAGTAGCTTCAGGGAAGTATTTAGTGTTTTCTTGAAGAAGTATACAGTGCGGCGGCGACTGACGACCTATGCGAGTTACGTCTGATCGACTTTACAACCGCAAAAGTGCAGTGCATCTGCGGACTGATGTTTTTACATGTCTATTTGTGTTTGCTTGCCAGCTGTGCTTGGCTTTGTGGAAATGAGCTGATCAAAATGAGGGACATTTATCTCTTTACTCAAAAACAACACACGCTGTCTGTGGCTGTTGTTATAATCCAATAAAATTAGCGTTTGAAGGTATTGGACCTGCGCACAACTGGAGTTCAGAAAGGATTGGCTCTCCGCTGCACGCCACAGTGACGTGGAATTGAAAATAGATGTATAGATTAAAATGTGCGACATGTATTCATCCGTTTTTATTTGGCATGAGTGTTTTTGGATGGAAAAGGCGACATACGACCAGATCGCTTTACGACCGGTCTGCCGGAACCAAAAGCGGTCGTAAGTGGACGACTCACTGTACATGAAAACTATCCGAAGGGATAAACTGTTTGCCAAGTACCATGAAGTACAGAAAGCCTGTCGGAAAGCCCTTGTTTGTATGACGTGATGGGGCACTGTGTCAGTGCAGGTCAATTTCTTCAGTTTATTTACAGTTATTGAGGTAAATATATACAGGTTTATCTCTCGAAATTATTCCCATGCTGTCAGACGTTTTTAATCCCACTGTACCTCTGCCCTGTGGGGTTATGCCATTTTCCCGTCAAGATTACAGCATGCTTATTCGATACTGGACTGCATGTAGTAATTTTTGTTCAAAATACCAATAAATAAATGGAACAAAAAATGATTTATTAAGCAAACATTTCAGCCAACATTCAAAGTTTTTATTTATTGAACAATGTTGTTTCTGCAGACACATGACAACGGATTAATTCATTCTTTTGCTGAACCAATTAATCCTATTATGGTTGTAAGGAGGGTGTGCCTATCTCAGCCAATACCATGAACATATTTCCAGATCAGTACAGGGCCAACATACACACAACCATTTCCATTCACATATCTTGGGTGAATTTGGAACTATTCGTTAGCCTAATGTAAATGTCTTTGGCCTGTGGGAGGAAACCAACGTCCCCAGAGGAAACCCATATAAAAGCACAGGGACCACATTCAAACTCCACACAGAAACGCCCGAGCCCATGACTCAAACCCAGGACCTTCTGCTTTGAGGTTGACTTGCTTACAGCTACATCACCGTAAAGTCCATAATACACCATGCTTGTGCAAACTGTTATGATCATTTATGTCAAACATCATTATGAATTTTATTATATAGAAGCTGTGTGAGGATTGTTTAAGAATTTTTGTTGTTGTTGTAGACTTTATTAATTACAAGCCAATGTAGAAGATATTACTTTTTAATTTGTGTGTGTGTGTGTGTGTGTGTGTGTGTGTGTGTCTAGGGAGGGATGTACGTCTTCCAGCTTTTTGACTATTACTCAGCCAGTGGAATGACCCTATTGTGGCAGGCATTCTGGGAATGCGTGGTTGTCGCCTGGGTTTATGGTAAACCTCACCAACACCACATAAAGTAGAATAGCATTTCAAACCACAGCACTGTTTAACATTCAGCTATTTTCACTTAATAATTTTTATATAACAGGAGCTCTAACACTGCTGGCTCCAGAATTTTTAATGCATGCTGCACGATAAAGTGATGTGTCTGTTTGTATACGTTATCATTTCCTCAGTAACAGTTAAGCCAAGAGCAGACACTTCAATTAACATCTCGCTCACTCGCGCTGTCTCTTGCTCTCTCGCTTGCTCTTTCTTGCTCTCTCTCTCTCTCTCTCTCTCTCTCTCTCTCGGTTAGTAAACGGTTTTATATTATGGATATAATGAGAGTTTTTTTATGGAGATGAGTCGGTTTAAGATGACTCTCCACTGACATTGGGGCCGGTGGTGTAGAGGTTAGGGTGCTGCGCTCATGATCGGGAGGTTGTGAGTTCAAATCCCACTGAGACCCTCACTGTGCTAAGTCCCCTGGACAAGGTCTCAACCACAAATATGCCTCTGTTCACCCAGCAGTATAAATGGGTACCAGTAAAATAAACTGGGAAGGTAACCTGCGATGGACCAGCGTCCCATCCAGGGGGAGTTGAACTCCTGGTCACTTCATGCTATGGAAACCGGGGATAAGTACCAGCCCGATGAGCCACGAGGCTAAGCCACTAGGCTCTGGTGTAAAAACCCAACAGACTTACCTCCTCTCCACTGACATTAGGTAAAGTCTTTAGGACAACAAACTTTGTCATTCATTCATTTTCTGAACCGCTTAATCCTAATTAAGGTCGCGGAGGGGCTGGTGCCCATCTCAGCCGACTCTGGGCAAGGGCAGGATACACCCTGGACAGCTCGCCAGGCCATTGCAGGGCTGACACTCACACTCATACTTGCACTCTTACTGGAAATCTGGAAAACATGGTACACATCATGGAACACGTACAAAGTTAGGAGTAGCTAATTATTTTCATTCATCTTCTCAGCTACTTAAATCCTAATTAGGGTCACAGGGAGGCTCGCACCAATCTCAGCTAATTATGGGTGGAGGTGGGGTACACCCTAAATAGCTGACCAGGCCATCACAGGGCCACACTGCTACAGCCATTCACATTTTCACCTAGGGGTGATTTGGAAAAGCTGATCAGTCTAGCGTGCATGTTTTTGGACTGTGGAAGGAAAGAGGAGGACCCTGAAGAAACCCTTGCAAGCACAGGAAAAACATGCCGATGAACTCCACAAAAAATGCCCGAGCTGGGAATCAAACGCAATCTCGCTGTGAGGCAGATGTGCTACCCACTATGCCACAGTTCCAACATCGGTACACTTGTCTACAATGATACACATTGGTGTATATCTGAGAACATCAGTAGTGATCAGTAACAAAAATTGAAGCAACATGAGGTAACATCTGTGCAAATTAGAGATCCATACAGGTATGTGTCATAACATTGGATGAAACATCAGAATAACATTGGTATAGATTGGAGAACATCAGCAAATCTTGGAATAGAATTTACTGCGACATATGCCTAACATCTCAGTATGATCATCTCATATTGGTGTTATGATAGGAAGAGTGTGAGTTTACCTTCTTAACATAACGAGAGAGAAAACAAGAGGAAAATGACAGAGCAACTATAGCTGTACAAGTACAAGCTCTCATGGTTTACCTGTTAAAGTATTAAAGTCAGGGAAGTGGTGGCCTGGTGGTAGAGGTGCTGGATCATTGATGCTAAGGGTGGGGTTGCAAACCCCACTCTGCATGGGTTGTCACTGCCCCTCCCCCAGTGCAGCGAACCGGGTTTTCAAAGGCCGGCCATGTCTCTCACTGTCTATGGTGTGAGGTTCATGTAAAAGAACCATTTCTGACTTTGAACAAGAGGAGCTGCAAAGTTGTCAGCGAGTTGCTACCCTGCGATGGCCCGGCAAGCTGTCCAGGGTGTACTCTGCCCTCGCCCAAAGTTGGCTGGGATGGGCGCCAGCCTCCCTGTGACCCCCAATTAGGATTAAGCGGTTACAGAAAATGAATGAGTATTAAAATTTGTCAACTGTGTGTGTGTGTGTGTGTGTGTGTGTGTGTGTGTGTGTGTGTGTGTGTGTGTGTGTATGTGTGTGTAGGTGCTGATAAATTTATGGATGACATTGCCCGTATGATCGGTTACCGGCCTTTCTTCTGGATGAAGTGGTGCTTGTTGTTTCTTACTCCATGTATTTGCATGGTGAGAGATCACCCACCACCACCACCACCACCCAGATCCTACAGAATGGAGAGAAACTACAATACCTGTTGTACAATAATATTGTAGTTTTTTTATGCGTAAGCGTCGGATTGTCTTGTGTGCATATCATATGCTGTAAGATTCCATGATGGCAGTTCACTGTGAAGATGAACGTGTTATGAGTAGTGAATTGTTCATATATATATATATATATATATATATATATATATATATATATATATATATATAATAATATCCAGAGTCAAAACTCTTGACATGTTAGTGCTAAATGACTCAGATTAATTGTTAAAGAAATTAATACACATTCTGTTGCTTTAATCGATCGTTTGATTGAAAATGTACTTCGGGTGCCTTACTACATCCTAATCAACCGTATTTTCTAGTAGGGCAATGGCTACACCTGGGTACCTGCATGCAGGCTGGGTGTTTCATAGTCGGGGAGGGAGGACCATTTCTCGTCCACCCAGTGCCCATAGTTGTGTAAGCGCAGTCCTCAGGAAAAAGACCCTGGCCAATTGCTGTGTCCGAACTGGTAGCTGCACGTTTTGGTTTCCACACCTGCCACTGATGCTTGTATTCAGAAAGAGTGAGTGGCTATGGGACTGCATACCTCACTGTGACCTAAATCATCATGACCATGATTTACAATCACCAGAAGAAGGAAGACTCTTGCTCCTTCTGACTTACTCCATCTAATTCCCTAAACAAACATTTTCTTTCAAGGAAAAATCTAGATTCCTGCTAGAGTTCTTTACCATATAGTACTGGGCCGGTCTTCCTGTCGGCGGGAGGTACTACATGCAGCACCACACATCTGTAGAACGTGATTTCTGTGGGGCCTAGGAAAGCCTGAGTACGTACTTTGTGCTGATAACTAAGTTGGGGTTTGATGAGTTCAGCGATCGTGCAAGTTTATCCTTGAACACCATCTGCTCTGATCATTAACAGACGAGTCCCACCATAATGCCATCTTACACGATTCTTAATGCATGCTTATGTAAAGAGTGTGTAGCGGTCATGTCTCTCGCATTAATAAGCTGGCCACATGCACGCACACGCGCACATTCACACACACACACACACACATGCACATGCACATGCATGCACACACAATATGGAATTAACTGACTGGTATTCTCTTTCTACGTCAAAGGGAATATTTGTGTTCCACCTGGTGAACTACAAGCCTCTTATCTACAACAATGTGTACGAGTACCCGTGGTGGGGGGAGGTAGTTGGATGGTGTATGGCTCTCTCCTCCATGCTCTGCATCCCGATTAGTGTCATCTACAAACTCCTTATGGCCAAAGGATCCTTCTCACAGGTACATCTGACATATACTGTGCGATTTGTTTGGAGCCCAAATGCACTTTTACTATACAGCAGGCTCAAGGTTTTATTAACTTCTTCAGCAATTTTCAGGATTATCTTCACGTACTGTACTGCAGGTTTTTGGTTATTATGGCCAAGAATTTCAGTGCAGACAAATGAATATTGGAATGGGGCAACTGTAGAAAACTCAATGTGAGATATTGAGATTTGAAATAAACTTATTCATTCATTCATTTTCTGAACCACATAATCCTAATTCAGGTCACGGGGACACTGGTGCCCATCTGGGCGAGGGCAGAGTACACCCTGGACACCTCGCCATGCCCTATAATGATAGGGCAGAAACACAGCTAAAAGCTCCCCAGCTGCTCCTGATGAAAGTCAGCAATGATTCTTTTATGAACCTCAAACCACAGACACTGAGTAAAATGGCTGGCCTTTGAGATCCCTGTTACTGCACTTGGGGAACAGCAGTGACAACCTGACCTGGGGATCAGTAATCCAGCACCTTACCACTGGGCACCACTGCACCGAAATTTAAATGTAAAAATAAATAAATCAATATTTTTTTTCAGCTGATATGGGCGCCACTCTCCCCACAACCCTAATCAGGGTTTCAGAAAATTTGAATCATCTAATTAGGTGGTTCAGAAAATGAATACATAAATGAATAAGTGATAGATCATGACAAAGATAACTTTCATCCCAAGTCAAAATCCTCAAGTCTGAACATATCTTCCACCACTTTGAGCCATTTGGATGAGTTTTGCATTTGGGTCAGCAGTTTCCTACTGACTCAGTGCCATGAAAAGGAAACCAGTGTAATTCAGATGAGTGGGCTAATGGCACTATAAATAGAACCCAGTGACTGTTGAGTCCATGCACGCAGACTGGTGTACAGGAAAGCATGTCGGGTCTCTTGGTGGAAAAGGTGTTGATGAGGCTGACTGAATAGGGCATCTGTCAAAATCCATTTACGTATTCATTTTCTGAACCATTTGATCCTATTGGGCTCACAAGAAGGAAATCGGGGCAGACCATGAACAGCCCACCAGTCCACAACAGAACCAACACACACTTAACCATTTACAACAGCCAGTTAGCCTGATCTGCATGTATTTGGACTGTTAAGAGGAAACCAGTGCAGTTCAAGGAAACCCACGCAAGCACAGAGAACAAGCAAGCTCCACACAGGAAATGCCCTCGCTGAGCCTAGGACCGAGAAGGTCCAACCCAGGACCTTCATGCTGTGGAAAGCTTCTTCTTTTTTATTTTAATCAAACCTATAGCAAACCTCAGGAATAGCAAAGCTTACAGTTATTTAAACTCCAGCTTCAAAAGATGGATGAGGAAGAACTCGTTCATGAGCGCTGAGCCTTCCAGATTAGGAAGAGGAGAGAACCAAACCGAGCCTCTGAAATTGATTCCTGTACTGTAGGAGAAAAAATGCTTTATCTTAATATTAAAAATATCCCCTATCAAGGACAGAGCTATTCTTTCGTTCCTGGTTTATTTATTGTGCACTGCCTGGTGACGAAGTATCTGAGTTTATATTTGAGTAAGAGCTTTTCTCTTTTCTTCCAAGGAACAATGTGCAGTGGGGAGGATCGTGAGGATGATAGTCATTCAAGTAGATGCAGCAGGTTAACGGCAGCATAGCTGGAGCTTACATATAATCCATCATTTGAGCTGTGTGTCTGTTTTTCTCCTTGATTTGTAGCGCTGGAAGAGCCTGACCAAACCTGTGTGGGCTGCACATCATCTGCAGTACATGGTACCTGATGCGGATATCAGAAGCCTGTCATCACTGTCCCCAGGCACCGAGGACAATAAGGTCATCATCGAGAGCCACATGTAGCCACGGCACTGGAGAAACACAAGTGGATAATGGTGCTGCCAGTATTCCAGTTCAGTTTTTAAACTTTCCTGGGGGGGTTAAAAAAAAACGTATATACACATACACCTAGATTTACACCTTATAGCTGTGAGAACATATCTACATGATGCCGATGAGTTTCGTTTCATTTCATTCACTTAATCGGGTGGAATTCTGCACATTACGACATACACTATTAGCTTGTCCTTTTTTTCCGTGGGAGATGCTTAGCATGGGAGGAGTCAAGCTTGGTATACAGTAGGCCCTTGACTATTCGCGGTTTTGCACTCATGGTTTGCATATTCGCGGATTGCCGAGCAACTGTCACGTGATTCAAATTCAGCCAATGGTTGTCCTCCTTCCTGCTGATTGGTTGAGATGATGCAATGCCCCCTTTTCCTCATTCGCGCACACTTTGTGCCTGTGCTTTTTAAGTGTGTGTTTTTAATTACTGTTAAGATCCATCATGCCACCCAAACGCTGCACACCTCCTCAGGCTTCTGGTAAGGCGCCGAAGTGCCAGAAAAAGGTATGAACTTCATGAAAAAGTAGAACTACTTGATAGGATTCAGGAAGGCAAATGTTTTGCTGCAGAAGTGCTAAGAAGGTGAATGTCGTATGAAACAAGGTCATCATCAGAATGGAACGTGCCTTAGTATTCTGGATACTTCTAGTTCAGGGGTCGGCAAACTTTGCCATTCAAAGAGCCATTTGGACCCGTCTTCCACATTAAAGAAAACACTGGGAGACACACATCCTTTTTTGACATTTAAAATCAAATAATACGGCATATGTTTTTTTTCCCTTTTTCCTTCATGTTAATGTAAAACAACAATGTGTTGCATTGATTTAAACAAGTGCAGCGACAAATAAATGACAATTCTGCTTGCAACATTTTTATATATATATAAATTTATATATAAAATCGCGAGCCTCCCTGCGATCCTAATTAGGATTAAAGGGTTCAGAAAATGAATGAATGTGTTCGAGTCCTTCTTGTATTTTTATAAAGAAAAAGAATATCTATCCCACGAAGCAAGGGACGGGCTGCAGCCAGATGTGTTAACGGGTTGGGGAGTCTACCTCACCATCCCTTCGTGGGATTTTCTTTTTCTTTATTTGTCATTTTAATGTTGTTTTGTCATAGTTTTAATTTCCAAAAATGACAGCAACACAGAAAAGTATACAAAGACTTATTTTAAAAAGGAGCCTGCTTAACATTCTTTTAAATAAATATTAATGCTTAATGCTGCACTGACGACCCATTCTCAGAGTGAATGACGACTTTCTGTGTGCGGGCGGGTCCGATACCTTAAAACTCTAATTTTATTGGACTCGCACGCTGCAGTGTTTATGTGACAGGAAGCGCATCCCAAGTTTTGGCAATCAACTGCTCTGCGGGTTGAAGTTTTTCCATGTCTGTCCATTTGTGTTTGCTTGCTAGCTGTGCGTGGCTTCGTGGAAATGAGCCGATCAAAACAAGGGAAATTTATCTCTTTAGGCAGTCTGTGGCTATTGCTATAATCCAATAAAATTAGAGTTTGAAGGTATCGGACCCGCCCACACAATGGAGTACAGGAAGGATTGGCTTCCTGCTGCACCACAGTGGCATGGAATTGAAAGTAGATGTATAGATTTTAGTGCGCGAGATTTATTCATCTGTTTTTGTTTGGCATGAGTGTATTTGGATGGAAAGTCAACATACGATCAGATCGCTTTAGGACTGGTCTGTCGGAACCAAAAGTGGTTGTAAGTCGACAACTGTCTGTACTCAGTTCGTGTCCTTTAATATATAAAATAAACACAATAACTATATATATATATATATATATATATATATATAGTAAAAATAAAAGGACAGGGCAAAGACTTTCTATTGAAACTTCATTTTCACTACAGATCTGTTTTGAGGGGTGGTGAAACCATCCTCTCTCTCTTCAGGGGATTACAGAAGAAAGTCTAATCACCTGAAGAGAGAGGATGATTTCACCACCCCTCAAAACAGATCTGGAGTGAAAATGAAATTTCAATAGAAAGTCTTTGCCCTGTCCTTTTATTTTGACTTATATTTTTACTTATATTTGCTCTACGAAAAAGTATTCAGCACTCTCTTACGGAAGGATCTACTCAAAAAAAAAAAAAAAAAAAAAAAAAAAAACTAAAAAAAAAAAAATATATATATATATATACACAGGTCCTTCTCAAAAAATTAGCATATTGTGAAAAAGTTCATTATTTTCTGTAATGTACTGATAAACATTAAACTTTCATATATTTTGGTTTCATTACACACAACTGAAGTAGTTAAAGCCTTTTATTGTTTTAATATTGATCATTTTGGCAAAAAAGTAAAGAAAAACCAAAAATTCCTATCTCAAAAAATTAGCATATTTCATCCGACCAATAAAAAAAGTGAAAAAAGCAAAAAAAGTGTTTTTAATACAAAAAAATTCAACCTTCAAATAATTATGTTCAGTTATGCACTCAATACTTGGTCGGGAATCCTTTTGCAGAAATGACTGCTTCAATGCGGAGTGGCATGGAGCCAATCAGCCTGTGGCACTGCTGAGGTGTTACGGAGGCCCAGGATGCTTCGATAGCGGCCTTAAGCTCATCCACAGTGTTGGGTCTGGTGTCTCTCAACTTTCTCTTCACAATATCCCACAGATTCTCTATGGGCTTCAGGTCAGGAGAGTTGGCAGGCCAATTGAGCCCAGTAATACCATGGTCAGTAAACCATTTAGCAGTGGTTTTGGCACTGTGAGCAGGTGCCAGGTCGTGCTGAAAAATGAAACATTCATCTCCATAAAGCTTTTCAGCAGATGGAAGCATGAAGTGCTCCAAAATCTCCTGATAGCTAGCTGCATTGACCCCGCCCTTGATAAAACACAGTGGACCAACACCAGCAGCTGACATGGCACCCCAGACCATCACTGACTGTGGGTACTTGACACTGGACTTCAGGCATTTAGGCATTTCCTTGTCCCCAGTCTTCCTCCAGACTCTGGCACCTTGATTTCCGAATGACATGCAAAATTTGCTTTCATCCGAAAAAAGTACTTTGGACCACTGAGCAACAGTCCAGTGCTGCTTCTCTGTAGCCCAGGTCAGCCGCTTCTGCCGCTGTTTCTGCTTCAAAAGTGGCTTGACCTGGGGAATGCGGCACCTGTAGCCCATTTCCTGCACACGCCTGTGCACGGTGGCTCTGGATGTTTCTACTCCAGACTCAGTCCACTGCTTCCACAGGTCCCCCAAGGTCTGGAATTGGCCCTTCTTTCACGTTTTCCTTCCCACAGACATCCCACTGAGGTGGCTTGATAGAGCACTCTGGGAACAGCCTATTCGCTCAGAGATTTCTTTCTGTGTCTTACCCTCTTACTTGAGGGTGTCAATGATGACCTTCTGGACCGCAGTCAGGTCGGCAGTCTTACCCATGATTGCGGTTTTGAGTAATGAACCAGGCTGGGAGTTTTTAAAAGCCTCAGGAATCTTTTGCAGGTGTTTAGAGTTAATTGGTTGATTCAGATGATTAGGTTAATAGCTCGTTTACACTACCTGAACATCATATGCTAATTTTTTGAGATAGGAATTTTGGGTTTTCATGAGCTGTATGCCAAAATCATCATCAGAATTAAAACAATAAAAGACCTGAAATATTTCAGTTGGTGTGCAATGAATCTAAAATATATGAAAGTTTAATTTTTATCAGTACATTACAGAAAATAATGAACTTTATCACAATATGCTAATTTTTTGAGAAGGACTAGTGTGTATATATATATATTCTGGTGCAGAAATTTGGGGTTGTAGTTGCAGGGAACCAATTGAAAAAGTTCAATCTGATTTCTTCAAAAGGTGCCTTGTGGTTTTTAAACATACATCTAGTAACATTATCCTTGGTGATACGGGGAGGAGTTATATGTGTGTTAGATATTACAGTCGTTGTATTAGTTACTGGTGTAGACTTATTCATATGGATGGTTCGCGTTACCCAAGGGCTTGTAACGAAATGTTGAAGCATTTTGATGAGCAAAATAAAATTTGTTGGGTTTCTTGTATTCGGGTATTATTATTTGAAACTGGGTTTGCACATGTGTGGATTGATCAAGATTGTGGGAGGACAAACTTATTTATGAAGGTATTTTCACAAAGATGTAAGGATATTCAATTTCAAAATTGGCACTCTAAAATTTTCGAATCATCTTTTCTAAAATATTATAGTGGTTTTAAATCCAATTTAGGTGTAGAGAAGTATGTAGTGGAATTGTTTTCAGAAAAGGATTTACTAAGATTATTATTGTAAATTCCGTTGTGCTTCACACAAGTTGAAAATTCAGTCATCTCGATTTAAATGTAATGAAAATCCCAATGTGCTGTGCGCAAAGGGTAGTTTCGACTGTAAGGAAGATGAGCATCATTTCTTACTTATTTGTCCTTATTTTAAGGCCAGTAGACAGCAGTTTTTACCAGAATATTATTATAACTAACCTTCCATTTCTAAAATGAATCAGTTATTGTCATCTACAAATGTAAAACTTATCAGCTCTGTGTCATTATACTTGAAAAGAAATCTGCCAATATGATATGAAAAATTGTATTAAAAGCGCACTGTATGTATTTTGTGTTTTAGCAATATGGGTCACGAGGCTCCAAATGCAAATAAACTTGAAACTTGAATAATCTTAACAGAACTTCACGATCAGCTCCCCAATCCCTTTTAGAGACAACTTTCAACAGACTTAAAGATTTCTGACATTTTGTTCTTAAATAGTCAATGTGTGCTTTAAAGTTGAGTTTTTTGTCAAAAATTACAGCAAGAAATTTAACCTGATCAACAACAGGAATGTCATGACTACCAAGTTTAAGATCTGGATCTAAGTGCATTTTCCTTTCATTGCAAAAATGCACACACACAGTTTTAGACTGAGAAAATTTAAAACCATTATTATCAGCCCACTTCTGAATTTTATTAAAGCATAGCTGCAGTTGTCTTTCAATAGTGTGCATGTGTTTTGCACAACAGCTAATTGGAGTCATCCACAAATAATGATTTTGATATACCGTCTTTAAACGGCATTAGCTATGCTGTTAATTTTAACATTAAATAAAGTCACAGATAAAATACTTCCTTGTGGAACGCCCACGTCTTGTTTCTGAGAAGCAGAAAGGGAATTCCCGACACGAACTTTAAAATGTCTATCGGTTAAATTTTTTTTTTAATAAATACAGGCATTCTTCCACGAAGGCCCATCTCATGTAAATCCTTTAAAATTCCGTATTTCCAAGTGGTATCATATGCTTTTTCTAGATCAAAGAAGACTGATACCATGTGTTCATCTCTTACAAATGCATCTCGAATGTTAGATTCGAGAGCTATCAAATGGTCTGCAGTGCTTCTAAAATGTCTGAAGCCACTTTGTGACTTTGATATTAAGTGGTTCTTCTCAAGATACCAAATCAAACGAGCATTTATCATACGCTCCATGGACTTGCACAAGCAACTAGTTAGAGCAATGGGACGGTAATTTGTAGGGTCTGTGTGATCTTTACCAGGTTTTGGAACTGGAGCAAGAGTAGATTCCCTCCAGGAGTCTGGAAAACTACCTGTTTCCCAAATATCATTTGAAAATATCTCATCTCATCTCATCTCATCTTCTTCCGCTTAGTCCGGGGTCGGGTCGCGGGGGCAGCAACCTTAGCAAAGAGGTCCAGACATCCCTCTCCCGAGCCACTTCCTCCAACTCTCCCGGGGGGACACCGAGGCGGTCCCAGACAAGCCGAGAGACATAGTCCCTCCAGCGTGTTCTAGGTCGACCCCCGGGGTCTCTTCCCGGTTGGACATGCCCAGAAACACCACACCAGGAGGCGCCCAGGGGCATTCTGACCAGATGGCCGAGCCACCTCAACTGGCCCCGCTCAATGCGGAGGAGCAGCGGATCTACTCCAAGCTCTCCCCGGATGGCGGAGCTTCTCACCCTATCTCTAAGGGAGAACCCCGCCACCCGGCGAAGGAAGCTCATTTCAGCCGCTTGTATCCGTGATCTTGTTCTTTCGGTCATTACCCAAAGCTCGTGACCATAGGTGAGGGTTGGAGCATTAGATCGACTGGTAAATTGAGAGCTTAGCCTTGCGGCTCAGCTCCTTTTTCACCACGACGGACCGGTACAGGCACCGCTTAACAGCAGAGGCTGCAGCGATCCGGCCTGTCGATCTCTCGCCTCCATCCTTCCCTCACTGCGTAAACAAGACCCCAAGATGCCTTAAACTCCTCCACTTGGGGCAGGACCTCATCCCCGACTCCAGAGGGTGCATTCCACCATTGTCCGACTGAGAACCATGGCCTCGGACTTGGAGGTACTGATCTTCATCCCGGCTGCTTCGCACTCAGCTGCGAATCGCTCCAATGAGAGCTGGAGGGCCCGACTTGATGAAGCCAAAGGACAACATCATCCGCAAAAGCAGAGATGATATCCGATGGCCACCAAACCAGAACCCCTCATCGCCTCGACTGCGCCTAGAAATTCTGTCCATAAAAATTATGAACAGAATCGGTGACAAAGGACAGCCTTGGCGGACTCCAACTCCCACCGGAAACGAATCCGAGCTGCTGTTACCAATACGGACCAAACTCTGGCTCCGATGATACAGCGACCGAATAGCTCGTAGCAACGGATCCGGAACGCCGTACTCTCGTAGCACGCCCCACAAGATCTTTCGAGGGACACGGTCGAAAGCCTTCTCCAAATCCACAAAGCACATGTGGACAGATTGGGCAAACTCCCATGCCCCTCCAGAATCCTGTGGAGCGTATAGAGTTGGTCAAGAGTGCTGCGGCCAGGACGAAAACACATTGTTCCTCCTGAATCCGAGGTTCGACTATCGGTCGGATCCTCCTCTCTAGTACCCCTGCATAGACTTTACCAGGTAGGCTGAGGAGTGTAATTCCCCGATAATTGGAACACACCCTCCGGTCCCCTTCTTAAAAATTGGGACCACCACCCCAGTTTGCCAATCCAGAGGTACAGCCCCGATGACCACGCGATGTTGCAGAGACGTGTCAACCAAGACAGTCCTACAACATCCAGAGTCCTGAGGTATTCGGGCGGATCTCGTCCAACCCCGGAGCTCGACCACCGAGGAGCTTTTTGACAACCTCAGTGACCTCCACTCCAGTGATGGGCGGACCCTCACCCGAACCCCCAGGGTCTTCCTCTTCCACGGAGGGCGTGTTGGTGGGATTGAGAAGGTCCTCAAAGTATTCCCTCCACCTCTCAACAACATCCCCAGTCAAGGTAAGCAGCTCCCCACCTCCACCGTAAACAGTGTTTGTGAAGAACTGCTTCCCCCTCCTGAGGCGTCGGATGGTGGCCCAGAACCTTTTGAGGCCAACCGATAATCACTCTCAGGCCCTCACCGAACTCCTCCCACGCCCGAGATTTTGCATCTCGCACAGCCTCGGCTGCAGCACGCTTGGCCTGCCGGTACCGTTTGCTGCCTCAGGAGTCCCACAGGCTAATAAAACCCGATAGGCCTCCTTCTTCAGCTGGGATCGGCCCCCTTCACCGCAGGTGTCCACCACCGGTTCGGGGATTACCGCCACGACAAGCACCGGCGACTCCTTACGGCCACAGCTATGGGCTGCCGCCTCAGCAATGGAGGCCTAAACATGGCCCATTCAGATTCCATGTCCCCCGCCTCCTCCGAACGTGGTTGTAGCTCTGCCGGAGGTGGGAGTTAAAGGCCTCTCGGACAGGGGGCTCCGCCAAAGCGTTCCCAGCAGACCCTGATTACACGCTTGGGCCTGCCAGGTCTGGAAGGCAACCTCCCACACCACCGAAGCCAACTTCACCACCAGGTAGTGATCGGTAGACAGCTCAGCTCCTCTCTTCACCCGAGTGTCCAGAACATATGGTCGCAAGTCCGATGACACGACTACAAAGTCAATCATCGAACTGCGACCTAGGGTGTCCTGGTGCCAAGTGCACTTATGGACACCCTTATGTTCGAACATGGTGTTCGTGATAGACAAACTATGATGAGCACAGAAGTCCAACAACGACACACCATTCGGATTCAGACTGGAGAGGCCGTACCTACCGATCACACCCTTCCAGGTCACACTATCGTTGCCCACATGGGCATTGAAGTCTCCCAAGACAACGAGCGAGTCTCCCCTCCTCGAATCGCCACCTTATCGTGGTGGAGGGGTTTGCGTGACCTAATGATCCTAGGAGCTATGTTGTCGGGGGCAAATGCCCCTGGTAGGGTCACCCAAGGCAAACAGGTCCGGGGTGAAGGTCCAGACAAAGTGCGATTCAAAACAGACCCCTAAGACATGAGAAAACAACAGAGGAATCAGTCTCCCTTGCCCGACGCTGGTCACTGGGTTCCCTCCTGGAGCCAGGCCCAGGAGGGGCTCGGCGGCGCCTGGTGGTCGGGCTTATGCCCATGGAGCCTGGCCGGGCCCAGCCCGAAAAAGGAGACATGGGTCCGCCCCATGGACCCACCACCCGTGGGAGGTTTTAGGGTCGGGTGCAGTGTGAGTTGGGTGGCAGCCGAAGGCATGGGTTCTGTCGGACTGATCCTCGGCTGCTTACTCTGACCTTCGGGACATGGAATGTCACCTCTCTGGCGGGAAAGGAGCCCGATTTGGTGCGTGAGGTGGAGAGATACCGACTAGATATAGTCGGGCTCACCTCAACGCATAGCTTGGGCTCTGGAACCATCCATCTCGAAAGAGGCTGGACCTTCTTCATTTGAAAATATGCAACAAAACATTTACTAGTCCTTCTCAAAAAATTAGCACATTATGATAAAGTTCATTATTTTCTGTAATGTACTGATAAAAATTAAACTTTCATATATTTTAGATTCATTGCACACCAACTGAAATATTTCAGGTCTTTTATTGTTTTAATTCTGATGATTTTGGCATACAGCTCATGAAAACCCAAAATTCCTATCTCAAAAAATTAGCATATCATGTTCAGGTCGTCTAAACGAGCTATTAACCTAATCATCTGAATCAACCAATTAACTCTAAACACCTGCAAAAGATTCCTGAGGCTTTTAAAAACTCCCAGCCTGGTTCATTACTCAAAACCGCAATCATGGGTAAGACTGCCGACCTGACTGCTGTCCAGAAGGCCATCATTGACACCCTCAAGCAAGAGGGTAAGACACAGAAAGAAATCTCTGAGCGAATAGGCTGTTCTCAGAGTGCTCGATCAAGCCACCTCAGTGGGACGTCTGTGGGAAGGAAAAAGTGTGGCAGAAAATGCTGCACAACCAGAAGAGGTGACCGGACCCTGAGGAAGATTGTGGAGAAGGGCCGATTCCAGACCTTGGGGGACCTGTGGAAGCTGTGGACTGGGCTACAGGTGCCGCATTCCCCAGGTCAAGTCACGTTTGAACCAGAAACAGCGGCAGAAGCGGCTGACCTGGGCTACAGAGAAGCAGCACTGGACTGTTGCTCAGTGGTCCAAAGTACTTTTTTCGGATGAAAGCAAATTTTGCATGTCATTCGGAAATCAAGGTGCCAGAGTCTGGAGGAAGACTGGGGACAAGGAAATGCCAAAATGCCTGAAGTCCAGTGTCAAGTCCCCACAGTCAGTGATGGTCTGGGGTGCCATGTCAGCTGCTGGTGTTGGTCCATTGTGTTTTGTCAAGGACAGGGTCAATGCAGCTAGCTATCAGGAGATTTTGGAGCACTTCATGCTTCCATCTGCTGAAAAGCTTTATGGAGATGAAGATTTCATTTTTCAGCACGACCTGGCACCTGCTCACAGTGCCAAAACCACTGCTAAATGCTTTACTTCCCATGGTATTACTGGGCTCAATTGGCCTGCCAACTCTCCTGACCTGAAGCCCATAGAGAATCTGTGGGATATTGTGAAGAGAAAGTCGAGAGACACCAGACCCAACACTGTGGATGAGCTTAAGGCTGCTATCGAAGCATCCTGGACCTCCGTAACACCTCAGCAGTGCCACAGGCTGATCGCCTCCATGCCACGCCCCATTGAAGCAGTCATTTCTGCCAAAGGATTCCTGACCAAGTATTGAGTGCAGAACTGAACATAATTATTTGAAGGTTGACTTTTTTTGTATTAAAAACACTTTTTTTAATTGGTCGGATGAAATATGTTAATTTTTTGAGATAGGAATTTAGGGTTTTCATGAGCTGTATGCCAAAATCATCAGTATTAAAACAATAAAAGAACTGAAATATTTCAGTTGGTGTGCAATGAATCTAAAATATATGAAAGTTTAATTTTTGTCAGTACATTACAGAAAATAATGAACTTTATCACAATATGCTAATTTTTTTGAGAAGGACTCGTAAAGATTCATCAGGGAGATGTTTAAGAAACTGATAATGGATATCATCAGGTCCAATAGCCGTATCATGAGATTTGTTTAATGATTCCCTTAACTCACGCATATTAAAGAAATCGTTATAATTTTCCGAGTTGTTCGAGTTGGTTGAGTTTGATTTTCTCCTGCTGATTTTTACACTTTTGAAATGTTGGAGTGTCGTGTTCTGTATAAGAATTTTTCTTAAATTCTTCTGCAAGAGTGTTAACAATGTCAACTCTATCAGTGGCTTTGTTCCCATTTGATTTATTAATGTTTTACAGAACTATTTAATGGTTTTCCACTTATCTTGCGTACCATTTCCCATGTTTTTCCCACTGATGATCTCATGTTTAGCTTTGAAACATATTCATGATTTCCATTTTTTTTCTTTCTCTTGTTTTAATGCTGGTTTGGAATGTGTTAAGATCGATTTCATCATTGCACAATTCCTGGAAAGCTGTCCAATCAGGGGATTAGGTATATAGACATAAACTGTGACATTTAAATATCCCACCCTGACTTCCCCAGGAAACGTAGTAGCATCACAGGTGAGTATTAATGTCCCAGTTTGAACCTTCTGGCCTTCTTTCTTGATTGTTATGTGTTGAACCTTCCTAACCCACTGGGCACCAAGACCTTCCAGGATCGCTTCACTCGCGGATCTTAATACATTACATTTTATGACCCCTTTCCTCATATTCAAGGAGTTGTGGGCCGAAACTTTTATTGGTACGTTGACTTCTTTCGGTTTTCCCGTCAGGGGTCGCCACAGCGAATCATTTGCCCCCATCTCACCCTATCCTTTGCATCTTCTCTTATACCAACTACCTTCATGTCCTCCTTCACCACGTCCATGAATCGTCTCTTTGGTCTTCCACTAGGCCTTCTGCCTGGTAGTTCCAGCCTCAGCATCCTATTACCAATATACTCACTATCCCTCCTCTGTACATGTTCAAACCAACGCAATCTAGCCTCTCTGATTTTGTGTCCAAAACGTCTTACATGTGCTGTCCCTCTGATGTGCTCATTCCTGATCCTATCCATCCTTGTTACTCCCAAAGAGAACCTCAACATTTTCATCTGTGCTACGTCCAGCTCTGCCTCCTGTCTTTTCCCCATGGCCACTGTTTCTAAACCAGACAACATCGCTGGCCTCAACACCGTCTTGTACACTTTTCCTTTCAGTCTTGCCAATACCCTTCTATCACACATCATACTGGACACTTCTCCAACCATTCCAACCAGCCTGCACATGCTTCTTCACCTCTTTTCCACACTCCACTTCTCTGGATTGTTGAGCCTAAGTACTTAAAATCCTCCACCTTCCTTATCTCTGCCTCCTGTAACCTCACCGTTCTTCTTGGGTCCTTGTCATTCATACACATGTATTCTGTCTTACTGAAGCTAACCGTCATTTCCCTCCTTTCCAGGGCATACCTCCACCACTCTAGATTTTCCTGCACTTGTTCTCTGCTCTCACTATGGATCACAATGTCATCTGCAAATATAGTCCATGGGGAATCTTGTCTCACCTCGTTTGTCAGCCTGTTCCTCACCATAGCAAACAAGAAGGGGCTTGGAGCTGACCCTTGATGCAGTCCTTTCTCCACCTTGAACTCTTCTGTCACACCGACAGCACACCTCACCACTGTCTTACATCTCTCATACATGTTCTGTACCACTCTAACATACTTCTCTGCCACTCCAGACTTCCTCATGAAATACTATAGTTCCTCACTTGGCACCCTGTCATATGCTTTCTCCAGATCCACAAAGGCACAATGCAGCTCCCTCGGACCTCTGTACTTCTCTATTCACATCAACATTTATTGGTACATTGATTAGCATGGTGGATTTTAGTAAGTTGGTAGCATGACTCTTCTAACTTACTTCAATAGGAAGATCACCAGAATGCAGCCTTTTCACTTGTTTAGGTTCACCAGCAAGTCCTTTGATTCCCTTTGCAATAGCAAAGGGAGACCGTTTGCTTAACGGTTTCATTTGATCTGTACCATGAATAAAAAGGAAATGAGGTCAAGAAGTGCTGGGTCCGTAAAGTCACTGTCCGAGTCCTTATCCAATGATCTTTTAAATGTTTTTTTTGTAGTTGTAGCCATACTGAAGGGATAATATTTCACAATTGAAGCTCCCCACCCTCCCTGGAGCCCTACTGGGGGACATCTATTTGTATGTGGACCTCCAGCATGCAGATGTCAGGGATACTTACAATGGTATACTCAAGCACCCAGGCAGAACCCTGATTTTTTTAAATTCTAGTGTTTAGCACCACCAGCCGATTGACTTGTGCCAGGCCTCACAAGCCTCTCGTCTGGGTGAAATTAGGGCCAAAGCAATGTGTTGCAATGAGATCCCAGTTTGGAGATTTCCTCACTCAGTTACCAGGATCCCCTCTTCCGCCGACACGAGTCGCAACCCACAGCAAACAGGTCGGCTCTTAGTACATGCAGAGGAGCATTTCACGTTTCTATAATATTACAGTCTAAACTGGGTGCAATGAATAAATAAATAAATGAACAATCTAAATATATGAAATCATGGAACCATATCAACAACAAATCCATATTGAAACTAATAAAAAGGAACCAGACCATGCAATCAATTTTACAAAACAATGAAATTAAAACACTCTTTTTCCAAATCATGAAGTGTTTAAGATATAAGCCAATTTTATGAAGTGAATGCAGGAAGAAAAGGAAAATATATTTATCATATCCTGTTACCCCTTTGGTTGCCTTTTACGACATCCCAGGGCAGAGTGGGCCAATTCTACCCTACCACCCAGAGGGGGACCGTGACCCTGGTAAGGAGGGCTAAGGGTGTACTGTCATTTGCCCAAGGTGAGCACCCAGACTAGTGGAGGGAAGGAGGCGTCTTACTTCTCCATTCTAGACTGGCTCCAATCTGGGTCTAGCCACTGCCCAGTGCAAAGCTGTCGGCGTGTTTCTTCCCTGCAGTGGCCTGGCGAGCTGTCCAGGGTGTACTCTGCCCAGAGTTGGCTAAGATGGGCTCCAGCCTCCCAGCGACCCAAATTAGGATTAAGCGGTTCAGAAAATGAGTGGCTGAACTTCAGGGCATGGCAGGTAATTGTCCAAAATCATAGTCAAAAATAGGTCAAGGTCACTCACACACAACCTCATCTTAGCAGTGAATAAGCATACCAGGGTTTGAAAGCACCAACTTCAGCATGCGGCGATTAAAAATCCGGAAACTAAAGTTTGACAAACGGAACCCAACCTGATGCATCTGATCCACATAGGCTCCAGAAATTCTAATCTCACACGACTCCCCCTGATGTTACACATTCCCTCTTCAACTTTGTAGCTCCCAGACATGATTGGCTAATGTGAGTGTAAAGAAAGAACCCCCCCCACACACACCAAGATCTCGACCAGTTAGCTTTCATGGACTGTCAACCATGGATGGCTACACTCAACATCAGAATCTGCAAACTCTTGGAAATGTTGGACCACCCAGCAGCCAATTTATAACAAATTAAAAGTCACAATCAATACACTGCAACACAGACGAGGTGGACAAGACAAGAGGCAGTTATTTACTTGCCAAGTTTTCCAAAATTAAATATTTGCAAAATTGTTTTTTGTCACTGAGTAACAAAGGAATAATGTTCTTTTTATACTGATTGACACACATTGCCATCTGCCCTGAGAATTCCACTATTAAACATCTCGTGTCTGTTTTCTGTTTAATCAAACGTGTCAAAAAAAAATCATCATAACATAGTCAACATGTAGTCATTTGGGATTTGGCATTAAAAATATTTTACTTTAAATAAGTCCTTTAATATCAGCGCATAACCAAAATGATTAAATATAACACTAATATAATCAATATGAAGCTTTTCTAGCACCATGGATTGTTTAGTATGTACTGTACATATTTAATTATTAGATGGATTATTTGGGTTTAAAGTGTGCAGACATCCACAGCAAGCAAAGGAGCTTTCTGCAAACGACAGGTCTGGCATGTTTACTAACACGGTAACACTGGGATGATGCAAGAGTGGAGATTAAAAGATAAGACTTGAAGGCCGTGCAGAACTGCTGTACAGCCCGAATGAACATGTAGGAGTTGCCAATTTTTACCTTTGTTATTTAATATAATAATTGATTGTTATTTAAGTGTTATGGTTTGTGTTTTGGGGGGATTTTGATTTTGTCGGCTCTGTTCTCTAACTCTGTTTTCTCCCCAGCGGTGCAGGCTCCGGCTGAGGGGCGTGGCAGACCTGCGTAGGCTAATTACAGCAGCGCACACTTGAATTCACTCCTCTCATCTACTTTCTTATAAAGACAAGCCACAAGCTCACCTTTGCACCAAAAGATTGTCTTGCATCACATCTCTGTTGTTCACATTCAGGGTATGGAAAGCATTCTGTGACACCCTAGAAATCTCCAGCAGCTTGACCTCCATCTACCACTCACAAACCAATGGTCAAGCGGAACGAGCCAATCAAAGCCTAGAATCCTCCCTGCATTATGTTGCCTCCTGTCTGCCAGCCTTCTGGTCTACACACCTACTATGGGTCAAATACTCACACAACTCCCTTGTCTGCACTGCTACTGGTATGTCCCCCTTCATGGTCGTGAACAGGTTCCAGCCCCCTCTATTCCCCAGTCAGGAAACTGATGTGGCTGTCCCCTTAGTCCACACTTCCGCAGAGCTCTCCCGGTCTGGAAGGAAGCTCGCACTGCCCTGGAGAGGTCAGTGGCCCGGAATCAGCGAATCGCCACCGGACACCGGCACCAGTCTCCAAAGTCGGATAACAGGTTTGGCTCTCCTCCAGAGACCTTTGTCTTCAAGCTGATTCCAAAAAAATGACTCCCAAGTACATCGGTCCTTATACCATCAAGTGCATCGTAAACCCCAGTGCCGTCCAGCTGAAACACCCAGCAGCTCTCAAAGTGCATCCAGTTTTCCATGTATCCCTGGTGAAACCTGTGATAGAAAGCACCCTTCATCCATCTAGCAACCCCCAATCCCCCGGCTGGTTGATCGACATCCGGTTTATACGGTCAACTACATACTTGATGTGCGCAGGCGGGGTTATGGCTTCCAGTACCTGGTGGATTGGGAGGGGTATGGGCCCAAGGAACACTCCTGCATCCCTCAGTCCCTGATCCTGGACCCTGGCCTCCTGTCCAAGTTCTACAGCAGGTTCCCAGTCAAGCCTGGTTGTGAGGGGATATACTGTAATGGTCTGTGTTTTAGGGGACTTTGAATTTGGTGGCTCTGTTCTCTAACTCTGTTTTCTCCCCAGTGGTGCAGGCTCCGGATGAGGGGCATGGCTGACCTGCGTGAGCTGATTGCAGCAGAGCAGACCTAAATTCACTCCTCTCACCTCCTCCCTTGTAAAGACAAGCTGGAAGCTCACCTCTGCGCCATAAGATTGTCTTGCATAACATCTCTGTTTTCCTGAGTTCTCACTGGCTCCTGGTTTCAGCTCTGCCCTCATTGAATTTGCCGCACCTTATATTCCCAGTGTTTAATGTTTATTGTGTTTCTCTTCATCACCAGTACAGTAGTTACCATGCTTGTCCTCTGCTTACGTGCTTCCCCTTTGAATAATAAATCAATTATGTGTCATCTCACACTCTTCTGCATTTCTGGGTCCGGCTGAAAGTTCATTACATCACAGAATCTTCTGGCCAAAAAATGAACCCATTGGAGACTGAGCACCTCAAGCAAGCATTGTCCAGCCAGGGACTTCTGTTGGGCCAGCTGACTCCACCCTGCACCGGGTTTTGGACAGCCTCCAACAATTGACCACCAGCATTGTTCAGCTCAGCAGTAGGATGGACACTATCGCTACCTAACTGACCATCCACACCCCGCCCACTGACCCTTCGTTCTCTGCACCAGAGTGCATTGCGCGCCGAGAGCGCTCATCCCCATGCTGACAAGGCACGATCGGTACATGTGCTCAGTTCTTTCACCAGTACTCCCTTGTCTCCTCTCATCAACTTGGCCTTCATCCCTCTCCACGATGCTGCCATTTTCTCAAAACTAAGCCTCAGAAATGCTTACCACCTAGTTCGGATTTGGGAGGGAGACGAAAGGAAAACCGCTTTTAACACTCATCTGGGGCACTTTGAATACCTGGTGATTCCTTCCGGTCTAATCAATGCCCTGTCAGTTTTCCAAGCTTTGGTAAATGGCATACTCAGAGACCGATTTGTGTTTTTGTACCTTGATGGCATTCTGATCTATGAGCATGTCCGTCACGTAAGAATGGTCTAAAGAGGCTCCTAGAGAACAAATTGTACATTAAATCTGAGAAATGTGAGTTTCATGTCTCCACAGTCTCCTTCCTAGGGTACATCGTAGAAAAGGGGCAATTAAAACCACATCTGGAGATGGTGAAGGCGGTGGTAGAGTGGCCAGTTTCAGTGAAGTGGAAACAGCTAGAGGTTTCTGGGGTTGGCCAACTTTTACAGGAGGTTCATACGGGACTATAGCCACCTAGCTGCCCCCTCACGTGCTTAATGTCAGTCTAGATGCCCTTCAAATGGTCCCCTAGTGCTCAGATGGCATTTGATAGACAGAACTAAATTCGTCAACGCGCCTGTGGTGATCCATTCGAACCCCACGCTGCAGTTTGTGGTGGAGGTGGATGCCTTAGACTCGGCAGTGGGGGATGTCCTCTCCCAGTGGTCCCTGCCAGACAAGAATCTACACCCATGCGCATTCTTCTCCCATTGCCTGACCCGGCGGAACAGAATTACAACGTGGGGAACTGTGAGCTGCTGCCAGTGGTCCTGGCGCTTCAAGAGTGGCAGCACTGGTTGGAAGGAGCTTTGCACCCTTTCATTGTTTGGAAGGACCACAAAAATGTCTCCTACCTCTGTACGGCCAAGAGGTTGAGCTCCTGACAGGCACGATGGTCCCTCTACCTGAGGAGATTCAACTTTACCCTCACATACCATCTCGGCTCACGAAACACTAAACCAGAAGCTCTCTCCCTGTAGTTCTCCCCAGGGTAAGACACCACCACAGGAACCATCTTGCCCACCTGTGTGCTCGAAGCTGCTTGGTGGAAGAGTTTTCTCCCCAATGGTGCAAGCTCCAGATAAGGGGCATGGCTGACCTGCACGGGCTGATTGGAGCAGAGTACACCTGAATTCACTCCGCTCATCTACTCCCTTATAAAGACAAGCCACACATTCATCTCTGCACCAGAAGATTGTCTTGGATCACATCTCTGTTTCCCTGAGTTCTCTCTGGCTTCTGGTTTCAGCTTTGCACTCAAGTTTCCCACACCTTAGTTTCCCAGTGTTTAATGTTTGTGTTTCTCTTCATCACCAGTAGTTACCCTGTTTGCCTCCTGCTTAAGTGCTTCCCCTTTGAATAATAAATCTGTGTCATCTCATACTCCTGCATTTCTGGGTCCGGCTGAAAATTCATTACGTCACATTAAGTGGATATTCGGTTGAACTGCACTGTGGGAATTCTCCCTTTCCTTACTCTATTGTGCCTTATTCTAAATGTCTTCTTCTTTTCCTTTTGGCTGTTCCCTTCAAGGGTTCGCCACAGCGAATGGTCTGCTTCCATCTCACCCTATCCTCTGCAGCTTCTACTCTTACTCCTACGAACTTCATGTCCTCCTTCACCACATCCATAAATCTCTTTGGTCTACCTCTTGGCCTTCTGCCTGGTAGTTCCAACCTCAGCATCTTAATACCAATATACTCACTATCCCTCCTTTGTACTTGTCCAAACCATCTCAATCTAGCCTCACTGACCTTGTGTCCAAAACCTTACATGTGCTGTCCCTCTGATGTACTCATTACTGATCCTATCCATCCTTGTTACTCCCAAAGAGAACCTCAACATTTTCATCTCTGTTTCCTCCAGCTCTGCCTCCTGTCATTTCTCAGTGCCACTGTTTCTAACCCATACAACATCGCTGGCCTCGTCACCGTCTTCTACACTTTTTCTTTCATTCTTGCAGAAAAAGAAAAAAAATGTTAGACGCCAAATTTGAATCTGAGTTTTTGTTTTACATGATGTGAAAGAAATCAGATTTATTTTCTGAAGGCTTTTATTTTGCTAATACAGGGATTCCTCACTGCGAAGTAGGATCGCCCCCCCCCCCCCCCCCCGACTGACGTATACGTAAAGTATATACAGACGCTCCCCTACTTACGGTTTTAATTGGTTCCGGATTGCCCAACGTAAGTTGAAAGTGAACGTAAGTTGTTACAGTGACGTATGATGTATGACGTGTGACATATGACACTCATACTGTACTATACATCCATAAATACCATTACAGCATCTCATACAACACCCCTAAATCAATTATTATAAACATAACATTGTAAAATTATATCAAATAATATCAACATTAATTTCAAATAAGTCACTTATTTATACCGAGTCACTACACAAAGCTTAAAACAGTCAATCAACGCTTACAATATGTGAAGCGCTCAAAACCGAAAGTAGTGTACTTGCGAAAGTAGTGTACTTGCTGTGGGTTATACAGACTTCCGGTCTTTCAAGTGCACAAGGGTGCCGTTGAACTCGTTTAGAACACAGCCTGCACTGATGTGAATCCCAGCAAAGCGGAGAGTTCTTTCTTTTGTGTAAGTAAGTAAACTTTATTCAAGAGATGCATGCAAAGAACAAGTACAAATCCTAATGAATATTAATATAAAAATAAGTATACACTCTTAGGATTCTGCTAAAATATAATAAATATAAAGATTGTGCTGATCTGAGCAGATAGTTAATTCATCTGTGTATGAGACTTGCACCCATGCTAGTAGGCTTAGTAGTAGGCTTACCGTATTTGCTTAGGGTTACAAAAGTCCACAAAACAGTGTAAACACAGAGATGACATCTTAACACAAGGCTAACACTATATAATTGATATATACACACACACACACACACTCAGTCTGTAGTTTGTAAACAATGAATGCAGCGTCATGATGTCATCGTACTACGGAGACACGTCTAAACTCAAAATTTGACCTTTTTTTTTTGGGAAAAAACAAACGCAAGTTCGAAAAAACATAAAACGGATGAACGTAAGTCGGGGAGCGTCTGTAATATCAATAAATACATATTCAGTGCTATAAATGCTTACAATAGCAATTAAACGTTCAAAAATAATGCATACGATGTAAATAAGATATAAAAACACACACAGACGAGCATGCACACACTCATATGCGCACCTCACATAAAAATGTAAATAGTGTTGATGGGGGATTTTGGGTTTGGGGTTTTTTTTGGCATAATTGGCCTTGTTTTGCGACATTTCCTTAACTTTTCCCCTATTCCTTATTTTCCTGATTATTTAATTTTCCATGAATATTTAAAAAAAAAAAAGTGATGCACTGAAGCCACATGAATTGAAGCGTGAAGTAGCAAGGGATCCCTGTATACATATTTATATACAGCCTCAGTGGTGGCCTGATGGCAAGGTGCTGGATCACTAATCCCAAGGTCAGGGGTTCAAGCCCCACTCTCAACAGGTTGTCACTGCCCCTCCCCCCAGTGCACTAATTGGGTTAGCAAAGGCTGACTGTGTCTCTCAATGTCTATGGTGTGAGGTTCATGCAATAGAACCATTGCTAACTTTCGACAAGAGGAGCTGCATAGCCCTCAGCTTGTTTCTACCCTGCGAGAGCCCGGCGAGCTGTCCAGGGTGTACTCTGCTCTTGCCCGGAGTCAGCTGAGACAGGTGCCAGCCTCCCTGTGACCCTAATTAGTATTAAGTGTTTCATAAAATGATTGAATGAATAATAATAATAATGATGATGATGATGATAACCTAAAGCTTTGGGTCAGGTTACTGTCTAAATCAGGGGTCAGCAACCTTTTCCATTCAAAGAGCCAGTGGACCCATTTCCCACAGTAAAGAAAACACTGGGAGCCATAAATCCTTTTTTGACATTTAAAATCAAATAACACTGCATATAATGATTTTCCCCCATTATCCTTCATGTTAATATAAAAAACAACATTTTGCATTGATGTAAATGACTGCAGAGACAATTAAATTACAATTCTGCTTGCAATAAAAACATTTAGATTCAAAATAATCACCAGCCTCCCCGCAACCCTAATTAGAATTAATGATTAATTAGAAAATAAATGAATATGTTTGAGTCCTTGTATTTTTATAACGAAAAAGAATATCCCACAAAGCAAGGAACGGGGTGCAGCCAGATGTGTCAGTGGGTTGGGTAGCCTACCTCACCATCACTCTCTTCGTGGGTACCTGACCATTGCAGGACTCTGCCTTAGGCAGATTCTCCCGTCATTCTGCTGAAGACTAGTTTAACTCTCTACCCCTGGGAGCCCAGAGTGCTTCCGATGTGAGTAAATAAGCAGCATTTTCTTTTTGAGGTTTTTTTTTTTTTGTCGATGCAGTGGCTTTGTGTATGAAGTGCTTTTGCAAAGTACACATTTATTATTTTTAAAAGTCACTGAGCCGCATCAGAGAGGTAAAAGAGCCGCAGATTGCCGACCCCGGGTCTAGATGGATCTTTTTTCTCATAGTTAATTTAGTGATTAACACCTTCAACATTGTACTTGTGACATGCTGTGAGCTGTAACCACAGTCTTCCATTCATAAGCTAAAGTAGCAATAAGGTAACAACACTAAAAGTTGTTGCTCGTGCAGGAGCTGATCACAGATTATGATGTGTAATGATGTTTGAAGGGCTTCATGCTTTATACCACCATGACTGTGCTGAAGAGCCACCCATATCAGTCCAACAATAAATGAACTAACTCCATGGCGACACACTCGCTTCCTGTCTTTGTTCCTGGTGATATCTGTGTATCAATGAAGAATGTAGAAGTTAGCAACAGCTCACAGATACAGAACTTTCATCCTAGAGCTCACATTCAATGCTCTTCACCAAGCCCCCCGATACAAGTCACATGTTGTATAGATTGTTATTTAACTGTATATTAGAAGAGGAAGAATATCTGATGATGCAGTAGCGGTGTATACTCTGTTCCAATCCAGAACACATTTTGATTCATTTTCATAGGTGCAAGTTTACAACATTAGTACCAAACCTGTTTTCAAGTTCCTGAGGTTTTGGTTACACCAGACATCAGTGACAAAACAGGATGATTCCTATCTTACACACACACACACACACACACACGCACAACTCTTTCTCTATGGTGTTGTAAAACTCTGTCTCCATGGTGTGTTTTGCCGAATGTGAGCTCCGCCCACACGCAACGCTCAGCTGACGGAACAATTCTATTTAAATGTTTAAATGGACGGGATGTTGTATTTAAAGCAGAATTACAGTACCTGTTTTTAAAGATCAGAGGTCTTGATTCAATATTAACTTGCTTCCTTGCGAGATCGGAGGTCTTGTTCCATGGAGCACTCTGTTTCCATGCTCCTTCTGCTTCAATATCGTGCCAAAATAATCACCTCCATCACTGTATTTCCGCTTTAAGGTATCCTTCTGCTTTAATCTTGTCCCAATTGTAGAGGAGTTTCTGCGATAACGAAATATAACGCTGCAATGATCTCAAAACAAGCCAACAGTCAACTCTCCTTCACGCGTGTGACAAATAGGAAGTATGGGTACCATTCAGCTGCCTCCTGGCCAATGGGAAGCCAGCGGAGCGGGATGTTGGGAGACAGCCAATAAGAGAGCAATTCGCGCATTGTGTGAAATTTTGATTGGCACGTTTGAATTTTGAATGGCGTGTTTGGCGCTTTTTGTAAGAAGGGGTTGTTTTCGTATACAGAGGATGATAACATCGGAAAATGTTTTTCATAACCTGAAGTTTTTGTACCCAAGGAGTTTCGTAAGTAGGGGGCCGACTGTATAGTGGTACCTTGGTATTCGACCATAATTCATTCCAGATGGCTAGTTGAATTCTGAATCCGCTTTTCCCATTACAAATAATGTAAATGGTCTTAATCCGTTCCATTGTCTTTTGAACAGAAGTATCATATCTCATACCATCGGTCCGCAAATTAAGCGAAAAAATTATTGGATATAGTACACCATGTTATGGTCTCTGCTGTGAGAGACTCTGGTTTTGGCAGCTCTCTCTCTCTCTCTCTGTACATTCCACTTAATCACCATGCTATAAAGACAAGCAGCACGCTCCTCCACGTGTTAGAAGATTGCCCCTCTTCTCCCTGATCTCTCTAGTTCTAAGCTGCATGCTCGACCAGTTCCCTTAATTTATGATTTCCATGTTTCTCCACATCTCTAACAGTGACTACGGTTTCCGCGTGCTCTAGTGCCTTCCCTGTGAACAATAAAGCTTATCAATTTCCATCAAACCCTGTCTCCTGCATTTTTGGGTCCGACTGAATGATCCTGGCATCACAGAATCTTAGAATCAGCCGTTCTATGATGCCAGGAATCTTCAGCCGGACCCAAAAATGCAGGATACAGTGTGTGATGAAAACAGATGAGCTTTATTGTTCACAGGGAAGGCAGAGCACGGGGAAATCGTCGTCACTGTTAGAGATGCAGAGAAACATGAAAGTCATAAACTAAAAGTCTAGCACGGAGTTGAGAGCCAGAGAAATTACGGGGAAGAAGGACAATCCTCTAGCACAGGGAGGAGCATGCTGCTCATATTTATACCCCGGTGATTGCTGAGAGGAATCGGGTGTGTGTGTGTTTAGCGCTCCACCCAAGTATGACAGTCACTGCATGCATAGAGAGGGAGAGAGAGAAAAAGAGAGAGAGAGAGAGATCCCAAAACCAGAGTCTCTCATAACACGGACCATAACACACATACACAAAAAAAACACAGTGCAGTTAAAGCATAAGAACAATAAAGTAAATGTTGGAGGCATACGTAAATGTTGGAGAGGGAGCAAGGAAAATCACCTTCCATAACAGAGATGGAGAGAGGAGGAGGATCTCCTTCCATAACAGAGAGAGAGAGAGAGAGAGAGAGGGATCCCCTTCCATAATAGCTTCAGATGAATAAGCCAAAGGTGTTTTTTCTCTTCCTACTTGCTTTGGAGTTGATGACTCTTTTTCAGGATGTCCCTTTCTTTTCTTGAAGAACATTTCTAACGTGGCTTGTTTCTGCCTTCTTTTCAAAACCTAACGGAAGTGGCTCATGACCTCATTGTTATAGGTGTTCACAGTGATACATAGTATCAACAACTTCCAGACTTCACCAGAACAGCCTTAGCTTTATCAGGGTGATACATAGTATCAACAACTTCCAATCTTTCGGAAAGCGTGCATTTCCCCTATCGCTTGGTCATGTTTTTTCTCCTGCTTTTTAGGGTTCGACTTCCGGATTTTGGTCGACTTCTGGGACAAAAAAATCCAGGATTTTTTTTGTTGAATTCCTATTTGTTCGACCTCTAAAGCGTTCGAGTACCGAGTACCATTCGAGAAACCCATGCAAGCATGGGGAGAGCATGCAAAATCTGCACAGAAACTCCATGAGCCAGGGAATCAAACTACTGTAACGCAGATGTTACTAACCATGTCTTATTCCAAATTAATTAAATCACAATTTAAAATATTATATTCTGTCTGAAGGCTATGTATGTATTAAAAGGGCATAATTAAACCAAGTTCCAATCCTGTCAGGTAAAAACTATAATCTGAGGTGACACTGGACACAAACTCTCCTGTCAGAGTTTTTAAAGCTAATCTTCATCAGTCGAGCAATAAGCCTGTGCCAACCGCAGCCTTGGATTCCTGATATTGGCTGAATGGAGGGACACTTGATGTTCTCTTCTACTCTTTGAGCTCATCACTTTCAAGATGACAACTTTACTGCAGGTGTTCAGAGCAGTTGTGCATTACATGGTCCTTCCTGTCTGCCCTTCTGCACAAACATTGTGCAGTTCAGTTATGATAAAAAAAACAAAGTAATTGAATTCAAACTTTGTTTAAACATGAAGCCTTTCATACTTTCAGTAAGGATAAATACTAGATTTTTACTGGATGAGTGCAAATTGATTGAACCAAGAAATGAACACAGTTTTGGTGAAAGAAAGCTGAGCAAACCAAAGATAGAAACAAGCTGTCTGAACGACTTGCACCAGCATGTATCCCTGCAGTTCATAACATTTCATACTGCGCAACCTGCCAAACTCCCAAGGTTAACACCTAACACCACCAGTAGATACACACATCTTCCCTTATATCCTTCTAAAAACGGGGTACATGTTAGATTTTTGTTTAGGGAGACTATCCTGTTTAGAGGAACTAGACATCTTACTGATAGATCACTGTACGGCTCTGCATTCAAATCCTGGGATGGTCATCTTTTTTTCCTGTGCAAAGAGACACAAATAAATCAGTGCTAAGACTTATTATGTGGACCCTGCAGATTCACAAGGGCATGGTAGAACCTCACATTAATCTCAGATGTGATTGTTTTCTGACCATTTACAACAAAATATGCTAAGCTAAATTGAAAGCAAAGCGAAATCAGATCTATGAGGAGGCAACTGAATTCTACTGTAAGCCTTGCACAAAAATGCTCAGTCACTGATGTTCATTGTGGGAAAGCATTCATCGTATTCTTTCCTGATAAAAAGACCTTCATTGAAGCATCTGGCCTTTATGAAGACAATGAAGTAGAATCAGAATGCTGTACTGTCCTTCCTTCAGTTAAAATCATTTTAAATTATACAAACAGGGTGTTTATGGTCTGTGTTGGCTGGTGGAATTAACTCCTCTTTAATCATTGCAGGCACTGGTGAGGGGCGTGGCGGTTGCCGGTAGGCGAGGTCCAAGCAGAGTGCACCGGGTCCCTATCTGCAGTCAGCAAGCAGCCAGCTATAAATGGGAGCGGCGCGCTTCCTTCCGATGTCAGAAGATTGTTTTCCCCGTGATTCTGCTCCTCGGCTTTCTCTTTGACCCCTGGTTCTTGCTTTGTGCTCGATCAGTCCCCTTGACTTAGTATTCCCGTAATTTACTATCCCTAGTGTTTAATAAATCGTTTGAACCTTCTTTTGGTCTCCTGCATCTCTGGTCCTATGCACACACCCCAGGCTTAACACAGTGAGTACCATACTTCATAAGTACATACAGAACATGAAAACATCAGATGAATGAATATCCTTTCATTCATTTATTATCTGAACCACTTAATCTTACTTATGGTCGCGGAGAGGCTGGAGCCCATGTCATCCGACTCTGGGTGAGGGCAGGGTACATCCTGTACAGCTTGCAGAAGAATTAATATGTAAATATAAAGTCATATTGAGGTTGATGAGACTACATTTACCAAGTGTGCAATTTCGCCCTCTAGAGTGTATCATGAGAACAACATTCACCAGAGAAGCATTTCTACTCACTTTCTCCCTCATTTCCAGAACATCTTTATCCTATGGTCATAGACAGGCTGGTGCCTATCTCAGAACACCCTGAACAACTCATCCATAAATCCCAGGGTCAACACACCTTCATGCACACTCAGATCTAGACCTTGGGGCAATTAGCCCAATGCACGTCTTTGGAGTATGGCGGAAACTGAAGTACCAGGTGAAAAACCACACAGGCACGAGGTAAACAAGCAAACAGTTTAATTTGAATAAATTATGTATTTGTTATTAAAAACTAAAATTGTGAAAGTGATCTTCAATGATGAATTGTGAACCTGCACTGGCCAAGAAGATGATGCTGAAACTGTGTGTGTGTGTGTGTGTGTGTGTGTGTGTGTGTGTGTGTGCTATTCTAATGGAACAAAGATTATTGCCAGAAAAGAAAAAGATTTTTTAAGATGGGGTTACATGTCAGGTAAAGGCACTCTAACATACTTCTCTGCCACTCCAGACTTCCTCATACAATACCACAGTTCTTCTCTCGGCACACACTGCATCTGTGGTGCTCTTTCTTGGCATGAAACCAAACTGTTGTTCACAAATGCTGACCTCTGCCCTTAGTCTAGCTTCCACTATTCTTTCGCATAACTTCATTGTATGGCTCATCAACTTTATCCCTCTGTAGTTGTCACAACTCTGTACATCTCCCTTGTTTTTAAAAATGGGCACAAGCACACTTCTCCTCCACTCCTCCGGCATCTGCTCACTTTCTAAGACCTTGTTGAATATTCTTTTCAGAAAATCTACTGCTACCTCCCCTAGACACTTCCATACCTCAACCGGTATGTCATCAGGACCAACTTCCTTTCCACACTTCATCCTCTTCAGTGCCCTTCTCACTTCACCCTTACTAATCTTTGCAACTTCCTGGTCCTCAATGGTCACCCCGTCTCCACTTTTTTCTCTCATTTTCCTCATTCATCAGCTCTTCAAAGTACTATTTCCATCTTCCTAGCACACTTCTGTCATCAGTCAATACATTTCCCTCTCTGTCCTGTATCAATCTAACTTGCTGCATGTCTTTCCCATCTCAATTTCTCTGCTGTGCGAACCTGTATAAATCATTTTCTCCCTCCTTACTGTCCAACCTATCATTCAAGTCATCATACGCCCTCTGTTTGGCCTTTGACACCGCTACCTGCGCCTTACGCTGTGTCTCCCTGTACTCCTGTTTACTCTCTTCGGTCCTCTCTGTGTCCCACTGCTTCTTAGCTAACCTCTTCCTTTGTACACACTCCTGCACTTCCTCATTCCACCACCAAGTCTCCTTATCTACTTTTCTTCCAGAGGACACACCAAGTACTCTCCTACCGGTCTCCCTGATCACATTGGCTGTGGTTGTCCAGTCATCTGGAAGCACTTCCTGACTACCCAAAGCCTTTTTCAACTCCTTCTTGAAGACAGCACGACACTCTTCCTTTTTCAACTTCCACCACTTTGTCTTCTGCTCTGCCTTTGCCTTTTTCACCTTCCTCACCATCAGTGTCATCCTGCACACCACCATCCTATGCTGTTTGGCAACACTCTCACCCACTACTACTTTGCAGTCACTGACTTCCTTCAAATTACATTGCCTACACAAGATGTAGTCTACCTGTGTGCTCCTACCTCCACTTTCATAAGTCACCCTATGCTCCTGTTTCTTCTTGAAGAAAGTATTCACCACAGCCATTTCCATCCTTTTTGCAAAATCTATGAACATCTGTCCTTCTGCGTTCCTGTCCTGGATACCAAACCTGCCCATCACTTCCTCGTCCCCTCTGTTGCCTGCACCAACATGTCCATTGAAGTCTGCCCCAATGACCACTCTTTCACCTCTGGGGATACTCTGCATCACTTCATCTAACTCACTCCAGAATCTCTCCTTCTCTTCTTGCTCATATCCTGCCTGTGGGGCATAAGCACTAACAACATTGACCATCACGCCTTCAATTTCTAACTTGAGAATCATCACTCTGTCTGACACTCTTTTCACTTTTAGAACATTCCTGACAAACCCCTCCTTCAAGATGACTTCTACTCCATTTTTCTTCCCATCCACACCGTGATAAAACAGCTTAAACCCTGCTCCTAAGCTTCTAGCCTTGCTACCGTTCCACCTGGTCTCCTGAACACACAGTATGTCTACCTTCCTCCTCTGCATCATGACAGCCAGCTCTCTATCTTTTCCTTGCATAGTTCCAACATTCAAAGTTCCTACTCTCTGTCCTAGGCTCATGCATTTCCTCTTCTCTCTCTGCCTACGAACATGCCTCCTGCCTCTCCTTCTTCGACGTCTTCGACCAACAGTAGTCTAATTTCCATCAGCACCCTGTTGGCTGACAGCACTGATGGCGGTCGTTGTTAACCCGGGCCTCGACCGAGCCGGTATGAATTTTGTTTTGATAAGTTGCTTTGGAAATGTGGCAGAAGTTTTACGCCGGATGCCCTTCCTGTCGCAACCCTCTGCATTTATCCAGGCTTGGGACCGGCATAAGGGGGAGAGACACTGGTTAATGCCCCCCCCTGCGCGCCTCATGGCTGCATTTTCATAGATATGCTGTACATTCTATTTAAGAAATAATAATAATAATAATAATCATAATAATAATAATCATAATAATAATAATAATAATAATAATAATAATAATAAGTATTATTATTATTATTATTATTATTATTATTATTATTATTATTATTATTATTTGTTAGATTTGCCAAGGTCTTTCTCTGTCAACTGGTCCAAAAGGGATATGAGAAAGACTTGGGTCAAGGGGCAGCGCTCACATGTCCAAGAGGGCAAAGCCCCCTTGAACACAGGCAAAATTTAATTTTTTTACCATGCATTTTTAAGAATCTTTAAGTGAACTTAACAAAAATGCTGAGTTAAATTGAACTATAAAAATCATGTGAAGTAAACCAACACAAATTTAATATTTATTTTACCTGTACAATATTTAAGAACATAATATTTATAATAATATATAATAATATAATATTAACAATATCTAATACAATCATATAAATATCTAATTATACTGTACTTATAAATTAAACATACATAAAATAATAAAAATGTTTATTCTGGGTTAACCCCCAGTCCAGCTAACTGGGTTATCAAAGGCCAGTCATGTCTCTCACTGTCTATGGTGAGAAGCATGTAAAACAACCATTGCTGACTTTTGACAAGAGTAGGCTGTGTTGCCGTCAGCGTGTTTCTGCCCCTTGCTAAAGGGTTGTGTCAGGAAGGGAATCCGATGTAAAAACCTATGCCAAATAAAACATGCGGATCTTTAATATGACTTCCATGAAGATGGATGCAGATGATTCGCTGTGGCAACCCCTGAAAGGGAACAGCCGAAAAGAAAAGAAGAAGATTCTGTGTTAGGTCAGGTTGCCTTGGCCAGAAAACTTTGGCTTTTGAGCAAGAACTTGCATTCAACAACATTTCATTTATATTGGCTAATTTGGGCCGGTCCATTTTATCCCAAATCTAGCGGCCCATATTACCTTTTACATAATGTTTCAAAATTTTCAAAATTTAGCAAAAACTGCTTAGCTACTTTTTAATTTTTGCCCATTTCATTGTTATCTTACCCATGCCTTCACTAATAGGCACTGTGAGTGGACATGTAATTCTAGAAAAAGAGTGCCGTGTTAGGGGAAAGGGTAAAAGAAACTACACTGAGAAACAGATAAGTGAAAAAAAGAACATTTATTTAAACACCTGCTAATTAGGAGATGTTCTAATCAGAGAACATTCCAGAAAGGGAGATATTCGGTTAGGGTGGTTTTAGTGGACAAGATTACAGATCTGATAGCCACTTTAGATGATTTTTTTGGGACTGATAAGTCGGAACTTGACGTGGGTGTTTCGACATTAACAGGCCCTTGTTTGCCGAAACACCAGTAAATTGCACAATTAAATGAGACAATAAGGGATTACGTGAGATGCGCATGCGTAGAATATCAGGTTTTAGAGTGGAGAAATATGATTTCATATTTCCCAGCCAGGGTGTTAAGGGTTAAGGGTGGGCACATAATCCCTCAGTACTTCATAGGTCGGTGGAATTACAATCAAATATCAACTTACAGGGAAGTCTCATTTAATTGTGTAATTCTACCTCTCTATTCTGTCCTATCGGGACTACGTGAGATATTTAGTGTGAAATCATATTTCCATCAATTTCATCAAGCCCAATCTTAGTTCAATATGTCACATTTATTTTGTGAAAATGCACAAGTTAACTCAGTCACATCAGTAAAATTCCTGATAATTCAGGAAAACATGGCGAGATGATCAAATACCAACATTGGATACAGAATTTAAAAGAGCACGACTGAAACTACTGTCATGAGAAGCTGGTTTGTTATAAAACTGTCTGCACTCGCATTCACTGCTCCGACCTGCCGTCCTCAGAACCGTTTGAATTGGCACGTTGAAGGCTAATGCTGCACTAGTAGAGGCTGATTTTACACTGTGTGGTTTGAATATTGACATATCAATACCTGCACTTTTGAGAACAAACTTTTTCCATCTACTTATAGTGTCTTTGCTCACTCTTTTTTTTATAAGGCCTAGTAATGCTTATGAACAAAGCTGTCTCGTCTCCTCTGAGGTCGCAAGTCATATCCAGATATAGCTTCATCACACTGATAATGCACAGAATCTGATCAGGCGTATAGCTCTGGAGAGAGAGTTCACCGTGGTGAAAACCAGTTCGAGTCTGTTTGAGGAGATCCCCAAATGTAATTTTAACACAATCATCTGAAATATCTACATTTCTAATTTCAATGAGATGGAGGGCCTGAATTCTTTGGCCTGATAAAAGCAGGGTAAGCATGGTCAACTTAAGTGTCAATCCTTTTAACAAATCACAGGTCAATTGATCTCTCAAGTACAACAACACATGCTGTACCTTCCAAGTGACATTATATCTAGGTAGGGCAGGTCTGATATTAAAAATGCCCCGCATGAATCTGATCACTAGTGGATGTTTTACATTAACCCGGGCCTCGACCGATCCGGTATGTGGGGTAATACTTCTGATTTGCATCATAAATGTTTGGCATTGGTTTTACGTCGGATGCCCTTCCTGACACAACCCTCTGCATTTCTCCGGGTTTGGGACCGGCATGAGGGGGAGAGACACTGGTTAGTGCCCCCCCCCCCCCCCCACCTCATGGCTGCATTGTTTCTCATTACTGCACATGATACATTAAAGAAAAGGAATATAAAATAAATTAAATTAAAATGAAACCAAGGATGCGCTGTATACTAACAATTCCCGCTTAGATCCCAAAGGGAACTGATACACACTCAAGAGTATGAGTATGTGATACTTAGAGTACTGTATTCTCTCAAAAAATCTTTGGGAGCAAAACGTCATTGTTTGATTCCCAAAGAAGCAGAACAAATGTGTGGCAGAGGGGGGAGTGAGCTGCACCTTCCTGTCCTTCACATTCATGGCTGTGCCAAGCAAGGTACCCAATCGCAACTGCTTTCTGGGTACTGCAATGTGTGGTAGCCCACAGCTTAGAGTGCGTGTGTGTGTATACATATGTGTGTATATTAGAGTGTGTGTGTGTGTGTGTGTGAGTGTGTATATATATATATATATATATATATATATATATATATATATATATATATATATATATATATATATATATATATATATATATATGTATATACTAGGGACAGTCTTCTTCTTTTCCTTTCGGCTGTTCCCTTCAGGGGTCGCCACAGCAAATGATCTGCCTCCATCTCTCCCTGTCCTCTGCATCTTCTACTCTTACTCCAACGACCTTCATGTCTGCCTTCACCGCATCCATAAATCTTCTCTTTGGTCTTCCTCTGGGCCTTTTGCCTGGTAGTTCCAACCTCAGCATCCTACGACCAATATACTCACTATCCCTCCTCTGTACATGTCCAAACCATCTCAATCTAGCCTCTCTGACTTTGTCTCCAAAACATCTAACATGTGCTGTCCCTCTGATGTACTCATTTCTGATCCTATCCATCCTCGTTACTCCCAAAGAGAACCTCAACATTTTCATCTCTGCTACCTCCAACTCGGACTCCTGTCTTTTCCCCAGGGCCACTGTCTCTAAACCATACAACATCGCTGGCCTCACCACCGTCTTGTACACTTTCCCCTTCATTCTTGCCGATACTCTCCTATCACACATCACACCGGACACTTTTCTCCATCCATTCCAACCTGCCTGCACGCGCTTCTTCACCTCTTTTCCACACTCTCCATTGCTCTGGATTGTTGAGCCTAAGTACTTAAAATCCTCCACCTTCTTTATCTCTGCCCCTGTAACCTCAAAGTTCCTCTTGGGTCCTTGTCGTTCACACACATGTATTCTGTCTTACTAAGACTAACCTTCAATCCCCTCCTTTCCAGGGCATACCTCCACCTCTCTAGATTTTCCTCCACTTGGTCTCTGCTCTCACTACAGATCACGATGTCATCTGCAAACATCATAGTCCATGGAGATTCTTGTCTAACCTCGTCTGTTAGCCTGTCCATCACCATAGCAAACAAGAAGGGGCTGAGAGCTGACCCTTGATGCAGTCCCACCTCCACCTTGAACTCTTCTGTCACACCAACAGCACACCTCACCACTGTCTTACATCTATCATACATGTCCTGCACCACTCTAACATACTTCTCTGTCACTCCAGACTTCCTCATACAATACCACAGTTCTTCTCTCGGCACCCTGTCATAGGCTTTCTCCAGATCCACAAAGGCACAATGCAGCTCCCTCTGACCTTCTCTGTACTTCTCTATTAACATCCTCAAAGCAAACACTGCATCTGTGGTGCTCTTTCTGGGCATGAAACCAGTACAGTATATCAGAGTATATCCCATCCATGTCCGCAGTAGGCTCAGATTGGCACCTGCCTTCTCGTAAACCAAATTAGGATTAAGCAGTTCAGAAACTGAACGATGATGAAGGGACAGTATATCAGGCAATAATGACATGGTTGTTACTTTTGTCGAAAGTTAGCAATGGTTCTTTTACAGGAACCTCACATCATAGAGACATGGCCAGCCTCTGATAACCCACTTAGCTGCACTGGGGTAGTGTCCGACTGGCGGGTCGCAACCTCGGGGTCCCCCTGGATGAAGGAGGGCCCGCTCATTTGTTCAGGTGCAGGGGCTGGATAGAAGCAAGTCAATTCAATTCTTACTGGTTTCCATCATAGCTTTAGAATGTGTCTTTTTTTTTTATTGTAGCGATAATTCAAAATTCAGGTACTTATAGAGTTTCTGAATTACTTTTGAAATGAGAGATGTGCCAATGCCATTGTCTATGGAGTGCAATTCCACAGCATGGTATAATCTCTTTAGCCAAAATTTTTACCACAGTGTTTGCATTTTCTTTATAACAAGCAAAGACTTCAATCTTCTTCTTCTTATTTTCTGTTCGGCTGTTCCCTTCAGGGGTTGCCACAGCGAATCATCTGTCCCCATCTCACCCTATCCTCTGCACCTTCTTCTCTTACAACAACTACCTTCATGTCCTCCTTCACCACATTCATAAATCTCCTCTTTGGTCTTCCTAGACTCATGCCTTTCCTCTGCTCTCTGCCTACTGACATACCTCCCGCTTCTCCTTCATCGACCAACAGTAGTCCAAGTCCACCAGTACCCTGTTGGTTAACAGCACTGAAGGCACTCAATCCATGTTGAAAATCTGTCAATAATATTTTAAGTTTCTTACTCGGGGCAAAAAATAAAAATAAAACTCGGGGTATATAAATCAACCTGTAAATTCTGAAACACACCACTAGGTGGTAGTAGAGCAATATGTTTGATACTTCAGACCAATTACATTTACAGCATTTGGCAGATGCTCTTCTCCAGAGCAACTTACAATTATCATTTTTATACAACTGAGCTACTGAGGGTTAAGAGGCTTGCTGAAGGCCCAACAGTTATGATAGTGGGGATTTAACCGCTGACCTTCAGATCAGTAATGCATCACATTAACAGTAACAGTAACAGTAAGCCACAACTGCCCTCAAATTAAACAAGCAGTAAGATTTTTTTATTGTTTCTTGAATGCTAGAAATACAAAATCTATCAGTAATATATTGCAGGACTCCCTAGAGAGACATGTGAGACATGTGAAATACTGTGGGAATAACATACAATCCAAGGAAAGACAGATTTTGTTTAAGCTATAGAACCATCACAACAGTGGTCCTAAAATGAAAATGAAGTGAACTTTATTGATAATTGCAGCACTTTTGAGGGTAAACCTGGCCTGATATAGGGTGTCTGCTAGCCACGCAAATCTCAAGGTCAAGTTCAATAATATACAAACTGTGTCTGTTTGCTAAACTAACAAAAATGTAAACAAAAATGTAAAAACTCTCAGAGAGTTTGTTTTAATAAGCTTCTTAACATAAATTTAAATCATACTGAGGGCACTGGTGGCCTGGAGGGCAGTGGTGTCCTGGTGGTAAGGTTCTGGATCACTGATCCTAAGGTTGGGGGTTCAATCCCCAATATCAATGGTGAGAGACTGAAAAAGAACCATTGCTGACTTTGGTCAAGAGTAGGCTGCATACCTGTCAGCATGTATCTGCCCTGTGATGGCCTGGCGAACTGTTCAGGGTGTTCTCTGCCCAGAGTTGGCTGAGATGGGCACCAGCCATCCCGTGGCCCTAATTAGGACTAAGCAGTTCAGAAAATAAATGAATGAATGAATGAATGAATGGACTAGATAATTTAGATCCTCTGAAAAGAAAACCCATCAGAAAGAAAAAAATTAGCCCCCCAGTATCACAGACCCACTAAAACAGAAAACCTACAAACCAGAAAGAAAATAATGTCAAACCAAATTACTGGATTTTCAATCAGAATGGAAGGAGATTCGCCGAAATTACAGAAAAGCTCTTGGTGCTGCTAGAGCAGAATATTTCTCAAATGTAAGAGAAAATAACAAAAATATTCCAAAACACTTATTTAATAATTAAAACAAATCTTCTTCTTCTTTTCGTTTTGGATTTTCCCTTCAGGGGTCGCCACAGCAAACCAGCTTCCTCCATCTCACCCTATCGTCTGTCTCTTCTACTCTTACTCCAATTACCTTCATGTCCTCCTTCACCACATCCATAAATCTCCTCTTTGGACTTCCACTCGGCCTTCTGCCTGGTAGTTCCAACCTCAGCATTCTGCTACCAATATACTCACTATCCCCCCACTGTACAGGTCCAAACCATCTCAATCTAGCCTCTCTGACTTTGTCTCCAAAACCTCTAACATGTGCTGTCCCTCTACTGCACTCATTCCTGATCCTATCCATCCTCGTTACTCCCAAAGAGAACCTCAACAGTTTCATCTCTGCTACCTCCAGCTCTGCCTCCTGTCTTTTCTCCATGGCCACTGTTTCTAAACCATACAGCATCGCTGGCCTCAACACCGTCTTATACACTTTTCCTTTCATTCTTGCCGATACTTTCCTATCATACATCACACCTGCACTTTTCTCCAACCATTCCAACCTGCCTGCACAAGGTCCTTCTCGTTCACCGACATGTATTCTGTTTTATTGGGGCGAACCTTCATTCCTCTCCTTTCCAGGGCATACCTCCACTTCTTTAGATTTTCCTGCACTTGTTCTCTGCTCTCAATCCAGATCACAATGTCATCTGCAAACATCATAGTCCATGGAGATTATTGTCTAACCTCTTCTGTCAGCCTGTCCATCACCATAGCAAACAAGAAGGGGCTCAGAGCTGATGCTTGATGCAGTCCCACCTCCACCTTGAACTCTTCTGTCGCACTGACAGCACACCTCATCACTGTCTTACGTCTCTCATACATGTCCTGAACCACTCTAACATACTTCTTTGCCACTCCAGACTTCCTCATGCAATACCACAGTTCCTCTCTCAGCACCCTGTCATATGCTTTCTCCAGATCCACAAAGACAGAATGCAGCTCCTTCTGACCCTCTCTGCACTTCTCTAATAACATCCTCAAAGCAAGCACTAATTCTGTGGTGCTCTTTCTTGGCATGAAACCAAACTGTTGTTCACAAATGCTGACCTCTGCCCTTAGTCTAGCTTCCACTATTCGTTTCCATAACTTCGTCTTAGAGCTCATCAACCTTATCCCTCTGTAGTTGCCACAACTCTGCACGTCTCCCTTGTTCTTAAAAATGGGCACCAGCACACTTCTCCTCCATTCCTCTGGCATCCTCTCACTCTCTAAGACCCTGTTGAATGTTCTTGTCAGCAAATCTACTGCTACCTCTCCTAGACACTTCCATACCTCCACCGGTATGTCATCAGGACCAACTGCCTTTCCATTCTTCATCCTCTTCAATGCCCTCCTCACTTCACCCTTACTAATCTTTTCTACTTCCTGGTCCTCAACAGTCACCTCTTCTACTCTTTTCTCTCGCTCATTTTCCTCATTCATCTGCTCTTCAACGTACTCTTTCCATCTTCCCAGCACACTTCTGTCAACAGTCAATACATTTCCCTCTCTGTCCTTAATCACTCTAACTTGCTGCACGTCCTTCCCATCTCTATTTCTCTGCTGTGCCAACCTGTATAAATCATTTTCTCCCTCTTTACTTTCCAACCTAGCATACAAGTCATCATACGCCCTTTTGGTTGGCCTTTGACATCGCTACCTTCACCTTATGTTGTGTCTCCCTGTACTCCTGTTTACTTTCTTCGGTCTTCTCTATATACCACTTCTTCTTTGCTAGCCTCTTCCTTTGGACACACCCTTGCACTTCCTGATTCCACCACCAAGTCTCCTTGTCTACTGTCCTTCCAGAGGACACACCAAGTACTCTCCTACCTGTCTCCCTGATCACATTAGCTGTAGTTGTCCAGTCATCTGGACGCACTTCCTGACCACCCAAAGCCTGTTTCAACTCCTCCTTGAAGACAACCTGACACTGTTCTTTTTTCTGCTTGCACCACTTTGTCTTCTGCTCTGCCTTTGCCGTCTTCACCTTCCTCACCATCAGCGTCATTCTGCACACCACCATCCTATGCTGTTTGGTAACACTCTCACCCACTACTACTTTGCAGTCACTGACTTCCTTCAAATTACATTGCCTACACAAGATCTTGTCATCATGTAGTCATCACAATATAATAATTGGAACACTTTTCATATGCATCAATGTTGTGAAGCTGTGAACATGCCTGACTCACAACAAAAGGTACTGGGTTTTTGTGTGGACTTTACATGCTCTCATGTTCGAATGGGTTTCCTCAGGGTACTCTCGTTTCACACTACAGTCCAAACGCACACATATTAAGCCGATTCACTGTTGTAAATTGTTCTTAAGTGTGAGAATGATTGATTGTGAATAATTGTGTGTGGAGGTTCTAGCTTCCCTGTGACTGTAGTTAGAATAAATGGCAAATGAAGGATTTACATTCACAACATTTGGCAGATACCCTTATCCAGGACAACTTACATTTATCCTTTTCATACATATGAGCAGGTTTGGGTTAAGGGCCTTGCTCAAGTACCCAACAATGGCAGATTGGTGGTACTGGGACTTAAAACCCTAACCTTTGGGCCAGTTCTGTCCAACTCAACCAGTGCATCCATTGGCACCAAATCAGATTTTGCTCAAAATTGTTCCAAATGTAGCTCTATGGGAGGAATGACAACTCCCATGGATTGCCACCTTCATTTTCATAGGTTTGGAGATTCATAATTTTATTTCTATACAAGCTTTAAGCCTGACAAATGGCACTCTCGGTAATTCTTTTTCAGAATCTGCTGAATCTGCAGTACTTGGCTTTTCAGAATTTGCTCCATTTAATCAGTGCCTCCAAACGTCAGGGACAGAGTGCTCATGTCTACAAAAGTCTCCCACTGACCACTACCAAACAAAGCTTTTTTTTCAAAAAAAGCTCATCCAGTTTCAAGCAGAGTGGGATCAATCCATAACCATTTATACCAGAATACTGCATGTACTGAAGGTATGCTGTAATACTGTTTGTTCTATTGCATTCTGTCACAGTTCCTTATAATTTATGCACACACACACACACACACACACACGCACACACACACACACACACACACACACACACACACACACACACACACACACACACACACACACATATTACACACATAGATTTCTGGTGCTAGTGAAAAGAAGAAGTGAGCTCATGGCATGCGGTTGAGTGATATCGCAATGGAATATGGCCAAACCTGTCTACCATATATATATATAAAATGTAAAGACTGGGTATGAGGAAATTGCTTCTTTCACTTGCTGAGTAACTTATGAAGGCATTCAGTTGAGATATTCTAACTCATTAGGCATAGCCAAGACACGTATTTTAAAGTGGTTGAAAGTTTCATCAGCCTGGGGCAACATCTTCATGGTCAGCAACTTGATTGAAAAAGGGGGTTTGAGAGATATTTTCTTAGCTGTGACCATTTTTCAATACCCTCTAAAACCAATATTTCTTGGTTGTATCAAGATATTTTGCTTCTTCTCAACGATTCTTTCCTTAATTATACAAATAAAGTGAATATTCTGGTTTTGGCCAAGTGGGGGCCTCACACTTGCTGGTCAAAAAGTTAAAAAATATAAGTTCTGCCCAACAAAAATCCAGTTTTTAAATGCCTGAAACTTTTGATCAAAAATTTGGGTTTTTCGTTGATCTCATAGAGGTACACTTGTGGCAATGTTGAGCAAAACCTGAGATGGTGTCCACGAAACCTTTCACAATTGTGGTTGAGTTGGGCTGGACTGACCCCTTTGGATTAATAACCCAGAGCCCTGGCTAATGAGCCACCAATGCAGGAAGGAATGGAACACTTTTTCAACTAGATACTGTCACTGCACCTCATGTAGTCTCATAATAGAATGGAATTCATCCTTTTCATTCATTTTCTGAACCGCTTAATCCTAATTAGCCATCATGGGGAGTCTGACACCCATCTCAGCCGAATCTTGGTGAGGGCAGAGTACATCCTGGACAGCTCGCCTGGCCAATGCAGGGCAGAATCACGCTAATGGCTATGTAGCTACAAAAGTCAGCAATGGTTCTTTTACATGAACCTCCCACCATGGACAGTGAGAGAAATCCTTTGATAACCCAGTTAGATGCACTGGGAGGACAGCAATAACTACCACTGACAGGGACTTGAACCCCCGACCTCGGGATCGGTATCGGTAATCTAGAATCTTACCACTGAGCCACCACTGCCCCTGGAATGGTATTCTTTGTAAGAAAAAAAAAAGATTGGTATCTTGTATATCTTTCATTGAGAAAAAGTGAGTGTTATCATTGAAACCGCTTGCTATCTGAATGCCACCTGCTCCTTTTGTAACTTCTTTCCTAAAATGATTGCATGTTTTGTTTGTATCCATACTGTACATAATATATTTACTCCCCCTTGAATCCATCTTTAACAGACAGTGGTAACATATACAGCTATATTTTCCAGTAAAGCCTGACATCATTTCAATGATTTAACAGAGGATGCAGTGAGAACAGCACAAGATTTCCTCAAAATAAATGAAAAACAAAACGAAGGTAATTATTTTTGGCCAAACCTCATCCACTAAAATATGCTTTCAGATAGGCTTCGTATCAGCATTGACAAAGTCCAAAATCATAGAATAGTAAATGGGTTCAGTTTACAATACTACATAAATGCATTCTGTGGCAGCTTTATTTATTTATTTATTTATTGTACAGACTAACATTGTCTCCTTTCTAGTATTAAATAACTATTACCTAAAGGGAAAAAAAAACAAACAAACAAACAACAAAAAAAAACCTGTCCAGACCTCTAGCCTCAGAGCCAACATTATATATTCCTGTCTGGCTGACCTAAATGTGTTCTTTTTTTACTCTTCCCCTCAACGCATGTTCCATTTTTCCCCCTCTGGAGACAGTAAATGCAAAATCTAGGCTCTTTCATTTAAACTATTTCCAGCACCAGAGCAGACCTCTGTAAGACTCTCAATCTAAATAACTTCACTTGTAGAACATTCGGTAGAAATTTATATAATTTTATACACATTAGTGCAAAAGATACTTTGTTTGTGCATGGATAAAATACAAATTTAATTAGCATCGTTTCACATAGCAGCATATCAAAATAGATTTTAAATAATTGTTATAAATAGAGTAAAACATATATAAAATCTGTCACCATATGAGTCATTCAGTATTGTATTCCAACCCCTTTATGGGCAAAAAGTTTTAAGAGATTATTTACTGCCTGATAAAAACTGGTTTCAGTCTATTTGTATGTGCCAGATAGTTCTTAGTCTGCCTGAGGGAAGGGTAAATAAATGTGAATGTCTAGGTTGTGTAGGGCCTCTTGAAACAGATTGATGGATGTCCTCTAACTTTTGAAATTTCCTCAACGGTGGTTTTTTTAATTGCTCACTGCAGGTTCTTTGTTCGTAGCAGTGGAGCTGGAATACCACACTGGACAGGAGAACGAAAAGGTTCAGAAAATGAATGAATGTAATGAAAAACAGTCCATAATGTGTCATGTGCTTGATGTGAGGACTGGGAATATTGGAAAAATAAATTATTGATGGTGCAGAGAAACAGAAATGCTCAAATAGGTCCTCATCAAGGAATGATAGAACATCTAATAGAGATATGATCATCGGGTTCAGTTCAGGTGAATGAGCTTGGAATTAAACACAAAATAACTAGAAGTGGGATGGAGACATTTTTCTCTCTTTCAGCAATAATGATATATTCCTTAATTTAGATGTTGGATTATATATATGTATATATATATATAATGCAGCCGTGAGGGGGGGGCACAATCCAGTGTCTCTCCCTCACGCCGGTCCCAAGCCCGGATAAATGCAGAGGATTGTGTCAGGAAGGGCATCCGGCGTAAAACAAATGCCAAATAAACTATGCGAATCACAAGAAAGAATGACATACCGGATCGGTCTAAGCCCGGGTTAACAACGACCGCCATCAGTGCTGTCAACCAACAGGGTGCTGATGGAAATTGGACTACTGTTGGTCGAAGAAGGAGAGGCGGGAGGCGTGTCCGTTGCCAGAGAGAGAAGAGGAAAGGCATGAGTCTAGGACTAAAAGTAGGGACTTTGAATGTTGGAACTATGGCAGGAAAAGGTAGAGAGCTGGCTGACATGATGCAGAGGAGGAAAGTGGACATACTGTGTGTTCAGGAGACCAGGTGGAAAGGTAGCAAGGCTAGAGGCATAGGAGCAGGGTTTAAGCTGTTTTATCATGGTGTGGATGGGAAGAGAAATGGAGTCGGAGTCATCTTGAAGGAGGAGTTTGTCAGGAATGTTCTAGAAGTGAAAAGAGTGTCAGACAGAGTGATGAGTCTCAAGTTAGAAATTGAAAGTGTGATGGTCAATGTTGTTAGTGCTTATGCCCCACAGACAGGATGTGAGCGGGAAGAGAAGGAGAGATTCTGGAGGGAGTTAGATGAAGTGATGCTGAGTACATCCAAAGGTGAAAGAGTGGTCATTGGTGCAGACTTCAATGGACATGTTGGTGCAGGAAACAGAGGGGACGAGGAAGTGATGGGTAGGTTTGGTATCCAGGACAGGAACGCAGAAGGACAGATGTTGGTAGATTTTGCAAAAAGGATGGAAATAGCTGTGGTGAATACTTTCTTCCAGAAGAGACAAGAGCATAGGGTGACTTATAAATGTGGAGGTAGGAGCACACAGGTAGACTACATCTTGTGCAGGCGATGTAATTTAAAGGAAGTCAGTGACTGCAAAGTAGTAGCGGGTGAGAGTGTTGCCAAACAGCATAGGATGGTGGTGTGCAGGATGATGCTGATGGTGAGGAAGGTGAAGAAGGCAAAGGCAGAGCAGAAGACAAAGTGGTGGAAGCTGAAAAAGGAAGAGTGTCGGGTTGTCTTCAAGGAGGAGTTGAAACAGGCTTTGGGTGGTCAGGAAGTGCTTCCAGATGACTGGACAACTACAGCTAATGTGATCAGGGAGACTGGTAGGAGAATACTTGGTGTGTCATCTGGAAGGAAAGTAGATAAGGAGACTTGGTGGTGGAATGAGGAAGTGCAGGAGTGTGTACAAAGGAAGAGGTTAGCTAAGAAGAAGTGGGACATTGAGAGGACCGAAGAGAGTAAACAGGAGTACAGGGAGACACAGCGTAAAGCGAAGGTAGCGGTGTCAAAGGCCAAACAGAGGGCGTATGATAACTTGTATGCTCGGTTGGAAAGTAAAGAGGGAGAAAATGATTTATACAGGTTGGCACAGCAGAGAAATAGAGATGTGAAGGACGTGCAGCAAGTTAGATTGATAAAGGACAGAGAGGGAAATGTATTGACTGATGACAGAAGTGTGCTGGGAAGATGGAAAGAGTACTTTGAAGAGCTGATGAATGAGGAAAATGAGAGAGAAAAAAGAGTAGAAGAGGTGACTGTTGAGGACCAGGAAGTAGCAAAGATTAGTAAGGGTGAAGTGAGGAGGGCATTGAAGAGGATGAAGAATGGAAAGGCAGTTGGTCCTGATTACATACCAGTGGAGGTATGGAAGTGTCTAGGAGAGGTAGCAGTAGACTTTCTGACAAGAACATTCAACAAGGTCTTAGAGAGTGAGAGGATGCCAGAGGAATGGAGGAAAAGTGTGCTGGTGCCCATTTTTAAGAACAAGGGAGACGTGGGAGGACGAGGGAAACCTCCACTACTTTATTGCCTTTCTTGGATTTCACACAAACTGGCATAATTGGCCATGTCTCTCATTGTCTATGGTGAGAGGTTCATGTAAATGAACCATTGCTGACTTTTGTAAAGAGTAGGTTGCAAAGCCGTCAGTGTGTTTCTTTCCCCTGCTAAAGGGTTGTGTCAGAAAGGGCATCCGATGTAAAAGCTTATGCCAAATCAAACGTGCGAATCAGATGATTTGCAGTAGTGACCCCTGAAAAAGGAAAAAAAGCCAAAAGGAGAAGAAGATCTAATCGATCTGAGGAAAAGCATAGCAGCTATCTTTATACATATGTATGAATAACACTTGGGAAATGCATCAGTGAGAATTACTGAAACAAAAGAAAACCAGGATATGCCCCAGCCTAATCAGCCATTATACAAATTGTAAAACGCCCAGCAGACTTAACCTGGGACACAAATACAGCTCTGGAAAAGGAAAAGGTTGCCTTCTGCTGGCCTCTACTCAGAGGTATGTCTTTGTTTGTGCATTACTTGAACTTAGCACAAATTTTTAACACCATTTTTATAGATTAGAAAATATTGTTTATGTTATAGAAACAAGCCCCTCGTAGTTGATATCTTAATTAACTAATTATTATTAATTTGTGAATACATTTTGATTTATTAGTGTGTATTAATGTAGTGTTTGGTGTATTGAAATGTTCTGTTTTAGGCCTTCTTCTTTTTGCTTTATACATTCCTCCTTGGGTAATATTTACAAAAAAATGGTGTCACAAATTGCACACTATATCAAAGAGTGACATTTTCCTTTCAGCTTTTTCCCTTTATCAGGGGTCGCCACAGTGAATAATTCGCACGTTTGATTTGGCATATACTGTAAAATATTAATATAACTTCAGCAATAATTTACTGTGAATTCTTATAGTAACTTACTGTCAACGCTTCATACAGTTTTTGTACATTTTTAGTTACATGTTGTAACTTTTTAGTTGATATTGGTGAAAAGTTTTTGTCTATAATATAGGTACATGCTTTAATTATTATAATTTACACTTTTTTTATTAAATATTCAAAATATTTAATAGGTTTAAATTTTATTTTGTTTCAGTATTTTGTATATTTTAAGATATTAACCTCAATATTCATATTGTATATTTTAGAGCCTGTCAGTGATGTCCCAAGCTCATCACCAACCATTCCATCTTGTTCAGCCTCCCCAACAACTTCAGCAACTTGTTCCACTCCACCAACCTTAAAAACTCCAGGATCAAGTGGCTTTCCATCAGCTCATCATGGCACTCCTATTCCATTAGCCTGGGCAGAGGCATTTGAAATTCCCTTGGACAAGATGTCACGCAGGCTGCAGTCGTCACTTGCAAAGGACAATCGGCTAGAGAAGCTTGATGATTGCTAAGTGAAATCAGGTGTGTGTGCTTAGCACACCCCCAATGTGTGACAGCCATGCCCCTCTTCAGCGCTGTATGCGTAGAGAGAGTTGGAGCAGCCAAAACCAGAATCTCTCATGAAAGAGCCATAACACACTAAAATAAAAACCACAGTACAGTTAATGCATAACAACAACAAAGATAATAATTTTTACCTTTGTGGTGGCGAGCAGTTGGCATATGTATATGTTGGAGAGGGAGAGAGGAAGCGGATCCCCTTCCATAACAGACAGGGAGATAATAAGCGGATCCCTTTCCATAACAGCTTCAGGTGAATCAGCCAAAGGTATTTTTTTGTTTGTTTGTTTGTTTGTTTTTCCCTCTTGCTACTCGCTTTGGCGTGGATGACTCTTCTTCAGGATGTAATTTTCTTTTCTTGAAGAACATTTCTGATGTGGCTTGTTTCTGCCTTCTTTTTAAAACTTTACGGAAGTGGCTCATGACCTCATTGTTAAAGATGTTTACAGCAATACATGGTATCAACAACTTCCGAAAAGCACTTATCTCCCCTCACTCTCGGTCTCTTTTTTTCTCTGGCTTTTTTAGCGTTCGACTTCCAGATTTTTGTCGACTTCCAGACAAAAAGATCCCCTGGATTTTTTTGGTCGAATTCCAATTTGTTCGACCTGTAAAGCGTTCGAGTAACAAGGTACCACTGTGCTAGGAAACTACCCTTTACTGTTTGTTGCATTTCATGTGAATCTCCTTCAAACATGTTGAAAAATGTTAATTGTACAAGAAAAAAAATATGGGGGGGGGGGGTTGTTTCGTATCAATTCAGTGCATTTTGACAGGCCGCGAGAGCAGAGTTTGTTTTTTGGTTTGGAAAAGTTGGCAGCTATGATTCATATGATCATATGTCATTTTTAATAATTGTTTCTGCTTTATAGTAAAGCAAAATCACATTTTTAACAGATGATTAAATGTATAGTCATACCTTGCCTTACGAAATTAATCCGTTCCAGAAGTTTTGTAACCTGATTTATTTTGAGTTGCATTTTACATGTAAGAGGCCTGATTTGTTCCAAGGCTCCCAATACTACCCCATAAACCCTTTAAAAATAATAATAGTATACCTTTTTAAGGCCTCCTTCTGCTTCAATATCATACCGATAGTAGAAGGGTTTTGGCCATATTCCTTTGCGATATCACTCAACCGCATGCCATGGGCCCGCTTCTTCTTTTCACTCGCACTGGGAATCACTTTCTTGGGGTCCATGATGAATGACGAAGAATAAAGTTGCAATGAGCACACTCGAAAAACTCACAAAACAACAGTAACTCTGTCCTTTACACATGTTAGAACTCCATGACGAACAATGGGTCGAAGGCACACGAAAATTATCATCATGGAGATATCATGGAGATGCATCATGGAGATGCAGCTCCCTCCTAGCCAATGAGAGGCCAGCGGGGTGGGATGTTGGGAGATATTCAATGGGAGAGCAACTCTATCGCACCAATTTCAAAACAAAATACCAGATTCTACAAGTGTATTTACAAGTGTATTTACTGTTCTTCAGGCACCACTGTGGGTGCCAGTTCACTGCTGCGAGTGACTGTGTGCGTGTGTGTGCATGCGTGTGCGTGCTCACTGTGTACTTGTGTATGCTCACTTTAAATTAATTAAAATGCAGAGCCACAATTTCCCTTGTCAGATAAATACAGTATGTCAAAATTAAAAAAAAAAAAGGCTAATGCAAATTGGAGTTCAACAGTGCTTTAATCACTCGCAGCAGTGAACTGGCACCCACAGTGGTGCCTGAAGAACAGTTGGGGGTTCAGTGCCTTGTTCAAAAGTACTTCAGCCACGAAGGTGGAGGAAAGGAAGGTGCAGCACATGCCCTCTGATGTAACTTGGGAATCAAACTACTGACCCTTAGGTCCCAAACCACTTTATTTCTGCACCACAAGATTTTGTAAATAAGAGTGAAATAGTTTATTCTCTTCAATGAACTGCAATAGAATAACAATTCATTTTAATACATAAAATTACATTTCTACACATAAACTCATGAGTGACACTCCCATTCCAACAGGCTCAGGATTAATAAATGATGTTTGTAAATAAATTTCACAAAATATATGATAATGAAAAAATAAAAAAATATTATACAGAAAATAATTATTTTGCATTCAAACACACACACACACACACACACACACACACACACACACCTTCAAAACAGTTGTGATATTGGATCTCAATCAATGGTTTCATTAAAAAACATAAATGCTTTGACCCATTTAACCCATAAATGTACAGACTGACAGAATATGAGAATATACTATTCAGTAGACTAGAACCCCTAACTGATGCTGTGATTCAATTATTCTCTCTGCAGAATCAATTATTCTGGATCAAAACAAATATTTATTTTCCATCTTGCAGTTTATTGTTCACATAACTGCACTATGCTTACTGAGTTCTAACCAAGCATGCTCTCACAGTAAACAAATTACAGACGCTACCTGACTTACGTTCATCTGTTTTACGTTTTTTTTTTTTTTTAAGTCAAATTTTGAGGTTAGACGTACCTACGTAGTATGCTGACGTAATGACGCAATGACGCTTCATTCATTGTTTACAAACTACAAACTGAGTGTACAGTAGGCCCTTGACTATTCGTGATTTTGCACTCACGATTTGAGAATTCGCAGACTGCCGAGCAGCTGACACGTCACTCAAATTCAGCCAATGCCTGTCCTCCTTCCTGCTGATTGGTTGAGATGATGTAACGCCCCCTTTTCCTCATTTGTGCACAAGTTTTCAATGAGCCTCTTTTTTCATGTTTTTTAATTACCAGTTAGGCTCTGTGATGACACTCAAATGCTATGCATCTTCTCTGGCTAAGCGCAAGAAAAGGTAATAATTTTGGATGTCTCTTCTGAAGAAATAAGACTTTCTCCTGAAGAAACGAGAGTTTCCTCTGAGTGCCTGAAGAGAAATAAACATCTGAAAGCACTCTAGTATTAAAGTCTTTTTCAATCATTATTCCAGTACAGTACCTAAGTTAATTTTTAGAATTTTTGTGTGTGTGATTTTATGTACTGTGGTGTAGCATGTTTATCGTTTTGTTTTGTTTATCCAATTTATTACATTTCATGTTCTTTTATGTTCTTTATGGGGAACTTTGATTTTGACGGCTGTGTTCTCTAACTAACGGTTAAGAGGGCGAGGCTGAGCTTCTCCGTGGCTTCGAAACATTTATCATAAACATTCACTTAGGCATTGTACTGAAATAATAATTGAAAAATAATTTAATACTACAGCTTTACAGTTCAGCTGATTATCTTCAGGCACTTTAGAGGAAACTGTCGTTTCTTCAGGAGAAAGTCTTATTTCTTCAGAAGAGAGTGGCATCATAGAGCTTAACTGGATAATATATTTTACATACAAAATGCAAACATACATACTGTATGTATGTATGTATGTATGTATGTATGTATGTATGTATAGATAGATAGATAGATAAATAGATAGATAGATAGATAGATAGAAAGAAGTATGCTGTATAATGTTTACATATTTTATTAATAAATATCACAGTACAATGCAGCCCTGAGGCGCAGAGTGGGGGGGGGGGGGGGGTGCCATAACCAGTGACTCTCCCCTTATGCCGGTCCCAAGCCCAGAAAAATGCAGAGGGTTGTGTCAGGAAGGGCATCCAACATAAAACTAATGCCAAACTTTACCATGCAAATCACAAATATTACTTCCATACCGGATGGGTCGAGGCCCGAGTTAACAACGACCGCCATCAGTGCTGTCAACCAACAGGGTGCTGATGGAAATTGGACTACTGTTGGTCGAAGACGTTGAAGAAAGAGAGGCGTGAGGCGTGTCCGTTGCCAGAGAGAGAAGAGGAAAGGCATGAGTCTAGGACTGAAAGTAGGGACTTTGAATGTTGGAACTATGGCAGGAAAAGGTAGAGAGCTGGCTGACATGATGCAGAGGAGGAAGGTGGACATACTGTGTGTTCAGGAGACCAGGTGGAAAGGTAACAAGGCTAGAAGCAGAGGATCATGGTTTAAGCTGTTTTTTCATGGTGTAGATGGGAAGAGAAATGGAGTCGGAGTCATCTTGAAGGAGGACTTTGTCAGGAATGTTCTAGAAGTGAAAAATGTGTCAGATAGAGTGATGAGTCTCAAGTTAGAAATTGAAGGCATGATGTTCAATGTTGTTAGTGCTTATGCCCCACAGACAGGATGTGAGCAAGAAGAGAAGGAGAGATTCCGGAGTGAGTTTGATGAAATGATGCAGAATACCCCCAAAGATGAAAGAGTGGTCATTGGGGCAGACTTCAATGGACATGTTGGTGCAGGAAACAGAGGGGACGAGGAAGTGATGGGCAGGTTTGGTATAAAGGACAGGAACGCAGAAGTTGGCAAAAAGGATGGAAATGGCTGTGGTAAATACTTTCTTCCAGAAGAGAGAGGAGCATAGAGTGACTTATAAAAGCGGAGGTAGAAGGACACAAGTAGACTACATCTTGTGTAGGCAATGTAATTTGAAGGAAGTCAGTGACTGCAAAGTAGTAGCAGGTGAGTGTTGTCAAACAGCATAGGATGGTGGTGTGCAGGCACCAAAGGCAAAGGTAGAGCAGAAGACAAAGTGGTGGAAGCTGAAAAAGGAGGAGTGTCGTGTTGTCTTCAAGGAGTTGAAACAGGCTTTGGGTGGTCAGGAAGTGCTTCCAGATGACTGGACAACCACAGCAAATGTGATCAGGAGACAGGTAGGAGAATACTTGGTGTGTCCTCTGGAAAGACAGTACTTAAGGAGACTTGGTTGTGGAATGAGGAAGTGCAGGAGTGTGTACAAAAGAAGAGGTTAGCTAAGAAGAAGTGGGACATAGAGAGGACCGAAGAGTGTGATCAGGAGACACAGCGTAAGGCGAAGGTAGTGGTGTCAAAGGCCAAACACAGGGCGTATGATGACTTGTATGCTCGGTTGGAAAGTAAAGAGGGAGAAAAGGATTTATACAGGTTGGCACAGCAGAGAAATAGAGATGGGAAGGATGTGCAGCAAGTTAGAGTGATGAAGGACAGAGAGGGAAAAGTATTGACTGATGACAGAAGTGTGCTGGGAAGATGGAAAGAGTACTTTGAAGAGCTGATGAATGAGGAAAATGAGAAAGAAAAAAGAGTAGAAGAGGTGACTGTTGAGGACCAGGAAGTAGCAAAGATTAGTAAGGGTGAAGTGAGGAGGGCATTGAAGAGGATGAAGAATGGAAAGGCAGTTGGTCCTGATTACATACCGGTGGAGGTATGGAAGTGTCTAGGAGAGGAAGCAGTAGATTTCCTGAGAAGAACATTCAACAAGGTCTTAGAGAGTGAGAGGATGCCAGAGGAATGGAGGAGAAGTGTGCTGGTGCCCATTTTTATGAACAAGGGAGACGTGCAGAGTTGTGGCAGCTACTAGAGGGATAAAGTTGATGAGCCATATGATGAAGTTATGGGAAAGAATAGTGGAAGCTAGACTAAGGGCAGAGGTCAGCATTTGTGAACAACAGTTTGGTTTCATGCCAAGAAAGAGCACCACAGATGCAGTGTTTGCCTTGAGGATGTTAATAGAGAAGTACAGAGAAGGTCAGAAGGAGCTGCATTGTGCCTTTGTGGATCTGGAGAAAGCATATGACAGGGTGTCGAGAGAAGAACTGTGGTATTGCATGAGAAAGTCTGGAGTGGCAGAGAAGTATGTTAGAGTGGTGCAAGACATGTATGAGAGATGTAAGACAGTGGTGAGGTGTGCTGTCGGTGTAACAGAAGAGTTCAAGGTGGAGGTGGGACTGCATCAAGGGTCAGCTCTCAGCCCCTTCTTGTTTGCTATGGTGATGGACAGGCTTACAGACGAGGTTAGGCAAGAATCTCCATGGACTATGATGTGTGCAGATGACATTGTGATCTGCAGTGAGAGCAGAGAACAATTCAGGAAAACCTAGAGAGGTGGAGGTGTGCCCTGGAAAGGAGGGGAATGAAGGTTACCCACAGTAAGACAGAATACATGAGCATGAATTCCAAAGAACCCAAGAGGAACGGTGAGGTTACAAGGAGCAGAGATAAGGAAGGTGGAGGATTATGAGTACTTAGGCTCAACAATCCAGAGCAATGGAGAGTGTGTAAAAGAGGTGAAGAAGCGTGTGCAGGCTGGTTGGAATGGTTGGAGAAGTGTCCAGTATGATGTGTGATAGGAAGGTATCGGCAAAAATGAAAGGAAAAGTGTACAAGACAGTGTTGAGGCCAGTGATGTTGTATGGTTTAGAAACAGTGGCCCTGGGGAAAAGACAGGAGGCAGAGCTGGAGGTAGCAGAGATAAAAATGTTGAGGTTCTCTTTGGGAGTAACGAGGATGGATAGGATCAGGAATGAGCACACAAGAGGGACAGCACATGTAAGAAGTTTTGGAGACAAAGTAAGAGAGGCTAGATTGAAATGGTTTGGACATGTACAGAGGAGGGATAGTGAGTATATTGGTAATAGGATGCTGAGGTTGGAACTACCAGGCAGAATGCCTCGAGGAAGACCAAAGAGACGATTCATGGATGTGGTGAAGGAGGACATGAAGGCAGTTGGTGTAAGAGAAAAAAAATGCAGATGATAGGGTGTGATGGAGGCAGATGTTTCGCTGTGGCGACCCCTGAAGGGAAAAGCCGAAAGGACATGAGTTCTATCGCTTGTTATTCTTGTGTTAAGACGTCGTCTCTGTGATCTTTGTGTTTACACTGTTTTGCAGACTTTTGTAACCCTAAGCAAATATGGTTGGTCAGAAGTGTAAGCCTACTAGCATGGGTGCAAGTCTCATACACAGAGATGAATTAACTATCTGCTCAGATCGGCACAATCTACCATGCATACTCAGTTAAGCAAAGAGTTGTAAAATGAATGAAAACCCTAATTCACAAATTACAGAACAATTACACATATTTATTATCTTTTCGTAAAATCCTAAGAGTGCATTCTTATTTTTATATTAATATTCATTAGGATTTGTACTTGTTCTTTGTATGCATCTATTGAATAAAGTTTACGTACTTACTTCCACAAAAGAAAGAACTCTCTGCTTCGCTGGGATTCACATCAGTCCCGGCTGTGTTCTAAACGAGTTCAACAGCACCCTGTGTCTGTATAACCCACAGCGAGTACACTACTTTTGCAAGTACACTACTTTCGGTATTGAGCACCTCACATATTGTCAGCGTTGATTGGCTGTTTTAAGCTTCATGTAAAGTGACTTGGTATAAATAAGTGACTTATTTGAAATTAATGTTGATATTATTTTATAGTGTTATGTTTATAATAATTGATTTAGGGTGTTTTATGAGATACGGTAATGATATTTATGGATGTATAGTACAGTATGAGCGTCATATGTCACACGTCATACGTTATACGTCACTGTAACCACTTACGTTCATTTTCAACATACATTCGGCCGTCCGGAACCAATTAAAACGTAAGTTGGGGAGCGTCTGTATCGACAACTTAAATGAAAATACACTAACAGTTACTGACTTGACAGTATTGGTTGGTTAAGTCCAATAGTAAATTCAGTAAGGAGAAAGAGAAAGAGAGATAACATATAATAGCTTATCCTTTGACTTCATATATGGTTTAGACAAAGGTCACAAATTATTTTGTTACCATGATCGGAATTAAATTTCTGATTTGATCATTCAGGCAGCATGGAGGCGTCATGTTTCACACTTTCTCCTCACAGCAAGACGATCTGAGTTTGAACTCAGTGCCCAGCAGCAGATCATTCTGTTTGAACTATGTATGCTCTCCCCATGCTTGTGTGGGTTTCCTCAGGGCACTCTGGTTTTCTCCAACAGTCCAAAGACATACACATTGAACTATTTGGATATGTTGACTATGCATTGGACTGGTGAGTGGTTGAGGATACACCATGCCAGATTCAACTGAGATGGCCCTTGACCATAGGAGGTTTAAGAAGTTCAGCAAATTAATGAATGAATAGATATAATCAATCAAAATGCAAAATGTCTTGAAAATTATTTTATGAGCTTTGTCAGACAACCTCATCCACAACACCTTATTTATTTATTTTTTTTTTATCAAAGTTACACAATTAAGCAGTTGAGGCTCAAGGACCAAGCAATGACTTCCTAATGCTGGGATTCAAACTCACAGATGTTTTAGTTCTCCCATGTGTAGATCTCGTTTCTTTGATCTAGTCATTGTTGGTGCTTGTTTCTAAATCAACACAACTCAAAATAAGCTGCAATATCTTACTGAGCCAAAGCACTACATAACATCCTAGAACTTGGTTATTATTTTTTAATACAAAAATTTATTGATAATATTTCTTCTTGGGGGGAAAAATAGATTTTTTTTTTTTATAAATAAAGCTAGTTTACTTTCTTGATGTTTTCTATATACAACAAAAAATGTAGTATGCATGCAGCTTTTTATGTGCAAGCTTTAGTTATCCATGGCCTAAACAGAACCTTCTGCTCTCTGGTGGCTAATTTATACTGTCGGAATGATTCAGCATGCTCTCCAAATCACTCACTTTTTTTTTTTTTTTTTTTTTTTTTTTTTACAATTTGAGCCCAGTAAGTCCTGACACTGTTCTTCTGGAATATGCCTGTGACATTCAGGCGATCAGTTAATGTCATTGCATTGCCATTTATCATTACTGACCTTAGACCTGACACAAAGTTAATTAGTTCCAATCCTGTGAGTTCTCATCCAATTTTACATTTGGAAATGCTCTTACCTTCACTATTAATCACAGTCGTGGGTTCTACTCTAAATTCAGATTGTTTCCTGATCTCATTTCTTCTGTGAAGTTGAAGGCTCACAACTTCAGTAATTTCAGTAATCTCCCCTAGTAAGGCGTGTTCTATGCATGCAGGCCAATAATTTGACCGATCTGAAATATAGTCAAGACATCCCCAAAACCATGATATGGAGTTATTATCCAATCAAAGGCATGTATGTATTTTTTATTGCTTCAGGTTATGTAATTTTAACAACTCATGAGAAAGATTTGCAAATTAAATTAGTTTGTAATGGCTTAGTTCCTCCGTGTTATGTTGCATGTACGGAACATACTCACTTTGCTTTCCCAACATGAGAATGGCGAATGAATAGTGAATAATTATCACTGAATAATCCAAAAACTACAGAAATACACTAGATTAATATGTGATTCATATATTTCCGCTGCTACATGACCTGCTGTAGTGAGATGCATTTTTAATACCATTTATTTTAAAGCTTATATTCTGGTAAGCCAAAAAAAAAAAAAAAAAAAATGTTTTATGCCTAATTTACAATATTATGTTAATACATAATGCTATAAGGTTGCTACTGAAGGTTCTGCATTTGCAATAATTGTAACAATTGAAATAAAATGAATAATAATAAATTAGCCCATTCACAAATGACAAGCAGTTATGGAAAAAAAATACATATAAAGTGCACAATTAAAGCATGACTGATAATCAGAGCAGATATTCAGCTACATTTGTTTCATGAACACTTTTTCTGGTATTCTAATACTACCTTTTCACTCTTAAACCTATAAAGAAGCTACATATGTTTTGTGTGAATTGCTTGTGGAAAAAGTCTGCTAACCCAATAATCAACTAATAGAAGATATAAAATTATTGGCCACAACACTATTTAAAGTCCAGGCCAACTGTCGGTTTTCGGTCCTGCCTGTACATGCCTGATGAATCAGTTATGATCTGTTATCTGAGAATCGCCATGTCCCTTCTGGTAAAGATTATTTTTATGGAAACAGCATTGTCAAATCAAAAAGGGGAAAAAAGTGAATAACTGAATTCAAGTGACAAATGCAAGCATTTTTTATATGTAGCTAAATAATTTCTTTTGAGTTAACAACAACTCTAAAACTTTATTATAGTCATATGTATGTTAGAAAACGCTACATGCATGTGTACTGCACTGCTTCTTCACATAAAACAATCGTATACAAAGTGATGTATTGCTGTGTTTAACCCAGAAGATAAAATATTTTGCCTTTTAATAAAAATTAATAAGGCCAGACAATCATGGACAATGGTGCATAAAAGTTTGGGGATAAATATGAGCTAAAACATCATCATATTTTTTTACAGTCCTAAGGATAACCAGTTCAATAAATACATTTTTATACTTTGCGATTTATGAGGAAAATAATCCAATATTACACATTCATGAGTGGCAGAATGTATGGGAACCTCTGGAATTAGAAATTAATTTGAAGTTGCAAATACAGTTCAGTGTTTTGAATACTGCTGAGCAGCGTAAGCCAGATGTTGCCTTCCTGAGAACATGCTTTTGTTCATGTGCGTGTTGATGGAGCCAAGTCGTACAACTTTCCCATTTTGCACAGCAGAGATACAACGAGAAAATCACTTAATGTAATGTAATTGACCCTTACAGCTTTCAAAGGCAAAGTTATCTGACAAAATTCTATCCATGGATGAGTGTACAGTTTGCAGATATTGTGAACTGTCAGTGTTGTTTCACCAGCGCAGATGAAAGATTACCAGTCTTCGGAGTCCTATAAGTATCTCATCAGTGGATAAACAAGAAACAACGGTAAAATCTTGCCAGAATGAAAGTGTTCTAATGGGTCGGGTGCGTTTTTTTGTTTAACCGGAATACAAATATACAGATAGTGATGCTCTGGTCTCTTAAGCCTGTCGCTATTGTGGTTTAGAGCGAGTTTACATGAGTGAAGCGCAATATTAAATGTTCAGTGTTTGAACATAGTTAAATATACAAAAAAAAAAGAAATAACTGACTACATTTGGGCAAGTTATGAGTACAGTGCAGCGATTTAACTATGAGTGCAGTACATCTGAACTGTGGACTTTTTTGTTGTCAGTTAAATTAAATGCTAATCAATTCTAACAGCACACACAATTTACTTCCAATATAATTATTTAAAACAAGTGTCTTATTTAAAAATAAACAGCTTATTCATTTGGAAAAATAAAATGCCTGCACATTATGTGCCACTACAAAGAAGCATATGTTAACAGCTACCACCTGACTCAGTATAACCTAAGCTCATTGCAGCTTATTGCAAATGAGATGCAGAGGGTGGGGTGAGACGGAGGCAGATGATTCGCTGTGGTGACCCCTGAAGGGAACAGCAAAAAGGAAAAGAAGACATTAATTTACCACAGTTACCCTTTAAACCACAGGCAGTCGGGAAAAAATGAGGTAAACATGCCATATAGAAAGGGCGAATATCAGTACCAAGTCAACTCTGAGATCAGACTACTTTGGGAACTTTTTGCTTTAGCCCTGATGATATCAAGTTATCAAGCTAAGGTTACCAAGCTATCTTACAAATTACTGTCTCTGTGATATATCCGCTTTCTAGCCTGTGTTTAACAGAACAGTACTGTTACGTAATGTACTTGTGTGGGAATTAAGGAGTCATTTGAGGTGTATGTTTTCATCCTGGACATTTATATGTTTATATTTGTGATTGTTAACAATTAACAAAATATTACAATATCACATTTTTATATTGTGAAAAATATTATCTGAAATAATACTCTTTAAAAGTTTAACGTTTATGTTTTGATTTACAGACTGGTCGAGGATGATGATATTGCAATTTATTATGAAACGTTTAGGTGTGTGTGTGTTTTTTTATTACTTGTCTTTGGCATATAAACCTAAATCTATTTTTTTGTAAAGAGCTTGGGACGAAGTGTCAATTTTATCAGTAAAATTGAAAGTAATTACAAGCTTCAGATATTTAGTGTCATTTACCTTATAAAATACCAAAGACACTGAAAAATTGCATCTCAGGGCATCTTCATTGAACAGAGCGAGAGAGAGAGAGAGAGCGAGAGAGAGAGAGAGAGAGAGAGAGAGAGAGAGAAATAGGAATAAACCTGGGGAGAACACTGCATTCCTGCATATAAACCTTATCTCATCTGTGAAACATGGTGGAGTTATTATTATGGTTTGGACCTGTTTTGCTGCCACTGGGCCAGGATGGCTTGTCATCAGTAAATTCTGCTTTATACTCCTATTTTTTACTCCTAATGTAATCATATCCAATTCCCACAAATCATGTATTACCTTTCCTATCACATGACCACCACCCTTGGTACATGCAATGCTCGCCATCCGCCTCTTTTCAAACTGTTGCACATGCATATTTTGTGGTCTGTCTGACACACCCTGAGGGAAGGTGCTATCCGCCCCTCTACAAATGATCTCACAGATGCCCATGATTGGCTGTCAATCGTTGTGAGTGATAAGGAAGTGAGCTTGGCTCCTGTGAGAGCTCAGCCATTGAGCTAGTAATGACTCCTGGTTGTGGATGGCTGTGACATTGACCCGGATTTTAACTTGTGATCTCTGGGTTAATAGTTACACACACTGTTGATGTGCCACTTTCAGCCCACCCTCACCACCACTAAGATTGTTAAAGAATAATTTGTACTTCAAGAGAAAATAGGTCACGCAGCAAGATAACAACCTTAAGCACATAAATCATTCTTCCCCTTGGTAGGCAATGTAACCCTTTAAAAATGTTTGTTTTGAAATGGCCAAGCAAAAATGCTGACCTTAATCCATTCAAAATATTGTGGAAAGACCTGAAGTGAGTGGTTCATTAGAGAAAACCAGCATCCCAGAGTTGAATCTGTTCTGTATGGAGGACTCCATTTTCCACGCCAAATTTCTCCAAGTTAATATGCAGGACTGACGAACAATTATACAAATGTTTAATTACAATGATTATTGTTCGAGGGTATCACATATCACGGATACTGGAGGTTAAGTGTTTCATACTCTTGCCACCTTCAGATATGTAATAGTGCATTATTTTCCTCAGCAAGTAAACAATCAAGGATAACATGTTTGTCTTATTTATTTAATTTGGTCCTCCGTATATACTTTTAAGACTTGGGAAAATCCAAATTTTTATCAAAATATTGGAAGTTCTAACGAGTCCACAAACTTTTGAACACCACTGTATAACTTCCCCCAAAAAGCCATACTTTTGTCCATAAAATCAAAGAGGTCTCTGAAGAACAGGAAATCTTAATGAATTACTGTAAATTGTGAACAAAGTAGTCCATAAGCTATGCTTTTGTTTTGCCAAGGGAAAAAAAAAAAATATGGGTCTTTCTAGGGGTGATTCCAAAGCATTCTTTAGGTCCCTGATGGTCTAGCTTGTTGCTACAATCATGCACAAGCAGCACTCTAAGGTCAAGGGCCTTTAAAGCCCTTACAGAAAGAAAGCTTTGTTCTTTATCTTATGAGCGTTCACAACATGGTCCAACTGTGCTCTCCAGTGAGAGCTGAGATGAGTGGCGAATGAGTGGTGCCATAGTGGGGTCCACCATAGATGAAGTGGGGAAAAGCTTGTACCAGCCAATTACCATGGTTGTCAAATCCAATTCCTCCAATAAAATACGGGCCACACCCATGAAGCACTTACGATCCATCCGGCCGTAGTTTCCCCATGCAATGATCTGTAAAAGACAATAATTTAAATGTTGAGTGTTTTCAGCATATATACAGTGATTGGAGAATATACCACCCCAGGTTTGTCATAAATATTTCATCAAAAGTTTATTACATTTTCTCACTCATTTTGAAAAGACTATAATAAAACATTTCTGTAAAAATTAAAAAAATAAGTTTTTAACATTTTTCTGAAGGCCTCAGAGAGCTCTTTTATTCTTTGCCTTTGCTTTGTCTTTGACAACAACACATACTATAATAGATCACCAGGCCCAAGGTCCAAAGTATTAAAATAAATTTGGCATTCCACTTGCAAATCAGATGATTCGCTGTGGCAACTTCCGAGTAAAAGGGAAAAAGCCTAAAGGAGGACAGACAGACCTCACTTTGATAAAGTTTTGACATTTTTTCTTATTTTAAGAAATCCTACCAAGTCTAATTATCTTAATGCATGGGCAGATAATTTAAATTAATCACATTCTGTACCTTTTTAAATAAATTATTTCTCATATTGAGTTACAAAAATTATTTAGTTGTAAAAACGTATAATTCTTGCAGTGTAAAAGTCTACTTGTTTTCTGAGTGATCAGGTTTTAATTAGTTTATTTACGACTACAAAATTACTACAGTGGATTAATTAATGATCAGTTCACAGCTCATTGCAGAGACAGTTTGTATCTCAGAGGCTGGATTTGTCATCCAACACTGAAAGCAGTTCTCTCTCTGACATAATTTCAATATCCCTAAAATGAAGTGAGTCCTCACAGATAGAGTTATGCACCACACTTGTCTAACTACCCAAGGAGGAGTATCGAAGATATTTATACTGATGAGCTCAGCCTTATACAAAATTATGTACATAAATTTAAAGCATTTGAAATTCTATACCAACATAACATGTGTTGCCTTCAAAAATAAGTAGATTTACTAGATAATAATAATAATAATAATAATAATAATAATTTTAAAATGATCATATAATAGGGCCTACTCAGAATGCTGTCCATACTGTAGATTTAATACTATCTGCAGTTCCATTCAGAAACTATTTAGGATCATTATTTTTTTTATCACATTTAAGATGTATCTTAGTATGAATACACACACACACACACACACACACACACACACATATACAGACGCTCCCCGACTTACATTCATCTGTTTTACGTTTTATCGCTTTTACGTTTTTTTTTTTTTAAAAAAAAGTCAAATTTTGAGTTTAGACATACCTACATAGTATGCTGACGTAATGATGCTGTGTCCATTGTTTACAAACATGCCCCTCCTTCTTCCCAGTTCAGTTTTTTATATATATATATATATATATATATATATATATATATATATATATATATATATATATATATGTATATGCACACAGAGATGAATTAACTATCTGCTCAGATCGACACAATCTACCATGCATACTCAGTTAAGCAAAGAGAGTTGTAAAATGAATGAAAACCCAAGAAAGAGAACTCTCTGCTCTGCTGATTCACATCAGTGATTCACATCAGTGCAGAGTTCAACAGCATCCTTGCGCACTTAAAAGACCTGAAGTCCGTATAACCCGCACTTTGTTTCAAGTAAGTTAACTACTTTCAGCAAGTGCACTACTTTCGGTATTGAGCGCCTCACCTATTGTAAGCGTTGATTGGCTGTTTTAAGCTTCATGTGAAGTGAGTCGGCTCAGCTTCATGTCATGTGACCATCCGTCGACCATTGGAACCATTTACAAGCAGAAAATCGCATCATAGAGAATGTTCACGGTTATATTTGATACTGTATTTGATATTTGATGAGTGAATTTGATTAAAATTCATCAATTTGAAATTATTTTTCTTGAATATAATTTATTTGAAATTAATGTTGATATTATTTGATATATTTGAAATTATTTTACAATATCATGTTTATAATAATTGATTTAGGGGTGTTTTATGAGCTATGGTAATGGTATTTATGGATTTATAATACAGTATGAGCGTCATACGTCACACGTCATATGTCATATATATATATATATATATATATATATATATATATATATATATATATATATATATATATTATTCGCATATTCATATATATATATATATATATATATATATATATATATATATATATATACTCGATATTCACGGGGGTTTGGTTCCGGCCCCTCCTGCGAATGGAGATAATCCGCGAGTTCTGTACCCAGAACTAAAAACCCCATGTATCATATTACATGCACGAATGAGCAACCAGAAGTAAAATACTATGTATCTATTACATGCGAAATTTATTAATAAAATATATAAACATTATACAGCATACTTTATACAGTGGGCCCTAGTCGCGGTTTTGCACCCGCGGCTTTGCATATTTGCGGATTGCTGAGCAACTATCACGTGATTTAAATTCAACCAATGGCTGTCCTTCTTTCTGCTGATTGGTTGAGATGATGTATACGCCCCTTTTTCCTTATTCATGCACAAGTTGTCAATGAGTCTTTTTAGTGTGTTTTAATTACCAGTTAAGTCCTATGATACCACTCAAATGTCGGCTAAGCGCCAGAAAAAGGTAATGATGTTGGATGTCTCTTCTGAAGAAAAAAGACTTTCTCTTGAAGAAACCACAGAATAATCATCTGAACTGTTGTAAAGCACTTTAGAATTAAAGTTGTTTAAATTATTATTCCAGTACAGTACCTAACTTAATGTTTAGAATGTTTGTGTGTAATCCCAGGCAGAGTTCTCAGTCATGTTGTTTCTTTTGATTTGTTTTATTTGTTTATGTTTGTGTCTATAACTGGCCGGCCCTACTACAGCTATGAGATCGGAGTTTCGATATTTAGCACCAAGCATGCTCAACTCCTATCCTGAGTTAATATGCTATGGTTGCTCAATGATAGCCGCACCCCGGCTAACAATAAGCCTAGGCAGAGTTCCCAGAGTCATGTTGTTTCTTTTGATTTGTTTTATTTGTTGTTTTCTTTGTTCATGTTTTGCACTATGCTCGTCTATGACCGGTCGGCCCTACTACAGCTATGAGATCGGAGTCTTTGATGTTTAGCACCAATAAGCCCAGGTGCGTGGGGGGATGGGGGTGTGTGGATGGATGACAACTCCAGCACTAGGGATCACAGGGGATGAAGGCCATGTAGCCGGCTGGTGCAATTGCCTCATCAAGTGTACTCGGTGCATTGGAGCATTCCTGTACATCCCTCTGCACTGCAATACGAATTCGTTCATCTTGTTCCGCAGGGACTGAACATTTTAAGCAGTATGACTGGTAGTGCTAACCTTCCACTGTTAACCAAGCTCCGGAGACTCTGAGTACTCCGCCTGGGTTTATTGTTAGCCGGGCTGCGGCTAGCATTAGGCTATCATAGCATATTAGCTCAAGATAGGAGTTGAACATGCTCGGTTGTGCATGCCTGAAGACTCTGATCTCATACCTGTAGTAGGGTCGACCGGTCATAGACGAGCATAGTGCAAAACATGAACAAACAAAACAACAAATAAAACAAATTAAAATGAACAACAAAACAATTTGACTCTGAGAACGCCGCGACGTCGCCCTCTAGGCAGTGCTATCTTGGAGACATCGCGTTCATGAAGCGTAATAAAGTTTATTCGTTTGGTATTGTTTGTTAAACATGCTACAGAACATAAAGTCTCACGCACAAACATTCTAAACATTAATTTGTGGACTGTACTTAAATAATAATTGAAAAAGACTTTAATACAGCAGTTCAGAGGAAACTCTCATTTCAGTTGGAAGACGTTGGAGACATCCAACGTTTTGTATCACTTAACCAGAGAAGACGCACAGTGTTTGAGTGGCATCATAGAGCTTAGTGAGTATTTAAAACACACTAAAAAAGAGGCTTATTGACAACTTGTGCGCGAATGAGGAGAAAAGGGGCGTTACATCATCTCAACCAATCAGCAGGAAGGAGGACAGCCATTGGCTGAATTTGAGTGACGTGTCAGTTGCTTGGCAGTCCGCAAATACTCAAACCGTGAGTGCAAAACCGCGAATAGTCAAGGGCCTACTGTACTGTGGTGTAGCATGTTTATCATTTTGTTTTGTTTATCCAAATTATTACACTTCATGTTGTTTTATGTTCTTTTTGTTATTGTCTGTGTTTTTGGAGGACTTTGATTTTGACAGCTGTGCTCATCTAACTCTGTTTTCTCTCCGCTCCGGCTGAGGGGTGTGGCTGAGCTGCTCAAATAGTTATGGTCCGGAAACTGATTATTCATATACAGTGATCCCTCGCTACTTCGTGATTCAGTTTCTGCAGCTTCATTCAGTACATCGCGAGTGAAAGGGTTTTCAGAGTTGCAATAATTTCTATTTCTGTGTTTCATGTCTTTTAACTATGTATTCACATTTGTTTCCCTATGGGAAAGAACAAAGTGTTCTCATAAGTATTGTAACCAACATGTTGTTCCTCTTTTCTTGAGAAACTGTTACCCAAATGGTCCATACATTTGTTCTTGTAATCAGCTCCTTGCATCTACTTTGTATCCTGTTTTGCCAGCTGTTCTTTTAAGTTTAGAACTCAGGGCTTATACCTTGGACAGGACAGTAGTTTTATAGTTTTATGGTTTTATAGTTTTATGGTTTTATAGTTTTATGACTCCCACCCATAAATACTGTAACCAACTGAGAATGGTATAAATACTCTGTTTATCTCTGTAATCTTCGGTAAGCTTGTGAATAAAGAACGTGACTTTATTGCGGTATTCACTCTTTATTCAATGCCGCCCTAGAGCTCTGGGTGACACAGATGACTGATCCACGAGATGACTAGATGACCTCGCTCAGAGTCAACGAGAGAAAGAACTAGACAACGAAGCGAAATCCCATCAGTTTTGATGGTTCGTCAGGGATACGTTTGATAAAGTAAGGAATTATTTTTATTCTTTCCTTCCTGGTTGTCAGTATCAACAAACCTGTTATTCCCGTGTAGGTTGTCAGTGGAAAAAATTTAGTGTTATCCTCGTGAAGGTTGTCACAGGAAGAAATTAAAGGTCATCCTTGTGAAGGTTGTCATGCGAAGAAATTAACTTGTTATTCCTCTGTGTATTTCCGCGAGAAGAGTAATACAGTGTGCGCTTTATAAATAATTTGTGTATTCCTCAGGATAGTTAATCTGTGTCACCATGGGGAATATTTGTGGGTCACCAAAACTACCCAAACCTGATCCAGAGGAAACCCTAAGGGATTGGATGAATCGCTGTAATGTGATGTTTTTCACAAGACTTTTGTTAGATAATTTGCCTAGTTGGACTAAATCCCAACCACAATTTTTGTTATACCCACATACAGACAAATTTATTAAGGCAACAGAGACCTTAATTAGAATTATAATCATATGTCTGAGTCCTATTCGAAGTGGATTGAAATGAAACCATTTGGGACAAATACCAAAACGTTAAAAAAACTCAATCCATGCAGAGGATTGTCTGCAAACTGAAGCCTAATACTAAACCTTAACCACCGAAGTTTGCTGCGGTAACACCACCGTATACTGTCACGTCATCACCACTTACCACATCTGCGGCTGAATCTGTGAATAATTCTTTGTACCTGACCCCAGAAATTTCATGTTGTCCTTCAGTGACCAAGACTGTAACCCTGCCACTGAGCTGCCATTATTACAGTCTGTCTCCAATGGAGAAATAGATTATCAAGATCCTGATGATATAGGTCTTGATGCAGGTTCAAAGCCTCTGCCGCAATTTGAAAACACCGCTTGTTTTGGTCCGTTGACTCTGAAGATTTGACTGTCCACCCCCTTTCCCCATCTGAGTTAAAATATATCATTAAAATGTTACCTTCACCTAATTAACCGATACACTTTGTTCAGTTCATTCATTTTCTGTAACCGCTTCATCCTAATTAGGGTCGCGGGGAGGCTGGTGCCCATCCCAGCCAACTCAGGGCGAGGGCAGAGTACACCCTGGACAACTCGCCAGACCATCGCAGGGCGGAAACACGCTGACGGCTTTGCAGCCTACTCTTGTCGAAAGTCAGCAATGGTTCTTTTACATGCCTCACACCATAGACAGTGAGAGACATGGCCGGCCTTTGATAACCCAGTTAGCTGCACTGGGGGGGGGTCAGTGACAACCTTGAGGAGAGTGGGACTCGAACCCCCAACCTTTGGATCAGCGATCCGGCGCCTTATACCACTAGACCACCACTGCCCCAGATACACTTTGTGGATATGCTAATTAAATGCTTGCGCCATTGCCAACTTACTGGTGCAGCTTATCATTTTATTCTACATGCCGCTCTCGGGAAGGCGTATGATGAGGTCCGCCTCCTCGATGAAGTAAAGTGTATATTATAAGAATGATGAGTGGACAGCGATTGTTAAAACCGAGCAGGGAGCCAAGGGCGACCTGCGGATACGTGCTAAAAAAAGACATAATACGATTATTATTGGAGGAACACAAAGCAATGTCTGCTACACTTAAAAGAACAATTAACTCATTATTTCCTTGCATGCCAGCAAGCTAGTCACAATCTTAGTCAAGTAACGAACTGTAGACAGGAGAAAAATGAACCAGTGTCAAGGTTTCTCACTCGCTTTTGCGATACGTGAACCCTCTGGGGGGGAATGGAGTTAGAAGAGGATGAAGCTAATAATATCTATCTTTATGAATAACTGTCTTCCCTCCTTACAAAACATTTTGAAATTTCAACTCGTTGATCGTGTACACATGATGCCCAGAACATTGGGGGAGAAGATTAGAACTATAGAGGGTGATGACATCTTGGAATTTAAGCAATTGGCATGCCGCTCTATCGTGGGAGAAAGCTGTCCTTGTCCTTTGGATGTGTCTGGAAATCACGTGGTTTCCAGTCTGCTGATGGAAAGCTTATTTCCCACTCCTCTCTCGTCCAAGACCTTATTGACGCTTGTTATCTTCCTTGCACTCTCACTATAGTTAAAACCTCATCCCTAATGGGATGATTATGAGTCTTGTCGTAACTTTTTGGCCAACCAAATCACCAAACAGGCTGCTTCTACATGTGTCCCCCATCTTTCTGTGTAACTCTACTTTTGAACATTGTGCACCATTTTGCCTGTCTGTTACAGGCAGGTGAATATTTGTGTGAATGTAAATATAAAAATAATGATATGACTCAGCAGTTTGAGTCTGTAATTTTCCAAAAGAGGACTGGAGTTGCACAATCCAACAGAGGGGAGGAGCAACACAGACATGTCTGGGCTTGTCTGGGCTTGCCTGGGCTCGTTCAGGCTTGTACCAGAGAGAAAACAACTTGTTGGGAGAATCTATATTAAGGACCGGTTGCCGACTGGCTACAGGCTCTTCCAGGCTCTTCCAGGCTCATCCAGGCTCATCCAGGCTCATCCAGTCTCATCCAGGATTCCGGGTCTCTTCGTGTTGCTTATGGGAGATCACCTAAGGAGACTCATCACGGCGGATCACCAAAAGGGGAAGTCATCCAAGGCGGATCATGGAACGCGCTTCACCCAAGTGTTGCCGTTCGGGACTTCATCATCGAAGGCCATCATCCACAGCCACGCACAGTCCACCGAGGATGGTCATCAGTTGTTTCGTCTGACACGCGGGATGGCAAGCCTTTCCCCACCAGCACATGCGCCATCACTAAATTCACCCTGCTGCAGGCGCTTGGTGACTATGGGACCCTTGGGTAACTTGTATATAGTTTATGTCTAAGTTGAAAATAATATGACCTTTGTCTTATTTTGTTCATATTATTAAATTGTACATAGTTTATGTCATGGTCTGTCATGTTTTGCTGGTTTCACAGGGCAACTTCAATCATCTGAATTGTCCTATCCATAACAAGTGGGGGCTCGTCTGATAGAATCCATTCGGCATACGTAACATTGTCTAAGTGCTCTTATTCCAGATCTGGACCTACACTCCCTTCAGGCATCCGCTACGCCATTTGATACTTTTGGCAGACACACAATGCGTATGTGGCTTCTGACAGTTTATGGTATACCTTTTCTGGACAACTTTGTCTTCCCTCTCACTGTGTGCCTTTCCTCGTGTGCGAGTTTCATGGTGTTACACATCGTGCTCGAAGAGGGTTAAAAGAGGACATAAACAAACTTTTTATATCGCAAATTTGAAAGCCATAATTGACTCAATCCTTTCAAGATGTCCGACGTGTGCATAAAACAATCCTACTGGCACCACTACTAAACACAAAAACACTTCCAATACCCACCTCACCATTCTTGGATTGGCAGGTTGATTTCACACACATGCATACATGCGGCAGTTTCAAATATCTTTTGGTGTTCATTGATAAATTTTCTTGATGGATTGAAGCCTTTCCATGTGCCCGAGAAAATGCAAAGGTGGACACACATATCTTAGCCAAAGAAATTATACCCAGATATGATATACCTCAGGCCAATGCATCAGACCAAGGAACTCCATTTAATTCGAGGATCACACAACAACTTTGTAAGTATTTACACCTCGATTGGCAATTCCACATGCCATACCATCCACAATCCTCTGGGATTGTTGAATGTACCAACCCTACCATAAAGAGTAAGCTCACAAAGGTTATGCAAAGCACTAGCTGTAAAAACTGGGTTGACCTGGGTTGGCTGAAATGAGAATGATGCCCCGAAAAGATGTGCACCTGTCACCACATGAGATCATATTTGGGTGACCTTTCCCACTGCCTTGGTGGAAGGGAATGAAAGCTTTGAGTATATCACATCTTAGGGTTCACATGGACGAATACTGAAAACTGAAGATATCCAGCAAGTCTTTTCATTATGGAATCCTACCACCTTCAGACTGGACCCAATCCCTTCCACAATACTCCAGGGCATCTCTCGAAACCTTTTCCCTTTTACCACCTCTATTTTTAATAACTCAATATCACCTGGTCATACCAACATCATTCAAAGGAGCCCCTGACCCATCCTGAGGAAACCCTCACTGGATCAGACACCAGCAACTACAGATCGATATCACTTCTCTCTCTCTTTCCTAAAATTCTTGAACACATTCTTTGTAACCAAATGTCTTTCTATCATTTGCAAAATTATCTTAAAGACCCTAATCTGTCTGGCTTCAAAGCAGCACATTCCACAGAGGTGCACTTTTGGCTGTTACATGCTGCAAACATGCTGCAAGATCAGCCAAGATGTCATTCGTTCTCGGCATTTGACATGATCAACCACACCTGTCCTTCCTCAGAAGTTTGGCATTGCACTGGTTTGCTTCCTACATGTAAGGTCACTCATATCAGGTCACATAGACAGAATCCACATCAGCGCCATACAGACTCTTCACTGAAATTCCCCAGGGCTCAGTACTTGGTCTACTTGTGTTCTCCGTTAATACTAGGTCCCCCTGTGATTTTATAACCTCACACGGGTTCTCATGCCACTGCCATGCAGGTGACAATTAATTTATCCTTTCCTTTCCTCCCTCATGCAGTGAGGGGCCATTACCTGGCATTCTCCTCTCATATGGTTAATCTTTTCGATTTCTCCAATAATCGATTTCTCCAAAAATACCAATTTCTCTCTTTAACATCCAAAGGATTTGTCTTTTCTTTCCACTAAGGCCACTCAGGTACAGGCTGACTGCACTACTGCAACTGACTACTGGCTGGTCTGCCTTTGAGTGCCAGTCATCCTCTCCTGATCCAGAATGCAACTGAACAGCTTGTTTTCAATCTTTCCAATATCTCCCAGACCACTCCTCCACTGTGCACGCTACATTGACTTCCTGTAGCTGCTCGTATTAGATTCAAAACACTGATGTTTGCGGGGCAGTGGTGGTCTAGTGGTATAAGGTGCCGGATCGATCCAAAGGTTGGGGGTTCGAGTTCCACTCTCCACAAGGTTGTCACTGCCCCCCCCAGTGCAGCTAACTGGGTTATCAAAGGACGGCCATGTCTCCCACTGTCTATGGTGTGAGGCATGTAAAAGAACCATTGCTGACTTTCGACAAGAGTAGGCTGCAAAGCCGTCAGCGTCTTTCCGCCCTGTGATGGCCTGGCGAGCTGTCCAGGGTGTACTCTGCCCTCGCCCTGAGTTGGCTGGGATGGGCACCAGCCTCCCCGTGACCCTAATTAGGATGAAGCGGTTACAGAAAATGAACTGAACTGAACACTGATGTTTGCCTTCAAATTCAAAAATGGACCTGCACACTTCTACCTCCAAGCACTTATCACACCCACACTATGCCGTGATCTCTCGACTCCTATAGGTGGACATTAATATGGTCATATGACCAGGCCTTGTCCCATTACAGCAGTACATTCACTGGAGGCCACACAAACAGTTTACCATGCCAAAGGACTCTCAATGCACAACAGATATTCCTTTGGAAATTTGTTGTCTGAAGGAATTGACCCTTACAAACATGTATTCCAAATTACTGCAGACTGAACACTGGGCAAATATTCTTGAAAAAATACTAGTACACAAAGCTGCTGCACATTATGTACTGGTAGAAAGGAAGCACGTGCTAAAAGTCGGGGCTTCAGTCAGTTGTTTCTACTCAGCCAAACTAGCTAACAACACACATCTCCCCTCAGTCTGTGCTTTACTTTCAGTATAAGTATTTCTAATGAGTAGTTTTCTCATCATTATAAACACAACAAGACACAAAAATATCAGCTTTACATGTGCACTCAGCAATTATAATAAAATGATCAGTGCATACTTGGATCTTTACATCCATTAAACCATTTAGCTTGTCTTTTTCTGGAGAGTTATTCAGCATGCTTGTATTGGCTTTAATAATTGCCAGGACATAGAAAAAAAAAAACAATTACAGGGATCCCTCATTTTCGGCGGTTAATTGTGACCGAGACCCCCCCCCCCCCGCGCGACCGCCGAATTCCGCAAAGTAGGATCAACCACTTCTGACTGACGTACACGTACATGTATATGTGTATATCATATAAATAAATACATATTCAATGCTATAAATGCTTAGAATAACAATTAAACATTCAAAAAAATAATGCATAAGATGTAAATAAAATTATAAATACACACACATACAGACGCGCGCGCGCGCACACACACACACACACACACACACACAGATGCGTGTGCATGCAGTCTGATGCACACCTCACAACAATGTAACTAGTTTTGATGGGAGATTTGGGGTATTTTTTTTATTTTTATTTTATTTTATTTTTTTGCATAATTGGCCTGGTTTTGTTGCATTTCCTAAACATTTCCTCCTATTCTTTCTTAATTTCCTTATTTTTTTATTTCGATGACTATTTAAAAAAACGCAATGCACTGAAGTTGCATGAATTGAAGCTGTATCTCTGTATCTGTTTCCCTCTTCGCATGGTTGGAACAACCAATTACAGCACATTTACCCAACGTTCTACATAAATCAAAGGCTAAACAAGCAAACAGCACACAATTTCTTTGCAATATAATTATTTGCATTCTTTCTTATGAATATAAAGAAATCATGTTAACTAACTGGTTATAAAATGGTCTCTGTAAATTGCAGATCTAATCTTTGTTTACAGCCAAATCCTTGGCCTCTTCCACATGACTGTTAACCCTCTGCATTCCATTCATCTCAACAGCTGAGAAACAGAATGTTGACTGATAACAGTGTGTAAAACTATTTTGAACTTGATATGACTTGCCTACTGTCTCAGTGCAATAGCACAAATCCCTGTATACGGTCCTACTGCTTTCTTCTCTAAATAGCTCTCGCATAAGAGCATTCCGAGTCATTGTTCTGAGTCCATTCAAATGCCAAAGTGTATGGCATGGCCTTGCATAATGGCATGATATCCTTGCTTGTTCAGGATCCATTTCAGGAATGTACAACTCTCCCACTTTACCACCACCAAAGCAACCCCAACCATCACATTCCCCCATCATCTTTGACAGCTGATATCAGATGGTACTGTTCTGAGAACAGTTGTTGGCAGTTTGTCATCTTGAATAACTTTCAATTCTCAGAATTCTTCAATGACAGACAGATAAATATCAAAATATTTTTTTTTTTCCAGCCATTTTGAAGCTATGATCAAACCAACAAATACTGATCGTATGCTGGGAATTGGGAACTGCTTGCTGGCGGCTTCACCCAGCTTTCCTCCTCCGATTTCATTTTTCATTTTATGTTTTTTTTTCTTCTCTTGGAGCAGTTCTAGTTATTTTATCTATACTTTGTTTACACCAACTCTTCTACACAAACACCAACTCTTCTACACTTCAAAACAGAATGCAAAGGGAATCAACAGCATCCTATGACTATCCACAAGTCTCCAGCTAAGGTTTGCTTGTAACATCATGGGAACGAAACATCTTGTTCAGTGTGTTGAGTAGAGGATGTTTAGTTCTCCCCCTGTCATTAGTGATAAGTTTATCTGTGATAGGTGTGTACTAGTTAACTCATTTATGGAGAAGCTTGTAGCATGAGAAGTGTGCATCCAAACTTTAGAAAGTGCTAATCAGAGTGAGTGTAGCGCTGTTCATGCAGTGGGAAGTCTGGGATAAGATACCACCCCCCAGTATCAGAACCCTCGCAGCAGGGCGAATGGGTGGTGACTCGGTGGCATACTTGTAAAATCAAAGTTAACATTGAGGCTCACCCACGGGAGCACCACTCATCTGCGCTTCACATGTCGAACAGGTTTGCTCTCCTCAGTGAGACACCTGCTGAGAAATCTTAAAGAGCTCTGGTTATACGAAGCTCCATTTTAAGGCACGTGAAATTAGCTGGTCCTTTAGGGGCACCAACGGCTCTTGTTTGGTGCATCCCGGGACATAGCACAGGTTCTCTGAGATAGAAGACTAATGATCATCTAAGGCTGGAGTTCATGATATACGCCTTCATCAGTCAGAGTAAGAGTAATTTTATAGAGGTGTGGAAATTAGTGAAGGCGATGTCCGATGCCGTAATATGCTCTGACCCCATCCCAATATGGCGTGGTGATGTAGCTCACAGCAGGCTATGGCCGTTGAACTGCTGAATGTCCAAGTGGTGTTCCAAAAATGAAGTGTGTTTATAGATAATTGGAGGACTTTTGAGGGTAAACCTGCCCTGATAAGGTGGGACAGGATCCATCCCACTCAGGAAGGTGTTGCGCTCATTTCGTGCAGCATAGTACAGAGTCTAAGAACAGGATAAGTTGGGTAGTATTATTCGTGATCATGGTATTCACTTTCATTGTTATGCTGATGACACATAGTTATATATTTCATCAATGCCAGATGAGAGACATGAACTTAATACAGTTGAGAAATGTGTAAAGGACATTAGACACTGGATGTTGACTAACTTCCTCCTTTTAAACTCTGATAAGACAAATATTCTTGTACACGGATCTCAGGCAGCTAGTAATAAGGTTTCTGATGATATAATAAGTTTGGATGGGGTTTCAGTGTCATGTGTAGCAGTAAAGGACCTTGAAGTGATTAGTAATGCTGGTCTTTCATTTGAAGCTCATGGAGATAATATTACTCAGGTGGTCTTCTTTCATCTCAGGAATGTTGCTAAAATAAGGAATATGATGTCACTGCATGATGCGGTAAATCTTGTTCATGCTTTTGTTACCTCAAGATTGGATTATTGTAACATGTTACTGTCTGGATGTTCTAATAGGAACTTAAATAAGCTCCAGTTAGTCCAGAATTCAGCAGTGAGAGTCGTTATTAGAACCAGAAGACACGAGCATATCACCCTGCCCTTATTTACACTGCACTGGCTCCCAGTTAAATTTCACATCCAATATAAAATACTACTTTTAACCTTTAAATCACTTAATGGTCTCGTGCCACATTATCTTAGCAAACTTCTTGCAAGTTTATGATCCGGCATGCCCCCTTAGATCACAAGGTGCAGGATGCTTAGTGATACCTTGAATAATGAAGACTACTGCAGGGGCAGACCTTCTCTTACAAACCACCACAGTTAAAGAATAAACTTCCAGTTAATGTTCGGGACTCAGACCATGGTGTCTGTTTTAATACGAGGATGAAAACTTACTTGTTTATCGGAGCATTTAGTTAAAAAGATTTTATTATCTAAAGGAGCAGATCTGGGGGTCTCGGGCATAGAAAGTTCTGGTAAACTGATCTTTCTAACAGTTATCTAACTGGTCGAAGCTTTTTAGATACCTACAGCTTCGAAGCTTGGTCAGTAAGACATTTCCGGGCTCCCTAATTTATTCTCTGAAACACGATTGGACACATTTCAATGTACATGTCAGAGCAAAAATACATACACAAATCATCTTTCTGTGCAAAACACTAACTGATTCAATGCAAATACTCAATTTACAAAGATTAGGCTCTCAAAAAAAAAAAAAAAGAAAAAAAAAAGAAAGGAAAAAAAGAAAAAAGAGTAGACAAAGGAATTGAACCTAATGCTATCAATGTGTTATTTGGTGTAAGTCAACATACAGTATCTCTGTCTCTCTCTCTGTCTTCTCAGTACAGGGATACCTCACTTCCACGGTTAATGGGGACCGAGTTCCCCCCGCGACCACCGATTTCCGCAAAGTAGAATCGACCCCCCTACATATACGTACATGTATATGTGTATATAAAATCAATATATACATATTCAAAGCTATAAATGCTTATAATAACAATTAAACATTCAAAAATAATGCATAAGATGTAAATACAACATGAATACACACACATACAGACGCGCACCTCACATAAAAATGTAAGTAGTTTTGTTGGGGGAGTGCTGGTTTTTTTTTGTTTGTTTTTTTGAGGGGGGGGGGTCACATAATTGACCTGGTTTTGTGGCATTTTCCTTAACTTTTCCCCTATTTTTCCTTAATTTGCTTTTTTTTGTTTTTGATGAATATTTTTGGAAAAAACACAATGCACTGAAGCCGCAGAAACTGAACCACAAAGTAGCGAGGAATCACTGCATCTCACTTTAGTTGCCTTTATAGTGAATTTTTGTAGACTTTTCTCTATCTTGACTATTTAATTTCTTTTTGTAACTCAGCAGAAACATTATTTTGAAATAAAAATTGAAAATAATTTTTGTTTAGGTTTAAATGTTGTTTTAGTCTAGTTTTGGAAAAAAGTACTAATGTGTTTTCTTTCCATCGTCTTACCCCATACTATCTCTCTCTCTCTCTCTCTCTCTCTCCTCTCTCTCTCTCTCTCTCTCTCTCTCTCTCTCTCTCTCCCTCCCCACACACTCTTAACTTTTATTTCAACATGTACAATTCTTACTCATACATAGAGTAAAAATAATATTCAGTCAATAACGATTTATACCATACAATAGTTTTGAATTTTGAAATGCAGCCATGAGGTGGGGGGGGGCACTAACCAGTGTCTCTCCCCCTCATGCCGGTCCCAAGCCCGGAGAAATGCAGAGGGTTGTGTCAGGAAGGGCATCCGACGTAAAACCAATGCCAATTACTTAAAATGCAAATCAAAAGTATTACCTCCATACCGGATCGGTCGAGGTCTGGTTAACAACGACCGCCATCAGTGCTGTCAATCAACAGGGTGCTGATGGAAATTGACTACTGTTGGGTCGAAGACGCCAAGAAGGAGAGGTGGGAGGCGTGTCCGTAGGCAGAGAGAGAAGAGGAAAGGCCTGAGTCTAGGACTGAGAGTGGGGACTTTGAATGTTGGAACTATGCACAGAAAAGGTAGAGAGCTGGTTGACATGATGCAGAGGAGGAAGGTGGACATACTGTGTGTTCAGGAGACCAGGTGGAAAGGTAGCAAAGCTAAAAGCTTAGGAGCAGGGTTTAAGCTTATTTTATCACGGTGTGGATGGGAAGAGAAATGGAGTCGGAGTCATCTTGAAGGAGGAGTTTGTCAGGAATGTTCTAAAAGTGAAAAGAGTGTCAGACAGAGTGATGAATCTCAAGTTAGAAATTGAAGGTGTAATGCTCAATGTTGTTAGTGCTTATGCCCCACAGGCAGGGTGTGAGCTAGAAGAGAAGGAGAGATTCTGGAGTGACTTAGATGAAGTGATGCGGAGTACCCAGAGAGGTGAAAGAGTGGTCATAGGTGCAGACTTCAATGGACATGTTGGGGCAGGCAACAGAGGGGACGAGGAAGTGATGGGCAGGTTTGGTATCCAGGACAGGAACGCAGAAGGACAGATGTTGATAGATTTTGCAAAAAGGATGGAAATGGCTGTGGTGAATACTTTCTTTGAGAAGAAACAGGAGCATAGGGTGACTTATGAAAGCGGAGGTAGGCGCACACAGGTAGACTACATCTTGTGTGTAGGCGATGTAATTTGAAGGAAGTCAGTGACTGCAAAGTCATCGTGGGTGAGAGTGTTGCCAAACAGCATAGGATGGTGGTGTGCAGGATGACTCTGATGGTGAGAAAGGTGAAAAGGCAAAGGCAGAGCAGAAGACAAGGTGGTGGAAGCTGAAAAAGGAAGAGTGTCGTGTTGTCTTCAAAGAGGAGTTGAAACAGGCTTTGGGTGGCCAGGAAGGGCTTCCAAATGACTGGACAACCACAGCAAATGTGATCAGGGACACAGGTAGGAGAGTACTTGGTGTATCCTCTGGAAGGAAAGTAGATAAGGAGACTTGGTGGTGGAATGAGGAAGTGCAGGAGTGTGTACAAAGGAAGAGGTTAGCCAAGAAGAAGTGGGACATTGAGAGGACCGAAGAGAGTAAACAGGAGTACAGGGAGACACAGCATAAGGCGAAAGTAGCAGTGGCTAAGGCCAAACAGAGGGCATATGATGACTTGTATGATAGGTTGATAGTAAAGAGGAGAAAATGATCTATACAGGTTGGCACAGCAGAGAAATAGAGATGGGAAGGACGTGCAGCAAGTTAGATTGATAAAGGACAGAGAGGGAACTCTATTGACTAATGACAGAAGTGTGCTGGGAAGATGGAAAGAGTACTTTGAAGAGCTGATGAATGAGGAAAATGAGAGAGAAAAAGAGTAGAAGAGGTAACCATTGAGGAGCAGGATGTAGCAAAGATCAGTAAGGGTGAAGGGAGAAGGGCATTGAAGAGGATGAAGAATGGAAAGGCAGTTGGTCCTGATGATATACCTGTGGAGGTATGGAAGTGTCTAGGAGAGGTAGCAGTAGATTTTCTGACAAGAACATTCAACACGGTACTAGAGAGTGAGCAGGTGCCGGAGGAGTGGAGGAGAAGTGTGCTGGTGCCCATTTTTAAGAACAAGGGAGACGTGCAGAGTTGCAGCAACTACAGAGGGATAAAGTTGATGAGCCATACGATGAAGCAATAGTGAAAGCTAGACTAAGGGCAGAGGTCAGCATTTGTGAACGACAGTTTGGTTTCATGCCAAGAAAGAGCACCACAGATGCAATGTTTGCCTTGATAGAGAGGTACAGAGAAGGTCAGAGGGAGCTACATTGTGCCTTTGTGGATCTGGAAAAAGCACATGACAGGGTGCCAAGAGAAGAACTGTGGTATTGCATGAGGAAGTCTGGAGTGGCAGAGAAGTATGTTAGAGTGGTGCAGGACATGTATGAGAGATGTAAGACAGCAGAGGTGTGCTGTCGGTGTGGACCGACTAATTCAAGATTGAGGTGGGACTGCATCAAGGGTCAGCTCTGAGCCCCTTCTTGTTTGCTATGGTAATGGACAGGCTGACAGACGAGGTGAGACAAGAATCTCCATGGACTATGATGTTTGCAGATGACATCGTGATCTGTAGTGAGAGCAGAGAACAAGTGCAGGAAAATCTAGAGAGGTGGAGGTATGCCCTGGAAAGGAGAGGAATGAAGGTTAGCCTCAGAAAATCAGAATACATGTGTGTGAATGAGAAGGACCCAGGAGGAACGGTGATGTTACAGGGAGCAGAGATAACGAAGGTGGAGGATTTTAAGTACTTAGGCTCCAACAATCCAGAGCAATGGAGAGTGTGGAAAAGAGGTGAAGAAGCGTGTGCAGGCAGGCTGGAATGGTTGGAGAAAAGTATCCGGTGTGATGTGCGATAGGAGAGTTTCAGCAAGAATGAAGGGAAAAGTGTACAAGATGGTGGTGAGGCCAGCGATGTTGTATGGCTTAGAAACAGTGGCGCTTGAGGAAAAGGCAGGAGGCAGAGCTGGAGGTAGCGGAGATGAAAATGTTGAGGTTCTCCCTGGGAGTAACGAGGATGGATAGGATCAGAAATGAGTATATCAGAGGGACAGCCCACGTAAGATGTTTTGGAGACAAAGTCAGAGAGGCGAGATTGAGATGGTTTGGACATGTACAGAGGAGGGATAGTGAGTGTATTGGCGGTAGGATGCTGAGGTTGGAACTACCAGGCAGAAGGCCTCGAGGAAGACCGAAGAAGAGATTTATGGACGTGGTGAAGGAAGACATGAAGGTCGTTGGAGTCAGAAAAGAAGATGCGGAGGACAGGGTGAGGTGGAGGCGGATGATTTGCTGTGGCGACCCCTGAAGGGAGCAGCCGAAAGTAAAAGAAGAAGAAGAAGAATAGTTTTGAATTTTGAGTTTCTTAAACGGTATAAAACGCAGAAATTATTTGTACAATGCACACAGCAATATATTACTAATAAGTGAAGTAAACTAAAAAATTATTTGCATCACTAATATAAAATGAGGTATTCAAGTGTAGAAAACCAAATAAAGTATGAAGTATAAGAAAATTAAATAAAAAAACTAGATAAAAACAAGTGTAGATAATATATTAAATAAAAATTAGGAATAACTAGTTAAACAAATGTAAAATAATAAATAAAATAAAACAAAAATACCCCAAATAAGTGTAGTTAAAATCAAGGATAGCCCATAAAGTTTGGCAAAACTTATTTCCAATGGGGCCCTAACAGCCTGGCTACCACCCACCTCCCATTCCCCAAGCTACATCTGGCACTAATCACTTTACAAAGATGTAAATGCATTTACAACGGTCTATGTAGCATCTATTGTGGAATACTATTTGCTCTACACTGTCTTTACTGTTGTATTTTTCCCTTCATTATCTATTTTGTACTTATTTTGTATTTTTCCGGTCTCACCAAGAGCTACCAACACAAATTCTGTTGCACAACTATAATGACAATGACAGTGCCTGGTATGAATATCCTACAGTGGTGACAGAACTGATCTGTTGCAGTGCTTCGTTGCTTTGGTCGTCTTCTGTAGGGATTTGCATTCTTGGATGGAGCAGTTCCCAAAAAATGATGTGATGCTTGGAGTCAGTATGTTCTCAGCTGCAGCTGTGCAAAAGGTTTCTCAAGATCTTAAACCGCCTCAGCTGTCGCAGATAATAAAGACACCACCATAGTTCTTGTAAGATTCTCAGAAAGTTGAACTTGGGGGTATTTGAAATGTTCCACCTTCTCCACTGGAACCCCATTTATATAGAAGGATGAATAGGACTCTCTCGTACTGAGTTTATCACTCAGTAGTTTTTCAGATTGCTGACATTTAATGGTTAACACAGCACCATTTTGTCAGATCTGTGCTTTCTGCAAGTCTCTCAAACATGTTCATGGCTGATGATGTGTGTGCCACATGGTGATAGTGATTCACAATAAAAGGTTAGTTGTTTTGGTTGAGGAACAATGCATCCTTTGAAGCATTTAGGAGCAGTAAAGTGAGCCAAAAAATAATGATGTAAGTGAAGTCCCCGGTTAAGTGATCAGAGAAGCTCCTGAGTATGTGCCCTGAAATCCCATTTGGCCCTGCTCCCTTCTTGATGCTCATCCTCTTCAAAGCTGTGGTCTGGCACGGCGCTGGCCGTTGCATCATTATCCTCCCCAGACTCCATTTATTAGAAAGGTGTACCCCACAGAACAGAACGACTCGTATGAGGGAGGATGTGTGCAAAGTTTGGGAATATGGATGACAACAAGGAGCAGCGGTATGTTCAGAAATGCTGTTTTGAATTGTCTCTGTACCTGCATTTAAATTTCTATTGAGTTCATTGAAAATCATTGCAACTTGGAAAAATGCTTTTAACATAATTTAAATGTTAAAATTGTAATTCCACCTCCCTATTCCATCTTATGGGGACTACGTGAGTTTGCATGAGATGCACATGCACAGAAATATCAGTTTGCGTGAGTAGAATATCAGGGTTCAACATACTTTTTATCTCTGCTACGGTTTTTGAAATTTCGCTCATTAGAAGTGGAAGTTTGAAGAACTTTTTGAGGACTGAGTGTGATTCATTGGTTTAAAAATAATTTTCAGAGACTTCTAGCTGGTTTGCTTGAACGACAGCTGTGATTTTGACCAAAACGGCCACTGGTCGTGGTCAGCCCACAGGGCGAGAACAATGGCAACACGTGGTGTGCCAGCAACAACGCCTCTCTTGCAATTCTCTCGGTGGAAGTGGAAGATAGAAGAATTTTTGGAGGACTGAGTGTGATTCTTTGTTTGAAATCATTTTAGAGATTTCTAGCTGGTTCGCTTGAACGACCACAATGGCAAAACGTGGTGTGCCAGGCATCAACCCTGTGGGGTAGAGGCTCGTGAGTGAGCATTTGGCATTGTACAGAGCATGCTGTCAACTTCCAGAAGTGGAAAGAGAAGGAAATCCTCATGGATAAGGTAAGAGCAGCCAAATGTTGAGTGCATTGCTACCTCAGACGGAGAATAATGGCAACACATGGTGTGCCCGGCAACAACCCCGTGGGGGTAGAGGCTCGTGAGGGAGCACTTGGCATTTGTACCGGGCATACCATCAGCTGCCAACCAATTATTCCTGTCAGTGGCTCATAGCCACAGTTCCCTTGTGGCATTGTTACATCCAACCTTCATCCCACCATATTGTTAAGATATGACACCGCTGTTGTATTATCTAACTAATAATATTATCTAACTAATAACTAATCTATATTAGCCTGATATGAATGTGTTGTCTGGGATGAACGGAAAGTTTGTACATAAAAGTAGGCTGCCTTTAGTTCCAAAATATTGATCTGAAGTTCCGCTTCTTCAACAGAGCATAAACCACTAGTACTCGTTTGATCCCAGTCTTTCACTCCTCCCCAACCAGTTTTTGATGCATCAGTCTTCACTCTGGTTGAGGAACATGAATTGGTTTGGGGCAATTGCCTGTATTGTTTATCCACCAGGTCAAAGCATTCACACAATCTGAATCAAGCAACACTGTAGAGTCAAAAATCCCCTTTAGTTAATTTCAAGCCATGATTTTTGAGAAGTTCAATTCGTTTGTAGAGAACAGGGGCACGTTTCATTCCTTGTGCAGCCAAATTGGCCAAAAACAACCACCAAATTTTCTGATAGAGACTCGTTCACCAGACTAAGTTTACTCAGTTAATTTTTCATGGAAACTAATTAAACTCTCAGTTTCAGATTATCTTAAGTGGCAAAACAGCTTTAATTTTCCACATTATGTATAATTATAGTACAAGATTAGCACCATCAATATATCAACATTTTATTTATTTACTTGTAAAATCACATTTTTATATCAGTTACCTGCACAACCTTTCCCTGTGGTCTCTCAGCGAATACAAGGACCTGGTTGTAAAGGGGATCCAGTGACTTCCGAACACACTTTGTCTTCTTTTTGGCTATGCATACTCCTTTCTCCAGAAGGTACACTTTAATGTATGCCGCTAAAAATATGAAATAACTGTAAGTTACACAAGCCAAGAGGACACAAGTATTTAAACTGTTGGGCATTATAAATCAAGAGTACATATTAAGATGGTAAATGCAATATCAAATAAATACAAATTGAAATGATTGTTTCAGATCCGCCAGCCATTTAATTTAATGCAGAGATCCTCATACGAAATTTCGTAATGTGTGAGTATAAACACAGAAAGACTCTTGCATCCTGTAACTTCATAGCTTGGTTTGTTCACAGACCATTAAACAAAAGTGGAAGTGATGTAATTTTTATATAAAAAGTGGCATGAAGTCAGCAGAGAGGAATACAAATGAAAAATGGAATGCATACTCAGTGAATTGAAAAGCCTTTGAAATTTGACATGAGGATTATGTTTTTTTAAGTATTTTACTTTTTTTTTTTTTTTTTTTTTTTTTACATATTCTCAAAGACTGGAGTTCCTCTGCTCTTTATTTCTCTGCCTTTCTCTGAGACAACACTCTTATAACTAATAATAATAAGTGTTTTAGTTTACATTAATTTAAATTCAAAGAATTTCCCAACTTTTCTGGACTTCACAAAGTATAAAACATTGGGGGAAAAATCAATAAACTACAATGAGCAGACCAAAGTATAATGTCACATTTTCTGCTACCACAACTATGACAGAATAATAATAATACATGAATCTGTTTACAGTGGGATGCTCATAATTAATTTAAAGATTGGACCAGACAGTCTTTTGTTTGTTTGTTTTTTTTTTAATTCATCAACTTCAGAGTGGCAAATTTTTAATCTTCAACACCTTTACAAAATTAGATGTACATCAACCATATCTACCAATATCCAAATTAATCAAATTACAATGGGTGAAAATGTTCAATTTTTACTATTTGTTTTTGTATGTATGTTTGTTTGTTTGTTTTTCAAAATGGTTTCTGACTGGGATTATTTGTTGTACATGGACCCGTGACTCATTTAAGTGATAGCCATGTGTCACAAAGCTTGAAACAACATTAATCTTCTTGGAGCTGAATCTATAGAAAATGTTCTTATATACATACAAGTGCATTGAAAGCCACGTTCTGTCTGATAGTGAGACAACAAAGTTTGATCTACTGTCACATCCATGCTATTCAACAGAGTCAAAAACTTTTGATATTTACCGTTCTCAAGTTCTTGTGAGTCGAGTCAACAAATTTTAAGAAGACCAGGTTAACCTTCTTGGAGGAGATTGATAAATTCCACTGTGTGTACCAATTCAATAATGATGGTACAACATGACCTTTGAAAATAGTTGACTTCCTGTTGGGTTAGGTTATGGCCCCAGGAAGTTCCTTTATTTAACTTTTATAAGGTTTCAAATATTTTTCTTACAACCAAATTCTAATATGAGCTTCTCCACAACTCTGTCCCCTACCTGTTCAAAGAGTTCCTTGATCTTAATGGTGTTGCTCGTTTGGTTGTGCCAGGCTTGGAGGGTCTTTTAGAACAGATGTGTATATATTCACAGAGATCATACAACACATATATTGCACATTGGTGCAATTCTTGTTGTTTCATTAACTTTTGTTTTGTTTTTGCAAAAAATAAATAAATAATAAAAAATAATAATTAAATAAATAAATAAATAACAATAATGGCCTGATGATGTATGCCTCCACGTGGTGGGCCTGGATAGGGGATTTTCCCTGAACTAAAGTTCCCCCCGAAGCTGGTTCACTACTGGGTCTGTCTTTCGACTTTTTCCCTTTTACTCGGGAGTCGCCACAGTGAATCATCTGATTCGCACGTTTGATTTGCCAGAGGTTTTTACGTCGGATGCCCTTCCTGTCACAACCCGTTTTAGCAAGGGACAGAAACACGCTGACGGCTTTGCAGTCTTCTCTTTACGAAAGTCAGCAATGGTTCTTTTACATGCCTCTCACCATAGACTGTGAGAGACATGGCCCGCCTTTGTTCGCTGTACTGGGGGGACAGTGACAACCTTGTAGAGAGTGGGACTTGAACCCCCAACTTTTTGGACCAGCGATCCAGCGCCCTATACCACTAGACCACCACTGCCCCTGGTTTACTACTGGGTAACTGAACAAAATAAAATTTTTAATCTTTCACTTCCGCAGCCCAGTCAGCCTCCCTCCGGTAATCAAATCTGCCAAACTGGAAATGGGACTTGCCCCAGGGGGAGTCAAAGAACCCGTCCACGAATATCCTGGACGAACCATCTAAAATCCACACTACTTGAGTGTGCGAAGGCGACTGGTTGGCCTGAAAATCCACGTATCAATGGCAAGTCGCTAAAGCAACATTGGGACAATGCCAACCCTTTTACCTGACCCAACAAAATTTGCGAGATCAACTCCGGCGATTAAAGATCTAAATGCGCCGTGATGCAGATGATAATTTCCCTGCAAGTGGTCAGGTACCTTCTCAAGAACCCAACTTTCGGATAGAGGCAGACCCGAAATTGCAGATGAATACCTGCATCCTTCTCTCCCCTCTTCCCAATGATGTTAGCCCACCTGATGGCAACAATGAAAATTCCCCTGGCTTTCCACTTTCTGATTTGATCAATGACTTTTCCACATGTTCAGTTCATGATGATCATATTTCTGTTTTGTTTTCCGGTTACTATAGAGAATTTTTTGATTTACTGATTGACAAAAGGAAGTCAGTTGAAATTGCAATAAAATCTTTTCCACAAAATGAAATTGATAAATTAAATGAAATAATTTCTGTAACTCTTGACGCGGAGTGTTCCCTGCATGATATTTATTGTTTCATGTTTGCCGCTATTCGAACTTTAGAGGAATTACATAGAATTTCCAAACCTTCCAACAATGGTAAAATCAAGAAAAGTAAAGAAAATCGGAAACAAGGAAAGACATGTCATGGCTGGAGCTTTGCCTTAAATGAAGATCTCATGGCAAGTCAATGTCAAGAAGACAAACGACAATTTGAAGAAATTTAAAGGCAAAATACAGAACAACTAAGGAAAAAAAAATCTCCTTCAAATACTTGATTCTCTTAAGGCAAAGGTTAAGATCTGGAAAGAGAGAAAAAGAAAATGGGAAAAGAAGAATAAATTCATTAGACAAAACAAAATATTTAAAACCAAAGAAAAACAATTTTACAGGCAACTAAATACACCTACAAGTAATGACGACCAGAGACCACCCATGGAATCCAGTGATAGGTTTTGGTCACAGTTGTGGTCTCTACCCGGCAACTGTAACCTTGAGGAACCATGGTTGGAAGAATACAGCAATGCCACGAAAACAAATAAAGATAAATAATAAATAAAGAAAACAATAAAAATGTCCAAATCTAACACAGCTCCTGGACCTGACGGCATTCAAAATCGTTTTTGGAAACTGTTCCCCTGTGTCCAACCACATCTGCTCACTTGTTTTAACTTTTTGATGGACACAGGAGATGTCCCTCCTTGGTTCTGTAAAGGTCGCACAATACTGCTCCCAAAGAAAGGAGACTTGACAGATCCTAAAAATTACTGCCCTATTACCTGCCTGAATACGATGTACAAAATCTTTACAGGGTGTTTGACAAATCTCGTGTCATCCTATTGCTCCTCCAATGAAGTCATTTACCCGGAGCAAAAGGGAGCCAGAAAGGGATGTTGGGGATGCAAGGATCAGTTATCGGTCCAGAAAATGATACTTGAAGAGGCTAAAACTTACCACCGCAACCTCTCAATGTGCTAGATTGACTACAAAAAACATCCGACTCTGTCCCTCATCAATGGATTCTGAAGTCTTTGCAACGTGTTGGCCTACCTGAGCAATTACTCCATTTACTCAAGTCTTTAATGAGTTGCTGGTCAACTCAGCTTGAGATGTCCTCGCAGGGTCAGGTTAAGACTTCAGAACCTATCTCAATTAAGAGAGGAATATTGCATGGGGATTCTTTTAGCCCTCTTCTTTTTTGTTTTTCACTTAATCCCTTGAGTTTTTTGCTCAATAAGGAGGAAGGGTATCATCCAGGACCTCCACAGCACAGATCCCCAACACCTCTTACTCATCTCCTTTACATGGATGACATCGAGCTGATTGCCAAAGGAGATTTCAACTTGAAGAAACAAATTCTCCTTGTCGAGTCCTTTTCACAAGATACTGGTATGACTTTCGGACTTGATAAATGTAACATTCTTCATTTAAAACGTGGAAAAGCAATCAATGATGGATCAGTTGAGTTACATGGAGGAGGAGTGATTGAGCATCTCGTGGAAGGCCAATCATACACCTATATGGGGATGCAAGTTCGAGACAAGATCCAGAATGCCCACATAAAAGACAAACTTTGGGCCGAATACAAATCTCGTCTAAAAAATATCTTGAGTTTGGAGCTAAATGCTAGAAACAAGGTCAAAGCCACAAATACTTACGCAGTGCCTGTCCTTTCTTACTCTTTTGGTGTTGTTGATTGGACAAAGGATGACATCATGGGTCTTAATCGCCTTACAAGAAGGATTATGCCTTATGTCTTTAGGAAAATGTAAATCCCAAATGTCGTTTGTGCAGTGAATTTAGTGAAACTGTCAAACACCTTGTCAGTGGTTGTCCTGTTTTGGCACAAACGTCATATCTGAAAAGACATGATGGCATGGCAAGTTTCTTTTTATTATCGTCTCCGTCATGCATGTGGTTTTGACTCAGAGGTCCATCCATGGTACGACCCTGATCATGTCCAGGGCGTCATGGAAAACGATAATTTCAAGCTTCTTTGGAATCGGCCCAGATACAGCCTGAGGAAAATTGAAGCCAACAAACCTGACCTTGTCCTTTTTTGATAAATCCAATGGAATTATTACTATTATTGTATTTTCTGTCCCTTTTGACAGCAATGTGATTGACAAGATTCAGGAGAAGTATGCAAAATATGCAGACCTTGCCTTTGAAATGTCTCGCTTGTATCCAAAATACAAAGTGGTCCGACTCCCCATTGTTCTCGGCACGCTCGGTTTGGTACCTCCTGATCTATTAACACAGATCAAGAGTGTGCCTGGGTTTGCTACTGGGAGCACAGACATTCTGACAGTCTGGGCAATGCAGAAGGCTGCAGTGTTGGGGAGTCTCCATATTCTCCGGAAAGTTTTTGGTGGGTTTGACTAGGCAGTGCTTCCTGGGAGAAGTCCCATTCGCTGTCTGGGCTGCATGTGGAGAGGGTGAGGGCCCTGAGCTGATGATGAGCCTAACCAGCTTATAAATATTAAAAAAAAAAAATGACAAGAAAAGCTCACGAAATCAGTAAAAAACTCATTTGCTGGCAGGTGTCGCTATGGACATTTTAAACCTTTCTTTGTTCTTAATTGTGGTTCCCACGCACTTCAAGTGGGTCACCATTGTCCTTGTCACAAAGAAACTTAAGGTGAGCTGCCTCAATCACCATCACCCAGGAGCACCCACCGTTATGACGTGCTTTGAAAGTTTGACATATGGCATGGACTCCAGAATACAGCCATGTCAGTATTTCTTTTATTATTCTGTATTTGTTCTATTGTATACATTCAGTTTTTTTAATTTATAGTTTATTTTTACTTTACTTCTTCTTCTTCTTCTTTTCCTTTCGGCTGTTCCCTTCAGGGGTCGCCACAGCAAATGATCTGCCTCCATCTCACCCTATCCTCTGTATCTTCTACTCTTACACCAACTGCCTACATGTCCTCTTTCACCACGTCCATGAATCGTCTCTTTGGTCTTCCTGTAGGCCTTCTGCCTGGTAGTTCAAACCTCAGCATCCTACGACCAATATATTCACTATCCCTCCTCTGTACATGTCCAAACCATCTCAATCTAGCCTCTCAGACTTTGTCTCCAAAACGTCTTACATGTGCTGTCCCTCTGATGTACTCATTCCTGATCCTATCCATCCTCGTTATTCCCAAAGAGAACCTCAACATTTTCATCTCTGATACTTCCAGCTCTAGCTCCTGTCTTTTCCCCAGGGCCACTGTTTCTAAACCATACAACATCGCTGGCCTTTTCTCCAACCATTCCAACCAGCCTGCACACGCTTCTTCACCTCTTTTCCACACTCTCCATTGCTCTGAATTGTTGAGCCTAAGTACTTAAAATCCTCTACCTTCCTTATCTCTGCTCCTTGTAACCTCACTGTTGGGTCCTTGGCATTCATACACATGTATTCTGTCTTACTGGGGATAACCTTCATTCCCCTCCTTTCCAGGGCATACCTCCACCTCTCTAGATTTTCCTGCACTTGTTCTCTGCTCTCACTGCAGATCACAATGTCACCTGCAAACATCATAGTCCATGGGGATTCTTGTCTAACCTCGTCTGTCAGCCTGTCCATCACCATAGCAAACAAGAAGGGGCTCAGAGCTGACCCTTGATACAGTCCCACATCCACCTTGACCTCTTCTGTCACACCGACAGCACACCTCACCACTGTCTTACATCTCTCATACATGTCTTGTACCACTCTAACATACTTCTCTGCCACTCCAGACTTTCTCATGCAATACCACAGTTCCTCTCTCGGCACCCTGTCATGTGCTTTCTCCAGATCCACAAAGGCACAATGCAGCTCCTTCTGACCTTCTCTGTACTTCTCTATTAACACCCTCAAGGCAAACACTGCATCTGTGGTGCTCTTTTTTGGCATGAAACCAAACTGTTGTTCACAAATGCTGATCTCTGCCCTTAGTCTAGTTTCCACTGTTCTTTCCCATAACTTCATCGTATCGCTCATTAACTTTATCCCTCTGTAGTTGCCACAACTCTGCACAGCTCCCTTGTTCTTAAAAATGGGCACAAGCAAGCTTCTCCTCCATTCCTCTGGCATCCTCTCACTCTTTAAGATCTTGTTGAATGTTCTTGTCAGGAAATCTACTGCTACCTCCCTTAGACACTTTCATACCTCCACCGGTATGTCATAAGGACCAACTGCCTTTCCACTCTTCATCCTCTTCAATGCCCTCCTCACTTCACCCTTACTAATCTTTGCTACTTCCTGGTCCTCAACAGTCACCTCTTCTACTCTTTTTTCTCTCTCATTTTCCTCATTCATCAGCTCTTCAAAGTACTGTTTCCATCTTCCCAGCACACTTCTTTCATCAGTCAATACATTTCCCTCTCTGTCCTCAATCATTCTAACTTGCTGTACATCCTTCCCATCTCTATTTGTCTGCTGTGTCAACCTGTATAAATCATTTTCTTCCTCTTTACTTTCCAACCGAGCATACAAGTCATCATACGCCCTTTGTTTGGCCTTTGACACCGCTACCTTCACCTTAAGCTGTGTCTCCCTGTACTCCTGTTTACTCTCTTCGGTCTTCTCAATGTCCCACTTCATTTTAACTAACCTCTTCCTTTGTACACACTCCTGCACTTCCTCATTCCACCACCAAGTCTCCTTATCTCCTCTCCTTCCAGATGACACACCAAGTATTCCACCACTTTGTCTTCTGCTCTGCCTTTGCCTTCTTCACCTTCCTCACCATCTGTGTCATCCTGCACACCACCATCCTATGCTGTTTGGCAACACTCTCACCCGCTTCTACTTTGCAGTCACTGTCTTCCTTCAAATTACATCGCCTGCACAAGATGTAGTCTACCTGTGTGCTCCTACCTCCGCTTTTATAAGTCACCCTATGCTCCTGTCTTTTCTCGGAGAAAGTATTTACCATTGCCATTTCCATCTTTTTTGCAAAATCTACCAACATCTGGCCTTCTGCGTTCCTGTCCTGGATACCAAACCTGTCCATCACTTCCTCGTCCCCTCGATTTCCTTCACCAACATGTCCATTGAAGTTTGCCCCAATGACCACTCGTTCATCTCTGGGGGTGCTCTGCATCACTTCATCTAACTCACTCCAGAATCTCTCCTTCTCGTCTAGCTCCCATCCTGCCTGTGGGCATAGGCACTAACAACATTAAACATCATGCCTTCAATTTCTAACTTGAGACTCATCACTCTGTCTGACACTCTTTTCACTTCTAAAACATTCCTGACAAACTCCTCCTTCAAGATGACTCCTACTCCATTTCTCTTCCCATCCACACCATGAAAAAACAGTTTAAACCCTTCTACTGAGCTTCTAGCCTTGCTACCTTTCCACCTGGTCTCCTGAACACACAGTATGTCCACCTTACTCCTCTGCATCATGTCAGCCAGCTCTCTACCTTTTCCAGTCATAGTTCCAACGTTCAAAGTCCCTACTTTCAGTCCTAGACTCATGCCTTTCCTCTTCTCTCTCTGCCTATGGACATGCCTCCTGCCTCTCCTTGTTCGACGTCTTTGACCAACAGTAGACCAGTTTCCACCAGCACCCTGTTGGTTAACAGCACTGATGGCGGTCGTTGTTAACCCGGGCCTCAACCGATCCGGTATGAATTTCTTTGTTGTGACTCGCATGTTCTATTTGGCATTTGTTTTATGCCGGATGTCCTTCCTGACGCAACCCTCTGCATTTATCCAAGCTTGGGAGCAGCGTGAGGGAAAGACACTGGCTTATGCCCCTCCCTCGTAAAATGAGGCGCTCACTGCCTGTAAAATGAGTTTACATGGTATTTCAAGACCCCCTGCAACTGGCAAATGTCTATAATGTTCATCAGTAACAACACATTTGATCGTTCCACCGTGCTTTGAAAAACAGGAAAATATATTGTTTTGTTCTATTGGTAAATGTCCAACAAGATGAACCATTAGAAACTGCTACAGCAAAACTATGGAATGCTATGAATGAATGGAGCGATCAGCCGGATGCTAGTCCATCGCAGGTTACCTTCCCAGTATATTTTACTGGTACCCATTTATACTGCTGGATGAACAGAGGCACATTTGTGGTTGAGACCTTGCCCGGGGTCTTAGCACAGTGGGGGTTTCAGTGGGATTCGAACTCGCAACCTCCTGATCATGAGTGCATCACCCTAACCACTACATCACAAGGTATATACAATTGTGTGGGGCCGGTGGTGTAGTGGTTGAGACCTTGCCCGGTGTCTTAGCACAGTGGGGGTCTCAGTGGGATTCGAACTCGCAACCTCCTGATCATGAGTGCAGCACCCTAACCACTACACCACCAGCCCCACACAATTGTATATACCTTGTGATTATTTATGTATGTATTATGTGTTCACTTACATTGTACTCGTGAGACCCTTCTCATTCCCACACTTCTGTGTCTGTGTTTTCATGTTCTGGAAGATTCTGTATTATTTATGTGTTATTTGGGGTGCTTAGGAAGAGAGACTATGGAGAGCCTGGTACCTGTTTTGGCCATAAATAAGTCAGAGTAGAAACTAAGACATTAATATTCCATTTCTCCTTTTATCACAACCTTGCATCTTGCATATTTTGCAACAACTAACATAAATTTAGGGACGTGACCAGGTGACACTGACCCACTGTCTAACACGCTATGTGTCAACATGATTTAAGGTTCCTCATCCTGTTACTAAATCTAATGGCACATGGCGTTTTACGCAGGATTTTCGTAAGATTACTGATTTCATTATACCTGTTGCACCTGTTGTACCTAATGTGTCTTCAGTTATGGCATCTATTTCATGCCATCACCACAGTTTTTCTGTGATTGATCTGTGCTCTGCCTTTTTCAGTGTTCTTGTGGAAAAGCAGACTCAGCCCATTTTCGGTTTCACGCGCAGGGGTAAACAGTACACTTGGACTAGTTTGCCACATGGCTTTATTGATTCACCTGCTGATTTTTTCTGCTGTACTTAGGGATTCACTGGCCGATCTTTCCATTCTTTCGTGCTCTTTCTGGTGCATCAGTACGTGGATGATCTTCTGATTTCTGCTGAATCTGAAGCCATCTGCCACGATGGTATTCTCCATGTCCTACATCACTTGGCGGAGAAAGACTTTAAGGTATCAAAGACTAAACTCCAGTTTTGCAAAGACACTGTTAAATATCTCGGCTTCGAGCTCACACAAGGCAGCAAAAAGCTTCTACCTGATCGCATTCAAGCGGTACTGGACACTAAATGCCCTGCCACAAATCATGTTCTCATGTCTTTTTTTGGGACTGATTAATTACTTCAGACAATGGATACCAGACTGCTCTTTTTATGACAAGTGCTATTGCTCACACAGATCCACTGCACCAGTCGCTCGTCTGGACAGACGAAATGGTGAATGCCTATGAGGCTCTCAAGCACTCTATCTGCTCAGCCCCAGCATTGGGCCTACCTGACTACACTAAGGTCTTCCTCCTCTACGTCTGGGAACATCAAGGCACTGCGTCTGCTGTCATATCAAAACATTAGATACTGTTGCGCAGGGTTTCCCTGCATGGTTATGGGCTGTGGCCGCCTGAGCCTTGATGGTTCAGGATGCTGAGAAATTGGTCCTCTCTCATCCAATGATATCACATTCCTCATATCAGGTGAAACAACTTCTACAGACTCTAGAAACACAGCACATGACTGCGCAGCAACGCTCTGGTTAAGAGATTATTCTCTGCTATACCATTAATCTGGTGATCAAAGCCACTTCATCCTCTGACACCCTAGGTCACGCCCTGACGTGTTTAATTATTGCCCAGGACAATAACCTGGATGATCCAGATCATAATTGATCATAATTGTATTTCTCATCCACTCTACTAGTATTAGGCCTGATCTTTTATCCGCGCCCTTGGAAGAGGGGAAGGTACTCTTTGTTGACAGCTCCTGTTCTAAACCCTCAGACAGTATTTTCCTCTACGGTTATTCTGTTTGTTCTCTTCCTGATACTGTCATTGAATCTTATGTTCTGCCTTTCACTTCTGCTCAAGCTGCAGAACTTTTCACGCTCACGCGTGCCTGTGTTCTGTCTGAAGGTCAGGATGTCACCATCTACACAGACTCACACTACGCTTTCGGCTTTGTGCACGATGTTGGTCGTATATGGCAATCTCGAGGCTTCCAGTTGGCTGATGGTAAGCCTATTTCTCATTCTACGCTGGTACAAAATTTAATTGATGCCTGTGATCTTCCCGGTACTTCAGCCATCGTGAAAACTAAGGCCCATTCTACGGGGACAGCCCTGAGGTCAGAGGTAATTCCTTGGCTGACAGGATCGCAAAGGGGGCCAAATTTTTCCAAACATGGACCCCACCTCATTCCTGATTTAGACTTACATTCGCTAGCCTCACCATCCGTTGCAGCCTTTTGGCAGACACAAGACGCCTCGGTGGCCTCAAACAGTCTTTGGTATGCCGAGGATGACCGCCTGTTTTCCATCTCACTGTCTTCCATTCCTCGTGCGGGTGTTTCATGGTATTACACACCGCGCACGAAGAGGGGTTAAGGAAGATACATACAAACTTTTTTGTATTGCAAATCTGAATAGCTTAGAGGACTCAATTTTAACTAGATGCCTAATATGTGCACAAAATAATTCTACTCCGCCAATAGCGAAACACGAATGTCTTCCTATACCTACCTCTCCATTTCTGGAGCGGCAAATTGATTTTACACACATGCCAAAATGTGGGACATACAAATACTTGTTGGTCACGGTAGATAAGTGCTTCAGGTGAGTGGAAGCATTTCCATGCACCCGTGAGAATGCTAAATGTGACACGAATTCAGGCAAAAGAAATAATCCCTAGATTTGGAATTCCTTGGGCTTCTCACTCAGACCAGGGGACACTTTTCACCTCACGAATTACACAAACTCTCTGTAAATACATGTCTCTTAACTGGTATTTCCATATACCCTACCACCCACAGTCATCAGGGATGGTAGACAGAAAGACTCGAACAAGCAGTCTTGAGGAACTAAGAATTGGGTAGATCTCTTGCCAGCTGTATTGGCTGAAATTTGCATGACCACTCGAGAAAGCCTGGGTGTCTATTTGCCATATGAACTTGTTTTTGGTCAATCTTTCCCTCTGCCGTGGATAAAAGGTTAGTCTGTACATCTGATTTACCCGTACACATGGACCCTGCACCCCAGTTCACCTGACATGCATTCTGTATTATTTATGTGTTATTTGGGATGCTTAAAGAGGAAGAGAGACGATGGAGAGCCTGGCACCTCTTTTGGCCACAAATAAGTCAGAATGGAAACTAGGACATTAGTATTCCATTTCTCCTTTTATCACAACTTTGCATCATGCATATTTTGCAACAACTAACATAAATTTAAATACTTGACCGGGTCACACTGACCCAATGTCGAACACGCTATGTGTCAACATGATTCAATGTCCATTATTGTTGTGTATATAATCCCCTGTATTGGATGGCATACTTTGGTGATCGGTGAATAAACACTTGAGCACCAGAACTTGGTCGGTGTCTGTGCTTTTTTTGCTGATCACCCCAGCGTGCTGTGGAACTGATCTGCGGGAAGACTGCTTAGGGCTATCATAGACCCTAACTCATATTTAAACTAATACCAAGGGCATTATCTCCACTGTTCATTGTTTCATGAATCCAAACGCAAAATAAAAAGATTGGTTAAGAACAAAATGTGATTGAAGCTTCTCTCCAAAATATAAATTTATGAATTGATCACAATTGCTTCAATTTACATTCCCTATAATAAATGTTGCTTGAACAATATTTTCTATTTTCTTTTCCAAAAAACTTGCCATTTTTATTTAATAATAATAATAACCAAAAATACTCACCTGGTGGCCCTCTTGAGCCAGGCTTCATGATGAGCCCTCTTGCCTTAATTATCTCAACCTCTAACTGTCCATTTCTTTCTATCAGCCCAATCTCCACATCACCTAAAATACACACAGTTACAGTTGCATGAAGGTCCATATGGTTGATAGTCAGGTTTTCACAAGCTGTTGACCAAATTGTGTAGATTATATTCAGACTTTGTTTGTATGATGTTTGAAGAAAAGGTGTCTCCTATATGAATTAATGTAAATTTTATGTGAATCAGTGAATCAATGAAATGCAAGTATCACATAATTAAAAGAGAGTATGAACTTACCCATTGATGTTGTGGCCAATGTTTGTCGACCCACAAACTGTGCTGGTCCCATGCCATCCAAAAAATCACTGAACTGTGCATCTGAAGCCAAACAAACGCCACTATAATTTAGACTGAAAGGAAAAGGACAAGGTTATGTTAATTTTTCAAGATTTTAGTACAAGTGTCCCAAATATAATTTCAAGATAATGTTGTGTCATGATATTTCCTAAACCAATTTATCACTCAGATTTTCGAGGAGAGTGGAGCCTATCCATGCCAACTTTGGGTGAAAGCAAGGTACATCCTGAACACAAATATTCACGTGCACATGCTTTGCTTCTAAGGCCAATGTGGAATACTCGTTTGACCCAGTGTACATCTTTGATATATGAGGGGGAAACTGGAGAACATAGAGGAAACCTGAACAAGCACCAGGAGAACTTGTAAACTCCAAACAAAAACGGCATCAGTAGGCACATGGCTCAAACACAAGACCTTCTTGTGAGGTGGAAGGGCAAACCACTGTACTACCCCAAATGCCATGTTCATAAATATTAAGTTCAACCAACCTTCTTTGAAATAGCTAATTTAATTTTCTTTTCACTTTTTCTTCATTTTAAAATATCTCTAATCATCATAAAGGCAGAGGTACATGGTTCTGTAATCAGTTTAAATGCAAGTACACAGTGTCAGTACGAGAGCAAATACAGTTGGCCCCCAACTTACGAAGACTCCTTTGTATGAAATCCCCGGGTTACAAAAACCATTTTCTTGAGTTTCTGCCATCGAAATACGAAACAACCGCCTCTTACGAAAAGAAATTCAAAATTCAAAGGAGCCAATCAAAATTTCACACGACGCGTGAGTTGCTCTTTCATTGGCTGTGTCTCAACATCCCGCCCCCGCTGGCCTCCCATATAGAGACAAAAGGAAGCTTCACTCTTTAATTTAGTTTTTTAAGTTGTTTTAATTCAGTAAATGTTTAATAAATGTGGGCGCATTTGAGCTCATCTGGAATTCCAATCCCTCAAGGAATCCAATTAAAGTTGAGTTTGTTAGGCAGGGGATGCGCTTTGAATTCCACGTCTTGTGGGCGTGGCCCGCAGTGCACATGCGAGAGAGACATAGAGAGATAGAGAGAGAGAGAGAGAGAGAAAGAGAGAGAGAAAAAAGAGAGAGAGAGAGAGAGAGAGAGAGAGAGAGAGAGAAAGAGAGAGAGGTGTGTGTGTGTGTGTGTGTGTGTGTGTGTGTGTGTGTGAGTGTGTTCATAAAAATGTTTAATAATGGTTTAATTAATAATTTTCTTTTACTTTTAATGCATATTTCATACAAAATTAGTGTACTTTTATAATTTTTAAAGAGTTTATGGAGTTTATCCAGTCCAAAGACTGGAGCCTTGGAACGAATTAAGCGTTTAACATGTAAGATGTGATCCCTACTTACGAAATTTCATAAGTTGGGGGCCAACTGTACTCTTAAGCAGTGGAGCTGTAGTAGAAAGTCAGCATTTTCAAGTAACAAGTCTAAAGGTGAAAAGTACACCATAAAATCTGATAGCTTTACCTGCTGGTTTGTGAACTGCAATGTTGTATAAGCATAAAAACTTGCAGAAATAACTCAAGTACATAATTTTATTTAGGGCACTTTGATTATCCTTATACTAGATGGTTCTGGGTTAGGATTTCATGACTGACATGGGCCATTCTGTGTGGAGTGTGCATGTTCTCTTTGTATTTGTGGGAGATTCCTCCAACTGTTAAAATACTTGCACATGAGGTCAACTAGTTAAAATAACCATCGGAATGAAAGTAAGAATGTATGGTTTCTGTGTGTGTCACTTTACGGAATTAATCCGTTCCAGCGCCTTTTTCGTAACCGGCATTTTTCGTAAATTGAACCGCATTTTACATGTAAAATGCATGATTTGTTCCAAGGCTCCCAATACTACCCCATAAAACCCTTTTAAAATTCTGAAAGTACACCAATTTTGCATGAACTATGTATGAAATGTGTGTAAAAAGTAAAAGAAAAGTATTTACCTTTTTTAAATCTCTCAAACCACCTATGCGACTCTTTAAAGTCCGGGGGTTGCTGATCTGAAGAACCCTCACCCCCACCCTCCTTCACAAGGTCCTTAAATATGGTGGTTACTTTTTCCAAAATAATCACCTCCATCACTGTATCTCCACTTTTAATGTCTCCTTCTGCTTCAATATTGTCCCGATTGTAGAGGGGTTTCGGTCATACTCCTTTGCGATTTCACTCAACCGAATCCTACTTTCATATTGTTTTATCATCTCCTGCTTTACTTTTATTGATAACAGAGCCCGCTTCTTCTTTTCAGTCTCACTGGGAATCACTTTCTTGGGGCTCATGATTAATAACGAAAAATAATGCTGCAATGAAAACCCTCAAAAAAACCTCATAAAACTCACGAACCAACAGTACAATTCTCCTTCACGCGTGTGTCGAACAATGGGTTGAAGGCACACGAAAAGCATGATGGCTACAATACTGTATTATGGAGATTCAGCTCCCTCCTAGCCAATGGGAGGCCAGCGTGGCGGGGTGTTGGGAGGCAACCAATGGGACAGAAACTCACGCATTGTTTGAATATTTGAATGGATGCATTTGAATTTTTAAGATGGCGCTTTCGTAACGTGAACTTGTTTCGTATTCAGAGACAAAAATTTTAAGAAAATGCGTTTCGTAACCTGAATTTTTCGGTTGGTGAGAATTTCGTATTGGGAGGCCAGCGGGGAGGGATGTTGGGAAATAGCCAATGGGAGAGCAACTCGTGCATTGTTTGAATTTTTGAGAAGGCGCTTTTGTAACATGAACTTGTTTCGTATGCAGAGACAAAAATTTTAGGAAAATTAATTTGCAACCTGGATTTTTCATTTGTTGGGACTTTTTCAGTGGTATGAGCTACCGCTGTGTGTGTGTGTGTGTGTGTGTGTGTGTGTGTGTGTGTGTGTGTGTGTGTGTGTGTGTATACATATATATATATATATATATATATATACACAAAAATAAAAGGACAGGACAAAGACTTTCTATTGAAACTCCATTTATCACTACAGATCTGTTTCGAGGGGTGGTGAAACCATCCTCTCTCTTCAGGTGATTATAGAAGAATTTTTTTAGTACAACGTCATGAGCCTGTATAGCGGCTCCCCACAGCATAACAGTTTCGAACAAACAAGCAGACTAAACACTATGTGAAATGTAGAAATACTCAGAATTAAATATTTTTCCTTCATTCATTAAACTGCTTAATCTCGTTATGAGTGTCACATAGTCTATCTCAGTCAACTCTGAATTAAGGCTGAGTTCAATGTGAATGACTCATCAGTCCATTGTAGAAACAGCATACACACAACATACACACATCCTGGTTGTTTCTTTTGATGATGCTTTAATTATTGGTGACTTTAATATTCATTTCAATAACCTAGAGGATCCTTTAAGAACAGCGTTTTTTTTTGTCGTCATCAGACTCCTCAAACAATAAATGATCTACACTGCCATCTAAATTATCATCATCATCATCATCATCATCATCATCATCTTCTTCCGCTTAGTCCAGGGTCGGGTCGCGGGGGCAGCAACCTTAGCAAAGAGATCCAGACGTCCCTCTCCCGAGCCACTTCCTCCAACTCTCCCGGGGGGACACCGAGGCAGTCCCAGACAAGCCGAGAGACATAGTCCCTCCAGCGTGTTCTAGGTCGACCCCGGGGTCTCTTCCCGGTTGGACATGCCCGACACACCACACCAGGGAGGCGTCCGGGGGGCATTCTAACCAGATGCCCGAGCCACCTCAACTGGCCCCTCTCAATGCGGAGGAGCAGCGGATCTACTCCGAGCTCTCCCCGGATGGTGGAGCTTCTCACCTTATCTCTAAGGGAGAACCCCGCCACCCGGCGAAGGAAGCTCATTTCAGCCGCTTGTATCCGCGATCTTGTTCTTTCGGTCATTACCCAAAGCTCGTGACCATAGGTGAGGGTTGGAACGTAGATCGACTGGTAAATTGAGAGCTTCGCATTGCGGCTCAGCTCCTTCGTCACCACGACGGACCGGTACAGGCACCGCTTAACAGCAGAGGCTGCAGCGATCAGTCTGTCAATCTCTCGCTCCATCCTTCCCTCACTTGTAAACAAGACCCCAAGATACTTAAACTCCTCCACTTGGGGCAGGACCTCATTCCCGACCCGGAGGGTGCATTACACCATTGTCCGACTGAGAACCATGGCCTCGGACTTGGAGGTACTGATCTTCATCCCGGCTGCTTCGCACTCAGCTGCGAATCATTCCAATGAAAGCTGGAGGGCCCAACTTGATGAAGCCAAAAGGACAACATCATCCGCAAAAAGCAGAGACGATATTCAATGGCCACCAAACCAGAACCCCTCATCGCCTCGACTGCGACTAGAAATTCTGTCCATAAAAATTATGAACAGAATCGGTGACAAAGGACAGCCTTGGCGGACTCCAACTCCCACTGGAAACGAATCCGACATGCTGTTACCAATACGGACCAAACTCTGGCTCCGGTGATACAGCGACCGAATAGCTCGTAGCAACGGATCCGGAACGCCGTACTTCGAAAGCCTTCTCCAAATCCACAAAGCACATGTGGACAGATTGGGCAAACTCCCATGCCCCTTCCAGAATCCTGTGGAGCGTATAGAGTTGGTCAAGAGTGCTGCGGCCAGGACGAAAACCACATTGTTCCTCCTGAATCCGAGGTTCGACTATCGGTCGGATCCTCCTCTCTAGTACCCCTGCATAGACTTTCCCAGGTAGGTTGAGGAGTGTAATTCCCCGATAATTGGAACACACCCTCCGGTCCCCCTTCTTAAAAATTGGGACCACCACCCCAGTTTGCCAATCCAGAGGTACAGCCCCTGATGACCACACGATGTTGCAGAGACGTGTCAACCAAGACAGTCCTACAACATCCAGAGCCCTGAGATATTCCGGGCGGATCTCGTCCAACCCCGGAGCTTGACCACCGAGGAGCTTTTTGACAACCTCAGTGACCTCCACTCCAGTGATGGGCGGACCCTCACCCGAACCCCCAGGGTCTTCCTCTTCCACGGAGGGCATGTTGGTGGGATTGAGAAGGTCCTCAAAGTATTCCCTCCACCTCTCAACAACATCCCCAGTCAAGGTAAGCAGCTCCCCACCTCCACCGTAAACAGTGTTTGTGAAGAACTGCTTCCCCCTCCTGAGGCGTCGGATGGTGGCCCAGAACCTTTTTGAGGCCAACCGATAATCACTCTCCAGGCCCTCACTCAACTCCTCCCACGACCGAGATTTTGCATCTGCGACAGCCTCGGCTGCAGCACGTCTGGCCTGCCGGTACCCGTTTGCTGCCTCAGGAGTCCCACAGGCTAATAAAACCCGATAGGCCTCCTTCTTCAGCTGGACGGCCCCCTTCACCGCAGGTGTCCACCACCGGGTTCGGGGATTACCGCCACGACAAGCACCGACAACCTTACGGCCACAGCTATGGGCTGCCGCCTCAGCAATGGAGGCACGAAACATGGCACAATCCATGTCCCCCGCCTCCTCCGGAACGTGGTTGTAGCTCTGCCGGAGGTGGGAGTTAAAGGCCTCTCGGACAGGGGGCTCCGCCAAACGTTCCCAGCAGACCCTGATTACACGCTTGGGCCTGCCAGGTCTGGAAGGCAACCTCCCACACCACCGAAGCCAACTCACCACCAGGTAGTGATCGGTAGACAGCTCAGCTCCTCTCTTCACCCAAGTGTCCAGAACATATGGTCGCAAGTCCGATGACACGACTACAAAGTCAATCATCGAACTGCGACCTAGGGTGTCCTGGTGCCAAGTGCACTTATGGACACCCTTATGTTCGAACATGGTGTTCGTGATAGACAAACTATGACGAGCACAGAAGTCCAACAATGAAACACCATTCGGATTCAGACTGGAGAGGCCGTACCTACCGATCACACCCTTCCAGGTCACACTATCATTGCCCACATGGGCGTTGAAGTCTCCCAAGACAACGAGCGAGTCTCCCGAGGGAGCGTTCTCCAAACCCCCCCCCAAAGACTCCAAAAAGGGTGGGTACTCTGAACTGTCATTTGGTGCATAAGCACAAATAGCAGTCAGGACCCGTCCCCCCACCCAAAGAGGGAAAGGGAAGGTACCCTTTCGTCAACCGGGGAGAACCCCAACATTTGGACACCAAGACGGAGGGCAACAAGAATACCCACACCGGCTCGCCGCCTCTCCCCATGAGCAACTCCAGAATAGAAGAAGGTCCAGCCTCTTTCGAGATGGATGGTTCCAGAGCCCAAGCTATGTCTTGAGGTGAGCCCGAATATATCTAATCGGTATCTCTCCACCTCACGCACCAAATCAGGCTCCTTTCCCGCCAGAGAGGTGACATTCCATGTCCCGAGGGTCAGAGTAAGTAGCCGAGGATCAGTCTGACAAAACCCATGCCTTTGGCTGCCACCCAACTCACACTGCACCCGACCCCTAAAACTCCTCCCACGGGTGGTGGGTCCATGGGAGGGCGGACCCATGTCTCCTTTTCGGGCTAGGCCCGGCCAGGCTCCATGGGCATAAGCCCGACCACCAGGTGCTCGCCTTCGAGCCCCTCCCCTGGGCCTGGCTCCAGGAGGGAACCCCGGTGACCCGCGTCCGGGCAAGGGAGACTGCTTCCTTTGTTGTCTCATGTGTCATAGGGGTTTGTTTTGTCTAAATTATACTATATTAATTATATTAATCATATTACCTATCGTTGAAAGAGGATAGTTTTGACGTTTTCTCATTCTGATAACACATCGCAGAAATGACATCATATTTTCACCTAAAACTTCCTCACTTTTCTGTGCCACATGAGTTACTCTTCGAAAAGTAATTTTACTTCGGTTCATGAATGACCTAAGCCAGCCACAACTTGCTTTGAATGATTGGTTGCCTTCTGTGATAATCAACCACATCTACCCCACTGACTGTGAACCATATCAACCCATCTACTCTGCCCTCAGATACATATACACTTGAATATAGGCTAGTCCACAAAGTTGTTCCCTTTTTTTCTTTGATTGTTTATTAATTTATACTATTTATGTATCTATTTATTTATTTACTTAATAATATATATGTATGTGTGTATGTTTGTATGTATCTATTTTTGCACCCCCTACTGATGGTACCTCAAGCGCCTGTAACAGTGAATTTCTCCATTGTGAGATTAATAAAGCTGTATCTTATCTTATCTTATCGTATGTTCCTTATGCAATCGTAGTGCTTCCTGTTTAAGAGCCTTGCTGGTCATTCTTGTCCCTTGTTTCCTGTGCGCTTCGAGCCATGAAATAAGTTCTTGTTCAATACGCATATAAACAACCTTTATTCCTCCACCAGCCTTTCATTTTCGTTCTGTTTTGTCTACCATTTCATGGAAATGTTGTTATTCTTTTCACCATTCATGTACACTTTTCCGATCAACATTAAATTGTTTTGATGCTGCAGAATTTGTTGAATTCTTTGCGAATTCTATCACTTTCAGCTTGAGTGAGAGATCATACGTTTTTACTCGTTTCCCTTTGTGCAACGATGTTGCATCCATCATAACATCTGATCTTTGTTTAGGATTAAAAAAAGCAGTACCACCTGGAAAGATTCCACATTTAGTAGTTACGTCATGTATATACAGGTTGCCTTTGGGCCAAAACTGCTCTTCCTTTAAGCATGGCATCAAACTTTAATATGTGAAAGTTCCCTCCGAGGCTTTCATATTTATCATGATACTTGGCAACCCATCTTTATCAAACAGTGAACAATGTACCGTCAGCTGTCTAATCCTCATGATAATTTTGCTGTAGCAGTTTCTAATGGTTCATCGGTTGTTGGACATTTACCAAGAGAACACAGCAAAATATTTTCTTGTTTTTTAAAGCACGGCAGAACAATTGAATGTGTTGTTCCTAATGAACATTATAGACATTCCCCAGTGGCAGGGGGTATGATGTCAGGAACTTTCAGCCAGACCTAAAAATGCAAGAGACTACTAATGGAAGACACTAGAGCACAGGGAAAACGTAGTCAATGCTGGTGATGCGGAGAAACACGAGAATCATAAACTAAGGGGCTCGGCCAGCACGGAGCTGAGAACCTGGAGCCAGCAATATCACGGGAAACAGGGTCGCGAAGAGGGACAATCTTCTAGAACCAGGAGGAGCGCACTGCTCGTCCTTATAGAATGGTAGATTGGTGAGTTGAATCAGGTGTGTGCATCGTGATCCTCACGCGTACAGCCTCTTCCCAAGCCTGCAGTGCTTAGAATACAGTGTAAACTCACTTCTACAGGCAGTGAACGCCTCATTGTATGGTTACAGAAACTGATCAAATAAAATTGGTAAGTTTGATCTACAATTTTGCTCCCAGGACACATGGGTGGTTATTAGACTTAAGATCAAAAACACTGGGAGGAGGGCTTATTGGAGCGGGGTGCTTATTAAGTCGAATAAGGTATTTGTAATCATGCGTGGGGTGCTGGGAGGGCATGAAATGTTTTTTTTTTTCTACCCAAAGGGGGCATCACAGCAAATAATTGCGAAGCACTGTGCTAATTTAAAAATATGATGAAAAAAAGCCTTTGAGAGCAAAATCCGCGGAACTTTTTTTAAAATTATTTTTCCATATATTTTTTGAAAACTGATGTATAATTGAGAACGACCTAACTCAAAATAACTTACATCGAGGTATACCTGTACATTTCGGTGGTATAACTCTCTCTGAATGGCTCCTGTCACTTATCAGCAGGTCGTGAGGTATTGTTCAGGATCATCTTCAATTTGGACAACATTTACCTTTCTGACACCACAGTCATAGAGTCTGGTTCTATACCAACAATGATACTGGCCTTGCGGTTCAGTTTGTTTGGGTCTCCAATCCTTAGCCTTCTGCCCCAGCATGCAGCAGCATAGAGGACAGCACAGGCTATAACAGACTCATATCTTGAGCAGTCTCCAAGAGATGTTGAATGACCTTAGGCTCCTCAGAAAATAGAGATGGTTCTGACTCTTCTTGTAAAGTGCGGTAGTTTTTATCCTGGTCCAGTTTATTGTCAATATGAACTCCAAAATATTTGCAATCCTCCACTCTTTCAACATTGTTGACCTGGATGGAAATAGGGGTTGATGGTGTTTTGGATCTCCTAAAATCCAAAATTAGTTCCTTGCTCTTTCTTACATTAAGCTGCAGATGATTCTGCTCACATCATATGATGAAGGAACCAACAGCAGCCTGATATTCTGTCTCCTCACCTTCACTGATACATCTGACTTCCCTTCCCATGCACAGTTTTCCAATCTCACAAATGAAGACATCTAGTAAGTCATTTCATCATGCAATCCTACCACCTGCTCAGTGAATCCAATTCCTTCCACAATACTCCACGATACTTGTTCAGTGCCTTGTCATCTCAAGACAAGATTGCTTAAACTCATTCCTGGCATGTCTGCTTTTGAGCACTGTTCACCTATGCAAATGAGCCAGAATGAAACTGCATAGCTTGTTTTTAACCTTATCAAATTTTCCCACACACCACACCACGCCACTACTATGATCTGGCTTCCTGAAGCTGCTCGCATTCGATGTACCTCAAACCACTTATGACACCTCACACTGCACCACTTTCTATCAGATCCTCTGGCACTGCGAGACTGATCCCTCCCTCCCTCCCTCTAACAAGGGACAAGGGGAAAAAATGTATCTAAAATCTTTGTTCTGGCTCCAAGGTGGTAGAATGAACTTCCTCTGGATATCCGGAAAGCTGAGTCAGGTATCTTCAAAAGACGACTGAAAACTTATCTTTTTGAGCAGTACTTGAATTAAGCACTATACTGCATACAAACATTTGGGCGAATGCAGCTGTGAGGGGGCACAAGCCAGTGTTCACCCAAATGCCAGTCACAAGCCCGGATAAATGCAGAGGGTTGCAACAGGAAGGGCATCCGGCGTAAAACATCTGCCAAAATTCTCATGCAAATGATCAAAATGAAATTCTTACTGGATCACTCAAGGCCCAGGTTAACAATGTCCACCATCAGTGCTGTTAATCAACAGAGTGCTGATGGAAATTGGACTACTATTCGTCAAAGAAGGAGAGGCGGAAGGCGTGTCCGTTGGCGGAGAGAGAAGAGGAAAGGCGTGAGTCTAGAACTGAGAGTAGGGACTTTGAATGTTGGAAATATGGCAGAAAAAGGTAGAGAGCTGGCTGACATGATGCAGAGGAGGAAGGTGGACATACTGTGTGTTCAGGAGACCAGGCTGAAAGGTAGCAAGACTAGAAGCTTAGGAGCAGGGTTTAAGCTGTTTTATCATGGTGTGGATGGGAAGAGAAATGGAGTAGGAGTCATCTTGAAGGAGGAGTTTGTCAGGAATGTTCTAGAAGTGAAAAGAGTGTCAGACAGAGTGATGAGTCTCAAGTTAGAAATTGAAGGCGTGATGTTCAATGTTGTTAGTGCTTATGCCCCACAGGCAGGATGTGAGCTAGAAGAGAAGGAGAGATTCAAGAAAGAGTTAGATGAAGTGATTGCAGAATACCCCCAGAGGTGAAAGAGTGGTCATTGGTGCATACGTCAATGCACATGTTGGTGCAGGCAACAGAGAGGACAAGGAAGTAATGGGCAGGTTTGGTATCCAGGACAGGAACACAGAAGGACAGATGATTGATTTTGCAAAAAGGATGGAAATGGCTGTGGTGAATACTTTCTTCCAGAAGAAACAGGAGCATAGGGTGACTTATGACAGTGGAGGTAAGAGCACACAGGTAGACTACATCTTGTGTCGGCAATGTAATTTGAAGGAAGTCAGTGACTGCAAAGAAGTAGTGGGTGAGAGTGTTGCCAAACATCATAGGATGGTGGTGTTCAGGATGACGCCGATGGTGAGGAAGGTGAAAAAGGCAAAGGCAGAGCAGAAGACAAAGTGGTGGAAACTGAAAAAGGAAGAGTGTCGTTTTGTCTTCAAGGAGGAGTTAAAAAAAGGCTTTTGGTGGTCAGGAAGTGCTTCCAGATGACTGGACAACCACAGCTAATGTGATCAGGGAGACAGGTTGGAGAGTACTTGGTGTGTCCTCTGGAAGGAAAGTAGATAAGGAGACTTGGTGGTGGAACGAGGAAGTGCAGGAGTGTGTACAAAAGAAGAGGTTGGCTAACAAGAAGGGGGACGAAGAGAGGACTAAAGAGAGTAAACAGGAGTACAGGGAGACACAGCGTAAGGTGAAGATAGCGGTGTCAAAGACCAAACAGAGAGCGTACTTTGAAGATCTGATGAATGAGGAAAATGAGAGAGAAAAAAGAGTAGAAGAGGTGACTGTTGAGGAGGAGGAAGTAGCAAAGATTAGTAAGGGTGAAGTGAGGAGGGCATTGAAGAGGATGAAGAGTGGAAAGGCAGTTGGTCCTAATGACATACCGGTGGAGGTATGGAAGTGTCTAGGGGAGGTAGCAGTAGATTTTCTGACAAGAATATTCAACAAGGTCTTAGAAAGTGAACACATGCCGGAGGAATGGAGGAGAAGTGGGCTTTTGCCCATTTTTAAGAACAAGGGAGATGTGCAGAGTTGTGGTAACTGCAGCGGGATAAAGTTGATGAGCCATACGATGAAGTTATGGGAAAGAATAGTGGAAGCTAGACTAAGGGCAGAGGTCAGCATTTGTGAACAACAGTTTGGTTTCATGCCAAGAAAGAGCACCACAGATGCAGTGTTTGCTTTGACAATGTTAATAGAGAAGTACAGAGAAGGTTACACACAATAAAATACAGACATTTTCTCAAGAGGAGAAGCACCAGCTGTCTCAAACCACTCCAGTCTTGGACTTGGACATATTGATTCTCATCCCAGCCACTTTGCACTCAGCTGCAAATCGCTCCAACAAGAACTGGAGGTCCCGGCTTGATAAAGCCAAAACGACAACGCCATCCACAAAAAGTAGAGACGATATTCTATCATCACCATACCAGAATCCCTTAACACCTCAGTTACACCTAGAAATTCTGTAGTTAAACATTATCACCAGAAATGAATTCGACCTGTTACCTCCAGTAATACAGAGACCTAATGGCATGTAGGGTCCAGTACACCATACCCCTTGAGCACACCCCACAAGATAGCCCAAGGGACATGTTTAGAATCCTTTCCTAATTCCTTAAAATGCATACGGACAGATCAGAAAACTCCCATGACAGACTGAATCTGAGGTCATATCAGTCAGATATTTCTCTCCTGTTCTCCTGCACAGACTTTCCTGAGTAGTCTCAGAAGTGTGATTCCATGATAGTTGGAACACAAGCCCAGCCACCCTTTTTAAATAAGGGGTCTATCTGCCCATTCAGATCCACAGCCCCCAGTGACCTTGCAATGTTATAGAGACATGTCAAACAAGACAGTTCTACAACATCCAGAGCTTGGATGTATTCAGGGCAGATCTCATCCACCTCCAGAGCCTGGTCACCAAAAAGCTTTTTGACTCATTGACCTCAGCCACAGCAATAGGCAGACCTGCATTCGAACCCCCAAGGTCTTCCTCCTCTAAAGAGGGTGTGCTGTTGGGATTAAGAAGGTCCTTGAAGTATTCCTTCAATCTGCAGACAACATCCAAAATTGAGGTGAGCACTTCCGCTGTAAACGCCCCACTTCCACTGTAAACAGTGTTCGAGTGCTGTTTTCTTGTACTGAGATAGTATAATATGAGACCCTCGAAAGGGTTCAGCACCCAATGATTTCAGAGTACCCACTTTTTTAATTACTCTGAAATTATTGGGTGCATAAGCACAAATGACAGTCATTACTCAGCCCCCACCCTCCTACGGTGGGAGTCTACATCAACATGAGCACCCAACATGGGCGCCAAGACAGAGGGCAACAAGGATGCCCACACCGGCTCATTGTCTCTTTCAGAAAGCTCCAGAATGGAAAAATATGATAAAGTGCCACAATAAGCATGCTTCGGAGTTTGGATATGAAACTTCAACATGTCCACTTGTTTGATTGTTTGCTCTTGTTTAACTTGTTTGATCTCCTTGTGCTGAAGTAGGACTCTTTTAAGTTCTTCCATTCTGTGGATTTCAAACCATTTGTTTGAACCCCTAAGTGCACAGGCTGTAATTTATTTAATTAAGAGTAGATATGTGACTGTGCCAGTCTCAGAAGAATGGGTCTATGATCATATAAATAATATTCCATAATATTGTTGAATGCCAGAAAGTAAGTGTGATTTAAAAACAAACTTTCAAACAAACCTCCCATTGGCCAGGAGGGAGCTGAATCTCCATAGTACTGTACCCATAAAGCTTGTTTGTCACACGCATAAAGGAGAGCTGTACTGTTGGTTTGTGATTTTCGAAAGTTCTCATTGCAGCTTATTTATTGTTTTTTAAGTTTTTTAGTTCAGTAAATGTTGAATAAATGTGGCCCGCTTCACTGAATGTGGGCAAAACACGGCTCATCCGGACCTCCAATCCCTCAAGCAAACAGGTGAATGTTGAAACAAGTATTCAAAGTGCTCTTGCCTGCATGACATTTCGGAAGTCTGGACAAGCCGTGTTCTGCCCGAAAAACTCCGGTGTCGGCCGCGACGCCTTCCACACTTGGCGGAGTGCGTCAAAAATGTTTAATAATGTTTAATATTGTTTGGTTTGGTCAATAAAAAAATTGGTGAATAAAAAATGTTCTGAATCCCCATCGTAATGTACCCATGCCTGTTTGTCACACGCATAAAGGAGAGTTGTACTGTTGGTTCATGAGTTTCGTGAGTTTATTTGAGAGGGCTCATCTTATAATCTTATAAACACGGCTCATTGATAATGATTATGGATTTACATGACTAGACAACCAAGTGAAACTATAAGGAATGAAGACAGTTTTTATGACGATTTGAGCAGAGATGTGGCGCACTTGCCCTGACAGACACAGGACTGTGTACAGAGTCAGTCAGAGATGAAAGGAGGCAGGTGTTCTTTAACTCTAATTCAAGAGTGCACATTGCAGCTTATTTTTCGTTTTTTAAGTTGTTGAATTCAGTAAATGTTTAATAAATGTGGCGCACTCCGCCGAATGTGAGCAAAACGGGGCTCATCCGGACCTCCGATCCCTCAAGGAAACAAGTTAATCTTGAGTCCGGACCTTCAATCTGTCAAGCAGGAAGTGTGCTTTGAATACCCTGTCTCAAAAGCTCCGGCGTTGGCTGCGTGCTGCATGTCGGTGGAGCCCGCATTCGGCGGAGCGCGCCACAAATGTGTGTTGCTTGTGTGTGTGTGTGTGTGTGTGTGTGTGTGTGTGTGTGTGTGAGAGAGAGAGAGAGCGAGAGAGAGAGAGAGAGAGAGAGAGACAGTGTGTGCTTGTGTGTGTGTGTGTGTATGTGCGTTAATAAAAAATGGTTTTATTAATAAATATGTTAATAAAATAGTTTAATATGTTAATAAAATGTTTAAATGGTTTAATAAATAATTTGCTTTTACTTTAAAAAACATATTTCATACATATTTCATACAAAATTGGTGTACTTTTATCATTTTTTAAAGGGTTTGTGGGGTAGTCTTGGGAGCCTTGGAACAAATCATGCGTTTTACATGTAAAATGCACCTCTACTTACGAAAACTCCAGGCTACGAAAATATGCCGCCACAGGGATGTCCCCCTTCATGGTGATCAACTGGTTCCAGCCTCGCCTGTTCCCCAGCCAGGAGGGTGAAGTGGGAGTCCCATCCGTCCAGGCGCATTTTCACAGAACACGCCGGATCTAGGAAGAAGTCCGTGCTGCCCTGGAATGGTCAGCAGCCTGAAATCAGAGGATCGCCAATCGCCACCAGACCCCAGCACCACCCTACACTGTCAGGCAAAGGGTTTGGCTCATCTCTCAGGACCGACCCCTGCAGATCAACTCGAAGAAGTTGGCTCCCAGATACATCAAGCCCTATGTCATCGAACGGATCATAAACCCCAGTGCCATCCAACTCAAGCTCCCAGCCTCACTCAAAGTGCACCCGGTGTTCCACGTATCCTTGGTCAAGCCCGTGGTGGAAAGCTCCCTCCATCCCCCAATCGACCCCCCACCACCTCCTCCCTGGCTGGTTGGACTGGGAGGGGTATGGGCCCAAGGAACGTTCCTGGATTCCTCGTTTCCTAATCCTGGACCCAGGCTTGTTGGCAGAGTTCTATTGTCAGTTCCTGAAAAAACCTATTCGGGCACCAAGTGGTGCCCCTTTGGGGCGGGTACTGTTATGGTCTGTGCTAGTTGGAGGCTTTTAACTCTCTTTCTCTCTCTCTCCCTATGCATTGCAGGCACTGGCAAGGGGCGTGGCTGTCACACGCAGGCGGAATCCAGAGAGCGCACCTGATTCCAGTAGGCCACCAATGTGCTATAAAGATGGGTGGCACGCTCCCCTCCAGCGTCAAAAGATTGTTCCTCCAATGTGATTCCGTCTCCCGTGTAATCGCTCTGGCTCCTGGTTCCTGGCTCCGTGCTCGACCAGTCCTGCGGTGAGTTTCTCCTAGTGATTTTGGTTTCCATGTTTTCCCCTCACTGCATCAGTCATCACGATTTCCCGTACTCCAGTGCTTCCCCTGTGTTCAATAAAAGTCATTGTATCATCGTACTTGGTTGCCTGCATTTTTGGGTCCAACTGAAATTCTCCCGACATCACAGTTAGTGCTTATGCCCCACATGCAGAATGTGAGCTAGAAGAGAAGGAGAGATTCTGGAGTGAGTTAGATGAAGTGATGCACACTACCCCCAGAGGTGAAAGAGTGGTCATCAGTTCAGATTTCAATGGACATGTTTGTGCAAACAACAGAGAGGACGATGGAGTGATGGGCAGGATTGGTATCCAGGACAGAAATACAGAAGGACAGGTTTTGATAGATTTTGCAAAAAGGATGGAAATGGCTGTGGTGAATACTTTCTTCCAGAAGAGACAGGCGCATAGGGTGACTTATAAAGGCGGAGGTAGGAGCACACAGGTAGACTACATCTTGTGTAGACGATGTAGTTTGAAGGAAGTTAGTAACTGAAAAGTAGTAGCGGGTGAGAGTGTTGCCAGACAGCATAGGATTGTGGTGTGCAGGATGACGCTGATGGTGAGGAAGGTGAAGAAGGCAAAGGCAGAGCAGAAGACAAAGTGGTGGAAGTTGAAAAAGGAAGAGTGTTGTGTTGTCTGCAAGGACGTGTTGAAACAGGCTTTGGTTGGTCAGGATGCTTCCATATGACTGGACAACTACAGCCAATGTGATCAGGGAGACAAGTAGGAGAGTACTTGGTGTTTCCTCTGGAAGAAAAGTAGATAAGGAGACTTGGTGGTGGAATGAGGAAGTGCAGGTCTGTGTACAAAGGAAGAGGTTTGCTAAGCAGAAGTGGGACACAGAGAGGAATGAAGAGATTAAACAGAGGTACAGAGAAACGTAGCAATCAGGCGAAGGTAGCGGGTGTCAAAGGCCAAACAGAGGGCGTATGATGACTTGTATGCTCGATTGGACAGTAAGAAGGGAGAACATGATTTATACAGGTTGGCACAGCAGAGAAATAGAGATGGGAAGGACGTGCACCAAGTTAGAGTGATTAGGGACAGAGAGGGAAATGTATTGACTGATGACAGAAATGTGCGGGAAGGTGGAAAGAGTACTTTGAAGAGCTGATGAATGAGGAAAAAGAGTAGAAGAGGTGACTGTTGAGAACCAAGAAGTAGCAAAAGTTAGTAAGGGTGAAGTGAGAAGGGCATTGAAGAGGATGAAGAGTGGAAAGGCAGTTGGGTCCTATGATATACCTGTGGAGGTATGGAAGTGTCTAGGAGAGGTAGCTGTAAACTTTCTGACAAGAACATTCAACAAGGCTTTCGAGAGTGAGAGGATGCCGGTGGAATGGAGAAGTGTGCTGATGCCTCTTTTTAAGAACAAGGGAGATGTGCAGAGTTTTGGCAACTACAAAGGGATAAAGTTGATGAGCCATATGATGAAGTTATGAGAAAGAACAGTGGAAGCTAAACTAAGGGCAGAGGTCAGAATTTGTGAACAACAGTTTGGTTTCATGCCAAGAAAGAGCACCACAGATGCAGTGTTTGCTTTGAGGATGTTAATAGAGAAGTACAGAGAAGGTCAGAGGGAGCTGCATTGTGCATTTGTGGATCTGGAGAAAGCATATGATAGGGTGTTGAGAGACGAACTTTAATATCAAATTTCTAGATTTATTTTTTTATTGAGATATGAATGGTTAAAAACCAAAAATTGGCAAACAAGGGTCTGAGACCAATATCAGAATGTGGGATAAGTTCAAGCAAAAATCAATAAAACCATATGAAAGTTCAGCCTTTTCTCTAAAAAAATGATACCAGGCACAACTTTTTCCACGATTCCCTCAGTAATAAAAAAGTTGAAATCTGCATAATTGTTAGACTTTAAGCGAGAAAACTAATATTAAGAAATTAATATTATGTAACAATAACTACTCAAATATTTTTGAGCCATACAGTCTCTGACATTGAATTTATTTGGAATTGGGTGCTCAAATTTTGGAATTCTCCATCATATATTTTCACCTTTATTTATGTATAAATTCAGAAAAATCTGAGTGGATTAGGTGGGGGACTTTTTGAAAATTGGTTGATTTGACATGGAATCACCCATATTTTTTTTAGTCTTTTAAGTTTAAGGAATGGCAAAATTTAAAATAATAAAAGCATCGAAATGTATTGCACGAATGAGAATTGTCGTAATGTTGTGAGGTTATAGTATTGTTTTACATGTTTTTGTATTGGATATGGACAGTCAAAGATTATTTACATTCATTCATTCATCCGTACATTTTCCGAAACGCTTAATCCGACTTAGGGAAAAGTCCGCAAAACAGTGTAAACACAAAGATCACAGAGATGACATCTTAACAAAAGGGTAACACGCTATATATATATATATATATATATATATATATATATATATATATATATATATATATATATATATATATATATATATATATATATATATATATATATATATCTGTCGTTTTTAAACAATGGACGCAGCGTCATTACGTCATTGCGTCATTACATCAGCATACTATGTAGGTCTTAACTGAAAATTTGGCGTAAATTGAAAAAACGTAAAACAGATGAACGTAAGTCGGGGAGCGTCTGTACACCCCAGACATCTTGCCAGTCCATCGCAGGGTAGAAACACGCTGACGGCTATGCAGCTCCTCTTGACGAAACTCAGCAATTGTTCTTTTACATGAAACTGACATCACAGACAGTGACAATCGCCGGCCTTTGATAACCCAGTTAGTGCACTGGGGGACAGTGACAACCTGTTGCGAGTGGGGCTTGAACCCACAACTTTAGGATCAGTGATCCAGCACCTTTACCACCAGGCCACCACTGCCCTAGATTATTTACAAATAAATGTTTTTTTTTGTTGTTTGTTTGTGGGTTTTTTTCCCGAATTTTAGCAAAGTTTTATTTATGGATTATTGCCTATTTTCTAAAACGGGACTAATACTGACATGAACTCAGAAATGTAGAAGGAATTTCTGTCAACATTGATCAACATTTATCCAAAGTTTAGACAAAGGTCTTGTATTAGAAATACTTTAATTTTTACTTTATTTTGTTTAACTTATTGATATATTTATATGCATGCATAGTATATGGCATATTTGTTACAATTTTCTCATTTCAGAAACCCCAAACATTCAACACTGATAAAACTGGTTATGAATTAATAGTGTCCTGTTGCATAAAACTGCAAAAACAGCCGTGATGTGGCACAAAAAAAAACAGCTGTTTGATCTATAATGATACTCACTTTCCCTCTGATCCATAGCTGTTCATACTGTCTTCTATAGATTCATGGCTGGCCTGGCGAACTGTGCGACTGGGCATCTCCACAGCTAATCCTGTCTCTGTGCTCCTCTGAACCCCCTTCAACTTACGTCCCTCTGTCTCTTTGTGAGAGGAAGAGAGAGGTGGGAAGTAGATATCAATGAACACGTTGTGTGTTTAAAAATGCACCACTATCATAATTACATATCTTTGAAATAACCTTTTTCCGAGACATCGTATAATCACGCCAGACAATCAGATATACTTAAAATGATTGCCTACCGAACAATGATTGACATATTGAGCTTTAAAATGTATAAAGATGTTGAGAAGTCTAAAGTTACCCTATGATCGTCAATTGACCCGAAGACTAATTTACTTCAGTGAACATCGCTTCCATATTCAGTTTCAGTGTCAGTCCTGAGAAGAACGCCAATAAGTTCAATTTATCATAAACTCACTTTTTATATCAAAATATTAAGAATAAGGAAATGTACATCCACCCCATTATGTGTTTAATTTTTTTTTTTTTTAAATATATACACCCATCTGACAAATCACCAATTAAAGTGGTAGAGGGGTGTGAGTATCCCCATGGTCCAGAAAAGTATGTTGTTGGAGGTGTCTGGGGGAGTTTGAGGACATGTAACCCAAAAGTTTATCGAGTCTGTTATGGCATCACTCTGAGAACCCGCTGGTGGATACTGGTGATGAAGGATTCGGTCAAACTGAAGAATGGGGCAGCTCAAATTTAGTTGCCCCTGAGGTCACCTGAGACAACTGACTGGTATTGAGCCACCAAAAAAATGCCGCAGCTTCAGAAAAATGAAGAAACAAAATCTCAGGCATGGGTGAAGCTTGAAGAGATTGTAGAAAAGAACCTTTGGTTGACCTTATAGAGGTTCTTACAAACTATTAAGCAGTTCAGAAGGGCCAGACCCAGATTGTGCTTGGTCGGATTGTGGGACTGCTGATCTGTACTGCGGATATAGGCCAGTGGTTAAAGAAGCATTTTGAGGATTTCCTCAATCCTGCCAACATGGCCTCCATGGAGAGAGCAGAAACTCAAGTTTCAGAGAAAGATGAGTCCATTACCCTGGCAAGAGTCGTCATCGTTGCATTATTCAATATCGCATGAAGGTCTGGGACAACAGACTTGGATGGTGGTCCCCATTTTTAAAAAGTGGACTAAAATGTATGCTACAACAACTAGGGAATCACACTGCTCAGCCTTCTTTGGAGAACCTACTAGGGTGTTGGAGAGGAGGCTCTGATCAATTATGAAGTCTCAGATTAAGGAAGAGCAGTAGAAAAACTCTTTACCGTTGCAGAGGTCATAAAGGGGTATTTGTATATTCACTATGTGTATGAGAGAACTTGGAGAAGGCCTAGAACTGTGACAATATATAGGATTCTGTAGGAGGTCCAGTTGGAGTACAAGTTACTGTTGTCACTGTTGCTAGTGACCTTGTCACTGAATCTGTTCGAGGTATTCATTGGCAGGATATCAATTCATCGTCATGCTTTAAATTCACTATTTCAGCTATGTTCCAATCCTCATCAATGGTCACATGATTTGGGTAGACAGTAAAATAATTTAATTGCAGATAGAAGTGGCTGAAATGAGCTTCTTTAAGAGGGTATCTGGGCTCAGCCTTAGAAATATTTCATATGTAGGTATAAAAAGAAATCACCCCCTTCAAAATATTTGCATTCCTGCTTTGCACTCTGAAAAGAAGATACAGAGATAAAGATGGATGCAAATACATACTGAAAAGGCTATAATATTGTGTAAGCAGACAGCCCAAAAAAAGCACAGTATGAAAAGGCAGTCAAGGATCGTGGAGTCCAATTTATCAGACAAACCAAGAAACATAAAAGAAGGCAATTAAAATAAGTAGCCATGCGAAAGTCATAAAACTGAAGGCAACCACAAAAAAGGCTCGGTACACACTGCTAACAAGATACAGGAGCACTATGCACGTGCAATATAAATAATAATATACAGGAATCCCTCGTTACTTCACACTTCAATTCATGTGGCTTCAGTGCATTGCAGTTTGTTTGTTTTTTAAATATTAATCGAATTTGAAAAATAAGGAAATTAATAAGGGAATGATAAGGGAAAAGGTCAAGGAAACTGCCTCAAAACAAATCCAATTCTCCAAAAAAAAAAAAAAAATCCTCTATCAAAACTATTTATATTTGAGGTGCACATCTGAGTGTGTGCACGCCCATTTCTGTGTGTGCGCACATCTGTATGGGTGTGTATTTATATTTTATTTACATCTTATGCATTATTTTGAATGTTTAATTGTTATTATAAGCACTTATAGCCTTGAATATGTATTTATTGGTATTATAGTATATACACATATACATGTACATATAAGTCAGAGGGGTCAACCTACGTCGGTGGTATTCGATGGTAGCGGGGGGGCTCTCGGTCCCAATTAACTGCGGAAAGTGAGGGATCCCTGTATATTCATTAATTCACTGGTGGTTGATGCTCGTACAGTCACAGGGAGGCTGGTGTCTATCTCAGCCGACTCTGTCTGAAGGCAGAGTATACCCTGAACAGCTCACTCTCTAATCTCAGGGCAGCACACATAACAATTAACACTCACATCCAAACCAAGAAGCAATTTGGAAAAGTTAATTCACCTACTGTGCATGTCTATGTCCTCTGGTGGTGCAAAATGCAGGTCTTCCACTGGGAAGAGTGATAAGGGATATGGATACATGATACATGTGATTTCATTGAGTTTTTGTTTGTCAGTACATTGTTTAATTCCTTCCCTCTTGGCAAGAAGCCTGCTGATTTAAGGGACTTAGATCGAAGTGCAAAAAAAAGCAGTGCCATAAAGGGTGCATCGATGAGCACTTTAATAGTTTACCCTTTTGACAAAAATGGCCAGGCATGTAAGCATTTTCTCATTTAACCCAGCAAATGTATCCATCCCTGATGATCTCAAATATTTCTTTGAACAAAGATGCTTCGCATCCTGAGGAGCTCATCAGCACTTACTGAATTACAACATGTCTCCACTCACATGACATCCAGGAGGATGTGGTGAGGAACCTTGGCTCTCCATGGATTACCATGCTTGGGGGCTGGAAGCAGAGGCAGTGCAGGGCGGGAAAGCAAAAGCAAAGCTGCAAGATCAACACTCTGAAAAAGCTACAGAAGCAGCCTCACAAACCACTGCTTCCCAGGATCTTTGTCAGAAATGCAAGATCCCTCACAAACGGATGGACTGAGGCTCTGGGTTTAAGGAAACATTACGAATGATAGCTGCATCCTGCTAATCACAGAGATTTGGCTGCATTCATACATTGTGTACTCTTCTATCCAGCTAGTGGGCTACAAGGATTAGCGGCATGACTATACCAGTGACCCTTGTGTGTGTGTGTGTGGGGGGGGGGGGGGGGTGTTTATTTTAATTCCAGCTGATGAGCAGGTGTACTGATATATTCAGTCGTTAGTCAATATTCATCAGACCTGGAGTTTGTGACTGTTAAATGCAGGCCCATCTACCTCATAAAACAGTTTATGTTGGTCATGAACACTGCTGTTTACATTCCACCAGATGCTAATGTTAATACTGCCCTTAGACTTTTACATGGCAGCATAGACAGCAGAGCATGTATCCTGATGCAGTGTACATTTTCACAGGGGATTTCAATCATGTGCACTTAAAAGTAGTGCGCCCTAACTTCCATCAACATGTTAAGTGAGCTACCAGAGAAGCAAGTACATATGCTGAATAAGGTGTGCTCTACCCAAGATGGGCTACATGGCCAAACCTCTACTGAACTTGCCCAGTCTAGCCAACTGTCCCTGCTTATAATCTTGGCATATACCCACCTCAGAAAACACATCAGGTGTATACTACAAAGACTGTTAAAGCATGCAGCCTCTCAGCAGCTACCGACTGCTTCAAGTCTAGGGCATGTCATAATGCCACGATTATCACATGAGCAATCTCTGCATGCAATAGGTATGGCAGAGGTTGGATTAAGCTCCAGTGAGGTACTGAGGTGTATGAGCTGTACACAACGCACTATCAGAAATCTGATTAATCGCCACAACACGACAGAGTCAGATGACGACAGGGCACGTCCAGGACGAGAGAGTGTACTGGCTCCCGAACAGGATTACTATATCCGACTGCAGCACTTGCCGGACCAGTCTCGCCGTGCTGTATCACTGTAAACCACCACCTGTATAACTGCAAAATCACCATCTGCCTCAATGCAAACAGAGGACATAGCCTATCTGGACTGTTCTGATTTTCATGGTTGCAGGTGCCATTTTGTTTTGTTATTTTTGAGGTGTACAATTGATTTTTTACACTTCTGTTATTTTTTGAAGCCAATATTCCATATTTCAGAAATCCAGTTTTGGATACCTGAATTAAAATCATGTTGATATTATTGTGTCCTGTGATGGCCTGGCGGGCTGTCCAGGATGTAATCTGCACTGACCAGAGTCAGCTGCAGGCGCCAGCCATCCTATGACCCTAATTGGGATTAAGCGGTTCAAAAAATTAACAATGAACAGTTTAGAAAATTAATGAATGCAAATTATGGTCTCAAAGATTTTAATAACTGTCAGTCTATTAATACTTTTGAATATTTTAGTGTTTAATGTTTTCTATGTAAAGTCAATGCATTGTCACTTCAGTGCAGTCACAAAACCTAATGGTTCTGAAACAACCTACAGAATGCATTAATGTTGCTGGCAGAACTCGTGAGGAAAAAGTGTGTATAATATGCTGCAAAGCATACAGAAAGGCATACAGGGCCTTATAACAGTGTTTACTCCTTTGCATGCTTCATATTTTGTTGCCTTGCAATCTAGAATTGAAACTGATATTGAGGATTTTTATCAGTTGATTTACACAACATGACAACAACTGACGATTCAAAATATTTCTTATTGCGACTCAAACAGGACAGTACAAAAAACCCAGACACTTTATAGCAGCTCGAGGACACACATACAGTCAGGATCTTTATCCAGACACTGAGGTAAATCTCATTCCAATCAATAACATTACATTACAACAGTACAACATAACATTTGCTACTTTAAACTTTGAAAAATAGTTCTCAATCGCTGATTCTCTAGGTGGGGTTTTTTTATGTCGTATGGAAATATTCTTTTGCAGTGAGTTCAAAACACAATGACAGCCTTTCTTGGTCTTGAGCAGCCAGCCAGTCTATCACCATGCATACAAACTACATATTCTTTATTATCTACAGGAGGCTAAAGTTAACCATTATAAATCACTCTGTCTTCTCCTGGTTCTGTCTGTCTTTCTGTCCTTGTTTCACTGTGTTCTTACACACCATAGGCACATGTAGTGCTTACAGTTCAGTTTTACAATTACAAAACAGTCAATCACATCAATTTTCCATTTGTCTAATTCCAAAAAAAAGAAAAAGAAAATGATTTTATGATCTGGGTGACACAGTTGTTTAATGGTTGGTACATCCGCATTACAGCAAAAAAATCATAGGTTCCCATCCCATCCCTGGTTCAGTGAGACATTTCTCTGTTCAGTTTGCATGTTCCATGTCACATGTTCAAAACTTGGGACACAGAAGAAGCACAGACAGCTGAGATAATGTAGAACATTTGCTCACTTTTAGGTTTTTGCAGATTTATTATTTCTGTGGTCTCACTCAGTGACATGTACAAGGCTATTTTAAAACACAGGAACCTAGGACACACAGAGACAGTAAAGTGTGAACTTGGCACTCTCACTCTCTGGTTATTATCTTTCCTGCAAGGACACAAGAAAAACACAAATTAACTGCACAAATTAACTACTCATAATTAGAAACCCATAGGACTCATCATTTCACCTCATTTTACCTGCGGACTCAAGCCATGGACATATAAACGTAGATTTATAGGACACCATGATAACACATAACATTCATGCTGCCGTCTTATCTGGGACTAAATTGAAATGATTACATGGAGCACATATGTGGAATGTGCCACATTAACATGTTCTATTCAACAAACCACAGGACTTGCGGTAATTATATTCCATGTATTAGTATATTGTCACGTCAATCTGTGTATCATCAGAATAGACTGAATTATTGTATCATTAATATATTGACATGACTCTATTTTTAAATTTTGTTATGTGAGTCCCATCATCATGACATGAAGCTCATCAGGGCTCTTTAGGCAAATGTTAGTATGTAAGACAGACAATTGGCTGTGAATCCATAAGTTCAGAGACGTTATCCATTATGTTGATGATGATGATGATGATGATGATGATGATGATGATGATGATGATCTGTAAAATTGTAATCAGTTTTGTACATGAGTATTATAGATATTGGTAAGTACTGTACTATTAAATACATTTATTGTGTCTTTCAGTGCGAGGATTGTTGAACTTAGACGTGAACAACTTTATTGTCAAAGTGTACAGCCAGTGTGTAAAGAAAGAAACTTCGTTTCAGTTGGCTCAGCACAGTATTGAAATATACAAACTGTACATACTATAAAGTGCAGTAGTAAAATGACCTGAGAATTTACATTTGTACTAAATACTTTGAAAAAGTGACCTGTGAAATTTTAGTAGTCCAAAATACAAGAATAATTTAAAAATATTGTTCATATGATATAAAGTAAATTCAAAAGATATGAAGGAGTGCACAAAAGACATGGTGACCAGTATAAACTATGTGTCTGTGATGAGCAAAAATTTGTATTGAGTTCAACAGTCTGATGGCATGTGGGAAAAAGCTTTGCAGAACCTGGTGGTCCTGCGTCAAATGCTGTAGAACCTCTTCCTTGAGGCCAGCAGCAGCTTGAACAGTCCATGGTGGGTGTGTCAGCAGTCACTGTTGGTGGTTGTGAATCGAGACAAGCAATGCTTAGGTGCAATTTCTTGAATGGGGAAGAGAAGTCCCAATGATCTTCTCTGCATACCCCTCGCCTCACAGTCTTGTAGTCAGAAGTATTACAGACACCACACCACCCTGCCTGTGGGGCATAAGCACTAACAACATTGAACATCACGCCTTCAATTTCATCACTCTGTCTGACACTCTTTTCACTTCTAGAACATTCCTGATAAACCTCTCCCTCAGGATGACTCTTACTCCATTTCACTTCCCATCCACACCATGATGAAACAGCTTAAACCCTGCTCCTAAGCTTCTAACCTTGCTACCTTTCCACCTGGTCTCCTGAACACACAGTATGTCCACCTTCCTCCTCTGCATCATGTCAGCCAGCTTTCTACTTTTTCCTTTTATAGTTCCAACATTCAAAGTCCCTACTCTCAGTCCTAGACTCATGCCTTTTCTCCTCTCTTTCTGCCGAAGGACACGCCTCCCGCTTCTCTTTCTGCAACCAACAGTAGTCCAATTTCCACCAGCACCCTGTTGGTTAACAGCACTGATGGCGGTCGTTGTTAACTCGGGCCGTGACTCAATTCATATTATTGATTCGCTTTTTTTTTTTTTTCTGGCATTGGTTTTATGTCGGATGCTCTTCCTGACACAACCCTTTGCATTTATCCGAGCTTGGGACCGGGTGCTACACTCATGATCAGGAGATTGTGAGTTCGAATCCCACTGAGTCCCTCACTGTGCTAAGACCCCTGGGCAAGGTCTCAACAACAAGTGTGCCTCTGTTCACCCAGCAGTATAAATGGGTACCAGTAAATATACCTGCAATGGACTAGCATCCCATCCAGAGGGAGTTGAATTCCTGGTCGCTTCACGCTAAGGAAACCGGGGATAAGTACCGGCCTGATGAGCCATGAGGCTAAGCCACTAGGCTCGGGTGTAAAAACCCAACAGACTTACCTACCCTAAAAAAATAAAGAAATTAAGGAAGAATAGGGGGAAAAGGTTAAGGAAAATGCTGCAAAACAAGGCCAATTATGCGAACAAAAAAAAAACTAACCCAACCCCCCCCCATCAAAATTACATATATTTTTATGTGAGGTACGCATCTGAGTGTGTGCATGTGCATCTGTGTACGTGTGTGTACTGTATGGGTGTGTATTTACATTTTAGATAGGGCGCAGGATCGCTGATCCTAAGGTTGGGGGTTCGAGTCCCCACGGGGTTGTCACTGTCCCCCCAGTGCAGCTAACTGGGTTATCAAAGCCGGCCCATGTCTCTCACTGTCTACGGTGAGAGCCATGGAAAAGAACCATTGCTGACTTTCGGAAAGAGTAGGCTGCAAAGCCGTCAACATGTTTCTTTCCCTTGCTAAAGGGTTGTAACAGAAAGGGCATCCGACGTAAAAACCTATGCCAAAATCAAAAATGTGCAAGTCAGACGATTCACTGTGGCGACTCCCAAGAAAGGGAAAAAGCCGAAAGGAAAAGAAGAAGAAGATTTACATCTTATGCATTATTTTTGAATGTTTAATTGTAATTATAAGCATTTATAGCATTGAATATGTATTTATTGATATTATATACACATATACATGCACATATACGTCAGTCAGAGAGGGTCAATCCTACTTCGCGGAATTCGATGGTCGTGGGGGGATCTCGGTTCCAATTAACAATTAACCGCGGAAAGTCAGGGATCCCTGTATACATACATATATATATATATATCCTTTTTTTCTCTTTTCCATTGTATATAGATGTGTTTCTTTATCTTTTTTCAAATTTTCTTTTTCTTTCTTCAATCCTGCATTTGGGAAACCTACTTTAATGATGCTTTTGTTTTTCTGTGCACTTTTACTTTCACTTTTTGGATCGGTGTCAGGAAATTCATTCACCGACGGCTCTGAGCAACGCAGGTCTTACACACATGACCCTCCTTGGTCTGCGCGCCCCCGCCCTCCTTCATGCGGAAAAGCCCGTTGTTCCTGTGGAAATACGGAGGAAAAGGAGAGGCTGCAGAGGGGGACGAAAGACGCGGAGAACATGTGTTCCCTCTGTCATCATGGGAAATGTCCGAGCGACCATCACGTCTCACTGGACAGCTACCGCCTGCTCCAAGCTGGGCAGCCCCCACCCAGTAAGGTGCTGTCCCGCCACAGCTCGCCTGCCTTGCTGGGTGCGTAGGGCTTAGGGACTGACCATCCCGACAAGCAAGCTGTAAATTCTGCACCAGGCAGACAAAAATGGATAAATACGAAGACTTCAGCTCTTCATATAGCAAGCTGGAACATACGGACTATGTGTCCAGGACTGACAAGTGATCTTTAGCAAATTGATAATGCCCGCAAGACTGCAGTCATCGATCATGAACTGACACGTCTGAATATTGACATTGCTTGTCTACAGGAAACACGCCTGGCTGACAGTGGTACTATCAAAGAGGCCAACTCCACCTTCTACTGGCAGGGCCTGCCATAAGACGACCCGAGACTGCATGGTGTAGGTTTCGCTGTGAAGAACTCGCTGACTACGGCGATTGAACCTTCTACCAGTGGATCAGAGAGAATCCTCGCTTTACGCCTCTCTACAACTGCAGGCTTTGTAAATCTCCTCAGCATCTATGCACCAACACTCAGTTCCACCCCAGAGGCCAAGAACCAGTTTTACGAGGCTCTGGATGATGCAATTTCCAGGATCCCCAGCACTGAAGGACTTTATCTACTAGGAGACTTCAATGCTAGAGTGGGCGCCAACTGTGACACCTGGCCTTCCTGCCTTGGTCATCACGGTATAGGCAGGATGAATGAGAATGGACAGAGGTTGTTGGAACTGTGCTGCCATCATGGCCTGTGTGTGACAAATACATACTTCAAGTTCAAAGAACACCACAAAGTTTCCTGGAGACACCGCAGATCTTGCCACTGGCACCAGCTAGACCTTATCCTCACCAGGCGCACAGATCTGAGCAGCGTTCTCCACACTAGAAGTTTCCATAGCGCAGACTGCGAGACAGACCACACCCTCGTTGGAAGCAGGATAAGGCTGACAACAAAGAGGATCCATCACGCCAAAACTAAAGGCCTTCCACGCATCAACACCTGCTCCTCAAGGGATCCCCAGCGAATCCAACTGTTTCATGACACAGTCAAGGAGAAGTTGGCTTTGCAGACTCCTGGCAAAGACATCAACAGCAAGTGGAGCTTCCTAAGAGATACTATCTACACAACAGCCCTCACCGCATTTGGGAAAAAGGAGCGTCAGAGTGTAGATTGGTACGAGGCTCACTGGGAGGAGATGCAGCCTGTGACAGAAACCAAGAGGGAAGCCCTCCTAGCATATAAGCAAAACCCTAGCACCAGTACTCGGGACACCCTCAAAGCTGCACAAAACAAGGCCCAGCAGACAGCCCGCCGCTGTGCAAACAACTTCTGGCTGAACCTCTGCAGCAAGATCCAGATGGCAGCTGACACTGGCAACGCAATGGCCATGTACAATGGCATCAAGACAGCTACTGGCCCAACCACAATTAAGACTGCACCCCTCAAGACCAAGACCTGGGAGGTGATCACGGACCAAGGCAAGCAGCTTGAACGCTGGGTGGAACATTACCTGGAGCTGTACGCAACCAAGAATGTGGTGACTAATGCAGCATTAAATGCCCTGCCAAACTTACCTGTAATGGAGGATCTGGCTTACCTTCCTTCAGTGGACAAACTGGGCAACGCCATTGATTGTCTGGCCTGTGGAAAAGCCCCTGGAAAGGATGGTATCCCCCCTGAAGTCTTGAAGAGTGGCAAGCCAGCACTCCTGCAGCACCTCCATGAGCTGCTGTGCTTATGCTGGAAGGAAGGGTTCATCCCCCAGGACATGCACGATGCAAACATTGTAACCCTCTACAAAAACAAGGGTGACCGCAGTGACTGTAACAGCTACCGTGGCATCTCCCTCTTTATCATCATAGGGAAAGTCTTTGCTCGTGTTGTCCTTACTCGCCTTCAGATTCTTGCTTCCCAGGTGTACCCAGAATCGCAGTGTGGTTTCAGGGCAGGCCGATCCACAGTCGATATGATATTCTCACTTCCTCAACTGCAATAGAAGTGTCGGGAGCAGCAGAAGCTCCTGTACATTGATTTCATAGACCTGACTAAAGCATTCGACCTGGTCAGCAGAAGCGGACTCTTCAGCCTCCTGCAGAAGATTGGATGTCCTCAAAGGTTACTCCACATCGTGACCTCCTTTCACGAGGACATGCACAGCACAGTCTGCTTCAATGGTGGGACATCTGCCGCCTTCCCAGTGAGCAGTGGTGTGAAGCAAGGCTGCGTCCTAGCTCCGACACTCTTTGGGATATTCTTCTCGATGCTTCTTCAGTATGCCTTCTCTGACAGTGAGGAAGGGATCCATATCCACACCAGGTCAGATGGAAAATTGTTTAACATAGCTCGACTGCATGCTAGGACGAAGGTGAGGCAGGTCCTCATCCGCGAGATGCTGTTCGCGGATGGCACTGCACTGACATCCCACACTGAGGCTGGTCTTCAAGAGCTAGTCAATCGCCTGTCCCATGCCTGTAATGAATTCGGACTGACCATCAGCCTGAAGAAGACAAACATCCTGGCCCAGGGCACAAACACAGTCCCAAACATCAACATAAATAACACGCAGCTTGAGCTCATGGACTCCTTCACCTACCTGGGATCAACTACCACCAACACTCTCTCTCTTGACATAGAGATCTCATGCAGAATCGGGAAGGCCGCCGCAGTGATGTTCAAACTGAACAAGCATGTATGGAGTAATACCCAGCTAACGGAGAACACCAAGCTACATGTCTACCAGGCCTGTGTACTCAGCACACTCCTTCACTGCCATAAAGGAGTGTACTCAGCACACTCCTTTATGGCAGTGAGGCCTGGTCCATGTACGCTGGTCAGGAAAAGCGGCTCAACAGCTTCCACCTCCACTGTCTCAGGCGTCTGCTCCATATAAAATGGCAAGACAACCGAATGGCAAAGTAACCAGCATCGAGGTACTACAGCGTGCTGGCATGCCAAGTCTGCTCGCACTGCTGAGCCAGAGACGACTTAGGTGGTTGGGTCACGTACGGCGAATGGACAAGGGGCGCATCCCTAAAGACATGTTGTATGGAGAGCTGAGTGAGGGCTCCCGCAGCACAGGAAGACCATAGCTTCGGTACAAGGACGTGTGCAAGCGGGACATGAAATTATCTGGCATTGACATCAATGCCTGGGAAGGCACTGCTGAAACACGCCAGCTCAAGAAGACCACTGTCAATGAGGGGATCAACAAACCGAAACAAACAGAATAAACAAGCTCGCTGTACGGCTGCCGCCGCCGCCGATATATATATATATATATATATATATATATATGTCTGATAGACCTGTGGTAGGAAACTCGCGATGGTGTGACGAGATACCCTGAAGTTGAAGGCCAGAGTTGGCTACTTGTCGCCCGAGGCCAGATGACGCATGGTGACAGCTAGTTTTAGACCAGGACTGAGTGCGCTTCTGAAGTTAGTATCCTTATTTGTCAGTCAAGGAGCCAAAACCATCAGCAACTCATCAAACGGTTCAGGTGGGACCCAAAGATAGTTGAAGAAGGACTGCTTGTCCTTGATATGTGCTCCTCCATAAGGTTGTCATAGTTCCCAAAGCCAATTCTTTGTTCCACCCTCAGCCATGCACGTACCCAGAAGCATTTGGGTGTGTATCTCCTTTTTTTTTTGTCCTCTGCTGTTGTCTTGTTGCATTTTGATGTATTGGTGAAGCAACAGCAGCACGTGGAGCAGTTCCAAGTCATCCATTTCTCTAGCCTTGTCCATTTTGGGCGAGTTTCTTGGTGTTTCCAGTACCTGTTCGCTTGGCAGAATGAGATTCCTTGGTCGAATCCGTCAACTTATAGGCTGAATCAGGAGCAAATCCTTTGATCTTTGCTGAATTTTCCGTATTGAAATGTGTTTACATTGGGTATTCCTCTATAATTCTGTGTTGAACATGAACGTTCTGCTTTCATTCCACGTGTTTCCGCAATCATTCTGAAGCTCTTCCTTCTGAATTGAGTAGTGCCGTAGTTATTCCTCAAGTGGTCCGTGCTTTCCGTGAATTATCCGAAAATCTTCCTTTGCAATCTGTGGCTATTCGTACTTGTTCCGCAGTTAATGCGTGCGCTTTTCCATATTTTCCAAATTGTACCGTCGTCTTTCCGGGTCTGTTCCGCACATGCCATGAGTGTTCCGAAAGTGTTCTGAATGTACAATTTACCATAGGATTTTGATCCATTTTCCATGTAAAAATGCCGAAGCTCTTCCATAGACTGCATTCCACGCGTTTCTGCCACGATCATTGCATTCCGTGCTCCAGTGAAATGGGGGTATTGGTGATAAAGCCTTCTTCCTGTTTGCTTTATTTGCTGGTGCTTGCAAGAACTGATCACATAAATTACCTTTACCACATTTTTCATTTAAAATAATCACGTGTAAGTACCTTATCTTGCTACTTATTCTGATATTTCAACTTAAGACAGTAAATGTACATCGTAAAAAAATATAAGTGATCTTTCTGAAATATTTCGTAAGCTTTTGTGATTAAATATTATTGCATAGTCATAGCAGTTAGTCATGTTGCAATGCCACATGTAAATACTGCATAGGTGCATGTCCTGGGCCTTGAGCCTTCAAGCATTTCAATGTTTATCTGAAAGCCTTTTGGATGGGGATATAATTGATTATATATTCACAGGACACACACCTTTATGCCAATTCTCTATTTCTTTCTGTTCAGTTCAGTCAGTCTGTCATGCTAATTTTCGGAGGAGACGACACATCATACAACCCAGGTTCCTCCTCACCTGTCTATACTCTCTGTTGATCTACTGGATTTTCTGCACTTCCTGGCAGCTACCCAGTTCCAGTCTTCATGTTCTGTCACCCATGAACAAGGCACCCAGTCTCATTCAGCGACTTGTGACCAGTCTACCTGGGCTGACAGCCTTACTTCTGATGGATACACTACAGCTTCATCTTCTCCTCTAATCTTCTCCAGCACCCTCTCCTCTGCCTCCTAATGCTGGTGACCTTTAAATTGACCTGATTCTCCAATAGACTATTTACCCACTTCAGCAATCGCATTTGAGCCTCCTTCTTCTACTTACTTGGCGTTAATCATTCCCTAACAGACTGACTAAGTTGTAATTTCCACATTGTTTGATAAATCTTTATTTTCTCTACTTGGAGTTTTACCATGATTATTTCACATTAGTACACTAATCACCTTTCAGTCATACACAGGTATCATAAACTTACAATCAACCATAATTTTTGCATTTTTAACTAACCATTTTCTTTTACCTTATTACTATGATTATAAACTATTTCTAAATCTTCAAGCAAAATACCACAAAAGATTTTTCCCAAATCACTTGACAACTTCTCTGGGATTACAACAGATAAAAGCATTACATTATAAAACTTCTTTATCTTAGGCTAAGCAAACAGAATTATTTACAAAATTTCTATTATTTCTACAGTTGCTAATATAGATATTTAGTAATGTACTCCTAGCTAAAATGGCACTGTTCTCTTTATTCTTTGGCCAAGGGGCTTTACATGCTGCCACAAATAGGCTGTCTCACAGACCACATCTTGAATGACTGCTCATCTTTACAAGCACCAGATGATGCTAATTTTGATCTGGTAAACTAAACCTTCCAACATTCACCTGGCTACAGAACATGACTGGCACCCATGTAAAGCAAGACGGCTGTCTCATTCTGAAGGCTCTATCATTTCAGCTGTAAAATGCTTCCCTCTGATTCCAAGCCATGAAAAAATCACCTGTTAGAGAGATTTGATAATCTTACATTTTAATTACTGTGCCATAGCTAGCAAAGGTTACAAGGTGGTGGGAGAACCTCGCTGTGAGGAAAGGGGTGAATTCTAATTTTGTTGCCACATCCTTCAATTGCTATATTCAATACCTTAATATGCCTCACTGGCATGGTTAGTCTGTCTTATTTCACAGTTTCACACCTTCAAATGCAGCTGGGAAAGACAGCCTTCTTTTTCAAAGCCATAAAACTATACAAATAGGAAACGGTCTCATGCCTAAACGGTCTCATGTAACAATGCTTGATTTCTAAGGTTTGTCCTTTACAGTCATACAAGTACACTCCTTAGTAAATTGTGCTCTTTGCATCTCTTGAAAAAGGTGGCACCACAATTGGGTTTCAACTATATAGATCATGTGGTTTGTAATTGATTAGCCTTTGCAGTCACTGAAAACCATTTCTTTTTAAACCAAATTATTTGGGTCTCGCAAAGGACGTGACACCCGGATTGGAACTCATACAGAGTACTCCCAACCAACCTTTTTGTGTTTATAGTTCTATCTGACTCCCTCAGTTAACAGTTTAATCAACATAATCTTTGCATGGAGCAACTGTAGCAACCTCCGGGATCAATAAAGTATTATGATTCTATCTGTGACTGACTGCAATGGTATCAGACTGTCATCAATATAAATTGCGGATACTTAGTGACTGTCTCCACTTAGTAGATTGCATGTAATCATCTAACACTTGCAAACAGGTTTCACAAATGGGATGATAGTCTGTAACGGGTGAATTCCTAAACAATATCGGTCACAGACCCCTCATACCTGCTCCCAACCTAAAAGTTAATCATTTTTGGCCATCATCACTTAAATCAGATCTAGCCTTAAAGACAACAAAAGGGTTTTAAAAGTGGATAATTTGAGGGGTTAAATATTCTGTTTGCACATTGTGCCGATAACTTTAAAGATGTAAAATATTTATTATTGTCAAACAAACAAACAATAAAGCAAAAAAAAAAAAAAAAAAAAAAACAGAATACTCTCATCTCAATTCTCTTGCTTCAATGAAAACAGTCAGTTTCCTTCTCTTCAACTAGCCCCTGGTATAAATAACATAACATAACATATAACATAACATGAGTGGTGAGAACAGGCCATTCAGCCCAACTAAGCTCACCATTGTCCTATTCCAAAGTGACTCCAACCTTAAAGACGCACACTCTAACCTTAAAGACGCACTTTTTTTTTTTTTTCATGACTAGATGGTATCCAGCACTAGATCAAGTCTGCTTTTGAAGACTTGTAAGGTTTCTGCTTCGACAACGTGGTTAGGCAATCTATTCCACACTGAAATTACCCTCTGCGAGAAAAAATATTTCCTAATATTTGTGCTAAATTTACCCTTAAATAACTTCCATTTATGACCCCTAGTTCTACTTACAGAACTTGGCCTAAGTAATCGGGCATAGTTGACTTTATTAATCCCCTTAAGATACTTAAAGACCTCAATCAGATCACCTCTAATTCTCCTTTTTTGAAGACTGAAAAGGTTTAGGATCCTCAGCCTCTCCTCATAGGATTCCTTTTTATACCCGGAATTAGCTTTGTTGCTCTTCTCTGAACTTTTTCGAGAGTCTCGATGTCTTTTTCAAGTATGGTCCCCAGAACTGTACACAATACTCTAAATGTGGTCTAACCAATGTGTTATACAAGAGAAGGACAACATCTTTAGATCTATACTCAATACTCCTGGCTATGTAACCCACCATCCTATTTGCCTTTTTACTGCTAACGCACAGTGGCTAGTACCAGTGAGGGACTGGTCAACCATCACACCCAGATCCTTTTCCTGAGAGGAACATTCTAGTTTTAAACCTCCCATGAAATACTCCTGTCTAATGTTTTTATTCCCTACATGTAGAACTTTACATTTAGCGACATTGAATTTCATTTGCCATGTATCTGCCCAAATTGAAGTCTATCCAAATCGTCCTGAATAACCTTAGTAGACTCCAGACTATTTGCCAAACCGCCCAATTTAGTATCGTCAGCAAATTTCACCAATGTGCTCTCAATGTCCCTATCAAGGTCATTAATGTAGATGAGGAAGAGCAAGGGTCCCAACACAGATCCCTGAGGGACTCCACTTCCCACAATTCCTTGCTCAGATGAAATCCCTCCAACCACAACTCTCTGTGTTCTGTCCTGTAACCAGTTCTTAATCCACTCCAGAATACCTCCTACAATTCCAACTGACCTCGTTTTAAAAATTAGTCTCTCATGTGGTACTGTATCAAATGCTTTTGAAAGTCCAAATAAATAATGTCATAGGCCCTACTCTGATCATAAGTATTTGTGGCCTCCTCAAAGAATTCCAAAAGGTTTGTCAGGCATGACCTACCCTTGCGAAAACCATGTTGGCTATCCTTCAAGATGTTATTATGCTCAAGAAATGACTCAAGCTTGTCTTTTATGATAGATTCCAGTATTTTGCATGCTATGCAAGTAAGACTGACAGGCCTGTAATTGCCTGGCTCTGTACGATCCCCTTTCTTATATATTGGTATAATGATACCCTGTTTCCAATCATTTGGAATTTCTCCAGTCACTAATGACTGCCTAAAAATAACCAACAGTGGTTTAGAGATGATCTCACAAACCTCCTGAGCACCCTAGGGTATAACCCATCTGGGCCTGCTGCCTTATTTGTCTTAAGTTTACGCAGCTTGTCCAATACTTCATTTTCTCCAAATTCAATTTCTGCCAAATGAGCTTGAGAATTGACAATTTCCTCCGGCCAAATAAAAGTCCCCTCTGTAGTGAAATTGTCAACAAAGTAACCATTAAGAGTATCAACTATGTCCTTGTTCTCATACAGCAGTGATCCATCTTCATTCTTTATGCACTGGATTTCAACTTTACCTTCTCTTTTCCTGTTACAGTACTGAAAAAGGGGCTTAGGATTGCTTTTCGCTCCTTGTGCAATTTTTCTTTCGTACTGCCTCCTAGCATTCCTCAGTTCTTTTTTGACCTTAGCTCGCATATTACAGTATTCAGCCTTAGTGTTTTCATTTCTGTCCCTCATGTATGCCTTATAAAGATTCTTTTTTTCCCTTAAGCTCCTACGAATATCAGAGGTCATCCACTGGAGATTACGCTTTTTAAACTTACTCTTGCACACTTTTGGAATGAATTTGCTCTGAGCATCTAGTAAAACTCCCTTGAATCTACCCCACATTTCATTTACAGTTGTACAATCTAGGAGCAATGTCCAGTTTATTTTGCTTAAATACGAACGCATCCTGTCAAACTTGGCTCGCCTGAAATTGAAAATTTTGCTTTTCAAAGATAAGTTTGTAACTTGCCATAACACATCAAAACTAATAGTATAATGATCACTAGTCCCAAGTGGCTCCTTTACCTCTACATTGCGAATTCTATCAGGGTCATTACAGAGAACCAAATCTAAAACTGCATTCCCTCTTGTAGGATTATTGACATACTGCAGCAGAAAACTATCATTTATAGCATCTAAAAATGCTTCCTCCTCCTTACCCTGCGCTTTCACCAAATCCCAATCTATAGCAGGATAATTGAAGTCTCCCATAACTAAAGTTTTACCTCCACTACAAGACTGCCTAATCCTCGTGAAAAGTAGTTCATTCAAAGTGTTGTCTGAAGCTGGCGGTCGATAACACACTCCTATGTTTAAACCAGTCTCTTGTTTGCCAATGAGTCTAACCCAAATATCCTCACAGGGCAAGACATGCCCCATCTCAGTAATTTCATGCACATCCAGGTTTTCCTTTACATAGAGTGCCACGCCCCCTCCCCTCCTATTGAGTCTATCTCTCCTAAAAAGCTTATAACCTTCTATATTATATTCATCTCTGTCCTCTTCACTAAGCCAGGTCTCTGTAATTCCAACTAAGTCATAGCCCCCACCAATAACAACAGTTTCTAGTTCCTGAAATTTATTTTTTATGCTTCTAGCATTTAAATAAAAACATTTCAGCCTATTTTGACTACACTTACCAATTTGGATTGCATCTGCCTGCTGCTCCGAGCCTTCCACTATTCTTTTATTCTCTAAAAAGTTACTTCACCATTACATGTGGCCTTGTCAGCTTCCATCAGGGCAGTTTGCATATCCCTATCCACAACACCTTCTGACCTCCCTGCCCCCCGAGAAACTAGTTTAAATACGGCTGAGCTACCCTCAACATACGCTGACCCAATGCAAAGGTGCCCCTTCGGTTCAGGTGTAAGCCGTCAAACTTGAACAGGTCACGCCTGCCCCAGAAGAAGTTCCAGTGCCCCATAAACCTGTACCCCTCTTTCCTACACCAGGTTCGTAGCCACGTGTTAAACCTCCAGATAAGATTCTGCTTCCCTGTGCTCGCACGTGGTACTGGTAGAATTTCAGAAAAGACTACCGTGGAGGATCTGCCCCTAAGTTTTTCAGCTAATTCAACGAATTTGTCTTGCAGAACCTCAAACCTACCCTTACCTATGTCATTGGTCCCTACGTGGACCACGACCACTGGATCCCTCCCCGCTCTGGCCAGGAGCTTGTCCGCACGCTCCAGGAGGTCTCCTACCTGGGCACCAGGCAGGCAAGACGCCATACGAGACTCCTTGTCGTCCGAACAGACTACACTATCTATTCCTCTAATAATTGAGTCCCCCACTATCACCAACTCCCTCTTTTGGGGGGAAGAGGTGGCCAGGGTGCCCTGGGCCTCAATCCCCTCACTCTCAGGGGCGGGGGCCAAGTCGAGTTCCTGAAGAGACTGGAATCGATTGGACACCTCAACCTCTGGAGAAGCTGTCGCTGTACGGTGTGCACGCCCTTTCCTGCGCTGCCTTCCTACTGTTACCCAACTTTCTCTCCCTGCCTGTTCTGGGCTCTCCCCCCTTCCCGGATGTGGCGTACACACCATCTCCCTAAACGACGTACACAGTTCCTCTGGGAACTCTACCAATTGTGGACTATGTTGTGCCGCCAACTGGCCCTGAAGACCAAGGATCTTGCTCTCCAGATGCGCAATCAGCTGGCACCGGTGGCAGATGAACGCACCCTGAAAATCCGTCTCCAGAAGAGCGATCATTCCATAACCGTCACATAGTTTTGGCCACATTTTTGAACCCTAACTATGACCTATCACACCCTAAAAGCAATTAAAAAGTATTTAACTGCCGAGAGTGAAGCTCAAAACCAAAAATTACAAACCTGGGAACCCAAGCAGCAGCCGCAATAAAAACAGGGAGAGCAAATAAATGGCCTTTTGCAGGGGCCGACTTACTGCTAACAATTAAATTTTAACGGGTAGAAACAAGTCAAATCAGGAGTTCGCCTGCACTCAGCATAACGCCAAGCAGACCAGAACACAGCAGCCAGAAGGCAACGCCAAAATATCCCGTATACCAAAAGGCTTACCAATAAGCCCACGGAGAGAAACAAAAGCAGGTTTTGGATTAGCTATGAGACGCTAGCGGCGAACTTCCCTGAAATCTGTCGAGTACCAAACAAAGCCTGAGGGAAAAAAGTAGCCGCTTTTTAATGAATATTATTTTAATATTACAATTCACTTACCTAGCTAACTATTTAACGTGTTGGTTAATTTCAATTTGCTCACGGGAGACCGAAAAAACCCTCCCAAATACCTGACGTCGCTTTTGTTTGACCAGATTAGCGACTTAGCGAACTTAGGCTAAATACCAATCAATCGGTAATGGGAGGGGAAAAAATGTTCTCCCTGCCCCGAAAGCTCGGCGGCAAAGTAAATATCTCGAGAGCAAATACTAATACCTTTTTAATAATTGACCTTTTGCAACAGGTATTCAAAAAAGAGGAGTTTCTCCTCCACACAAAGCACCTTCCCAAACACACGTTCAGGAACCACCTCTCTCTCTCTTGCTCTCTCTCTCTGACAATAAGTCTTTAGTTCTGGTAAATTAAAGCCAAAAGCTCAACAATTGAACTATGTTTAAAAAAATTAACCTAAAATTTAACAGTCATGTGCTAGAGCCAGATGGATGTTGGAAGACTTAAACACTCTCTTGTTCTTAAACAAATGTACAAAACCCACATATTACATTAAAAGGAGTGAATTACTCAAACCACATCAAAGTATTTATTCGTCATCTGCAATACAGGAAACACCAAAACACTGTTTGCACTGCTGAATAAAATCCTCCAGCCACCCAACTCCCTACCTCCCACCTGTATTCAATTGGCACCTGTAAATCTTTACTGCTGTTTATAATCAGAAAAGTGACAATATTCACCAGTACTTAAGTTTAATTTCACTGTCTCTTTCTGCACCTGAACCTCTCCGACACTGTCAGCCCTTTTCCTATTTTCATCGACCTGATGCTTCTAAAATGGCTGGCATGATCCAAAAATCAAAGCATGTCAGCTTGGTCAAATCTTGCTTCTCTTTTCCTCTTCCCCTCATATTCATTCTTCACTCGTCACTTGCATTGTCTCAGCTCTATAAACTTCAGCTGTCTCTTTAAGTACAATAACCTTCACCTTATCTCTAACTGACCTAACATCTCCATTTCAATCCTTGACAAAATTTCCCACTCAACTACACTTTTATTGAATACAAAATACTCTCTATGAACGTTTCCAGTCAGGTTTTGGCCCCATCGCAGTACATAAACTGCCCTCATTAAAACCACAGAGGATCTCCCTATTGCAGCTGACTCCAGTTTGCTTTCCATTCTCATCCTTCTTGACCTGACCATGGCCTTCCACACCATCTCACACCCCTTACTCCTTAGTAGGCGCTTCTCTAATGGTATTATTCCCATCCTATCAAGAAAAGGCAAGGCTTATCACGAGTTCAGACCAGTGAATCCATCTTTATTTATTGCCCCATGATCCAATTTGAACTATCACATGCCAATTTTTAGGGATGAAAAGGGACAAACAAACATTCTGACTGATCTGCAGCTACAGGCTTCATATGCAGCATGATCTAACCCAGTTGTATTTGAGAAGTTGTGGGTGATCCATGTGTATAGCTGCAGAAAACAAATAGAAAGAACTTCATTTTTTTTTCATTCATTCATTTCCTGAAGGGCTTACTCCTAGTTAGGGTCACAGGAAGGTTGGTGTCCATCTCAACCAACTCTAGGCAAGGACAGAGTACACCCTAGACAGCTTGCCAGGCCATCGCTGAGCAGAAACACGCTGATGGCTATACACCTACTCTTGAACCCCCGACCTTGGGATTGGTAATACAGCACATTACCACCAGGCCACCACTGTCCCTACTTCATTTTTTTAATAAAGCAGTATCATTATGTATACACCCTGAACAGCTCACCAGGCCGTCACAGGGCAGAAGCATGTAATGCAGCTATTCTTGACAAAAGTCAGCAATGTACCTGAGGCAGATATTATATAAACTTAAACTCCTGAGACTCAAACAATAATGTTGTGGGCATGGTCTGCATCATTTCTCTTTCTTATCTCCTGATAATTAAATTTGGTCAGCATATTCAAAGAGTAACACCCAGAGTAACACTTAGTGGCCCTCATATTAGAATCGTGAAAGGACATACAGTGGACCATCAAAATCCGAACGCTCTAGAGACCGAACAAATGGGAACCCTAACAAAAAAGTGGTGACTTTTATCGTCCCCGAAGCCGAATAAAAATTAGAAGTCGAACATAAGAAACGTGTAAGAAAAAAACGAGACCGAGAAGGAAGAAAAGTGCTCGACTTCCGAAAATTGGTCTCTTTTCACTCTACTCGCCTACTGTGTGCGTGTGGATGTGTTTGCTACTGTTCTATAATGTACAGTAGTGTATGCCATCTTTTTTTTTGTTTGTTTACTTGATTGGATTATAATTAATAGAGATAATAAACAACATGTCTCCAAAAAAAGCCACTGGGAAGAGGGCAAATGTGAGAAAAACCGTTGAGTTTAAGAAGGAGCTGCTACCTAAGCATAAATCAGGCGTGCATGTTAGTGATCTTGCTAGGGAATACAGCATGGCAAAATCAAAAATGTGCACAATTTTGAAGAACAAAGAGGACGTTAAAGCCAGTGATGTGGCGAAAGGCTCAATGGTAATCAGCAAACAAAGACCGCAAGTGATAGAGGAGGTGGAAAAGTTGCTGCTTATATACATAAACGGGCAGCAGTTAGCCGGAGATAGCATTAGCGAGCATGTGATCTGCTGCAAGCTCACAAAATCTACGAAGATTTAGTGAAAAAAGAGAATTTTAAGCGGAGAAGTCTAATTCACAGCGTGGTTCGTCACGGGGAAGCAGCGAGTGCTAACAAAGATGACGCTGAGGACATCAAGCATGAATTTGCTGATTGTATCAAAGTTGAGAACTGTTGACAACAGTTTGGTTTCATGCCAAGAAAGAGCACCACAGATGCAGTGTTTTCTTTGAGGATGTTAATAGAGAAGTACAGAGAAGGTCAGAGGGAGCTGCATTGTGCCTTTGTGGATCTGGAGAAAGCATATGACCAGGTGCCGAGAGAGGAACTGTGGTATTGCATGAGGAAGTCTGGAGTGTTAAAGAAGTATGTTGGAGTGGTGCAGGACATGTACGAGAGATGTAAGACAGTGGTGAGGTGTGCTGTCGGTGTGACCGAAGAGTTCAAGGTGGAGGTGGGACTGCATCAAGGGTCAGCTCTGTGCCCCTTCTTGTTTGCTATGGTGATGGACAGGCTGACAGACGAGGTGAGACAAGAATCTCCATGGACTATGATGTTTGCAGATGACATTGTGATCTGTAGTGAGAGCAGAGAACAAGTGCAGGAAAATCTAGAGAGGTGGAGGTATGCCCTGGAAAGGAGAGGAATGAAGGTTAGCCTCAGAAAATCAGAATACATGTGTGTGAATGAGAGGGACCCAAGAGGAACGGTGATGTTATAGGGAGCAGAGATAACGAAGGTGGAGGATTTTAAGTACTTAGGCTCAACAATCCAGAGCAATGGAGAGTGTGCAAAAAGAGGTGAAGAAGCGTGTGCAGGCAGGCTGGAATGGTTGGAGAAAAGTGTCCTGTGTGATGTGCGATAGGAGAGTGTCAGCAAGCATGAAGGGAAAAGTGTACAAGACTGTGGTGAGGCCAGCGATGTTGTATGGCTTAGAAACAGTGGCGCTGAGGAAAAGGCAGGAGGCAGAGCTGGAGGTAGCGGAGATGAAAATGTTGAGGTTCTCTCTGGGAGTAACGAGAATGAATAGGATCAGGAATGAGTACATCAGAGGGACAGCACATGTAAAGTGTTTTGGAGACAAAGTTAGAGAGACTAGATTGAGATGGTTTGGACATGTACAGAGGAGGGATAGTGAGTATATTGGCAGTATGATGCTGAGGTTGGAACTACCAGGCAGAAGGCCTCGAGGAAGACCAAAGAAGATTTATGGATGTGGTGAAGGAAGACATGAAGGTTGTTGGAGTCAGAAAAGAATATTCAGAGGACAGGGTGAGATGGAGGCGGATGATTTGCTGTGGCGACCCCTGAAGGGAGCAGCTGAAAGGAAAAGAAGAAGAAGATCAAAGTTGAGAACTATCTTCCCCAGCAAGTGTTTAATTGTGATAAGACTGGCCTGTTCTGGAAGAAAATGCCCTGAAGGACTACATCACGCGTGAAGAGAAATCACTGCAAGGACACAAGCCCATGGAAGACAGGTTCACTGTTTTGTTGTGCGGTAATGCAAGCAGACGTTTAAAAATCAAACCGCTGATGATTTATCGCTCAGAAAATAAGGGGGCATTTAAAGCGAACAATGTTATTAAAAGTAAGTTGCCTGTTATGTGGCATTCCAATTCAAAAGCGTGGTTAACCAGGCAATTTTTTACCAAGTGGGCACACAAGGTCTTTGCTCCGAGTGTGAAAAAATATTTGCATTAGAAAGCCCTGCCATGCCGCTGCCTTCTTTTAATCTTTTAGCACTCTAACACACACACACACACACACACACACACACACACACACACACACACACACTAGTGAACATCCAAGGACAGGACATTGAGACAGTGGACAGTTTCAAGTACCTGGGCGTTCACCTTAACAATAAACTGGACTGGTCCCACAACACCAACGCCCTGTACAAGAAGGGCCAGGGTCACTTCCACCTTCTGAGGAGACTTAGGTCTTCAGAGTATGCAGACCTCTGCTCAGGACTTTTTATGACTCTGTGGTAGCCTCTGCAATCCTCTACGCTGCCATCTGCTGGGGCCCGGGCAGCACAGAGTGGGACAGAAAGAGACTGAACAAGCTGTTCAGGAGGGCCAGCTCTGTCCTAGGCTGCCCACTGGAGTCTGTGGAGGAGGTGAGTGAGAGGAGGATGGTAGCAAAGCTCACATCCATCATGGTCAACAGCTCTCACCCACTGCTCCAGACTGTAGAGAAGCTGAGCAGCTCCTTCAGTGGCCACTTTGTAACTGTCTGTGAAAAACCCGGTTATGTGCAATAAAAACCCCGTGCACTTTAATCAACCACATCTACCCCACTGACTGTGAACCATATCAACCCATCTACTCTGCCCTCAGATACATGTACACTTGAATATAGGCCAGTCTACAAAGTTGTTCCCTTCTTTTCTTTTTTATTGTTTATTAATTTATAATATTTATGTATCTATTTATTTATTTACTTATATAATATATATGTATGTGTGTATGTTTGTATTTGTATCTATTTTTGCACCCCCTACTGATGGTACCTCAAGAGCCTGTAACAGTGAATTTCACCATTGTGAGATTAATAAAGCTGTATCTTATCTTATTTTAATGGACAATGCCCTTGCTCACCCTCCCAGTTTGAAGGACGATTTAACCGAGGAGTCTGATTTCATTAAAATAAAATTCCTCCCGCCTAACACAACCTCCTTAATCCAGCCCACGGACCAGCGTGCAATTGCTAATTTCAAGCAATTGTACACAAAATTCCTTTTCCAGAGATACTTCGAGGTGACTAACGACACGCAGTTAACACGTTGCGATTTCTGGAGAAATCATTTCAACATCCATCATTGCATAACTATTGTTGATAGGGCTTGGAATAACATCTCACACAGGTCAATGAACTCTTCCTGGAGGAAACTATGGCCTGAATGTATTACGGCGTTCGAAGGGTTTGGGGCTGTGGCAAGCACCAGCACAGCAGCCTCTTTCAAGGTGGAACAGCAGAACAATAGTCAAATCGTCGATGACATCATCATCATAGGCCAAAGTCTGGACCTGGAAATGGACACTGATGATGTCACCGATCTGCTGGAGGAACATCACGCCGAACTCATGACAGAATAACTCCTCCCCGACTTCACTTATTAAGAACATGTGCTCAAAATGGAACAAGCTCTATAGCACTGTAGAACCGTATCACCCTGATAAGGCTACGGTTAGCAGAGCTGTGCACACTTTTAATAAGGAGGTCATGAGCAGCTCCTTCAGTGGACGACTGAGACATCCTCAGTGCAGGAAGGAGCGCTACCGCAGGTCGTTCATTCCCACCGCTGTCAGACTGTACAACGCCACTTTGTAACTGTCTGTGAAAATACCAATTATGTGCAATAAAAACCCCGTGCACTTTAATCAACCACATCTACCCCACTGTGAACCATATCAACCCATCTACTCTGCACTCAGATACATTACACTTTAATATAGGCCAGTCTATAAAGTTGCTCCATTCTTTTCTTTTATTGTTTATTAATTTATACTATTTATGTATCTATTTATTTATTTACTTATATAATATATATGTATGTGTGTATGTTTGTACTTGTATCTATTTTTGCACCCCCTACTGATGGTACCTCAAGAGCCTGTAACAGTGAATTTCTCCATTGTGAGATTAATAAAGCTGGATCTTATCTTATCTTATCTTATCTCATGGGCCACTTCAGTATGGTTCTAAAAAGAAGGCAGAAATAGGCAACACTGGAAATGTTCTTCAAGAACAGAACGGATCAGCCTGAACGAGGGCCCCACCCCCCCCCCCCCCCCCAACTGATAACATGTTTAATGTTTTTATAGGTTAATGGTTTTTTTTCTTTCTTTAGTTCTTTATTTCTTGTGGGGGGTTTTTTCATTTCTTTGACATGTGTCCATGTGTCATCACTGCATAATGTTTGTACTGTACGCACTCCTTTACACAAACAGTAAACATAAATAAACATAAAACAAACAAAAAAAAAGACACAAAATAAAGTAATCTATTACGAATTTGGTGTGTTTTTTGTTGTTGTTTCACATTTTATATATATATATATATATGTGTGTGTGTGTATAATTTAAATATACATTTTGCTATATAAATGACATTATAAAATAAAATTATGTTCAGGGGAGGGGGGTAGCGTCTTGGAACAGATTGAAACTGTTTACATTAATTGTAATGGGAATAACGGTTCTGGAATCCGAACAAATTGGAATCGGAACGGCCGTCTGGAATGGATTAAGTTCGAGTACTGACGCTCCACTGTAGACACAATGTGGCTGGAAGAAAATATGTTCTCATACAAGGACAGTGGGGTCTCAAGAGGTTTATGAGGAAAATATTAACCTGTGGTCATAACTATCATTTTAAATCAGACCAGTTTGGATGGGAACTACAGTGCTTCTTCTTCTTTCTTCTTCTTTTCCTTTTGGCTTTTCCCTTCAGGGGTCGCCACAGCGAATCATCTGCCTCCATCTCACCCTATCCTCTGCATCTTGTACTCTTACTCCAACGACCGTCATGATCCATAAATCTTCTCTTTAGTCTTCCTCTAGACCTTCTGCCTGGTAGTTCCAACCTCAGCATCCTATTAGCAATATACTCACTATCCCTCCTCTGTACATGTCCAAACCATCTCAATCTAGCCTCTCTGACTTTGTCTTCAAAACATCTAACATGTGCTGTCCCTCTGATGTACTCATTCCTGATCCTATCCATCCTCGTTACTCCCAAAGAGAACCTCAACATTTTCATCTCTGCTACCTCCAGCTCTGCCTCCTGTCTTTTTCCCAGGGCCACTGTTTCTAAACCATACAACATCGCTGGCCTCATCACCGTCTTGTACACTTTTCCCGTCATTCTTGCCGATACTCTCCTATCACACATCACACCGGACACTTTTCTCCATCCATTTCAACCTGCCTGCACGCGCTTCTTCACCTCTTTTGCACACTCTCCATTGCTCTTGATTGTTGAGCCTAAATACTTAAAATCCCCCACCTTCTTTATCTCTGCTCCCTGTAACCTCGCCGTTCTTCTTGGGTCCTTGTCGTTCACACACATGTATTCTGTCTTACTGAGACTAACCTTCATTCCCCTCCTTTCCAGGGCATACCTCCACCTCTCTAGATTTTCCTCCACTTGTTCTCTGCTCTCACTACAGATCACGATGTCATCTGCAAACATCATAGTCCATGGAGATTCTTGTCTCACCTCGTCTGTCAGCCTGTCCATCACCATAGCAAACAAGAAGGGGCTGAGAGCTGACCCTTGATGCAGTCCCACCTCCACCTTGAACTCTTCTGTCACACCGACAGCACACCTCACCACTGTCTTACATCTCTCATACATGTCCTGCATCACTCTAACATACTTCTCTGCTACTCCAGACTTCCTCATGCAATACCACAGTTCTTCTCTCGGCACACTGTCATATGCTTTCTCCAGATCCACAAAGGCACAATGCAGCTCCTTCTGACCTTCTCTGTACTTCTCTATTAACACCCTCAAAGCAAACATTGCATCTGTGGTGCTCTTTCTTGGCATGAAACCAAACTGTTGTTCACAAATGCTGACCTCTGCCCTTAGTCTAGCTTCCACTATACTTCCCCATAACTTTATCGTATGGATCATCAACTTTATCCCTCTGTAGTTGCCACAACTCTGCAAGTCTCCCTTGTTCTTAAAAATGGGCACCAGCACACTTCTCCTCCATTCCACTGGCATCTGCTTACTCCCTACTCTCTAAGACCTTGTTGAATATTCTTGTCAGAAACTGTACATTTATTTGGAATACAGACATATCTACTGATCATGCAAAAAAAAGTTAAAATAAAGATTCTGAGTAAGAAAACAAGAATTCAATTCTGCCTTCACTGGCAGGTGGACACAGTGAGTACTGAGATGCTTCAACCTTAAAATTGGAAAAGACAGCAGCTCAGAAGCACTGGGTCAAATTACAGACTGTCAGAACATGAAAAAAATTACTCTCCACTGACAGAACAATAATCCTGTAACCTTCATTCATTCATTTTGTAAGCCACTTAATGCTACTTAGGGTTGCAGAGAGGCTGGCACTCATCTCGGCCAACTCTACTAGCAGGTGAAAGCAGGCTACACCCTGAACAGCTCTCCAGGTCATCGCAGAGCCAACATACACGCTCACACTCTATAACCTTTAGAATTTATTGAAAAATAAATAATTCTTTAAGGAGTATAAAGCTAAAAATAAAAACATGCAATAATCTCGCTGCAGACATATGCACACCTTTTAAAAAATAGTTTGTGGAAATATTGGTTAAGAATCATGTCTCTTTTTGTTGCGTGGAAGTCTATTAGAATTGCACATCTTGATTTCTTGCAGAAACAATGTATCTGTCAGATTGCCAAGGCATCCTCTTTGTGCGGTCCTATATAGGTCACCCAAATATTTTCTTCTGGTAGAGCTGGTCAAAATGAGTCCTTGTGATAAAAAAAAAAAAATGAGACCAAGATAAATAAGTGCAGAATATTTTCTGCCTTTAAAGTTCCCCATTTATTGGTGAAGATCCTGTTTATCTTCAATTATCAGTTAATTTTTGAGGGACAAAAAGGTTTCGCAGTAGCTCGTATTCAACAGGTCTACATCTTATTTTGGCCCTTTGTCTGCTTACAATAACAAGGCATGAATATGTGTAAGCACAACACATTATTAGAAAGTGGAAAAGGAATATAATTTCAAAAGAAATGAAACTAGTATAGCACATTTTACTCTCTCTCTCTCTCTCGCTCTCTCTCTCTCTCTCTCTCTCTCTCTCTCTCTCTCTCTCTCTCTCTATCTCTCTCTCTCTCTCTGTCTGTTTCTTTCACATGTTAGAATTTACATAAAATGTACCCTTTGCTTACTGTTTATATCATCCATGTTGATAGCCACCATTTTGTTTTGTTTTAAGCTCTCAAGGTAAGATGGCAATGTTTACAAGTCAAATAGTTGAACTTCAATAACAGTTTTTCTTGATTTCTTAGCACCGTTCACATATTTTTGTAAACAACAGCATGGCACTACAGTGTTTAATGGTTGGATTTCAATCGTAGTCTGAGACCAGATACCACCCTATATGGATTTAGAACTAACATATCATTAAGTTTTACTAAATTTTGGCAGAGTTTTTATTTTAACAGATGCAGGCTTTCTTGTCCTTATGCTATATGACTGTGCATTCCAGGTGGGTACTGCCTTGTGCATTGCAGCTGTTACAGTGACAAAAACCAGAAAGAAAAAACACAAGAGAGAAATGACTAGTTTTCTCTCAGCACTCGTCTCCAGTAGTCAAACAACAATTGAGTGTTCAAGTGAAGGAGTGTGACAAGGCATGTTGGAAATGGCACAGAATTTTTTGACTGAAGAATGGACTGTTTGTTACATGTCTATTATTCCTGTTGAAAGCCTAAAGCCACTGGTTGATCTCGGATGCTTTGAATCAGGGGCACTAGTGAAAATGTGAAATTCATCCATTCATTAATTTATTTTTTGAACTCCTAATTAGGGTCGCGGGGAGGCTGGTGCCCATGTCAGCCGATTCTGTGCAAGGGCAGAGTACACCCTGGATGGCTTGCCAGGCCATCGCAGGGCAGAAACACGTTGACGGCTGTGCAGCTCCTCTTTACGAAGGTCAGTACTAGTTATTTTACATGAACCTCCACCACAGACAGTGTGAGAAACGGCCGGCCTTTGATAACCCAGTTAGTGCACTGGGGATAAAACTCCACTATGAAACAAAACTGTATTTGAGAAAAGTAAAAAATCTAAAATAAAAGTTAGAAAGATATAACTACCTAAAAGCCAAATCATTTCATGAATATTTAACGAATTCAATACCTGCCCAACATCTTTATATAAAAAAATGTAAAAAATTACCATCAAGTGTTCAAAAAAATTATGCAAGGAATAACTGAGTGTTTTTACTAATGCAGCCATGGGGGGGGGGGCACAAACCAGTGTCTCTCCCTCACGCCGGTCCCAAGCCCGGATAAATGCAGAGGGTTGCGTCAGGAAGGGAATCCGGCGTAAAACAAATGCCAAATAAAATCACAAGAAAGAATGACATACTGGATCGGTCGAGGCCCGGGTTAACAACGTCCACCATCAGTGCTGTCAACCAACAGGGTGCTGATGGAAATTGGACTACTGTTGGTCGAAGACGTCGAAGAAGGAGAGGCGGGAGGCGTGTCTGTTGCCAGAGAGAGAAGAGGAAAGGCATGAGTCTAGGACTGAAAGTAGGGACTTTGAATGTTGGAACTATGGCAGGAAAAGGTCAAGAGCTGGCTGACATGATGCAGAGGAGGAAGGTGGACATACTGTGTGTTCAGGAGACCAGGTGGAAAGGTAGTAAGGCTAGAAGCTTAGGAGCAGGGTTTAAGCTGATTTATCATGGTGTGGATGGGAAGAGAAATGGAGTCGGGGTCATCTTGAAGGAGGAGTTTGTCAGGAATGTTCTAGAAGTGAAAAGAGTGTCAGACAGAGTGATGAGTCTCAAGTTAGAAATTGAAGGTGTGGTGTTCAATGTTGTTAGTGCTTATGCCCCACAGACAGGATGTGAGCGAGAAGAGAAGGAGAGATTCTGGAGTGAGTTTGATGAAGTGATGCAGAGTATCCCCAGAGGTGAAAGAGTGGTCATTGGGGCAGACATCAATGGACATGTTGGTGCAGGAAACAGAGGGGACGAGAAAGTGATGGGCAGGTTTGGTATCCAGGACAGGAGAGCAGAAGGACAGATGTTGGTAGATTTTGCAAAAAGGATGGAAATGGCTGTGGTGAATACTTTCTTCCAGAAGAGAGAGGAGCATAGGGTGACAAAGTGGTGGAAGCTGAAAAAGGAAGAGTGTCAGGTTGTCTTCAAGGAGGAGTTGAAAATGGCTTTGGGTGGTCAGGAAGTGCTTTCAGATGACTGGATAACTACAGCTAATGTGATCAGGGAGACAGGTAGGAGAATACCTGGTGTGTCGTCTGGAAGGAAAATAGATAAGGAGAGGAGATAAGGAGACTTGGTGGTGGAATGAGGAAGTGCAGGAGTGTGTACAAAAGAAGAGGTTAGCTAAGAAGAAGTGGGACATTGAAAAAACCGAAGAGAGTAAACAGGAGTACAGGGAGACACAGCGTAAGGCAAAGGTAGCAGTGTCAAAGGCCAAACAGAGCGTGTATGATGACTTGTACACTCGGTTGGAAAGTAAAGAGGGAGAAAATGATGTATACAGGTTGGCACAGCAGATAAATAGAGATGGGAAGGATGTGCAGCAAGTTAGATTGATAAAGGACAGAGAGGGAAATGTATTGACTGATGACAGAAGTGTGCTGGGAAGATGGAAAGAGTACTTTGAAGAGATGATGAATGAGGAAAATGAGAGAGAAAAAAGAGTAGAAGAGGTGACTGTTGAGGACCAGGAAGTAGCAAAGATTAGTAAGGGTGAAGTGAGTAGGGCATTGAAGAGGATGAAGAATGGAAAGGCAGTTGGTCCTGATGACATACCGGTGGAGGTATGGAAGTGTCTAGGAGAGGTAGCAGTAGATTTCCTGACAAGAACATTCAACAAGGTCTTAGCGAGTGAGAGGATGCCAGAGGAATGGAGGAGAAGTGTGCTGGTGCCCATTTTTAAGAACAAGGGAGACTTGCAGAGTTGTGGCAACTGCAGAGGGATAAAGTTGATGAGCCATACGATGAAGTTATGGGAAAGAATTGTGGAAGCTAGACTAAGGGCAGAGGTCAGCATTTGTGAACAACAGTTTGGTTTCATGCCAAGAAAGAGCACCACAGATGCAGCGTTTGCCTTGAGGATGTTAATAGAGAAGTCCAGAGAAGGTCAAAAGGAGCTTCATTGTGCCTTTGTGGATCTGGAGAAAGCATATGACAGGGTGCCGAGAGAAGAACTGTGGTATTGCATGACGAAGTCTGGAGTGGCAGAGTAGTATGTTAGAGTGGTGCAGGACATGTATGAGAGATGTAAGACAGTGGTGAGGTGTGCTGTCGGTGTGACAGAAGAGTTCAAGGTGGAGGTGGGACTGCATCAAGGGTCAGCTCTGAGCCCCTTCTTGTTTGCTATGGTGATGGACAGGCTGACAGACGAGGTTAGACAAGATTCCCCATGGACTATGATCTTTGCAGATGACAATGTGATCTGTAGTGAGAGCAGAGAAAAAGTGCAGGAAAATCTAGAGCGGTGGAGGTATGCCCTGGAAAGGAGGGGAATGAAGATTAGCCTCAGTAAGACAGAATACATGTGCATGAATGACAAGGACCCAAGAGGAATGGTGAGGTTACAGGGAGCAGAGATAAGAAAGGTGGACGATTTTAAGTACTTAGGCTCAACAATCCAGAGCAATGGAGAGTGTGGAAAAGAGGTGAAGAAGCGTGTACAGGCAGGTTGGAATGGTTGGAGAAAAGTGTCCAGTGTGATGTGTGATAGGAGGGTATCGGCAAGAATGAGAGGAAAAGTGTACAAGACGATGTTGAGGCCAACGATGTTGTATGGTTTAGAAACAGTGGCCCTGGGGAAAAGACAGGAGCACAGCTGGAGGTAGCAGAGATGAAAATGTTGAGGTTCTCTTTGGGTGTAACGAGGATGGATAGGATTAGGAATGAGCACATCAGAGGGACAGCACATGTAAGATGTTTTGGAGACAAAGTAAGAGAGGCTAGATTGAGATGGTTTGGACATGTACAGAGGAGGGATAGTGAGTATATTGGTAATAGGATGCTGAGGCTGGAACTACCAGGCAGAAGGCCTAGAGGAAGACCAAAGAGGTAAGGATAAGGATGCAAAGGATAGGGTGAGATAGAGGCAGATGATTCGCTGTGGCGACCCCTGAAGGGAAAAGCCGAAAGGAAAAGAAGAGAAGAACTGAGTGTTTTTACTTTAATTATTTATTTATTTATTTATTATTATTATTATTATGATTATTATTATTATTATTATTCATAGTTATATGTGTCCTAATTGTCACACCACCAGTCTATATAGTTAGATTAAAAATAAATTTAATTGAAAAGGTATTGAATTAGACTTTGTAGACACTGACTTCATACAGTACAGATGTTGATACTACAACAATGCGACATCAATGAATGAATTATAATGTACATGTCTATGTTTAATGTATACATCTTTGGACTGTGAGACTGAAGCCGCTGGGGGAAACACACGGAAACACAGGAAGGAAGTGTACAAATACCCTCACTGAGTACAGGGCTCAAACCCGGTGCCAACCACTCTGGCACCTTCTACAACTGTTCCTTGTATTTATTTCTTAAAAAGGTGGAAACTCTAGCCATCATCATTGGACAAAATATGGCACAATACCAAACGGTGGACAAGAGGTCTATGGCAACATAGAGCTGCAGGAATTACTCACAAGTACTAATTGTTTGCTACATGCGACAAAAATCCATTTAAAAAAAATATTTTTCCATCAAGGAAAAAGAAGGGAAATTTCTTTAATTTGCCAAAATGCTTACGTCTACTGGGGTTGCAGAGAGGTTTCAAACTTATTTCAGGTGTCTCTGGGCAGAGGATACACCCTGGACAGTTCACTAGTCTATTGCAGAGCCAACATAGACAAACATCCCCACTTACACCATGGGGCAAGTTGAAACAGGCAATCAGTCTTATATGCATATCATATGACTCAAAGTCAGGACCTTGTTGTTGTGGGGTGGAAATGCTAAGCATGGTCCCACCATACCATCCAAAAAGAACACGTATAAAAAAACAAAAAATAACCAAAAAGGACATGTCAAGAACACCGTCCAAGCCTGGCTAAATTTGGCAAAACCTTACATTAAGATTCCTAAATGCATGTAGGAGAATACTTGATGGTTTTCTGAGACCAAACTTGTAACCCTAATTTCCTAACTTTTTACCATCATTTCAAAACATTGGTTTTGTTTGATGCAAAATTACACTGAACATCATTAAACATATTCATGGTGAAGCATGGTGCTAGCAGCATTATTTTTGTCTTTCATTTGGAACTGGGGCTTTAGTCAAGATGGATGGAATTGTGAAATGTTCTAAATACCACTCAGTTACCAGTAACCTTCAAGCCTCTTCTCAAAAGCTGAAGAGGAAGCTTACCTTTCAGCAAGACAACGACCCAAATCTTACCTACTAATCAAAAGAATGACTTCACCTGAATGAGATTAAAGTTGCGGAATGACCCATAAAAGTCCGGACCTGAGTCCAATTGCAAATCTGTGGGGTGATTTAAAGAGAACTGTGCAGAGAAAATACCCTCGCAATCTGACCGATCTGGAACACTTTTGCAAAGAAGAGTGGAAAAAGGTTGTCAACTGAAGATATCAATGTCATTCCAGGCAAATAAAGAACGCAGAGGAACTTTGGGACATAGCGAGAATCAGTGATATGGTGACAGCAGTCTTCATCACAGAGAGGAGTTCATCACCCTGCATAAAGCTAAAGAGCAGCGCAGCAAAAGAAAGATGGGAAAAATTTGAAACTCTTCCGAAAGACTCGGGAGGTTCACACCAAGCCAGGTCACCATCAAGATGTCCAGCTTAACACGAAAGCCACACCATATCATTGTGTGACCCATCTCAGAACAGCATGGGAGTCCAGTTCACATAAAAGGGGCAGGTAACGGAGGACATGATAACTCATGGTGCCTTTCTGTGTAACTCATCAAACTCTCTCACTGGCCCGAGACAAGATTCAAAGTTTGCCAATATTGCCTCCATTAATATTGTTCTGGCACAGTCATTTCCATAATCTAACCACCACTTAATTGGTCTAGTCTTTGTTTTGTCATAGGGAGAAAATAAATGTTTGTATGTCATGTCACATTCGCCCAGACTCGGCTGAGATGGGTGCCAGCCTCCCTGCCACTCTTAATTAGGATTAAGAGTTTCAGAAAATTAATAAATGAAAGAAATGTTAAGTTGTCTGAGTTCCTCTGAATCTTCTGAATTGTATCCAGCTAACCTAAGCTCTTTAAATGCTAATTTCTACTTTCATTATAATGAAACTCTTTATCTGTGCAGTAAAGACTAGTTTCAGCATAAATGTTACTATATATCTGGTTCAACTGTTTTGATGGACAAAATGTCTTCATTCCAGCTTAAATAATAATTATGTGTAATGAATTTCCCTCATTTCAGTCATTCGGTACAATAAATTTCTACACACCATTTGTTAAAACACCAACACGACGATGAATTGAATTCCCTTTTATTTCTCAAAATAAACTCCTGCCTATCTCTTGGTGTTGAAAGGAGCACAAGGGTTAATCTGATCACTGAGCAAACAACAAACGCATCATTAAAATATTCCTTATTTGGTGGATAATGCTGACATGTATATATTATTAATTCAATTATCCTAGAAGGCATTACTTATATGGTCCTAAGGTTCTATTCCCAGGCTTGTGGAGTTTGTGTGTGGAGTTTGCATGTTCTCTCTGGGCTTGTGTTGGTTTCCTCCAGGAACTTCGGTTTCTTCCCACCACCCAAAAAAAATGCACAACAGGCTGAGTGGTGATTATAAATTGCACCTAGAGTGAGTATGAATCATTATGTGTGTTGGCCCTGCAATAGTCTAGCAAGCTGTTGGAGGCATACCCCGCCTTCACCCAGAGTCATCTGAAATGGGTGCCAGCCTCTTCATTACTCTAATTAGGATTAAACGGCTTAGAAAATGAATTAATATTTCATATGCTTTACATGAGTTATGAAGATGGACTGGCACTCAAAAGATGAATTTATAGACAGTATACAGTACACACACACACACACACACACACACACACACACACACACATATATATATATATATATATATATATATATATATATATATATATATATAGATAGATAGATAGATAGATAGATAGATAGATAGATAGATAGATAGATAGAAAGAAAGACCCAAAGGTGGGGGGTTGGAGTCCCACTCTCCACAAGGTTGTCACTACCCCCCCCCCCCCCCCCCCCCTCCTCAGTGCAGCTAACTTGGTTATAAAAGGCGGTCCATGTCTCTCACTGTCTATGGTGAGAGGCATGTAAAAGAACCATTGCTGACTTCCGTAAAGAGTAGGCTGCAAAGTCGTCAGCGTGTTTCCGTCCCTTGCTAAAAAGAGTTGTGACAGGAAGGGCATCTGACGTAAAAACCTCTGCCAAATCAAACGTGCGATTCAGATGATTCGCTGTGGTGACTCCCAGGTGGACATACTGTGTGTTCAGGAGACCAGGTGGAAAGGTAGCAAGGCTAGAAGCTTAGGAGCAGGGTTGAAACTGTTTTTTCATGGTGTGAATGAGAAGAGAAATGGAGTTGGAGTCATCTTGAAGGAGGGGTTTGTCAGGAATGTTCTTGAAGTGAAAAGAGTGTCAGACGTAGTGATGAGTATCAAGTTAGAAATTGAAGGCGTGATGTTCAATGTTGTTATTGCTTATGCCCCACAGGCAGGATGTGAGCTAGAAGAGAAGGAGAGATTCTGGAGTGAGTTATATGAATTGATGCAAAATACCCCCAGAGGTAAAAAAGTGGTCATTGTGGCAGACTTCAATGGACTTCAAAGTTGGTGCAGGAAACAGAGGGGACAAGGAAGTGATGGGCAGGTTTGGTATCCAGGACAGGATCGCAGAAGGACAGATGTTGGTAGATTTTGCAAAAAGGATGGAAATGGCTGGGGTAAATACTTTCTTCCAGAAGAGACAGGAGCATAGGGTGACTTATAAAAGTGGAGGTAGGAGAACACAGGTAGACTACATTTTGTGTTGGTGATGTAATTTGAAGGAAGTCAGTGACTGCAAAGTAGCAGCAGGTGAGAGTGTTGCCAAACAGCATAGTATGGTGGTATACAGGATGATGCTGACGGTGAGGAAGGTGAAGAAGGCAAAGGCAGAGCAGAAAACAGTGGTGGAAGCTGAAAAAGGAAGCTTGTCATGTTGTCTACAAGGAGGAGTTGAAAATGGCTTTGGGTGGTCAGGAAGTGCCTCCAGATGACTGAACAACTACAGGTAATGTGATCAGGGAGAAAGGTAGGAGAATACTTGGTGTGTCATCTGGAAGGACACGAGATCAGGAGACTTGGTGGTGGAATGACGAAGTGCAGAAGTCTGTACAAAAGAAGAGGCTGGCTAAGAAGAAGTGGGACATAGAGAGGACTGAAGAGAGTAAACAGGAGTACAGGGAGACACAGCATAAGACGAAGGTAGCAGTGTCAAAGGCCAAATAGAAGGTGTATGATGACTTGTATACTCGGTTGGAAAGTAAAGAGGGAGAAAATGATTTATACAGGTTGGCACAGCAGAGAAATAGAGATGGGAAGGATGTGACGCAAGTTAGAGTGATTAAGGACAGAGAGGGAAATGTATTGACTGATGACAGAAGTGTGCTGGGAAGATGGAAAAAGTACTTTGAAGAGCTGATGAATAAGGAAAATAAGAGAGAAAAAAGAGTAGAAGAGGTGACTGTTCAGGACCAGGAAGTAGCAAAGATTAGTAAGAGTGAAGTGAGGAGGGCATTAAAGAGGATGAAGAATGGAAAGGCAGTTGGTCCTAATGACATACCGGTGGAGGTATGGAAGTGTCTAGGAGAGGTAGCAGTAGATTTCCTGACAAGAACATTCAACAAGGACTGAGAAAGTGAGACGATGCCAGAGGAATGGCAGAGAAGTGTGATGGTGCCGATTTTTTTAAGAACAAGGGAGACGTGCAGAGTTGTGGCAACTACAGAGGGATAAAGGTGATAAGCCATATAATGAAGTTATGGAAAAGAATAGTGGAAGCTAGACTAAGGGCAGAGGTCAGCATTTGTAAACAGCAGTTTGGTTTCATGCCAAGAAAGAGCACCACAGATGCAGTGTTTGCCTTGATGATGTTTATAGAGAAGTACAGAGAAGGTCAAAAGGAGCTGCATTGTGCCTTTGTGGATCTGGAGAAAGCATATGACAATGTGCCGAGAGAGGAACTGTGGTATTACATGAGGAAGTCTGGAGTAGCAGAGAAGTATGTTAGAGTGGTGCAGGACATGTATGAGGGATGTAAGACAGTGGTGAGGTGTGCTGTCAGTGTGACAGAAGAGTTCAAGGTGGAGGTGGGACTGCATCAAGGGTCAGCTCTCAGCCCCTTCTTGTTCGCTATGGTGATGGACAGGCTGACAGACGAGGTTAAACAAGATTCCCCATGGACTATGATGTTTGCAGATGACATTGTGATCTGCAGTGAGAACAGAGAACAAGTGCAGGAAAATCTAGAGAGGTGGAGGTATGCCCTGGAAAGGAGGGGAATGAAGGTTAGCCTCAGTCGGACAGAATACATGTGTATGAACGATAAGGACCCAACAGGAACAGTGAGGTTACAGGGAGCAGAGATAAGGAAGGTGGAGGATTTTAAGTACTTTTAGGAGCTGGAGGTAGCAGAGATGAAAATGTTGAGGTTCTCTTTGGGAGTAACGAGGATGGATAGGATTAGGAATGAGCACATCAGAGGGACAGCACATGTAAGACGTTTTAAAGACAAAGTCAGAGAGGCTAGATTGAGATGGTTTGGATATGTACAGAGGAGGGATAGTGAATATATTGGTAGTAGGATTCTGAGGTTGGAACTAAAAGGCAGAAGGCCTAGAAGAAGACCAAAGAGACAATTCATGGACGTGGTGAAGGAGGACATGAAGGTCGTTGGAGTCAGAGAAGAAGATGCAGAGGACAGGGTGAGATGGAAGCGGATGATTTGCTGTGGCGACCCCTGAAGGAAACAGCCGAAAGGAAAAGAAGAAGAATGTAATAATAATCTTTAATAAAAACATTTTCACGGCTTTGTTAAGCTATGTACTTGACAACACGATCCCTTTATTTGATCATTTCTCAATCGGTTCACTTCCGATATCCCATGATGCACTATGCACTCATTTCTGATCCGATCCATCCTCGTTTCTCCCAGAGAGAACCTCAGCATTTTCATTTCTGCTACCTCCAGCTCTGCCTCCTGCCTTTTCCTCAGTGCCACTGTTTCTAAGCCATACAACATCGCTGGCCTCAACACAGTCTTGTACACTTTTCCTTTCATTCTTGCTGACACTCTCCTATCGCATATCACACCGGACACTTTTCTTCAACCATTCCAACCTGCCTGCATACGCTTATTCACCTCTTCCACACTCTCCATTGCTCTGGATTGTTGAGCCTTAAAATCCTCCACCTTCGTTATATCTGCTCCCTGTAACATCACCATTCCTCCTGGGTCCTTCTCATTCACACACATGTATTCTGATTTTCTGAGGCTAACCTTCATTCCTCTCCTTTCCAGGGCATACCTCCACCTCTCTAGATTTTCCTGTACTTGTTCTCTGCTCTCACTACAGATCACAATGTCATCTGCCAACATCATTGTCCATGGAGATTCTTGCCTAACCTCGTCTGTCAGCCTGTCCATCACCATAGTCCATCACCAGAGAACCACAGTTCTTCTCTTGGTACCCTGTCATATGCTTTTTCCAGATCCACAAAGGCACAATGCAGTTCCCTCTGACCTTCTCGGTGCTTCTCTATTAACATACTCAATGCAAACACTGCATCTGTGGTGCTCTTTCTTGGCATGAAACCAAACTGTTGTTCACAAATGCTGACCTCTACCCTTAGTCTAGCTTCCACTATTCGTTCCCATAACTTCATCGCATGGCTCATCAACTATATCCCTCTGTAGTTGCCACAACTCTGCATGTCTCCCTTATTCTTAAAAATTGGCACCAGCACACTTCTCCTGCACTCCTCCGGCATCTGCTCTCTCTCTAGGACCTTGTTGAATGCTCTTGTCAGAAAATCTACTGCTACCTCACCTATACACTTCCATACCTTCACAGGTATATCATCAGGACCAACTGCCTTTCCACTCTTCATCCTCTTCAATGCCCTGCTCACTTCACCCTTACTAATCTTTGCTACATCCTGCTCCTCAATGGTCCATCTTCCCAGCACATTTCTGTCATCAGTCAATACATTTCCCTCTCTGTCCTTTATCATTCTAACTTCCTGCACATCCTTCCCATCTCTATCTCTTTGCTGTGCCAACCTGTATAAATCATTTTCTCCTTCCTTACTGTCCAACCTATCATACAAGTCATCATACGCCTTCTGTTTGGCCTTTGACACCGCTACTTTCGCCTTACGCTGTGTCTCCCTGTACTCCTGTTTACTCTCTTGGTCCTCTCAATGTCCCACTTCTTCTTAGCTAACCTCTTCCTTTGTACACACTCCTGCACTTCCTCATTCCACCACCAAGTCTCCTTATCTACTTTCCATCCAGAGGACACACCAAGTACTCTCCTACCGGTCTCCCTGATCACATTGGCTGTGGTTGTCCAGTCATCTGGAAACACTTCCTGGCCACCCAAAGCCTGTTTCAGCTCCTCCTTGAAGGCAACACGACACTCTTCCTTTTTCAACTTCCACCACTTTGTCTTCTGCTCTGCCTTTGCCTTCGTCACCTTCCTCACCATCAGCGTCATCCTGCATACCACCATCCTATGCTGTTTGGCAACACTCTCACCCAATACTACTTTGCAGTCACTGACTTCCTTCAAATTACATCGCCTATACAAGATGTAGTCTACCTGTGTGCTCCTACCTCTGCTTTTATAAGTCACTCTATGCTCCTGTTTCTTCTGGAAGAACGTATTCACCACAGCAATTTCCATCCTTTTTGCAAAATCGATCAACATCTGTCCTTCTGTGTTCCTGTCCTGGATAGCAAACCTGCCCATCACTTCCTCATCCCCTCTGTTGCCTGCACCAACATGTCCATTGAAGTCTGCACCAATGACCACTCTTTCAACTCTGGGGGTACTCTGCATCACTTCATCTGAGTGACTCTAGAATCTCTCCTTCTCTTCTAGCTCACATCCTCCCTGTGGGGCATAAGCACTAACAACATTGAACATCACACCTTCAATTTCTAACTTGAGACTCATCACTCTGTCTGACACTCTTTTCACTTCTAGAACATTCCTGACAAACCCCTCCTTCAAGATGACTCCTACTCCATTTCTCTTCCCATCCACACCATGATAAAACAGCTTAAACCCTGCTCCTAAACTTCTAGCCTTGCTACCTTTCCACCTGGTCTCCTGAACACACAGTATGTCCACCTTCCTCCTCTGCATCATGTCAGCCAGCTTTCTATCTTTTCTTTGCATAGTTCCAACATTCAAAGTCCCTAAACTCATGCCTTTCCTCTTCTCTCTCAACCTACGGACACGCCTCCCGCCTCTGGTCGACTTCAGGAGAAGCACTCAAACACACACACACACACACACACACACATTTACTAGTGAACATCCAGGGACAGGACATTGAGACAGTGGACAGTTTCAAGTACCTGGGTGTTCACCTTAACAATAAACTGGACTGGTCCCACAACACCAACGCCCTGTACAAGAAGGGCCAGAGTCGCCTCCACCTTCTGAGGAGACTCAGGTCCTTCGGCATATGCAGACCTCTGCTCAGGACATTTTATGACTCTGTGGTAGCCTCTGCAATCCTCTACGCTGCCATCTGCTGGGCCCCGGGCAGCACAGAGCGGGACAGAAAGAGACTGAACAAGCTGGTCAGGAGGGCCAGCTCTGTCCTCGGCTGCCCACTGGACTCTGTGGAGGAGGTGAGTGAGAGGAGGATGGTAGCAAAGCTCACATCCATCCTGTTCAACAGCTCTCACCCACTGCACCAGACTGTTGAGGAGCTAAGCAGCTCCTTCAGTGGACGACTGAGGCATCCTCAGTGCAGGAAGGAGCGCTACCGCAGGTCGTTCATTCCCACCGCTATCAGACTGTACAACGCCACTTTGTAACTGTCTGTGAAAATACCGGTTATGTGCAATAAAAACCCCCTCGCACTTTAATCAGCCACATCTACCCCACTGACTGTGAACCATATCAACCCATCTACTCTGCACTCAGATACATTACACTTTAATATAGGCCAGTCTATAAAGTTGCTCCATTCTTTTCTTTTATTGTTTAGTAATTTATACTATTTATGTATCTATTTATTTATTTACTTATATAATATATATGTATGTGTGTATGTTTGTACTTGTATCTATTTTTGCACCCGTACTGATGGTACCTCAAGAGCCTGTAACAGTGAATTTCTCCATTGTGAGATTAATAAAGCTGTATCTTATCTTATCTTATCTTATCTTTCCACCTGGTCTCCTGAACACACAGTATGTCCACCTTCCTCCTCTGCATCATGTCAGCCAGCTTTCTATCTTTTCTTTGCATAGTTCCAACATTCAAAGTCCCTAAACTCATGCCTTTCCTCTTCTCTCTCAACCTACGGACACGCCTCCGGCCTCTCCTTCTTCTACCGACCAACAGTCGTCCAATTTTCATCAGCACCCTGTTGATTGACAGCACTGATGGCGGTCGTTGTTAACCCGGGCCTTGACCGATTCAGAATGGGGGGAATACTTCTGATTTGCATCATAAACGTTTGGCATTGGTTTTACGTCCTGCATTTCTCCGGGCTTGGGACCAGCATAAGGAGGAGAGACAGTGGTTAGTATATATATATATATATATATATATATATACACACACACACACACACACACACACACACACACACATACATAGGGATCCATCGCTACTTTGCGCTTCTATTAATGCAGCTTCAGGGCATCGCAGTTTTTAAAAAATACATAAATACATATTCATCGAATTTAAAAAATAAGGAAATTAAAGAAGAATGGGGAAAGTTATGGAAATGTCACAAAAACAAGGTCAATTTATGCAAAAAAAAAAAAAAAAAAAAACACATAACAAAAAACAACCCAAAATCTTACATCAAAATTGGATACATTTTTGCATCTGTGTGTGCACGTGCATCTGCGCGCGTGCATGCGCGTGAATACACGTATGTATGTACAGTATGTCGTCTTCTTCATACTATCTGTATGTGTGTGTACAGACGCTCCCCAGCTTACTAATGAGGTCGGATCAGGACGGCCGTTGTGAGATGAATTTGTTTGGAAGTCTTTAGAGGAGAACGTATCTATAAACCTTGTATAAATAACATCTATGAGTTTGTACTGTATATGATCGCTCTCTCTCTCTCTCTCTCTCTCTCTCTCTCTCTCTCTCTCTCTGTCTCTTCCCCCCCCCCCTCCCCACATAATTATCTGTACATTATATCCCATGTTTAAACTCCTGGTTCCTCTCAAGCACAGCACAGTGGATCTGATCAGATTTACAGAGAGTTTCACTCTTATCCAGGTCATTATAATACTGGAGTCAATTTGTTTCTTCTTTGAAAGTTTTGGCAGGAGTTCAGAAAAGTATCGTTCTGCTTCTCTTCCCTGGTGTAAAGCACGTATCAGTCACGCCCCCCTCTGCTGGTGCCTAGTATTAAGTGTATCTCAGGATAATGTTTAATCATATTTCATACTTATATTTATGATTTATCTTTCTGGAGATTTTATTCAATTTCTATTACTACTTGTTCTTCAATTTCATTTCACTTTCACTTTCGACCTCGGACAGACCTGTTCGTATCTCTGGATGTTTGCAAAACAAATGTTGGTAAGTTGGGGAGCATCTGTATTTATATTTTATTTACATCTGTGTTATTTTTTTTAATGTTAAATTGTTATTATAAGCATTTACAGCATTGAATATATGTTTATTGATATTATATACTCATATACATGCACATATACGTCAGTTGGGGGTGTGGGGGGGTGATCATACTTTGTGGATTTCCATGGTTGTGTGGGGATCTCAGTCCCGATTAACCGTGGAAAGTGAGGGATCCCTGTATATATACATATAAGCGACTTCGAAGATTTTTATCAAAATTGGTGCTCTATCAAATAAAATGGTTAATGTTTATATATACATATACATACACACACACACACACACACATATATACTAGTGTATATATGGGGTCAGTGGTGGTCTAGTGGATAGGGCGCAGGATTGCTGATCCTAAGGTTGGGGGTTCGAGTCCCCACAAGGTTGTCACTGTCCCCCCAGTGCAGCTAACTGAGTTATCAAAGCCGGGCCATGTCTCTCACTGTCTATGGTGTGAGGCATGTAAAATAACCATTGCTGACTTTCATAAAGAGTAGGCTGCAAAGCCGTCAGCGTGTTTCTGTCCCTTGTTAAAGGGTTGTGACAGGAAGGGCATCCGACATAAAAACCTATGCCAAATCAAATATGCGAATCAGATGATTTGCTGTGGCGACTCCCGAGAAAGGGGAAAAGCCGAAAGGAAGGAGATATATATATATATATATATATATATATATATATATATATATATATATATATATATATATATATATATGGTGATGGCGGACATGAAGGTCGTTGGAGTAAGAGTAGAAGATGCAGAGGATAGGGAGAGATGGAGGCAGATGATTTGCTGTGGCGACCCCTGAAGGGAACAGCCGAAAGGAAAAGAAGAAGATATATATATATATATATATATATATATATATATATATATATATTCCGTATTCGACGTGATAAGCGCTTTAAAAATTGGAGTGGGTGGGCCCTTATTAAAATGTTACCAGCGGTGTGGAATGATAAGTGCTTATTACCATCGAGGTGGAAAACATGAATAATAACAGAACAAGAAAAGAGTTTTACTGGTATTTGTGTTATTCATTTTGTGATATCAACCAAATTAGTTACATGAAAGCTGAAAATAAACAGAAAACATGAAGCCGCTTATATGTATATATACAGGGATCCCTCACAAGAGTACATTTTGGAGACAAAGTCAGAGAGGCGCGATTGAGATGGTTTGGACATGTACAGAGGAGGGATAGTGAGTATATTCATAGTAGGATGCTGAGGTTGGAACTACCAGGCAGAAGGCCTAGAGGAAGACCAAAAAGAAGATTTAAAGATGTGGTGAAGGAGGACATGAGGGTAATTGGTGTAAGAGAAGAAGATGCAGAGGATAGGGTGAGATGGAGGAAGATGATTCGCAGTGGCGACCCCTGAAGGGAACATCCGAAAGGAAAAGAAGATTGTGTATACAGTATTGTGTGTGTGTGTGTGTGTGTGTGTGTGTGTGTGTGTGCGCGCGCCGGTTTGTTTAACTACATGGAAATGCAATTTACAGCATTTGAATGCTTTGGGGTTTTTAAGGGCAGCGTATTACAAATGATCTTGATTCGCAAAAATTTTCCTCATTATCAGTATCGAACCAAAAAATAACTTCTCATTCAGGTAAATAGAAATTGGAACAAACTGATTAACTTTACAATTTATGGCTGTTATTTAAAGCTTATAAAATACACTAATATACAGAAATGTAACCTGTGATCCTCACACGTGAACAAGTATACAGGTTTGGTTTGATTAAAAAAATACTACATTGATTTGCATACTATCATTTATGGTAACAGGAATTTGATGTCTTAATAGATGTGGTTTGATGTATATCACAGACTTTATTATAAATGCATTTTATCATGTACATATTTGTACAACAGAGCATTTGGTTTCAGAAGCATTCAGAAGGAATATATGTTATTAAAATTCATCTGTGATGTGTATGTCATCTTGAGAGAAGCGAGACAGATTGTGTGTGTGTGTGTGTGTGTGTGTGTGTGTGTGTGTGTGTGCGCGTGCGCACGCGCACAGATATGATTGCTGGCTAGACATGGTGTCTCATTTCTCTATGCCACAGTCCCCTTAAAATGAGCCTAAGAGGGTAGTAGTAATGTGTGAGAAACAAAATATATAAAAATATATGAAAAAAGGAGGAAATGTGCATTTCTGTTTGAGTCTCTGTTCAAATAGCACAGCAATATTTTTTACTTTTTATAAAAAGGAGAAGATAGAAATGGAATGCACTGTGCAGCCTGAATGCACCTAATGATCCAAACCCACATCACTGTGTCATTAAATCATGCGAGCTAAATGTTTACAAAGGGACAAATCCTTGAAACATGTTTTAAATCTAAAATAATTCAGGGGGAATGGCACCAGAATTGTTCCTGTTCGGGTTCCACATTTCACTGCTCATGAGCCTGAGGTATGGCCCTAGATTTTGCTATAATTTTATGAATTATAAGTGGCTTTCAAGATCCGATTGTATTTCAAACATAGAA
>CM045741.1:47025015-47125015 GCA_024760905.1 Plotosus lineatus
AATGCAGAGCTCCGATTTAAAAATTAATAAGATCAATCCTGCCAAAACTTCTTTTTAATGCAGAGTTAAAAGAACAGTTTCGGCTATGAAAAATGCTGAGTTCATCTCGACAGTTGCTTCTCACTACTCTCTTGACTTTCTCGCACTAACTGAAAACTGGATTTTCTCTCACAACTGCTACACCAGCAGCTCTTTCCTCTTTGTTTATGCTTCTCTCATACTCCACGGGTAACTAGGAGCGGTGGTGGTACAGGGCTACTCCTGCTTCGGAGTTGGTGCTTCACACTACTTTCTCTATTTCATCTAACCATCGCCCCCTTTGAGCTTCATGCAGTAAAAGTCTGCTCTCCAATCAACCTCCTCAGTATTGTACCACCCTCCTGGACCCCTAGGGCAATTTCTAGATGAAATGGACACACTCTTCAGCATTTTCCCCACTGACAACACCTCTCTCTCTCTCTCTCTCTCTCTCTTTTCTGAGACTTCAATCTCCCCTCTGACAAGCTCCAGTCCTCTTGCTTTCTCTTCTTCTTTACATCTTTTCTGTAACTTTTAACAACTGCTCTCCCACACAAAAAGGAGGGAATCTCTGGATTTTGTTTTCAGTCGACCCTCTCCAGTCACAGCCATTAATTCTAATCCACAACACACCTCTCACCACCACTTGGTTTCCTTTACTATTAATTTATCTATCGTATCTAACACTAGCGCTCAATTTTCTTCCACCACTCAACAAAACCTCCACAATTTTCTCTCCTTCATGTGTTTCTTCCTGTACTTATCTTCCGAACTAAGTCTCCTTTTCTTCCCTTCCACTCGAATCTGTGACTGACACTTTCCTCTGTTCATTTTCTGCTTCTATGGATCTCCTCTGCCCTTCATCTACAAAAGCCAAGAAGACTTCTTGCTCTGCTCCTTGGCTCTCGGAGCTACTTTGAAGCAAATGTAGACAACTCAGAGCTGCTGAGAGAAGGTGGAAGAAATCTCAACTTGAATCAGATCTGGCTTCCTACCATGCTCTCATGTCCACATTTTCATCTGATATGACTTCTACTTAAGACAGACTTCTGCAAGAAAAGGTTGGACACTGCTGCATAAGACCCACACAAACTTCACCATATCTTTTCATCATTACTCAATCCATGTGCTCCACTTGCCTCATCCTCCCTGACCGCTGAAGACTTTGCTGACTTCTTTGATGGGAAGATTAAACAAATCTGTGAGAAATTTTCTCCCACCCCAAATCCTGCTCTACATGGCGTAGATTCCACTACTCCTTTCCTTGCAGTTTTCCAATAAACAAATGAATACACCCAGCAAGTCATTTCATCATGCAATCATACCACCTGCTCACTTGCTTACTGGATCCAATTCCAGAATCAAAGCAGTTCATTCCACAGAGACCGCACTCTTGGCTGTCACAGAGAAGCTATATGATGCAAGATCAGCTGATATGTCTTCAGTCCTTATCCTGCTTGACCTTTTAGTAGCATTTGGCACAGTCAACCACAAGACTGTCTTATCCACCCTTAGGAGTCTAGGAATTTGTGGTGTAGCATGGAAGTGGTTCGCATCCTACCTGGAAAGTCACTCATATGAGGTTATATGAAGGGGATCCACATTCTCTCCATGCCAACATTCCACTGGTGTTCCCCAGGACTCAGTTCTTGGTCCTCTTCTGTTCTCACTTTATACAAAGTCCCTTGGTGATGTCATATCCTCACAAGGGTTCTCATACCACTGCTATGCAAATCACACTCAACTTGTTCTCTGTTTCCTCCCTCAAATACTGATGTTTCTGCACAGATATCTGCATGTCTGGCAAATATTTTCTCATGGATGGCAGCTCACCAGCTGAAGCTTAATCCCAGCAAGACTGAATTGCTATTCATCCCAGCTGACTCATCCCCACATCAAGATCTTGCAATCTCCTTGGACAATGCTGTGATCTCTCCTTCAAAAACTGCACGAAGCCTTGGAGTAACTATAGATAAGTGCCTGTCCCTCTCTTCTCATATCACTAATCTTTCTCGATTATGTAGATTTTTTTGTAATATTCAAAGGATTTGTCAATTTCTTTCCAGGAATGCCACTCACATACTTGTTCAGTGCCTTGTCATCTCAAGAGTAGATTACTGCAACTCATTCCTGGCAGGTCTACCTTTGTGCATCAATCATCCTGAATGCAGCTGCATGGCTTGTTTTCAACCTTCCCAAATTTTCCCATACCACACCACTGCTATGATTTCTTCACTGGCTTCCTGTAGCTGCTCACATTTGATTTAAAACACTAATGCTTGCCTACAAAACCAAAAATGGAGCAGCACCTTCCTACCTCAAAGGATTTATCACACCTTGCACTGCACCATGTTCTCTCTGATTCTCTAGCACTGTTACACTGATCCCTCCCTCTACCAACGGACAAGAGGAAAGGCATCTAAACTCTTCTCTGTTATGGCTTCAAGGTGGTGGAATGAACTTGCTCTGGACATCTGGAAAGCTGAGTCACTGGGTATTTTCAAACAACTGCTAAAAACGTATCTTTTTCATCAGTACTTAGATTAAACACTATACTGTATACAAACAAACAACAAAAAAGGAATGTTTTTTGAGTTTGACTGAGGGTATACTAGTCTGTGTTCTAACAAACCAGTTAGGTCATGATGGCGGCAAGGGTAAGACGTGAGTGAGATCACTGTTCAGTTGTGTGTGGCAATTGATATAATAGTAAGTCTGATCTGATCTGTAATTGATATCATATCCACTGAAACAATCAAAAAGTATCCATAAGTGATTCTGAGCTGGGTGCAGCACTATATCGATAGTTATGCCCTCACACGAGAGACGAAGACGGAAGAGCACCAACACCGCTGCTCAGGCAACTCAAGTAGCGCCACAGAGGAGCAGTAGCGAGAAAAGGAAGCCATCTGACTCTCCGCCTGGTTTTATGTCACCAAAGCCATCAAAACCACTAATTCAATTGAAGCCACAACTAGACTTACCAGAAGTGTTTTCCTTCGGATCCTGCAGTATGCCAATAATAACAACACCGATAACAACAACACAAACAAAGATGGCAACACCCACACAACAACAGAGCGGTTCAAGTCTAGGCGACCAGAACCAGGACCACTCCTACCCGTTGTCACTATTCAACTTTCTCACAGAGGTGACTACCTCGAAGCTGAGTGATGCACTTATGTTGCCAGCACTACAGCAGAAGTTTAGGGAATTGTTTTTGATTGTTGCCAAGGAGGCACTGAATGATATTATTCATGATGTTGTGAGCCCTCTCTAGCAAGAGATAAAGGAATTGAGAGAAGAACTGTACCTCAAGACTGACAAACTGGAACAGTACAGTCGAAGGAACTCATTGAGGATAACAGGGATCAAGGAACCCAAACGGGGAGAGGAGGAGGTTGATATTGATTAAGTTGTGTTGGATGTGTTGAAGGATGTGAACTCTGACATTTCTCCAACCGATATTGATAGGTGCCATAGGGTGGGCAAGAAACAACAAGGTTTGAACAGAAGTATTGTGGTCAAGTTTGTTAGCTATTGGGTCAGAAATAAAGTGATCCGAAATAAGTACAAGCTCAAAGGGAAAAGAGACAACATATACATAAATGAGGATCTTACAAAACTCAGGAACCATTTGTTTCAGCTTGCCTGAGACTTGAAGAAGAACCAGAAGATCTATTCCACCTGGACATATGATGGCAGAGTGTACATATGTGAATAATGTGAAGGACTTATACTTGTTATTCAAAGAGAATCAGATCTGCACAAATATAAGTGCACAAAGTATGATTAAAGTGGCAATTAGCTAATTAGTGAATCACATTCGAACTGGAATTTTGTATGTCTTTGACATATAAGTATGCACATATATATATATATAAATATATATATATATATATATATATATATATATATATATATATATATATATATATATATATATATATATATATATATATATATATATATATATATATATATATGTTGTACACACTCCTGAACCAGTAAGCTCATCAGTCAGTTCATTGGACATTGGAGCTAGCCCGCTTGCAAGTCCATGCATCAAGCCAGTCAGCTCTCCAGTCAACTCACCAGAGCAAGTAAACTCACCAGTCAACACATCAGATCCTGTCAGCGAGCCAGTTAGCATGCCAGTGAATTCATCAGAGCCAGTAAGCTCAACAAGTAGCTCTCCAGAACCAGGCAGTATGCCAGAGCTAATAGGCTCACCAGTCAGGTCATCAGCATCTCAGTGACTGTTTGTGTGCCTATCTTAGTGCTATCCTGTTTGCCTAATTCAGTCCAGCAGACCAGTCTAAGATATTAGTTTATTAATATATTTTCTTTAGAAGCTGTTTACATGTTTGTTTACATGGCCAAGTATGTTTGCCTACCAGCTTCAGTACCAGCCTGAGTGGCCTGTTAGTTGCCCTAAAGGAGGGGGCATTATTTGTTATGCATATATTATAATGCAGGGTAAGGAGTCTTCTGGTTTCTGGTGGCTGCAACTCACAGAATGAGCAGTGGTCATTGTGTTATCACACATGCTTGACAGGTCTTAAGGATTTGATGAATTGGATTTAGTGAGACTATATAAAAACTTAACTATATTATGAGAACTATATAAAAACATAAATATACATGAGAGGTTATTGAAATCATTCATGACAGTTTTTTCTGTGTGCCTGGTTATGCCTTTGCCAGCCTGCTCTGCCATTATTATTATCTTTAGTTCTACTTTTCTGTCCAGCCTTGTCTTTTTATGTTCCTTAATATGTCCTGCACTTCAGCAGCATCACACAATCATGACATGCTACTGGCGTGCAATTCTACATTTGGCTCTTGGCAAAGCATCAAATCGGAATAAGGCAGTTGTATACCATTCCCTACGAGTGCAACTATAATGACTAAAAACTTAAAAACTCTGTAATCTATAACATGTAATATTGGTTTTCAGCAAAATGTCGAATAGCTCATGGTGTATGAGGACATAAGCTATAAATATTTCTGTAAAAATATGCATTATGTTGCCTTTTATATTTTTATTTCATGAAGCTTGAAGTCAGTTACACTAGCCATTAGAGGCAAATGACTACAAAAGATCTGCCCACCAATAAAATGTGACACAAATTCCTTAAATACACATAAAATGTGCTCTGCCTTTAGAGCAGAAAAGCTTTATATTTATTGGACAAATGCATGAAAAGCCTGTTCTCCAAGGAATCTGAGCTTCTCTCAGTGCGGACTGGGCAAGCCAGTGCACTGCAATGCTGCATGATGATGATTGTGTAAATGTGCAAAACTGATCAACAGTCACCATAAGCATTATACCTCCATTTCACTGTCGCATGGCAGACTTGCGGAAGCAAAAATGTTGTCATCCGCAAACGTTCCAAAATTATTCCCCCATCTTCCATGTTATTGCGTATGATTTCGTATGTGTTCCTTAAGTCTTCCTTCACTTCCGGCAGACCAAAATCTTCCGTGAACGTGCTTTTGAACATATTCAAACGCACGTTTAAGGAAAAAATTTCTGTGAGTGTTCCCTTTGGTTTCGTAGTCCTTACATAAACATTCCATCATTTCCACAAATGGTCTGTAAATGTTCCTTTTATACTGCAAGTGTTCCATAACTTATCCACAAGTCTTCCGTATGGTCAAAAGCGGCCACGGAATAGTCGCGTTCATGTACGGATCTACACAGAATACTCACGGAAGGCACGGAATACATATGGAACCGTTATGGTATGTACTGGCTGGCAGAATTAACTCTTCTTTAATCATTACATGCACTGGCGAGGGGCGTGGCGGTTGCCGGTAGACGAGTTCCAAGCAGAGCTTTCTGGTCCCTATCTGCAATCAGCAAGCAGCCAGCTATAAATGGGAGCGACGAGCTTCCCTCTGATGTCAGAAGATTGTTTTCCCCGTGATTCTGCTCCTTGGCTTTCTCTTTGACCCCTGGTTCTTGCTTCGTGCTCGACCAGTCCCCTTGACTTAGTATTCCAGTAATTTACTATCCCTAGTGTTTAATAAATCGTTTGAACCTTCTTTTGGTCTCCTGCATCTGTGGGCCTACGCACACACCCCAGGCTTAACATGGAACAATAAAGAAATACTGTGAAACAGCCATGAAAATTACACAGAACAAAGCGGAACGAACAAGGAATACATACGGAATGTTTACGGAATAGTCACGGAAAGCACGGAGGAGTTACCGAACACTCACAGATCTCATTTTGACTATAAATACAGGTGCGAAAGACAAAGAGACATTCATTTCAAGATACGCTACAATGCCAAAAAACAAGAGGAAGACAACCACCAAGAGGCCATGGTATCCAACAGCCGAAAACCCATTGGAAGAGCCTTCTCATGAAGCCGAGGTTGACGCCGAGTCAGATGTCGCGTTCGTGGTCAATGCTGATGTCACCGCTGGCCCAAGCAAGAAGGCACGAGTTTATATCAAACTGAACGACGACGCGGAGCAGCTCATAGTGGAGTTCATCCATGTGAACAAGTGCCTTTACAACTAAAAGCTCCAATCCTGGATGGACAAACATCTCAAGGCCAATCTCTGGGTTGATCAGGCTTCACGTATGGAGAAGACTGACGACGAGCTGAAGCAGTAGTTCCAGAGTATGCGGACAATACTGGGAAAACTGAGATGTTGGAAGTCGGGGCAAGCTCACATGAACATGTCTCAGAGGGACCGGTGGATATACGACAACTTTAGCTTCCTATGTCAACACATTGTCGAGGTACAGCGGAGGAACGTCGTCTCTCTAAAGGCCTGCTGCAGCTGTCTAATACGGTTTCACGACCACTGGAGAACCTCCACTGCTATCAACGTCAGAGGGGGCAGAGGACATTGCAGCTATTGACCTCCAGCTGGCAGAAGAGGCAACACCCATCATCTCCCTTGCCACGATTCCTGTCACAACAGCATCCAGGTCCACCTTGTCAAAGTCTGCATCTGAAATGTCCACTCTTGATGACAAAGAAGCAGAACAGCTGGTGAAAGAGAGAAGGGAAGTACTGATGGCCGATGAGTCAGAGAGGGCGAGTTTCACCAGTTGGGCAGCAGCTGTGTTGAGGAATCTTCCCAAAACCTTACGACAGGCATGCCAAGCTGAAGATACAAGAACTGCTGAATGACTGCTTGGACAGAGCTGAGACTTTAGAGATACAGCAGAAGAAGCAACCACCTCCAACACAGCAGCAGTTGCAGCAGCTCCAGCCTCAGCAGTATTCACAGCAAAACCACCAGCAGCTTTCTCAGCATCATCGTCCACCACCTCTGCACCACCAGTGGCATCAGCAGCAGTACTGGCCACCCCCACCAACGCAGTGGACCACGCAACTGTCTGGTCCACCCATGTCTGTTTGAGGACCTCAAGACGTGAGGTGGGCAACACAACCGTGGCCACAACAATCGACGTCGTCTGCAGGAGAGCAGCAGACGGTTACCTGTACATCAACGCCTGCAACCACCCCTGCGGCTAGAGACACAAGTGGAAGTGAGCCCAGAGAATATTTCCACTGTGCTCAGGCGGTGTTGTGATGACTTAGAGGACTCAAACTCCAACAGTGAACCGTGACACTGTTGTAATTTTTGATTTCTATTCATTTTTTTCTGTTTTCTGTTTGTTAATGTTCATGTAATAAAGTTTTGAAATTATAATCATTGTGGTTTTGACTGGTGTGCATTTTTCGTAGTTATGAATGATTTATTAAAGGTGCAAATAATATTGACACTAGGCCGAAATAAAACAAAGTAAGAATGTTAAAAAGACTTTAATATAAACAAGAGTCGGGGGGGGGACAAACCAGTGAATCCCCTGGAGAAACATATGACAGAGTGCCGAGAGAGGAACTGTGGTATTGCATGAGGAAGTCTGGAGTAGCAGAGAAGTATGTTAGAGTGGTGCAGCACATGTATTAGAGATGTAAGAAAGTGGTGAGGTGTGCTGTTGGTGTGACAGAAGAGTTCAAGGTGGAGGTGGGACTGCATCAAGGGTCAGCTTTGAGCCCCTTCTTGTTTGCTCTGGTGATGGACAGGCTGACAGACGAGGTTAGACAAGAATGTCCATAGACTATGATGTTTGCAGATGACATCGTGATCTGTAGTGAGAGCAGAGAACAAGTGCAGGAAAATCTAGAGAGGTGGAGGTATGCCCTAGAAAGGAGGGGAATGAAGGTTAGTCTCAGTAAGACAGAATACATGTGTGTGAACGACAAGGACCCAAGGGGAACGATGAGGTTACAGGGGACAGAGATAAAGAAGGTGGAAGATGTTAAGTACTTAGGCTCAACAGTCCAGAGCAATGGAGAGTGTGGAAAAGAGGTGAAGAAGCGCGTGCAGGCAGGTTGGAATGGATGGAGAAAAGTGTCCGGTGTGATCAGTGATAGGAGAGTATCGGCAAGAATGAAGGGAAAAGTGTACAAGACGGTGATGAGGCCAGCGATGTTGTATGGTTTAGAGACAGTGGCCCTGGGGAAGAGACAGGAGTCAGAGTTGGAGGTAGTAGAGATGAAAATGTTGAGGTTCTCTTTGGGAGTAACGAGGATGGATAGGATCAGAAATTAGTACATCAGAGGGACAGCACATGTTAGATGTTTTGGAGACAAAGTCAGAGAGGCTAGATTGAGATGGTTTGGACATGTACAGAGGAGGGATAGTGAGTATATTGGTAGTAGGATGCTGAGGTTGGAACTACCAGGCAGAAGTCCCAGAAGAAGACCAAAGAGAAGATTTATGGATGTGGTGAAGGCGGACATGAAGGTCGTTGGAGTAAGAGTAGAAGATGCAGAGGATAGGGTGAGATGGAGGCAGATCATTTGCTGTGGCGACCCCTGAAGGGAACAGCCAAAAGGAAAAGAAGAAGAGAAGTCACTAAGAACACACAATTACACCAACAACAGAATCCAGCCCATTTTTTATTGTCACACTTTCTCCTGCCTGGTGGCATACGGCTGCTAAGAGACTTTTCCAACTTCACTTTTGAAGTAGCACTTCAGGTACTCGCTCTGTTTCTTGGCCTCTATAGTGTCTCTGTTGGGGTCCACCACATGTTCCAAGTCATGCATGTTAGCCGTTTCATGCCACTGGCCTGGAATAATGTTGTGGTCATCATCTTCTCAGTCCAAAACTGCATCCTGGGTGACAGTGTATCTCATCCTCATGATGTTATGAAGACAGACAGCAGCTTCAACCATGAGCCTAACGACATCTGGTCCTTGTTGTAGTGTAGACAGTAGGAACTGCCACCGATTGGCCATGATGCCAAACGCATTCTCCACAACTCGACGTGCTCTGGATACCCTGTACTTGTACGTCAATTGTTCCTCTGTAAGGGCTCGCCTGGAATATGGCTTCATAAGATACTTCCTGAGAGCAAAAGCATTATCCCCAACAATGAAGTATGGCATGTCAGTGTCGTCTTGGGGCAGAGGCTCTGGTGTGGGGAAGTTGATGGTACCATCTTCGATGCATTCTTTCAGCTCCAAGGCATTGAATATCTGGGCATCAGACATGTGGCCCATGCCACAGACATCTATCCATAGGAACCTGTAGTTGGCGTCTACCAGTGCTCTCAGAACAATGGAGAAAAATCCCTTGTAGTTGTGGTAAAAGGTTCCAGAAGATCGTAGTTTTCTAATGGCTATGTGTTTCACAGTCAAGGCTCCAACGGCAGGAGGCAGGTTCCATTTATCCTGGAAATCCCAGCTGAGTGATTTCCATTCCTGCACAGTATGTGGACACGGTATGACTTTGTGTTTGTAGTGATCGATGATGGCCTGACAGACCTCTGGTAGGAAACTTGCATTGGTGTTACAAGATACCCTGAAGTTGAAGGCCAGAGTTGTGTACTTGTCACCCGAGACCAGATGACGCATGGTGACAGCTAGTTTCAAACCAGGACTGAGTGCACTTCTGAATTTAGTATCTTTCTTTGTCAGTCGAGGAGCCAAAACCATCAGCAACTCGTCGAACAGCTCAGGTGGGACCCAGAGATAATTGAAGAAGGACTGCTTGTCTTCGAAATGGAGCTCTTCCATAAGGTTGTCATACTTCCCAAGACCAATTCTTTGTTCCACCCTCAGCCATGGATGTACCCAGAAGTGTTTGGTTGTGTATCTCCTTCTTTTTTCTCGTCTTCTGTGGTAGATGTCAATGTCTTGTTGCATTTTGATGTATTGTTGAAGCAACAGCAGCACATGGAGCAGTTCCAAGTCAGCCATTTCGCTTCCCTTGTCCATTTTGGGAGAGATTCTGGGTGTTTCCAGTACGTGTTTGCTTGACAAAATGAGATTCCTTGGTTGAATCCGCAAATTTATAGTCGGAATCAGGGGCAAATTCTTTGATCTTTGCTGATTTTTCCATAGTGAAACGTGGTTGCACCGGGTATTCCTCAGTCATTCCGTGGCTGCCTGGAGGTGCCAGGAAAACGTACCGTTGGACTTTCATTGCACCCATCTCAGGGCATTTGTTCAAAACTGGATTTGGGGGATAAGTTAACCTTCAGCAACATATAAAATAATTTACATACAAATCATGGGCAAATATTATGATGTAGGTGTAAGTATGCTTCCTCTATTTGGCAGAACACCGACTGCCATTGCTCCCCACATATTCATCTCTGAGGCTTTAACTTGACCAAAGTATACCAGCAAGGTAGGACTGTGATTAGGAAAAGAGCAACAGTGGATACACGTGCCCATATGGGTGGTAGACATATACATTTTATTTATCGTAAAAAAGTTCCTTTGGGGGTTAAGGAAGGTAGAGTAAGGTAGGAGGGAAAGTGACATCAAATGTCGATATGCTAGAGCTGCACTGGAGGAGTGAATTGCTGTGTCAAAATTTACATACAAATTTTTGCATAATTTTCTCGCTTGCCCTCATTCTAGGAACTAACACAGCAATTCACTCCTCCAATGGCGTTCTAAAATATCCACATATGATGTCACTTTTCCTCCTAACTTATTCTACCTTCACTTCACATCGAACTGATGGTAGAACATTCTTCACCAGGATTTCTTGGTAGCGAGTATAATTCATGGATCCATCGATCATGGCAAGTTGCCCAGGTCTTGAAGCAGCAAAGCAGGCCCAGATCATCACACTTCCATCACCATGTTTCACTGTTGGCACAATGATCTTTTTATCAAATGTAGTGTTCCTTTTGCGCCGGATGTAACGGGATGCATTTTTCCCAAAAAGTTAAACTTTAGTTTCATCAGTCCAGAGGACATTTTCCCAAAAGCTTTGGGGATGATCAAGATGATTCTTGGCAAAAGTTAGTCGTGTCTTGATATTCTTTTCGCCTCAGAACTCTTCCATGGATGCCATTTTTGTCTCATCTCTTTCTGATGGTGGAGTCATGAACATTGAGATGAACTGAGGCAAGCAAGGCTTGTAGTTGAAGTGGTTTTTGGATTCTTTGTGACTTCAGTTAGTCTACGCTATGCTCTTGGAGTAATTTTGGTAGGTCGGCCACTCATGTGAAGAGTCAACACTGTGCCATGTATCTCTATTTATGGATAATAGCTCTGACAGTGGTCAGCTGGATTCCCAAAAAGTTACCAATGACTTTGTATCCTTTCCCAGATTGAGACATATCTATAATTTCATTTTTTGTTTGCTCTTGGAGCTCACTGGATTGCAGCATTATGATCTGTGTTCAGTATGGACTACCTCACCTTGTCAGACAGGTTTTATGTTAGGGATCTCCTGATTGGAAATTTCTGGCAGCAATTAGGCCTGGGTGTGGCCATGAAATTGAACTCAGTTTTCCCCAATAATAGGATTAATCACAATTACCTCACCTTTTAACATGGGGGGAAATTACTTTTTCACAGAGGTTCATGAAGGTTTGGATAGGATTTTTCTCCTAACAAATGAAGTTTCTCCAAACAACAGGAAAACTCCATTTTTTGAATACTTGGGTTATCTTTGTGCAATCTTTACATTTTTTTTGATGATCTGAAAAAAGTTAATTGTGACAAAGGTGAAAAAAGTAAAAAAATCAGTAAGGGGCAAAAACTTTTGCACAGCACTGTATACATCTCTCCTTCTTCTTCTTCTTCTTCTTCTTCTTCTCCTTTCGGCTTTTCCCTTCAGTGGTCGCCACAGCGAATCATCTGCCTCCATCTCACACTATCCTCTGCATCTTCTACTCTTACTCCAACGACCTTCATGTCCTCCTCAGCACATCCAGAAATCTTCTCTTTACAGTACTGTATACATATGACTTTAAAAATCAAACAGTCATCCCTTTAAGCATGATAAAAAAAAGACAGAAAGACAATTAACTCCCAAATTATATTAACTTTATATGCACTGTATATGCAGTAGTAAATCTTTTGAAATAATTGAATGTATTCGTGGTAAACTTTAAGTAATTAAAATGCAGTAAATGGTTTTTGAATTTAGCAGGCCTCTTGGGAAAGACTAGTGCGACCACAATTTGTGGCACTCATATCAGCAGTGTGATCAGTTTCCTCCAGTACATGTCAACCTAGTTTCACAGAAAATGGAGCACTATTTTATCTTTTAATAGAAAAAAGTGGAGCTCAGCTGACCATTTCGAGTCTGAAATTATTTTGCTTACCATGAAACATAACTTGGTACAAAAGGTGTGGACCAAAGCTGATGTATGCCTTATGTCAAATCAATTTTAAAAATTGAAGAGAAGAGTCGAATATTACTAGGTGTATTTCAGTGAAGCAGTGGTGGCCTGGTGGTATATGGCAATCGCTGATCCTAAGGTTGTGGGTTCGAGTCCCACTCTCCACAGGGTTGTCGCTGTCCCCCCAGTGCAGCTAACTGGGTTATCAAAGGCCAGCCATATCTCTCACTGTCTATGGTGTGAGGCATGTAAAAGAGCCATTGCTGACTTTTGTAAAGAAGTAAGATAAGATAAGATAGAGCTTTATTAATCTCACAATGGCGAAATTCACTGTTACAGGCTCTTGTACCATCAGTAGGGGGTGCAAAAATAGATACATATACAAACATACACACATACATATATATTATATAAGTAAATAAATAAATAGATACATAAATAGTATAAATTAATAAACAATAAAAGAAAAGAAGGGAACGACTTTGTAGACTGGCCTATATTAAAGTGTAATGTATCTGAGTGCAGAGTAGATGGGTTGATATGGTTCACAGTCAGTGGGGTAGATGTGGCTGATTAAAGTGCACGGGGTTTTTATTGCACATAACCGGTATTTTCACAGACAGTTACAAAGTGGCGTTGTACAGTCTGACAGCGGTGGGAATGAACGACCCGCGGTAGCGCTCCTTCCTGCACTGAGGATGTCTCAGTCGTCCACTGAAGGAGCTACTCAGCTTCCCTAGTCTGGTGCAGTGGGTGAGAGCTGTTGACCATGATGGATGTGAGCTTTGCTCATCCTCCTCTCACTCACCTCCTCCACAGAGTCCAGTGGGCAGCCGAGGACAGAGCTGGCCCTCCTGACCAGCTTGTTCAGTCTCTTCCTGTCCCGCTCTGTGCTGCCCAGGGCCCAGCGGATGGCAGCGTAGAGGATTGCAGAGGCTACCACAGAGTCATAAAAAGTCCTGAGCAGAGGTCTGCCTAATCTGAAGGACCTAAGTCTCCTCAGAAGGTGGAGGCGACTCTGGCCCTTCTTGTACAGGGCGTTAAGATGAACGCCCAGGTACTTGAAACTGTCTACTGTCTCAATGTCCTGTCCCTGGATGTTCACTAGTGAGTGTGTGTGTGTGTGTGTGTGTGTGTGTGTGTGTGTGTGTGCGTGTGTGTGTACTCCAGCTCGTTCCCCTCTGACACACAGCCCGCGATGGCGGAGTCGTCTGAGAACTTCTGGAGGTGGCAGCTGTCTGTGCTATAGATGAAGTTGATGTTGATGTGTTTCTGTCCCTTGCTAACAGGGTTGTGTCAGGAATAGTATCCGACATAAAAACCTATGCCAAATCAAACGTGAGAATCATTCGCTGTGGCGACCCCTGAAAAAGGGAAGAAGCCAAAAGGAAATCTCATCTCTATTGCATTATCAGTGAAATATTATGTGGCACAATGCAGGGAGACATAGTAATTATTATTAAATTATTTTAGAAGTCATAGTACACTGTGGGACAGACGGCCTATGTTGGCTAATTTGGTCTTATTGAGAGAAAGCATCTTCTTCTTTTTCGTTTCCTTTTGGCTGTTCCCTTCAGGGGTCGCCACAGCACAGCGAATCATCTGCCTTCATTTCCCCCTATCCTCTGCATCTTCTACTCTTTCTCCAACTACCCTCATGTCCTCCTTCACCACATCCATAAATCTCTTTGATCTTCCTGTAGGTCTTCTGCCTGGTAGTTCCAACCTCAGCATACTACTACCAATATATTCACTATCCCTCCTCTGTACATGTCCAAACCATCTCAATCTAGCCTCTCTGACTTTGTCTCCAAAACCTCTTACATGTGCTGTCCCTATCCATCCTCATTACTCCCAAAGAGAACCTCAACATTTTCATCTCTGCTACCTCCAGCTCTGCCTCCTGTCTTTTTCCCAGGGCCACTGTTTCGAAGCCATACAACATCGCTGGCCTCAACACCGTCTTGTACACTTTTCCTTTCATTCTTGCCGATACCTTCCTATCACACATCACACCGGACACTTTTCTCTAACCATTCCAACCTGCCTGCACATGCTTCTTCACCTCTTTTACAAACTCTCCATTGCTTTGGACTTAAGATCCTCCACCTTCTTTATCGCTGCTCCTTGTAACCTCACCATTTCTCTTGGATCCTTGTCATTCACACACATGTATTCTGTCTTACTGAGGCTATCCTTCATTCAACTGCTTTCCAGGACATACCTCCACCACTCTAGATTTTCCTGCACTTGTTCTCTGCTTGTTCTCACTACAGATCACAATGTCATCTGCAAACATCATAGTCCATGGGGAATCTTGTCTAACCTCGTCTGTCAGCCTGTCCATCACCAGAGCAAACAAGAAGGGGCTCAAAGCTGACCCTTGATGCAGTCCCACCTCCACCTTGAACTCTTCTGTCACACCAACAGCACACCTCGCCACTGTCTTACATCTCTAATACATATGCTGCACCACTCTAACATACTTCTCTGCCACTCCAGACTTCCTCATGCAATACCACAGTTCCTCTCTCGGCACTCTGTCATACGTTTCTCCAGATCCACAAAGGCACAATGCAGCTCCTTCTGACCTTCTCTGTACTTCTCTATTAACATCCACAAGGCAAACACTGCATCTGTGGTGCTCTTTCTTGGCATGAAACCAAACTGTTGTTCACAAATGCTGACCTCTGCTCTTAGTCAAGATTCCACTACTCTTTCCCATAACTTCATTGTATAGCTCGTCAACTTTATCCCTCTGTAGCTGCCACAACTCTGCACATCTCCCTTGTTCTTACAAATGGGCACCAGCACACTTCTCCTCCATTCCTCTGGCATCCTCTCACTCTCTAAGACCTTGTTGAATGTTCTTGTCAAAAGGTCCACTGCTACCTCTCCGAGACACTTCAATACCTCCACTAGTATGTCATCAGGACCAACTGCCTTTCCACTCTTCATCCTCTTGAAAGTACTCTTTCCATCTTCCCAGCACACTTCTGTCATCAGTCAATACATTTCCCTCTCTGTCCTTAATCACTCTAACTTGCTGCACATCTTTCCCATCTCTATTTCTCTGCCGTGCCAACCTGTATAAATCATTTTCTCCCTCTTTACTGTCCAACCTAGCATACAAGTTATCATATGCCCTCTGTTTGGCCTTTGACACCGCTGCCTTTGCCTTATGCTGTGTCTCCCTGTACTCCTGTTTACTCTCTTTGGTCCTCTCTGTGTTCCACTTCTTCTTAGCTAACCTCTTCTTTTGTACACATTCCTGCACTTCCTCCTTATCTACTTTCCTTCCAGAGGACACACCAAGTACTCTCCTACCGGTCTCCCTGATCACATAGCTGTAGTTGTCCAGTCATCTGGAAGCACTTCCTGACCACCCAAAGCCTGTTTCAACTCCTCGTTCAAGACAACACAACACTCTTCCTGTACCAGACCTGCCCATCACTTTCTCGTCCCCTCTGTTGCCTGCACCAATATGTCCATTGAAGTCTGCCCCGATGACCACTCTTTCACCTCTGGGGGTACTCTGCATCACTTCATCTAACTCACTCCAGGATATCTCCTTCTCTTCTAGCTCACATCCTGCCTGTGGGGCATAAGCACTAACAACATTGAACATCACACTTTCAATATCTAACTTGAGACTCATCACTCTGTCTGACACTCTTTTCACTTCTAGAACATTCCTGACAAACCCCTCATTCAAAATGATTTCTACTCCATTTCTCTTCCCATCCACACCATGATAAAATAGCTTAAACCCCACTCCTAAGCTTCTAGCCTTGCTACCTTTACACCTGGTCTCCTGAACACACAGTATTTCCACCTTCCTCCTCTGCATCATGTCAGCAGGTCTCTACCTTTTCCTGTCATAGTTCCAACATTCAAAGTCCCTACTCTCAGTCCTAGACTCATGCATTTCCTCTTCTCTCTCTGCTTACGGACACGCCTCCTGCCTCTACTTCTTCAACCAACAGTAGTCCAATTTCCACCAGCACCCTGTTGGTTGACAGCACTGATGGTGGTCCTTGATAACCCGGGCCTAATCTGGTATGAAATTCATTTTGATCATTCGCGTGTTTATCTTGGCACAAGTTTTACACCGGATGCCCTTCCTGTCGCAACCCTCTGCATTTATCCAGGCTTGGGAGCGGCGTGAGGAGGAAGACTGGCTTGTGCCCCCCTCACGGCTGCATTATTTAGTGAAAGCATCAATATAGATATTTTGAACTGGTTTTGTACAATGTGTGAGGACATCGTCGGGGGCATTATGCCCCTGGTAGCATCACCCAAGGCAAACAGGTCCTTGGTGAAGGTCCAGATGAAGCACGGTTCAAAAGACCCCTATGGATAACAATAAAAATGTAGACATGGGTCTGCCCTCCCATGGACCCACCACCTGTGGGAGGGACTATAGGGGTCCGGTGTGTTGTGAGTTGGGTGGAATCTGAAGACATGGGCTCTGTCGGATTGATCTCAGCTACTGACTCTGACTCTTGGAATATGGAATGTCACCTTTCTGGCGGAGAAAGAGCCCGAGCTGGTGCATGATGTTGAGAGATACCGACTAGATATAGTCTGACTCACCTCAATGCATAGCTTGGGCACTGGAACAACCCATCTTGTGAGTTTGTCCAAACATGCCCACATGTGTTTTGTTGGTTCAGAGAAAGTTTTGGCCATGCCCCCTGACCGATCTTGTGGGGTGTGCTCCAGAAGTGTGATGTAACGGATCGGGTTGGAGCATATCAAGTCTGTTTTTTGTTACCAATTCTGTTCGTAAATTTTATGGAAAGAATTTCTAAGCTTAGCCGTGACATTGAGGGGTTCTGGCTTTGTGGCTCTCATCTCTGCTTTTTACAGATGATGTTGTCCTTTTGGCTTCATCAAGCTAGGAACTCCAGCTCTCATCAGATTAATTTTCAGCTGAGTGTGAAGCGGTCTGGATGAGAATCAGCACCTCCAAGTCCAAGGCCATGGTTCTCAGACAGAAAAGTGACATATACCCTCCATTTCTGGAATGAGGTACCGTCCCAAGTGGAGGTGTTTGAGTATGTATTGGTCTTGTATACGATTGAGGATGGAGCAGGAGATCAACAGGCAGATCACTACAGCCTCTATTGTAAAGTGGAGCTTGTACCCGTTCGCTGTGCTGAAGAGGGGGTTGAGGCAGGAGGCAAAGCTCTTAAATTACCAGTCAATCTATGTTCAAACCCTCACCTATCGTCACAAGATTTGGGTAGTGACCGAAAAAACAAAATTATGTGTACAAGCAACTGAAATGTAGAATAGCTCTGGTCCTCTTACCAGAAGTCAGTCAGAAGTCAAAAGTTTGTTTATTTTATACATATATCCAAGAGATAATTTGGTGGCAGTGGTGGCCTGGTGGTATAGGGCACTGGATCGCTGATCCTAAGGTCGGGGGCTCGAATCCCACTCTCCATAAGGTTGTCACTGTCCCCCCAGGTTGTCACTGCCCCCCCCCCAACTGGGTTATCAAAAGCCAGCCATGTCTCTAACTGTCTATGGTGTGAGGCATGTAAAAGAACCATTGCTGACTTTCGTAAAGAGTAGGCTGCAAAGCCATCAGTGTGTTCCTGTCCCTTGTGTTATGGTCTGTGCTTGCTGGTGGCATTTTAACTCTCTCTCTCTCTCTCCCCATACACTGCAGGCACTGGTGAGGGGCATGGTTGTTACCTGCAGATGAAATCCAGAGAACGCACCTGAATTCACTCAGCAATCAGCGAGCTATAAAGAGGAGCGGCGCACTCCCCTCTGGCGTCAGAAGATTGTCCTTTCTGTTACGTATGCCTAATGGATTCTCTCGGACGAGCCCTCACTTGTTACGGATAGGAAAATTTAGATGGAAATAGCCCCGTGAAACCAGAAAAGCATGACAGACCACAACATAAACTATATACAATTTAATAATATGAACAAAATAGGACAAAATTCATAACTTACATCTTAGAGCTAAACCATATACAAATTAACAAAGGGTCCCATAGTCACCAAGCACCTGCAGCAGGGTAAATTTAGAGATGGCGCATGGGCTGGCAGGGAAAGGCTTGCCATCCCGCATGTTGAAAGCAACAAATGATGACCATCCTCGTGTGGGCTGTGTGTGGCCGTGGATGATGGACTTGAAGTCCCGAACAATGAAACTTGGTTGATGCGCTTTCCATGGTTCACCTTAAATGAGTTGATCCGCTGAGATGAGTTTCCTTAGATGATCTGCCCGAAGAGACACAAGAAGACCCGAAGAGTCTGGAGGAGACTGCAGCCAGTCGGCAACAGGTCCTTAATATAGATTCCCTAATGTTCGGGAAATTTCCATTCTGGAAAATTCCACATCTCCTGACCCGCCACCAGGGCGCATGCACAACTAGGTCCTCTTATGGAAAATTCCAGACCCTCAACATTTATGCATCCATTATTTTTACATTTGCATTTATACAAATGTTTACATGCTCTTACTCTTTCCATGTGATTCTGTTTCCCTGTGATATCTCTGACTCCTGGTATCCTGCCTTGTGCTCGACCAGTTTTCCATTTAAAAATTATTCCCAGTGATTTTGGTTTCCCCTGTGCTAAAATAAAGTCATTGAATCTTTGTACATGGTCTTCTGCATCTTTGGGTCCGACTCATATGCTCCCGTCATCACACCTTGCTAAAGGGTTGTGTCTGGAAAGGCATCCGGCGTAAAAACGTATGCAAAATCAAATTTGCAAATCATTCGCTGTGGCGACACCTGAGAAAGGGAAAAAGCTGAAAGGAAATCTCTCATCCAAGAAATAATTTGTATCACACAGACAGTTTCCAGACAGTTAATTCATAATAAAAGAAATACAAATCATAAAAAAGTGAGTATATATTGTCTCAATAATATTAGATGATGTTTCATTAACAATGATTTCTGACACAGTGTTAGCAAAATATCGAGATTTTACTTGTTTGTAATTTATCTTTTGATCTAGTGTTATAAATTTGTATTTTTGAACAATTCTGAAGGTTTCGAAGTAAGAGGGCAGTTTTTTTATGCACATATTTATAAGAAAATTTCAACATATTTAATGTATAAGCATCATCCAATTTTAAAGTCTTGAGAAACTTGAAAAGTGGGAGGGTATGTGCATTGTATTTTGCTGTTTGTGATAATACACACAGTTTTTTCTGTAATATAGATTAATGTTTTGTCTCAGATGTCCATACTAGAATACCATATGTTAAATGAGGAAGGATACGACTATTATATAAAGTCATTAGAGTACACGATGGAAGAATGTTCCTTAATCTAACTAAAATACCACAATACTTACAAAGTCTACTAGAAATGTGCTCTATATGGGATACACACTTCATGTTTTCATTGATCTTAATACCAAGAAAATTGAAGTCATTAACATTTTCAATTGAACTCTCATTAACAAATAATTTGAAATTTATGTCATTTATTTTTTTCTTCTTTGTATGAGATATCATAAATTTAATTTTTTAGGTAATCAAGGACAGGTGATTTGCACAAAGCCAATGTTAAATCTTCCTTAATTCAATATTTATTTGTTTAGAACATAGAAATGATGTTTCATGAAAGGAATAGATTAAGGTAGATCATCGGCATAGAAAATATGTGTAGAACTCCTTTGAATTTGTGTGATGTGTTACATATTTCGACATCTGACGGTTGTAGTCATGGTTTTTAAACATAAATAAAGGTAAATGGTCTGAAATGTCACAGAGTAAAATGCCAGACTTAAAGCTGTTCTTTACATTGGAATGTTTTTGTTGTGCCTGGAGCATATGCGTCGGACCCAAAGATGCAGGAGACCATGTAAGATGATTCAACTATTTTATTTTACACTTTTGGAAAATCTAAATCACTGGAAATTTAATCGAGGGAAACTGGTTGAGCATGAAGCAGAAAACCAGGAGTCAGAGAGATAGCGGGGAAACGGACTCGATGGGAAGAACAATCTTCTGACATCGGAGGGAAGCGCACCACTCCCATTTATAGCTCGCTGATTGCTGATTGCTGAGTGGAAACAAGTGCGCTCTCTGGACCTCGCCTACAGGCAACGGCCACGCCCCTCGCCAGCACCTGCAATGAATGAAGAGAGAGTTAATGCCACCAGCCAGCACAGACCATAACAGTTTTACAAATATATTATCTAATAAAGTAGAAGAACCATCTGTACAGCAGTAGGATTGTCATACTATGTATAAAATTACAACTTATGCTATCAAGGTGGTCAAAGAATATTAAACATTCATTAAATTTGAGAAGGTCAATCTTGAAATCTCCTGCTAGGAGCATAGGTGACCTTGATTGGCCAAGTTGTTAAAATACCACAAATAACTCATTAATGAAAGTTTGAATATTAGCATTATTGTTGTGATTCTTAGGTGGTTTATAGATATTTCCAAGGGTAACGGTAGGGTTATTGACCCGCAAATACAGGGATCCCTCACTTTCCGTGGTTAATTGGGACTGAGATCCCCACACGACAGGATCACCCCCACCTCCCACCACCACACCCCTTGACTGATGTATACATACATGTATATGTGTATATAATATCAATAAATAGATATTAAATGCAATAAATGCTTATAATAACAATTAAACATAAGATGTCAAGGGTGTAGGCTGGGGGGTGCACAGGGTGCACATGCACCCCCCACAGCAGGAGTTGAGTTTCGCTGGACAAGAAATTATGTGTATTCACAATCTTATAAATAATGACTTAATGGCTGTTATTGAAGAGAAAGTCGGAGATAAATTCAGCATGCAGTAAACCGGAAACCGGAAGTTAATGTGTAACAGGCACTGCGCATGTGCAAGCCCGAGCTGACCAATCAACAATCAACGACAAGTGCCTATTTCAGTGGAGCGCCTCACATATTATCACGAAGTAATAATAGTGAACACTGTCAATCAAACAAAGCGCGAGTGTAAGAATAAAGCACAGCTTCTTAGTACCACTTCCGGTTCCTGCACATGTGTTAGAACACAAACATTAACGCACAGAGAATGAATGGCTAAAATAATCATAATCCATCCAGCCTGGATCTGTAGCCTAATGGTCAGTACTTTTATAAAATTAATAGAATGTTTTTGTGCTGTAAGTACGCATTAATATTTTTTGTGCCTTTGAATAGATAAATAACTTTAGCTCAATTTGTAAATTTATTTAGCACATGTACTTGCAGATGTAGTTTGAAATATATTTGAGAATATTTTTGGTTGAAGAATAATAATTGATTGCAGTTCACCCCTGTATACACAGCCATTTTTTATAAAGTTTATAATTCTACCCATGGGTGTACCTGGTTCCGCCAAAGTGCTTAGTAATATAATAAATAAAATTATAGCCCCTGGGACTCGAGTTCCAGTCGACCAAGATGTGCATCCCCCCTACGGTCAGACCAGCCTACGCCCTTGGATGTAAATAAAATAGAAACACAGATGCTCCCCAACTTACAAAGTTTGTTTTACAAACATTCAGAGATACGAACAGGGCTGTTCAAGGTCAAAGTGAAAGTGAAAGTGAAATGAAATTGAAGAACAAGTAGTAATAGAAATGGAATAAACTCTCCAGAAAGATTTATCATAAATATAAGTATGAAATAAGATTAAACATTATCCTGAGGTACACTTAGTACTAGGCTCCGGCAGTTGGGGGTGTGGCTGATACGTGCTTTACAAAGAGAAGCAGAACGATACTTTTCTGAACTCATGCCAAAACTTTTAAAGAAGAAACAAATTAACTTCAGTATTATAATGAACTGGATAAGAGTGAAACTCTCTGTAAATTTGATCAGATCCACTGTTCTGTGCTTGAGAGGAACCAGGAGTTTAAACACTGGACATAATGTACAGATGATTATGTGGAGAGAGAGAGAGAGAGAGAGAGAGAGAGAGAGAGAGAGAGAGAGAGAGAGAGAGAGCATATACAGTACAAACTCGTATAGGTTACTTATACAAGGTTTAAACATACGTTCCCATCTAAAGAATGCTCTGTAACGACTTACAAACAAAATCATCTAAGAACGGCCATCCGGAACCTAACTCGTTCGTAAGCTGTGGAGCATCTGTACACACACATACAGATGGTATTGCATGACACACATACATACATACGCGTGCACGCGCACGCATGAGCGCAGATAAGCCAGATGCAACAATGTATCCAGTTTTGATGGGAGATTTTGGGTTGTTTTTTGTTTTGTGTTTGTTTAGGGTTTTTTTTTTTTTTTTTTGCATAATTGGCCTTGTTTTTGTTTTTTCCATAACTTTTCCTCCTATTCTTCCTTAATTTCCTTATTTTTTAATTTGATGATTTTTTTTTAAAAGCGATGCACTGAAGCCGCATTCATTGAATCGCAAAGTAGCAAGGGATCCCTGTATTTATGAACAAGCTTTCCCAAGTGTCTGAAGTAAGATTTTTATTTCGTAGTCATAGGGAGAGTACAAATATATAATTAATCCTCCATGGGAGCTACATTTTCGGTTCTGAGCAATGCATGTGTAATTTTCTAATTGAAACAACGATATATTCATATTAGCATCCAGTCATGTCTCTTGCAGCATATTGCACTAAATTCAAAATCATATTTCTTAAGAATTTCAAAAAACTACAAAGTTATTGAATTTTGCATGAAGGCTTTGAATATTCAAAGACAGAACAGAAAACTGTTTCTCAAACTAATGAAATCCTTTAAGTTATCAATGGGAAAATAATTGGAACATTCATACATGTGAGTTTCAACATCATCTATACCATATTTCTTCAACAATTATTACCAATGCCACCATAATTAAGAAGTATATCATCGTTCATAATTAGTACATTATTAAGAAGTATATCATCGTTCATAATTAAAATGATTTGTTTTTAAGTGTGTTTTCCATTTATGATAAACTATTAATGTTTCATTGGGCAGTATTACAACAATATAATTTCACAAAACAAACAGCAAACACATAAAAAAATGAAAGTTTTAACATGTTTAAAAGAATTGTAAGGGGAACATATTCATAGACTATCAGAATGAATCTAGTAATAATAATATAAGATAATGAACATATCAACAAGTGTGACTAATTAATGAAATTAAGCAAAAGGAAGAAATAATTCAATTAAAAAAAAAGTTAAATGATTGATTTTCTTCGAGTCAATGAATGAATTTGATAAATGAGTGGAGACCCATTATATTTTTACAAAATACAAAAGGCATTGGTTCTTATGTTTGAATTTCATCAAATCAATGTACAGTGGTATCTCGGTACTCAAATGCTCAAATGCTCAAATGCTTGAGAGGTCGAACAAATCAGAATTCGACCAAAATCCGGAAGTCGAACCCTAAGAAACCTCGAGAAAAAAAACAGACCGAGAGGGAGGGGAAATGCAAACTTTCCGGAAGTCCGGAAGTTGTTGATACTATATATCACCCTGATAAAGCTAGCTCTGTTCTGGGGAAGTCCAGAAGTTGTTCATACAATGTATCACTGTGAACACCTTTAACGATGAGGTCATGAGCCACTTTCGTAAGATTTTGAAAAGAAGGCCGAAACAAGCCACGTTAGAAATGTTCTTCAAGAAATGAAAGGGGCATCCTGAAGAAGAGTCATCCACATCGAAGCGAGTAGCAAGAGAGAAAAAACTCCTTTGGCTGATTCACCTGAAGCTGTTATTGAAGGGGATCCATGCTATCCCTCTCTCCCTCTCTGTTATAGAAGGGAATCCTCCTCTTATCTCCCTCTTCAACATTTACGTATGCCAACTGCTCACCACCACAATGGTTAAATTTCTTATCTTTATTGTTGTTATGCTTTAACTGTACTGTGGTTTTTATTTTAGTGTGTTATGGTCTCTTTTGGGTAGACGCTGGTTTTGGCGGCACTCCCTCTGTGCCCTGGAGAGGGGCGTGGCTGTCACACGCAGGTGGAATGCTAAACACAGACACAACTGATTCCACTTAATCATGGGTTATAAAGACGAGCAGAGTGCTCCTCCCGGTGCTATAAGATTGTCCCTCTTCTCCGTGATCTCTCTGGCTCTCAGCTCCGTGCTCCACCAGTTCCCGCTTTAGTTTGATTTCCGTGTTTCTCCGCATCTGTAACCCATGACTATTGTGTCCTAGAGTCCTATGGAGTACTATGGAGTCCTAGTATCATAGAAGGGCTAGAAGATTCTGTGATGCCAGGAACATTCAACCGGACCCAAAAATGCTGTGGTGTGATAAAAATGGATGCACTTTATTGTTCACAGGGAAGGCACTAGAGCACGAGGAAATCTAGTCACTGTTAGAGATGTGGAGAAAAACGGAAATCATTAAACTAAAGCAGGAACTGGTGGAGCATGGAGCTGAGAGCCAGATAGATCACGGGGAAGAGGGACAATCTTCTAGCACTGGGAGGAGTGCTCTGCTCGTCTTTATACAGTGGTATGAAATAGTATATGAACCTTTTGGAATTTCTCACATTTCTGCATAAAATCACCATCAAATGTGATCTGATCTTTGTCAAAATCACACAGATGACCACCAAAACATTTATAGGTTTTCATATTTTAATGAGGATAGCATGCAAACAATGACAGAAGGGGGAGGAAAAAGTAACTGCACCATCACATTTCATATTTTGTGCCTCCCCCCTTTGGCAGCAATAACTTCAACCAGACGCTTCCTGTAGCTGCAGATCATGTGTTCCTCCCAAACAATTCACCTTTGGTTTCATCAGTCCACAAAATATTTTGCCAAAACTTCTGTGGAGTGTCCAAATGCCTTTTTGCGAGCGTTAAACGAGCAACAATGTTTTTTTAGACAGCAGTGGCTTCCTCCTTGGAGTCCTCCCATGAACACCATTCTTGGCCATTGTTTTACATATAGCTGATCTATGCACAGAGATATTGGACTGTGCCAGTGATTTCTGTAAGTCTTTAGACACTCTAGGGTTTTTTTTTTTACCTCTCTGAGTATTCTGTGCTGAACTCTTGGGGTCATCTGTGGTGGACGGCCACTCCTTGAGAGAGTTCAGATACTTTCTCATACCACTGTATATACACACACACACACACACACACACACACACACATATATATATATATATATATATATATATATATATATATATACATATATATATATATATATATATATATATATATATATATATATATATATATATATATCAGTTCAGTTCATTTTCTGTAACCGCTTCATCCTAATTAGGGTCGCAGGGAGGCTGGTGCCCATCCAGCCAACTCAGGGCGAGGGCAGAGTACACCCTGGACAGTTCGCCAGGCTATTAGAGGGTGGAAACACGCTGACGGCTTTGCAGCCTATAAATGTTTGGGTGGTTTTAGTTAAAGCAGACAGTGTTATTTCATCTGTGTGATTTTGACAAAGATCAGATCCTATTTGATGGTAATTTTATGCAGAATTGTGAGAAATTCCAAAAGGTTCAGATACTTTTCACGCCACTGTAGCCCCGTTATTGAGTGGAATCAGGTGTGTGTGTGTGTGTGTGTGTGTGTGTGTTTAGCGCTCCACCCGCGTGTGACAGCCATGCCGCTCTCCAGGGTGCAGAGAGAGAGAGAGAGAGAGCGAGAGAGAGAGGGAGAGAGAGAGAGTGAGAGAGCGAGAGAGAGAGAGAGAGAGAGAGAGAGAGAGAGAGAGAGAGACTCCAAAATCAGAGTCTCTCACAACACAGACCATAACAGTGTACTGTATTCAATAATTTTTGCACTTAATTTGCGGACCTATGGTATGAGTTATGGTACCGTAAACTTCTGTTCAAAAGATGACGGAACGGATTAAGACCATTTACATTATTTGTAATGGGAAAAGTGGATTCGTAATTCGACCAAATCAGAATTCGACCAGCCGTATGGAACGAATTATGGTCGAGTACCAAGGCAGCACTGTATCTTAATAATAAAGCATAAATCACTCAGATGAAATAATAAAATATTTGGCTTGATGCATGTACTAGGGTACAAAATTGGCTATACACAACAGTGTATAAAATCGTCTATAAAGTATGTACACGTGATATTATCCTTGTCACTGAGGATAATGAGCTACTCATGGTTAGTCATCACCATAACAAATTATCATATTTTACTAATGCTCAAAGAATAGGACTTGCCTTACTATATGTTAAGGTCAACATAGTTGGCATCAACAAAAAATATATCAAAACAGGGAATATACAAAAAACCACATGCACAACAAAGATTGACTTGAGAGTTATTAGGTAGGTATGTAAGTCTGTTGTCCTCTCACCCTTCCTTTTCAGCATTTATACCTCAGACTTTAGCTATAGTACAGACAGCTGCCACCTCCAGAAGTTTTCGGACGACTCCGCCATCGTGGGCCGTGTGTCAGAGGGGAACGAGCTGGAGTACCGGTCGGTCATCGTTGACTTCGTGGACTGGTGTGAGCGCAACCACTTGTGCTTGAACACCAGGAAGACGAAGGAGATGGTGGTCGACTTCAGAAGAGGCACACTAACACACACACACACACACAATCACTAGTGAACGTCCAGGGACAGAACATTGAGATAGTGAACAGTTTCAAATACCTGGGTGTTCACCTTAACAATAAACTGGACTGGTCCCACAACACCAACGCCCTGTACAAGAAGGGCCAGAGTCGCCTCCACCTTCTGAGGAGATTCAGGTCCTTTGGAGTATGCAGACCTCTGCTCAGGACATTTTATGACTCTGTGGTAGCCTCTGCAATCCTCTACTCTGCCATCTGCTGGGCCCCGGGCAGCACAGAGCGGGACAGAAAAAGACTGAATAAGCTGGTCAGGAGGGCCAGCTGTGTCCTCGGCTGCCCACTGGACTCTGTGGAGGAGGTGAGTGAGAGGAGGATGGTAGCAAAGCTCACATCCATCATGAACAACAGCTCTCACCCACTTCACCAGACTGTAGAGAAGCTGAGTAGCTCCTTCAGTGGACGACTGAGGCATCCTCAGTGCAGGAAGGAGCGCTACCGCAGGTCGTTCATTCCCACCGCTGTCAGACTGTACAACGCCACTTTGTAACTGACTGTGAAAATACTGGTTATGTGCAATAAAAACCCCGTGCACTTTAATCAACCACATCTACCCCACTGACTGTCAACCATATCAACCCATCTACTCTGCACTCAGATACATTACACTTTAATATAGGCCAGTCTGTAAAGTCGTTCCCTTCTTTTCTTTTATTGTTTATTAATTTATACTATTTATGTATCTATTTATTTATTTACTTATATAATATATATGTATGTGTGTATGTTTGTATATGTATCTATTTTTGCACCCCCTACTGATGGTACCTCAAGAGCCTGTAACAGTGAATTTCTCCATTGTGAGATTAATAAATCTGTATCTTATCTTATCTTTACACCCGAGTCTCGTGGCTCATCAGGCCGGTGCTTATCCCCGGTTTCCATAGCGACCAGGAGTTCAACTCCCCCTGGATGGGATGCTACTCCATCACAGGTTACCTTCCCAGTATATTTTTACTGGCACCCATTTATACTGCTGGGTGAACAGTGGCACACTTGTGGTTGAGACCTTGCCCAGGGCTCTTAGCACAGTGAGGGTCTCAGTGGGATTCGAACTCACAACCTCCCGATCATGAGCGCAGCACCCTAACCACTACGCCACCGGCATATTATTAGGTAGTTAAGATTACACAATAAATGTTTGACTTGAGTAAGAAGAAAAGTTCACCAGATTGGCAACTTCTGGAGATATAGTAAGATAGAAAATTTTAAGTTTAACAGTGGAGAGTGAAATATTTAAAATCAGTATCAGATAACATGCCAATCATAATTATAAACATTCGAACATTAGATTGGAATGAAGCGACCCATATACACTTACATGTACATACATATATACAGATGTATATACATCCATAGAAATGCATACACACATACATACATACATATAGATATGTATAATGAGATTTCATAGATAATGTACGTAATATGATTTTGCTCAAAGGAGTTGAATAGCAAAACACAGTATAATGCACAATAATGAAGACTGTGTTTAATATCTGTTTTTCTGTTTACACAAAGAGAAGAATCAAGGCTAAATGGTGAAGAAATCTACTCATAGAGGAATGAGTTCCTTGGCCTTTTACCCTCACACAGATGGGAAAGGACATGACTTTACAGGATCAGGAGGACCTAACTGAACTGAGACAGTATTGTGGTTTCATGCGAAGCTTTGCTGATCTACCTTTGGACAGTTTTTGATTAGCGACTGCCAAGTTGTTCACAATTCTGGCAAACAAAGCTATTTTGACATTGCTCCCATTTTCCTTGACACATCTGTGTGAAGCGAGCTTTCCAAGCCTGACTGCCATAAAAAAATAAAAATAAAAAAAAACAGAGAGAGATTGAGAGCTGTTGAAGAGCTCCTTGTGTGTCTTCTTTCGATTCCTGCCAGGATATCAGCTCTGTGTTCATCCAAACAGGTCCAGGCTTCACACTGAGTGAGGAGAAACAAAAAAGATTATTAAATACATTTTATCGTTGTTCATTTCATAAAAACATTTGATGAGAATGACTTTAAATAGTTAATATAGGCTACATCATTTCAATTTTTAACATTTTCAACTGGTGGTGTGCCTCAAGATTTTTTCAAAGAAAAAGGTGTGCTTTGGCTCAAAAAAAGTTGAAATCTTGAGGACGGGGATGTCGTGTGGTTTAGAAACAGTGGCACTCAGGCTAGCTTGAGTCAGAGAGGCTAGATTGAGGTTTGGACATGTACAGAGGAGGGATTGTGAATATATTGGTAGTAGGATGCTGAGGTTGGAACTACCAAGCAGAAGGTGTAGAACAGGGGTCAGCTACCTACAGGTGCGGAGCCGCATGTTTCACCTCTCTGATGCAGCTCCGTGGCTTTTAAAAATAATGAATGCGTACTTTACGGTGGCCAATGGGTGCAAACGTGCTTCTTCTACAAAAACCACTGCATCACCAAAAGCAACTGCAAAAACAAAATGCCACTTATTTACTCAAATCGAAAGCACTCTGGGCTCCCTGGGGTAAAGAGTTAAACCAGCTTTCACCTGAATGATGGGAGAATCTGCCTAAGGCAGAGTCCTGCAACGGTCGGTACCCATAGCTTGCAAAAATACTCTTTTAGGGTTGAAAATTACATACATGAAAATTAACAGTCACGGGTGCGGGCGGATATTTATTTGGTGTGTGTTCTTGTGGACATGGCTATCATTATATTAATAAGCTACATTGAGAGTCTCAGCGTTTTTGATCTGCTGTATTGGTGGAGGGAGCATGCCACCAAATCCCTGTTCTTATGGCAAGCAGTGTCATCCCAGCCGCAGTGCAGAAAGCAAGAGAGATTTGTCTGCCACCAGGGTTTGTAATCCAGGAACGGAAATCACAACTGAAGTAAGAGGCGGTGGATGAGATTTGTTTATGCACAGCAATCTCCATATTAAATAACTGTCTTCTCAGTGACAAAATAAAAGACTGGGTCTGGTTCAGTCTCCACTCTGAGAATGGGGCGGTCAGTGCAGTATTAAGCATTAATATTATTTCAAAGAATTTTGAGCAGGCTCCTTCTTAAAATAAGTCTTTATATACTTTTCTGTATTGCCATTGTTTTTGTAAATTAAAACTATGACAAAACAGCATTAATATAACGAATAAAGAAAAAGAAGATCCCACGAATGTAGTGATGGTGAGGTAGGCTACCCAACCCGTTAACACATCTGGCTATACCCCATCCCTCGCTTTGAGGGACAGCTGTTCTTTTTTTTTTTATAAATATACAAGAAGGACTCTAACATATCTATTCATTTTCTGAACCACTTATTCTTAATTAGAGTAGCAGTGAGGCTGGCATCCATCCCAGTTGAGGGCAGAGTGCACCCTGAACCATCACTAGGGGTATACCACCAGGCCATCATAGGGCAGGAAGACGCTGATGGCTATGAAATTCCAGGACAGGGTGAGATGGAAGCAGATAATTTGCTGTGGCAACCCCTTAAGGGAATAGCCAAAAGGAAATGAAGAAGAAAAAAGAAGAGTGATCTCAGCTCCAGTGATGGGCAGACCCTGCTCAAACCCCCAGGGCCTTCCTCCTCCACGGATGTGTTGGTTAAAATTCAGGAGGTCCTTGAACTATTCCTTCCACCTCTCGATGACATCCCCAGTCAATGTGAGCAGCTCCCCACTTCCACTGTACAGTATTTGTGGGGAACTGCTTCCTCCTCCTGAAGCATCAGATGGTGGTCCAGAACCTTTTTGAGGTCAACCGATAATCGCTTTCCAGGCCCTCACTGAACTCCTCTGACGCCCAAGATTTTGTACTGGTGACAGCTGCAGCTGCAGCACTTTTGGCCTACCGGTACCTGTCTGCTGCCTCGGGAGTTCCACAGGCCATTAAGACCTGATAGGTTTCCTTTTTCAGCTGGACAGCCCCCTTCACTGCAGGTGTCCACTGCCAGATTCAGGGGTTACTGCCACGACAAGCACCGACGACCTTCCGGCCACAGCTATGGGCTGCCGCCTCAGCAATGGAGGCATAAAATATGGCCCATTTGGATTCCATGTCACCCGCCTCCTTCGGGACCTGGTTGTAGCTCTGCAGGAGGTGGGACTTAAAGGCCTCTCTGACAGGAGACTCTGCCAAACATTCCCAGGAGACCTAACTACATGCTTGGGCCTGCCAGATCTGGAGGGCAGCCTCCCCTGCCATTGGATCCAGCTCACCACTTGGTGATCAGTTGACAGCTCAGCTTCCCTCTTCACCTGAGTGTCCAGAATGAGCACAGAGGTCCAACAGTGAAACACAATTCAGGTTCAGACTAGAGAGGCCTCACCTACTGATCACACCCTTCCAGGTCACAGTATCATTGCCCACATGAGCGCTGAAGTCTCAAAGGACGAGTGAGTCTCCAATGCACCCCATAAAGACTCCAAGAAGGGTGGGTACTCTGAACTGTCATTTGGTGCATAAGCACAAATAACAGTCAGGACCCATCCCCCCACCTGAAGGCGGTGTAAAGCTACCCTTTTGTCGACTGGGGAGAACCCCAATGTGTGGCACCGGGAGAGGGACCAACAAAGATATCCACATTGGCTCGCCACTTCTTCCCATGAGCAACTCCAGAATGGAATAAGGTCCAGTCTCTCTTAAAATGGGTGGTTTCTGAGTCCAAGCTATGTGTTGAGTTGAGTCTGAATATCTCTCCACCTGATGCACCAGCTCAGGCTCCTTCCCTGCCAGAGAGGTGACAATCCATGTCTCAAGAGTCAGAGTCAGCAGCCATGGATCGGTCCAATGGAATCCATGCCTTCAGCTGCAACCCAACTCACATTACACCCGACCCCTATAGCCTCTCCCACAAGTGGTGAGAAGATGGGAGGGCAGACCCATGTCTCCTTTATGGGCTGGGCCCATCCGAGCTCCATGGCAGAGGCCCAACCACCTGGTGCTCACCTTTGAGCCCCGTCCCCAAGCCTGGCTCCATGGGGGACCCCGGTGACCCACAACCGGGCAAGGGAAACTGTGTCCTTGTTTTCTGTTTATTTGTCATAAAAGTCTTTTGAACCACACTTCATCTGGATGTTTACCTTGGGTGACCCTACCAGGGGCATAATGCCCCCAACAGCATAGCTCCTATGATCATTAGGACACCTAAACCCTCCCATCACAATAAGGTGGCGATTCAAGGAGGGGGGACTTTCATTTTAACAACGTTAATTCAACCTCTCAGTGAAAGTGGCTGACTTCATTTCAGTCGGACCCAAAGATGCAGGAGACAAAGTACGATGATACAATGGCCTTTATTGAACACAGGGGGAGCACTGGAGTATGGGAAATCGTGATTGCTGTAGAGGTGAGGGGAAACATGAAAACCGGGAACTGGTCGAGGATGGAGCTGGGAACCAGGAGCCAGAGAGATTACGGGGAGACAGGATCGCATGGAGGGAACCGTCTTCTAGCACTGGGGCGGAGGGGGGCATTGCTCATCTTTATAGCTCGTTGATGGCTGAGTGGAATCAGGTGCGCTCTCTGGATTCCGCCTGCATGTGACAGCCATGCCCCTCACCAGCGCCTGCAGTGCATAGAGAGAGAGTGAGTTTAAAGCCGCCAAATAACACAGACCATAACAGTACTCCCCTCCAAGGGGCACCACCTGGCGCCCAACCAGGCTTGTCTGGGAATCGATGATAAAGCTCCTCCAGCAGGTCTGAGTCCAGGATTAGGGAACAAGGGATCCAGGAACATTCCTTGGTCCCATACCCCTCCCAGTCCACCAGGTACTAGAACCCTTGACCCGTCTGCGCACGATGAGGATGCGATTCACCATGTATGCCGGATGTTCATCAACCAGCCGGGGAGGAGGTGGTGGGGGTTGGTAGGGGGGTGGAGGGAGCTTTCCACCACGGGCTTGACCAGGGATACGTGGTACGTGGAACACCGGGTGCACTTTGAGTGAGGCTGGGAGCTTGAGTCAGACAGCACTGGGGTTTATGAACCATTCAATGACATAGGGCTCAATGTATCTAGGAGCCAACTTCTTTGAGTCAATCTGTAGGGGCAGGTCCCTGTAAGAGAGCCAAACCCATTGCTCGACAGTGTAGGGCAGCGCCAGGGTCTGGTGGCGATTGGCGATCCTCTGATTTTGGATTGCTGACCATTCCAGGGCGGCACGGGCTTCTTACCAGACCCAGCGTGCTCTGTGAAAGTGCACCTAGACAGGTGGGACTGCCACTTCGATCTCCTGGCTGGGGAACAGGGGAGGCTGTAACCCATAGATCACCATGAAGGGGGACATCCCTGTGGCAGCACAAACCAGGGAGTTGTGTGAGTATTCAATGCACGGGAGGTGTGTGGACCAGGAGGCTGGGAAGCAGGAGGCGATGCAACGCAAGGAGGATGTGTCCGCTCTGCCTGCCCGTTAGATTGAGGGTGGTAGCCGGAGGTCAAACTGCAGGAGACTCCCAGGGTGTTGCAGAACGCCTTCCAAACTCTGAATACGAACTGGGGGCCTCAGTCCAAAATGACGTCCTGGGGTATTCCATGGAGGCGAAACATGTGTTGGACCAAGAGGCTAGCTGTTTCCATAGCCAAGAGGAGTTTGGGTAGGGCGACGAAGTACGGTCAGGATGACCGTGCTGTCCTCAGACAGAGGTAACCCCATGACAAAGTCCACCACTATGTGCGACCAGGGGTGATAAATAATGGGTAAGAGTTGGAGGAGGCCAAAGGGTGCATGATGAGATGACTTGCTCTGGGCACAGGTGGCACACGCTCCAACAAAGTCCCTGGTGTCGGGTGTTATGGTTGGCAACCAGAAGCTTTGTTGGAGGAGAAAGAGAGTTGGGTGGGCACCGGGGAGGCAGGCCAATTTAGACAAGTAAGCCCACTGGAGCACTGGAGTTCTGACTGGCAGGGGAACATATAACCGACCTTGGGGGCACCCGATGGGCTCTGGTTCCCCCGCTGGGTGTCCTGAACTAGGCATTCAACCTCTCATCGAGCAGCTCCAAGAAGGCAAGAGGCAGGCAGGATGGTCACCATGGTGGTGTCTTCCCCCGGGGAGAATTGCCTGGAGAGAGCATCAGGTTTGGTGTTCCGGGAGCCTGGGCGGTACGTCAGAGTAAAGTTGAATCTATCCAGGTAGAGGGACCATCGTGTCTGATGGGAATTCAACCTCTTGGCTGTATTGTGATAAGACAGGTTCTTGTGGTCAGTCCAGACCACGAAGGGGTGGGTTGCCCCGTCCAACCAGTGTCACCACTCTTGCAGCACCAAGATCACTACCAGCAGCTCACGGTTCCCAACGTCATAGTTCCGTTCCGCTGGGGACAAGCAACGGGAGAAGAAAGCGCATGGATGTAATTTTTGATCTGTTGGGGAGCGTTGAGAGAGGACCACCCCTGAGTCCGAGGCATCCACCTCCACCACGACTGCAGCCAGGGGTCCGGATGGATCAGTACTGGTGCATTGACGAATTTTGCCTTCAGTCTGTCAAATGCCACCTGCGCACGAGGGGACCACTTCAAAGGTGCTTTGGGAAATGCAGCTGAGTGAGGGGGGGGGGCTGCTAAGCGGCAATAGTTCCACACAAACCGTCGGCAGCTGTTTCTGCGTCCCCGGAGCTGGCCACTCCGCCACCACTTTCACCACGATGTACCCTAGGAACGAGACTGAGGAGACATGAAACTCACACTTCTCAGCTTTGACAAATAATCGATTCTCTAGGAGCCTCATTACTCATTAAAACCATTCTCACATGACAGAGATGCTTATCGTGGTCCTTAGAGAAGATCAAGATGTCTTCCAGGTAAACGAACATGAAGTGGTTCAACATATCTCTGAGCACATCATTGACCAGGGCTTGGTAAACCACCAGGTTGGACCAAATGGCATGACCAGATACTCAAAGTGACCCAGAGGCATGTTAAAGCCGTCTTCCACTCGTCCCCCCTCCTGAATCCGATCTATGTGATAGGCGTTTCTGAGGTCCAGTTTAGAAAAAATGGTTGTATTGTGGAGAGGGGTGAAGGCCAAGTCTATGAGACGGAGGGGGTACTTATTCTTTAAGGTGATGCTGTTCAGGCCTGTGTAATCAATGCAGGGTCTCAGGGTTTTGTCCTTTTTCTCTACAAAGAAAAACCCGGCGCCTACCAGGGACAATGAGGGCCGGATGAGACCTGCAGTCAATGACTCATTTATATAAGTTTCTATGGCTTCCTTCTCCGGCTTTGAGAGTGTAACACATGTAAACACATGGTTACTAAATTTATTGGAAAAAACCCTAGTTTCCAACACTCCCTGAAAGCACTAGTTTCCTAGTCCCCTTGAACGCGTCATAGGCACGTGCTGCATGCGACCAGCAGAGCGTGTAGGAGAGCGTGAGGAGCAGGACGCATACGGAGCCCTCGAAAAGCGACACGAGTGAGTCAACGATCAAAAATGTGATTAAGTGAACTTTTAACAAGTTTAACTAAGTTTGTGTGCTTTTCAGAGCCTTGTATGTGTTTTGTTCTCTCTCAATCGAACCGGGTGGAGAGTGTTTGTTTCTTGGAAACTCCGGTGAGTCATTGCAATATGAAGCTAGTTTAAGAACCTATGCTAACTTTACACGTGGTGAACCTATGCTAACTTTACACGTGGTGACTTTTAAAGCTGTGTGCACTATTTTTGTCTTTAAAAGGCTAAGACCAGTCGGAGTACATAACAAAGATTGTGCTGTGCACAAAATGAATCTTACATTTTATTTTTCTAAATGTTTTGTTGAAGCACTTTTGCTAATGCACTAAAGTAGTGCAGATAAGCTGTGTTGTTTTGTATTACATTCCATTCAGTGCCTTTCATGCACTTTTGTCATTTTATTTAGGAACTATTGTTGTTAAATATTTTATTCATTGTGTCTGTACTGCATGTGCAGACTGGTTTTTTTAGTGGATCTGGATTTGATCTTGAAGCTGGTTTCGGACACAGATGGCGAGCCAAATCCAGTGAGAACTCTTGGTAGATCCAGACGCAGTGTGGCCAACTGTTCTCTGGATGCGAGAGTAGATCTACAGACCCAACCACTTCAAATCACAGGATCCCAGATAAGAACAGATAAAAACACCTTTATCCCAAACGGATCACAATCCTGGAAAAGACTCCCGGGTTCACACGAATCAAACCTTAGAGACTTAAGCTTATTTTATTTTATTTTTAATTTGTAAAGAAAGTTCTACAACATTGTTTGCACTGTTTCTTGTAGTATTGTTAATTGTAATAAATCTGCCGGCTGTTCAAATTCAAATCTCCACAATTCAGTTTACTCCTCTAGAACCTAGTATAAAATCTAGCACAGCTATATCAAGCTGGTGTTACAAGAGGTTATAGAGTCGCTGAGAAGGGAGCATGGAATCTGGGAGTAACTTGATGGCGCAGTCATATGGTCAATGAGGTGGTAGTGGTCCTTACTGAAAGCCTTTTTCAGATCGTGGTATTCCCTCGGGACACCAGCCAGGGTGGTGTATGTGAGCGGCTGCTGGCTGAAGACGAGTGAACACTGATGGAGGAACTATGCACATGAACTGATCGTGCCCGAATACCTGGCTGGCATGGGGCTCTCGGCGCATAGGGAGTAAGGCTGGCATTTCCACCGGTGCGGCGAGTGAAGAGTGAATGGGCGGTGAGTTGGGTGGCGATGGTGTCCATCCTTCCGCCGAGCTGCACCATGCTGGTGGTTATTCTTTGGAGGCTATCCACAATTTGGTGCAGGGTGGTCTCCGCTGGGTCCATGTTTCGGGCCAGAAGATTCTGTGACACCGGGAGCATTTCAGTCAGCCCCAAAGATGCAGGAGACAAAGGACCTTTATTGAACACAGGGGGAGCACTGGAGTATGGGAAATCGTGATCACTGTAGAGGTGAGGGGAAACAGAAAAAACAAAATCACTGGGAGAAATATCAGAGCGGGAACTGGTCGAGCATGGAGCAGGGAACCAGGAGCCAGAGAGATTACGGGGAGACGGGATCGCATGGAGGGAACAATCTTCTGGCGCTGGGGAGGAGCGCGTCACTCATCTTTATAGCTTGTCGATGGCTGAGTGGAATCAGGTGTGCTTTCTGGATTCTGCCTGCATGTGACAGCCACGCCCCTTGCCAGCACCTGCAGTGCATAGGGAGGAAGAGAGAGAGTTAAAAGCCGCCAAATAACAGACCATAACACCAACTTCATTTTAGAAATTACACCTGAGAAGTCAGCACGGCAGGAATGAGCACGTCAGAGGGACAGCACATGTAAGACGTTTTGGAGACAAAGTCAGAGAGGCTAGATTGAGATGGTTTGGACATGTACAGAGGAGGGATAGTGAGTATATTGGTAATAGGATGCTGAGGCTGGAACTACCAGGCAAAAGGCCTAGAGGAAGACCAAAGAGACGATTCATGGATGTGGTAAAGGAGGACATGAAGGTCGTTGGTGTAAGAGAAGAAGATGCAAAGGATAGGGTGAGATGGAGGCAGATGATTCGCTGTGGCGACCCCTGAAGGGAAAAGCCGAAAGGAAAAGAAGAAGACACCTGAGAAGTCGGCAATATAGAGAGGTGATAAAATCCCAGTGATATTGAGCTATTTAAAACCAGAATGACTAAGTTTGAAAGAAAGATCTGGTTGTGTAAGTAGTAAAGGCTTTGAGTTGACCAGAAAACATTCTCTTTGAGAGATATTGAATTTGTAACCAGAAAAAAATGCTAAACATCACTACAGTATAAAGAATTACCAGAATTGAGTTATTTGGATTGGAGATGTACAGAAGCAAATTGGAACCTCTCCCACCTTCACTGGGATTTTCCATTAACAGAGCAAACTATAATGGGTAGAGTGGGCAACCTTGCCAAGTACCACGGGAAAGAGTAAAATAACGACTGAATGCCATGAGTAGTGATAATGGCAGATGGCGAAGTGTACAGAAGACGTATCCAGGAAATAAATGTGTTGCTTATACCGAATTTAGAAACTGATTCTAACTAGATAGTCCGATTCAATCCTATCAAATTCCTTTTCAGCGTCCACTGATCTCTGGGGTCACGGAGCATTTGTTGGAGTAAATAATATTCAGAAAAGTTCGAATATTATAAATGAAATGTTGCTCCTTAATAAAACCTATTTGCTCTTCCGCAACGAGAGATGGAAGAACTCTTTCCAAATGCGTAGCCAGGACCTCAGAGAGAATCTTTGCTTCTACAGTTATTAAGGAAATCGGTCTGCAAGCACATTCAGAACGCCGAATCTTTATCCTTTTTAATAGCACATGCCTTAAAGTTGCAGGAAGCAGCTTTGCTAGAGCCTTGCTGTAGGGATCAGGAAAAACGGAATGCAGGATTGGGGCCAGTTTACACTGAAACTTTTTTGAAAAATTCCACTGGGAAACCATCAGGTTCAGTAGCTTTATTACTTTGCATATTGGGTGCAGCCTGAATAACTTCCTGGAAAGTTAATGGTGAATCAAGATTGGCAACAGTAGCTAAATCCATTACAGGGAAGTTAAGATTATCTGGAAAATTAGTTATATCAGTAATATCAGGAGAGGTTCAGACTTACACAATGAGAAGTAAAAAGTTTTTTTTTTTTAAAAAAAACAGAATTAATAGTTGTAGGGTCTGTGTGCAACAAGCCAGATGCATCTTTAATCTGTAGAATTAAATGTGTAGTGGCTTTCTGATACAGTTGATGAGCGTGAAAATGACTTGGTTTATGACCATGTTTGTTAAAAATTGTGCAAAAATGTAAAAGAAGGTGTTCGGCCTCAGATGTAGTGATTACTCAGTCTGCAAGACCATCCGCTGTTTCAGTTGGGAGTGAGATGGAGTAGAAGCTATCTGCTGATCAATTTTAGCTGTTTTTATGAAAATATCAGGTCAGCCCTATGACATTTCAAGTGGGTAAGCAAATGTAATTTCTTTTAAAGGACTCCACAAACCCCTACTACTCTAGCTCAGGAACATTTCAGTAGAACCAAACAAACCATTATTACTAACAGTGGTCATTCACTCAAGTAATTAAACAAAGAAATACTGACATCTTCAATAACCCAACTCCACCAGGGAAGACACACTTGCAGTTTCAGGCACAATTATCTCCCTAACTTGGGGACTAACTAAACAAACCCATTAACAGATTATAAAACAAATACTAGCTTGGTGTGCAGAACAAGGAAATATGAACAGGTCACTTTAAACAGAAAAACACTTACTAATTAAATGCCGACAGTTCATTGCTCAAACTGTTTTACTTCTTTAAAGTTTCATGACTGCTACGGCATCCTCAGGTGAGTTAAAGTCTCTCTGAGCAAAATAGTATGTGATGGGAGGCGTGCAGGGTAGAACAGGCCAAATCACATTCCTGAAATCTCGTGAAACTGGCGGCGGATATCATTAAGTGCAGCTCTAGAACAAGCTGTTTTTGCAAGAAAAATTGAGATGAGCATGATTCGTCACTGTGTTCTGCACGGCGAAGAATATCCATACAGTCAGTATGATAATGGAGCTGTGCGATTATGGGGCAAGAGCGCTCACCAGGCTTTGGCTTAGACTGAAGGGTTTGGTGGGCTCCTTCTAGAGGTGGAGATCCTTCTTTAGAAGAGAGGATACAGTCACAGTAGAGGCTGAATAACTTGAATCTTCAGGAATCCCAAAGGTTTTTATATTGTTGCGTCTGGATTTTGCCTCAAGATCCTCACACCTACTTTCCATTTTATCAACTCTGCCATCAGAGAGCTCATCTTAGGTAGCAGTGTAACAATATCATCAGTACAGCAAGACAGAGAAATTTACATTTTAATCATAGTGTTTCTCAGTGTTGTTACATCTGCCTGTGTGTTCATAATAACTGCGGAGCATTCACAATTCAGTTCTCATTTAGAGTCTCATGACGCTCAGTTTTAAAGATAGTCGCCATTTTACTGCAGAAAGAGGAAAACAACTCCGTCTTGAAGCTAGAGGTCACAATAGATTTAAGTTGATTACAGGTTCCTCAAGATGGGGAGAGGAGGCACAACAATGTGGAGATTGCAGCATTGAAATAGGCCACTGCATTAACCCAGAGGAATTACCGCTAGATTAAGTCTATCCGGCCTACCCATCATTTTTCAGATTAAGCCTTGTTCGTGAATATGAAAAAAGTACACACCAAAAGAAAAACAATAAGGTGCCAATAGCATAATAGACCATAAATAAAATGTGCAGCCCATCAACTTGTAGCAGTGACAACTTTATGAACTTTTTAATGTTAAAATAGAAAATATCAGGCAAACAATTGATTTCTTAAATTTAAAGACAGAAATGTCAGTAACTAAAACAGTAAACAATAATATAACATGCTCAGATCCACAACTGGAGTGTTTAGTCCCATTCAAAAGATAGAACTAATCTCATTAATTTCCTCATTAATCATCCACCTGTGCGCTTGATCCAGTGCCTCCAAGTTTCTTTAAACAAATATTATCAGAAGTGATCAACCTTTTATTAAATGTAATAAATTCCTCTCTTAACACTGGTTATGCACCTAAATCCTTTAAACTAACAGTTATCAAATCTCTTATGGAAAAACCTGATCTCAACCGATATCAACTTTCCATCTATATACCAATGTCAAACCTCCCTTTGATCTCTAAGATCTTAGAAAAACTGTAGCACAGCAGTTATGCTCATATCTTTGTAGGAATAACATTCATGAAATGTATCAGTCAAGTACAAAGACAGCACTTGTTTAGGTGGTAAATGATCTACTAGTGGCCTCCAACCACAGCTGTGTCTCCCTGTTTGTGCTACTTAACCTTAGTGCAGCGTTTGACACTATCACATGACGCTCCTTGACAGATTAGAAAATGTTGTTTGAGTTAAGGGAACGGCCCTCTCCTGGGTTAAATCTTAATTAACTGACCGTGATCAGTTTGTAGATGTAAATAGTGATTTCTCTGTATGTTCTCATGTTAAGTTTGGTATTCCATAAGGTAACGTCCTACGCCCGTTTCTATTCTCTCTACACATGCTCCCTTTGGGTGATATCATTCATGATCATGGTATTAGCTTTCATTGTTATGCTGATACATAGTTATATATTTCAGCAAAGCCAGATGAGAGACATCAGCTAAATAAAGTTGAAAAATGTGAACAGGACATTAGACACTGGATGCTTTCTAACTTCCTCCTTTTAAACTCTGGTAAGACAGAAGTACAGTGTAATGAAAAAGTATCTGAACCTTTTGGAATTTCTCACATTTCTGCATAAAATCACCATCAAATATGATCTGATCTTTGTCAATATCACACAGATGAAAAAAACAGTGTCTGCTTTAACTAAAACCACCCAAACATTTATAGGTTTTCATATTTTAATGAGGATAGCATGCAAACAATGACAGAAGGGGGATAATTTTTACTGATTTATACTGCACTGGAGCCCATTTAACTGTCACACCAAATATAAAATGGTAGCCAAAAGATCTTGTCTCTGCTTTTTGCAGATGATGTTGTCCTTTTGGCTTCACAAGCCAGGACCTCCAGCTCTCATTTGAGTGATTGGCAGAGTGTAAAGCATCCAGGACCAGAATCAGCACTTCCAAGTTCATGGCCATGGTTCTCAGCCTGAAAGGGGTGGAATGCAGCTTCTTTCTCTTGGTCCAGCCCCAAGTGGAGAAGTTCAAGTATCTCGGGGTCTTGTTCATGAGTAAACGAAGGATGGAGCTGGAGATCGACAGGCTGAATGCAACAATGTCCAGTGTACAGCGGAGCTTGTACCAGTTCATCATGGTGAACAGGGAGCTGAGCTGCAAGGGAAAGGTCTCAATTTACCAGTTGATATAAGTTCCAAGCCTCACCTATTTTCACAAGCATTTTACTGTGACAAAAAACAAGATTTTGGATACAAGCGGCTAAAATGAGCTTCCTTTGCAGGGTGGCACTTAGTGCTGCAACAACAAATCAATAAAATTGATAAAAAAATCAATTATTAAAAGTGTTGGAAACAAATCTCGAGGACCAAAGAGAGTAAACAGGAGTACAGCAAAGGTAGCAGTGTCAAATTCCAAACAGAGGGCGTATGATGACTTGTATGATAGGTTGGACAGTAATGAGGGAGAAAATGATCTATACAGTTTGGTACAGCAGAGAAATAGAGATGGGAAGGATATGTAGCAAGTTAGGGCGATTAAGGACAGAGTGGGAAATGTATTAACTGATGACAGAAGTGTGCTGGGAAGATGGAAAGAGTACTTTGAAGAGCTGATGAATGAGGAAAATGAGATAGAGAAGAAAGAGTAGAAGAGGTGACCGTAGAGGACCAGGAGGTAGCAAAGATTATTAAGGGTGAAGTGATGAGGGCATTGAAGAGGATGAATAGTGGAAAGGCAGTTGGTCCTGCTGATATACCGGTGGAGGTATGAAAGTGTCTAGGAGATTTAGCATTAGATTTTCTGACAAGAACATTCAACAAGGTCTTAGAGAGTGAGAGGGCAGAGGTTGCCATTTGTGAACAATAGTTTGGTTTCATGCCAAGAAAGAGCACCAAGGATGCAGTGTTTGCTTTGAGGATGTTAATAGAGAAGTACAGAGAAGGTCAGAGGGAGCTGCATTGTGCCTTTGTGGATCAGGAGAAAGCATATGATAGGGTGCTGAGAAAGGAACTGTGGTATTGCATGAGTAAGTCTGGAGTGGCAGAGAAGTATGTTAGAGTGGTGCAGGACATGTATGAGAAATGTAAGCCAGTGGTGAGGTGTGCTGTCAGTGTGACAGAAGAGTTCAAGGTGGAGGTGGGACTGCATCAAGGGTCAGCTCTGAGCCCCTTCTTGTTCACTATGGTGATGGACAGGCTGACAGACGAGGTTAGACAAGATTCTCCGTGGACTATTATGTTTGCAGATGACATTGTGATCTGTAGTGAGAGCAGAGAACAAGTGCAGGAAAATCTAGAGAGGTTGAGGTATGCCCTGGAAAGGAGAGGAATTAAGGTTAGCGTCAGTAAGACCGAATGCATGTATGTGAAGGACAAGGACCCAAGAGGAATGGTGAGGTTAAAGGGAGTAGAGATAAAGAAGGTGGAGGATTTTAAGTACTTAGGCCCAACAATCCAGAGCAATGGAGAGTGTGGAAAAGAGGTGAAGAAGCGTGTGCAGGCAGGTTGGAATGGTTGGAGAAAAGTTTCCAGTGTGATGTGTGATAGGAGGGTATCAGCAAGAGTGAAAGGAAAAGTGTACAAGATGGGTGATGAGGCCAGCGATGTTGTATGGTTTAGAAACAGTGGCGCTGAGGAAAAGAAAGGAGGCAGAGCTGGAGGTAGCAGAGATGAATTAGTATATTGGTAGTAGGATGCTGAGGTTGGAACTGCCAGGCAGAAGGCCTAGAGGAAGACCAAAGAGAAGATTTATGGATGTGGTGAAGGAAGACATGAAGGTAGTTTGTATAAAAGTAGAACCTGCAGAGGACAGGGTGACATGGAGACAGATGATTTGCTGTGACGACCCCTGAAGGGAGCAGCTGAAAGGAAAAGAAGAAGCTCTGACAACAATCTCTAACTTTGAAGGTTGAGTATTTCTTGTTGGACAATGTCCAATGCCACACAATCAGGTCAATCATGGTGCAGATGAAGGACCACAAAATCAAGACTCTGTCATTGCCAGCCCAGCCTCCTGACCTGATCCCTAGTGAAACCTCTGGAATGTGATAAAGAGGACAATATATGGTAACAAACCATTCATCAAATCTGAACTGATCAATTTTTTTGCACCAGAAATTACCTAAATCACGCAAAAGCAACATGAAAGACTGGTGGTGAGCAGTCATGACACATGAAGGCTGTGATCAAATGTCAGAGTTATTCCACCAAATATTGATTCCTGAATGCATTATAAGTTTAAACATTGGTACTACGTTGTTTAAAATTATCATGATTTCTTCCCTTTATGTAAGGTCTGAAAACACTTTTTATTTTTTATTTTTCTCTGACAATTTTCTGAAATTAAATGTTCTAAGTGAGAATAATCTTATTTATAATTTGGGGAAATTTTGTCAGTAATTATATGCATTATTAAATGTAGAATTTTTTTGCCTCATCCGCCATTTGTCCTTACCAAGAAATTTCTTTCTTCCTTTTGGCTTTTTTCCTTTCTCGGGAATCGCCACAGCAAATCATCTGATTCACACATTTGATTTGGCAGAGGTTTTTACGTCGGATGTCCTTCCTGTCACAGCCCTTTTTAGCAAGGAACAGAAACACGCTGACGGCTTTGCAGCTCCTCTTTTACGAAAGTCAGCAATGGTTCTTTTACATCAACCTCTCACCATAGACAGTGACAGACATGGCCCGCCTTTGATAACCCAGTCGCTGCACTGGGGGTGTCCTGACCAAGAAATAGCTTCTAAAATCTCACTGACACACTTTAAGGAAGTTGCTGCCATTCACCAATACGTATTTTCAAATCTGGACTTTGTTTTAGGAAGGAACAGAATTTATGACCAAAACCCAGCACTCTTATGTTCACATCAGTGCCGAACTGATGTTGCAGAATCACCACTATTAGGCTTCCTTTTACATTCTCTTCGATTTTAATATGATGTCCAAGATAATTTTTTTTTTATTTATGATGTAAAACATTTTAAAGAATAATTTTTATTATGTTCTAGGCATCGTGCAAATGAACATCTCTTCATGACATATAAATGATGCTTTCAGAAACCATAGCCTATTTAATAATTGATAAAACTATTTACACATCGTTAATAAATTAGGAATTAGTAGATTAAACTTAAGAAGATGAATGAGGCCCAGTGAAGCGTGGTGGACTCGAGAGCTGTTCTCACAGCTAAATGGTCATGTAAAGAATTCGCCAAAAAATAAAAAGATCATCTCACAGCTGCTTCCTAATGGCTTTTACCTGTGTGTTGTTGTCTATTATATGTGTTTATATGCTTTATCTGCTGTGACATTTAATGCTTCTCAGGAGACAATACAACTGTATAACCCAACATCCCTCTCATGCCCACATACATGCACCACTCTCACAGTCTCTGGATTTATTATTAGATTCAGCTTAATTGTCTTTGTGCAGAATACAGTTACAAAGTCGATGAACTGGATTCAGCATTGATCCACAAGTGCAAAATATAGCATAAGTGTGTTGACTGCCAGAAAATCTGGAGTGACACATATCTATCTGCCATCTTGCATCATAGTCATCCTCGGTCATCACACTAACTAAACTGGGACCTACCTGCTCCAACTAAGATCTTTTGGAAGCAAATAACAACGCCCTCCAGTGGACTGAGTGGAAGAGTGACAAGAAATGATGATCACACTAATTTGTATCCCCAACTGCCCCTCAACCAGTCAACTTGGTCAATCAAACTTTATCATATACATATTATAAACATACTTTTATTCACTTGTCTTATCTTTGTTTACTATTGTGCACCTCCTATTGTTTCTATTAAGTTGATTTTGGGGGGCATTCCCATTAATCTGATAGTTTATTTTAACATTATGTAGGTCTATCCTGGAAGGCTCGGTACTAAGTTTACATATAATTTGTACACCAGCTTAGATAGTGCTATACCTTACCATGCATACATTGATGGACAATATAAAAATATCATATTTAGATAATATACAGAGTGACATGGATGGGGTAAGAGATTGTTAGGTTGTATGTGAAATATGTACTGAACAGTGGTCGATATGTACAGTGATATCATATGTAGCACAGTCAGTAGTGAAGCCATTTGACCACTCACTTATTATCCATAATATTAAAGCTATTATAACCAGTGACAAGCAAAGTTAATAACATTGATTGCCTTGTGCAGTGGCATCTGATACATAGTGTGAGGTAATAGGCAGAAGATGAACAATCACTTCTTGAAGCTGATGTGTTGGAAACAGGAAAAAATGGTCGGATCTTAATCTTAATCACATTTTCAAGGTCAAATAACTAGGTCTATTTATCTCCAGTGAGTACCTACTATGCATGACGGACAACCAATGAACTGGCAAGGCTGTCATGAGTGCCCAAAGCCCAATGGTGTGCGTAGGGGGTGAAGGTGAATAAATCTGTTCTGATCTCACAGAAGAGCTGCTGTAGCGTAAGCTACTGGAACTGTTGATGTTGGTTATGATGGAAATGTGTCAGCACAAACACTTCATTGCTTGCTGTGTATTGCGGGAATCAGCAATCTCGGCACTTTGTAGGTGGGACTGTAGCCATGGCTGACTTGGGTGCAATCAAACACATAACCATGGCCTGACACAGCATGTGCTGGTATCCCTGTTTGATCTGATCACAGTATTGTCCAACGCTGTTAAAATGGATCCGGGGGCAAAAGCCAAGATATCTGAGATATCCCGTCAACCTAGAATTAACAAGGTCTATCTGCTATTTGAATGAAATGGCACATAGACCTTGTTGGTTCTCAGTTGATGATGTGTGATTGGAAGCAGTGATCCTGCCTTTGCCACTGAATCTGACTTTGTGGTTTGTGACGTTATGACGAACCGGGATGCCAATGCATGATGTTGTACATTAACTATTGGTTTGTGTTTGCCTGCACCCAATAGAGCCACTGCCACTACCAAGATTACCTTCAGTAATTTCTATTAGGGCTGCCTGTCTTCAGACTAGTTAGGTCGGTATAATTTCATGGCTGATCATAAAGTTCTTAATATGTAAAATGATACTATCAGTAACAATTTTATTTTTGCACAATTATTACTATTATTGTACTATGTTATAGTAGTTGTTCAAATTGTTTGTTGTTGTTGTTATTGTTGTTGTTGTTGTTGTTGTTGTTGTTGTTATTATGATTATTATCATTATTATTATTATTTACTATTAGTTGACATCACTTTCTATGTTCTTAAAACATTATTAAATAAAAAAAAAATGTAAATTTAGCTCCACTGTGTTCCAGGGCCTGAAGCTTGTCATTTAGTGTACAGTACTGGTAAACGCCTCCTAGCAACAGTTACTATAGTTATAACCTACGTCACGTTGCGATGGTTGCCATAGTCCTGGTGACGTCAATGGCCCTGCAGAATGCTTAGGAAACCCCGGATAATGGTCGCTGTGGATACTGGCTGGGGTGGAGCTTCGAGGAGGCGGAAGTGTTAACGCAGGCGGAAGTGGTACTGCCCTGAAATCCCTGAGCAGCGAAACGGAGGACGGATTGATACGCCGAGCATTTAAACAACAAACGTAGGACTCGAGATATATTTATATGTGAGTTTTATTACTAGTTGATTTGATTAGTGTAAGACTGTAGGTGTTTTTGTTTTTTTGATGATGTGTGAGATGTGGTGATGAATATATTAATATGAATGTTGTGAATAGTGGGAGGTGGGTCGGGGCTGAGAACACCGACGAGCGTTAGGCCGGAGCGGGTGATGAATGGCGAGGATTTGTTTGCGCTTTTATGCTCATCTTAATTAATTGTTGGGCCAAAGCTCGGTGTGTTTTTACAAAAGTATTACACAGATGCACTGCAGTAATAAATATACATGAGTAAGTGACCGGAAGAGTTCGGGGAGACTCGGATTCATTCAGTAGTCGTCGATGAAACTAGCTAATGGCCTGCGATGTCGAGAGAATGGCCCTGTTCGGGGCCCTGGTTCGGGTTTGGACAAATAGTTTGTTTAAAATGTCGGTGATTTATGAAATCAGTGGTGCACAAATATAAACCATTTAAAAGTGTGTTTTTCATCGTGTGTTTTAGTAAATTCCACCAAAGACCCTGAGGGCGTAGCTAGCGGCCGTTTTTCTCAGGGAGGCTAATGTGTTAGCACGCATGCTAACACCCAGCGGGTTTCAACGCGCTGCACTGCGGTCAGCACGATCAGCGCCTCAGTCATCGTTCCAAACCACATTAATACGAGCTACACAATGAAACCCTTTCCCCTTTTATCTGCGCTAACATGTCACGGAAATAAGAGGTTTACGGTATTAGAGGAGGTTAATTCGACATTCATCTCATGAATCATGTGGATCTGTTACTATCCGCAGGCTCTCGAAGTGCTTTAATAATCCGAGCTTGTTAAACGAGATGATGATGATGATGATTATTATTATTATTATTATAGTAAAGTAGTATTGCGGTGTACGGACATTGTGATTGAGTTCTGTCCCGTTATGGCAGCTCACAGCAGCACATCTGTGCTCCTCCCAGTTCCCGGATGTAGTATTCGAGCACTCCTACATGATAGTAAAGATATTAAATGTCGCTCCGGGGCACGAGTACCGCGAGAGCGGTTCAGGCGAGGAGCCGCCGCCCTGGGCGTTGTCCCGGATATACAAACACCTTTAGTGAAGCTACTCAGCCGCCAGAAACGATGACGTCACCGGACCGATCCCACGTCACAGCGTGTTTCAGTTCATCAGATGCATCTGCACTTGAAAGGTTTCTCTGAGCACTGCATTCATATTGCACGGGTATTTAGTTCAGGATTTATAACAATGTGTACTGTCCACACTATTACCACCATGGACCCGGATATTCAAGCTTTAAAAGTGTCAATATCAGCTGAGATGTTCTTGAAATCCTAGTCATTGACTCTGTAATTGTTGGTTTAATCACCAGCCTCTCATCATGATTTGAATATTGTTTCTATTGAAAGGTGACAGCATTGGATCTAACTTTCTGTGTGCATCACTACCTACAGAAGAAAAAATGTGCTTTTCACCTTCAGTGAATCCTTCATCCTGGTCATGGTTTGTGTGTCTGTAGCCTGTACTGTGATCCCCGGGCTTGTGGCAGGAATATATCCAGAATATGACACCAGTCTATTGCAGGACATCTGGGATACACATATTTGCATGTAGGGGTTAATTTAGCAAAGTCGGTCTGCATACCTCCCATGTTTGTGCAGTTGTTATATTTAAATTTTCCTGCTGGACAAGGTTACTTGATACAGATGACCACTCTCCCCTTAATTTCACTCCTTGAAACTAACCTGATCCCTGTGTGCTTGAATTTGATCAAAATAACCTGAAGGGAGAATCTCTCATTTGATATTGGTGTGGCAGGTTTTGGTAATGGCACCTAAGTGCCACCTCAATTTTTCAACAGCGAAAGTAAGAAGAATTGGCTAAATGGCTAAAATAGGGATGACATGGGTAATGTGGTTCTGAGCATGCAAGAATGTCCTGGGCTTGATGAGTGGTGGTTTCTGTGTGGAGATTGCATATTTTCTTGTGTTTTTATCAAAATCAGCTAAAAATGAGGAGCTTCTTAATTATCGAATGATGAATTACTCAAAAAAAAAATCAATGTGTGTGACTTGTGCTGACACAAGGTGATTTTCCTGCTTTCAATCAATACAACAGTCTAGCTGTTGCTCATGTTTAAGCTTTCCACAAAACACTATTTTATTTTATTTTTTTATTTAGACTTTGTTACGCTGTATTAATCGCACAAAGGAAATGATCTCTGGATTTAACCCATATATAGTGAGTACATACTCTGATCAGTAGGCTGCTCACACACATATGGACACCCGGAGAGCACTTGGGGGTTAGGTGTTTTGCTCAAGGGTACTTCAGCCATGAATGTACAGGAAGGGGAGGTGCAGCTCATTCCCCGCACATCTTGCAGATTCAGGAATCGAACTAGTGATTTATGGTTGCTTAAACAGCCAAAAGCCGCTTCTCTAATCATTGCTGCAAAGCTGGTGGTCCGTCGTCAGATGTAGCTGCTCACAGGCTTCTATGAAGACTGACCTTAATGTTCTTGTCATCATTGGCATAGGTCTGTGTTTCAATTATTTTTGAGATTACTGATGCACTGCCGTGAGAGTAAAATCTTGATTTGCCCCTGCCGAGTTGTGCACTTGGTGCAGGAGTGTTTGTGTTTAAGGTGTAAAATCAATTCAGTGCTGTACTGCCAGTTTGTCTTCCAATAGTCTGAAGTGAAAGGGAAAATGTGAGCCACTCCACTGAAAGTAGGCTCTTGGGTCCAAAAATGAGATTGTTACATAGTCAGATAGAGGAGGCCCAAAGCTGCAAAATGCAGCAAAAAGTTTGTCAATACCTTGAAAACTGAGCGAGCTGTGCCATTTCTTGTCAGCATTCCACTCAAAATTTCAAAGGACGTTTTAGAGAAAAATGAGCACAAAGATTGCACTTCTTCCAACATCATTAGTCCTTACCAACCAAACATTTTTATGCACTTCAGCCATATAAACTTTTAGAAAACATGTCTAGGAAGAGATAAGAGAAACCATCCTCATTTTAATCAGACACACCCTTTTTAAACCCATCAGTCACCGTGGTAACACCCACAAAAAAATTAACAAAAACGACTTTTTTTTTCTTTTTCCCATATCTGCTTATTCCAATAAGATCAGTATGTATCTTTTTGACCATTATATAAAGGATAAAGGTTCAAATGCCTTCAAATGATACTGATTGAAAAAAAAAAACTGTCAGGTTCAAACAATCACACTGAAATTAAGAAAACTATATATAAGATAACCATATAACAAAACTCTCTGATCTCTTTATACAAGTAAACTTCATCAACTCTGCCCTCAGCATCATCTTCATCTATATCCTGCTCAGCAGATAAAATCACATCTTCACAAACACCAGTCATCACACTTTTATTAACAGATGCCTCTTCATCAACATCAGAGTCAAAATCTTCAGCAACAGGGCTGGCATCATCATCAGTTTGTTTATATGTAAAAGGTATGAAACATTTAAGTATTTTTCAGGTCTTGACCAATTTTTGTACAAAATTAAACAACCCACGATCCAGCATGTCCAGTCCAGACAAGATTACACACAAATCAAATGATCAAAAAAATTCCATCATCGAATTTTGCATGTAGAGAAAAATACCAATACTCATACAATACTCATTAAGTTTCTGAAGTACATGATACCGAGCAGATGGGATTTTCTTTGACTGAATTGCAATGAAATCATATCTTTCTTAATATTCCAGCAGACCTGAAGTATCACACATACACGGACTGTAAGCAGTGGGTAACTGCTCAGTTGTGGATCTTTTGCACTCATTTGCCCCACTACCTTCATATACTGTATTTTCTTCCATTCAAATTGCACTAGTCCATCTGGATTCTGCTAATTTAACAGTTTGCACACTGTGTGTGTGTGTGTGTGTGTGTGTGTGTGTGTGAGACAAAGAGAGAGAGAAATAATCTTCAAAGCCGAATTCCAGCGTGGAATTTAACATCTATACTAATGCTGCTAGACATCACAGATGACATTTCACTCTCCTTTTCCAGAAATTGTGTATTCACAATCTTATAAATAAACTTACTGTTATTGAAGAGAAAGTCAGATACAAGTTACACATGCGATATACTAGAGTCAGGAAGTTAACGTGTGACGGGCACTGAGCATGTGCAATGTGAGCAGTGACCGAGTTCACCAATCAGTGTGCTCATTTCAGATCTTTCCTTAGCAACTTGCCTAAATTATTTACTTGCATATCATCTTTATTTCTTTATTTTATTCACTGAAATGGCATTTAAATATTAAAACAGTATCCAAAATGGAGAGGCCACTTCATGACCGTTCTTCTGGTGTATGGATTATAGTGTGTCATGTACAGAACTCGGGGAATAATTGCAATGAAAACCAGTAAGTTACTGTTTTTATCAAGTTTTATGAGGGTACTTGTCAGAAAAATGGATATAAAAGATGTTTTTAGTGAGTTTCAGTTGATTTCACTCCAAGTGATAGTTGAATACTTGTTTTAATGGTTTGTGCAAAAATCCGAATTTCGATGATAAATTACCACTTTTACTTTTTTGTCCATTTTCTTAAAAGTAGTCTGTGCAACGAGTGCCTACATTCGGTGGAGCGCCTCACATATGACAAAAACTACGCATATCATTATCAATAATATTCATGTTCAATAATTCCTTTTTTGTATAAACAATTCTATGCAAAAATATGAACTGAAACTCTAGAACAGGGATGCTCAATACGTCAATCGCGAGCTACCAGTCGATCTTGAAGGTAATATTGGTCGATCGTGAAGGTAGTATTGGCAAATAACATGACGTAAAAAAATAGACGTATTTTTCTTACCATTAGCTCACTGCTCATGTGCCAACAACGGCACTAAGTACAGCAAAACAAGCTAGTCAGCGAGTTCCCTCCTATTTTAAGCCCTCGCTTTTTTCTTAAAGTAAAGAAAGCTTATCAAACACGAGTATGGATGCTGGAGCAAAGAAGACAAAAACGTATCACTTTCATACGAAATGGGAGGCGGACTTTTTTTTTTTTTTTTCCCCACGATGTCATTTTCGAAGCACGTTTGTCTCATCTGCCTGTACACTACTGCAATACCAAAGAAGGGAAAAGAGCAGTATTTTCGAACTGTTCATGGAAAATACGAAACCGACTTTCCGCCGAAAAGCGAGCTGAGAAAGAGAAAAGTGAACGGACTAAAATCCCAGTTGGCCGGACAGCAGTCACTTTTCAGACAACATGGTTCAAAAGCGAAAGCCGCCACCGAAGCATCGTTCCGGGTTTGTCACATCATCGTCAATAACAAGAAGTCCTTCCAAGACGGAGAGATTGTAAAAGAGTCATTCATTGAAGCAGCTGACTCATTGTTACAAGACTTTAAAAATAAGGCAGAAATATGATGAACATTTGGAAGTGTGCTTGAGGCTGGCTGTCAGCAGCTAATGTCCAGACTATGCATCTCTAGCTGATTCAATTCCGTGCAAGTCATCAAAGTCAACTTTGGTAGTTACAAAAAATGTTCATAGTTAATAATGTTGTGCAATATTGGCTCATGAGGTTATGCAAGACACATAAACATACATTTACACAAAGAATCCTCAATATACTTTAAAATAAATGTTTTGCATTTTTGTCATGGGTAGATCTTTGTGACTTGGTCATTCTATAAGTAGCTCGCATGCTGGAAAAGTGTGAGCACCCCTGATCTAGAAGCTTTACAGCTTTCATTTTTATATCTATATACATTAAAAACTGTGTACCAGTCAAAATTACAATCATTAAATATTTTTCCCATTTATCACAGATTCAAGTTTGTCATTTGTAGCTATGAATTTTTCATAAAATAACCTTGAACCTTTGGAATTCTTTAAGATATTTCTGTGGTAGACACTAATGAACAGGTTCTCGAAAGGGAAATTTCTTAAGTTCTTGATGGCCTTTTTCCAATTATCAGGTACGATATAAAGCAGATAGTTATAATCTAATATTGTACCTCTTATATTGTATTTTGCGTTTAATATTTCAAAGGGAATCAAGCCGTTTTCATCATACAAATCTTTAACAGTCAGTATGCCCTAATCTGCCCAGTGCTGAATAACATGAGTGGGATTTTTATAATTGTGATTGAGCCATAATGGTTCAGCAAAGATGTCCCCAACGTTGTCATCTTTCACCTGAAATTTTTTACAATAAGAACCCCAGGCTTTTAATGTTGAGTTTACAGTCGGCCCTCTACTTACGAAATTATCCAGAGCCTTTTTCGTAACGTGGAGGTTTCGTAAGTAGAGGCGAATTTTACATGTAAAACGCCAAATTCGTTCCAAGGCTCCCAAGACTACCCCATAAACCCTTTAAAAATGATATAAGTACACCAATTTTGTATGAAATGTGTTAAAGGTAAAAAAAAAAAAATTATTTATTAATACATTTATTAATTAAAACATTATGAAACTTTTTTTATTAACACACACATACACTCTCTCACTCACTCTCTCTCTCTCACACAACTGTCTGGTGTGTTTTAATAATCACCTCCATCACTGTATTTCCGCTTTTCAGTATTTTCCAGGTCCATGATGGATAACGAAATATAACACTGCAATGATCTCTCAAAAAGAACTCACGAGCCAACATTCCTGTTGAACTCTCTTCTCTCACATGTGTGACAAACAGGAAGTATGGGTACAGCTCAGCTTCATCCTGGCCAATGGGAGGCCAGCGGGGTGGGACGTTGGGAGACGGCTAATGAGAGAGCAACTTGCGCATGGTTTGAATTTTGAATGGCATGTTTGGCACTTTTTTCGTAAAAAGAGGACGAAAATTTAGAAAAATGTTTTTCGTAACTTGGAGTTTTCGTACCCAGAGGATTTCGTAAGTAGAGGGCTGACTGTATTATCAATATTGGCACCATATCTTTATAAGCTATATTGCAGGGGTTTGCCGTAGTTGATTTTTTTTTTTTTTTTTTTTTGCAATACCTACTTATAGTGGAAAGTTTTAATGCGTTAATAAATGTTCTTATATCAACCATACCCACCCCACCTTCAGTCATTAATCTTTTCATATGTCTTTATTTTATCATTTTTGTCATTCCAAATGAATTAAAAAAATATCTTTTCAAGGGATTTGATAACGTCATCTGGTGGGGTTTGGGCGTGAGCTGAGAATGTGAACTAATTTTGAAAAGGCTAGGGTTTTTATTATAGTAATTTTACCAATCAAAGACAAATTTCCTTTTCTTCAAACTGCTAATAATCTATTAATTTTTTCTAGTCTTTTTCTAGTATTGATCACCCATAGATCATTGAGGCCTGGATTCAATTTGATTCCAAGTACAGACACTCCCCGACTTACGTTTTTAATTGGTTCCAGACTGTAAGTTGAAACTTGGCTCATTTAATCAACTGAGCTGAGTGTTCAGGCAGTTGATTGGTCAGTCTCTGTACAGAGTACACAGATTGACCAATCAGCTGACTGAAGACTCAGATGAGTTGATTAAATGAGCCAAGTCAGGTGTGCTGCTGCTTGGTTGAAACAAAAACCTGCAGCCACATGGCTCTTTGTGGAATGAGTTTGACACCCCTGATATAAACAATCTTCAGTACTATAAAGGAATAATTCAGTATCATCAGCATATTCACCTAATTTATATTTATCTTTGGCAATAACAATGCTTTTAATTCTATTATTATTTCTAATCATACAACCTAAAATTTCAGCAACAAAAAGAAATAAATATGTCGATAGAGGATCGCCCTGTTTACAGCCTCTTTCATTATCAAAAAAACTTGTATGATATGTCAATATATTAACCCAGCTTATGATTTGTGGGCCAAAACCAAATTTAGTGAGTACTGTCTGTCTGTCTTCCTTTCGGCTTTTTCCCTTTTCTCCGGAGTCGCCACAGTGAATCATCTGATTCGCACGTTTGATTTGGCAGAGGTTTTTACGTCGGATTCCCTTCCTGTCCCAACCCTTTTTTGCAAGGGACAGAAATATGCCGATGACTTGGCAACCTACTCTTTACGAAGGTCAGCAATGGCTCTTTTACATGCCTCTCACCATAGACAGTGAGAGACATGGCCCGCCTTTGATAACCCAGTTAGCTGCATTGGGGGGACAGTGACAACCTTGTGGAGAGTGGGACTCGAACCCCTGACCGTTGGATCAGCGATCCAGCGCCCTATACCACTAGACCACCACTGCCCTAAATTTAGTGAGTACCAAGTTAATAAAATATTTAGAAACTGTGTCAAATGCCTTTTCAAAATCAATCAAAATAAGTAATCCTGGCATATTTCTATGTTTAGTTTCAAACATGTCGTATAATAATCTTGTGTTTTCACTGATAGTTCTACCTGGAATAAAGCCTGTTTGATTTTCATGTATGAGTGAGTCTAATGTCTTTTTCAAGCGGTTGGTTATACAAGAGCTGATTTATTTTGTATATTGCATTAAGAAGAGTACAGTAGGCCCTTGACATTTGCGGGGGTTCGGTTCCGGGCCCTCCCGCGAATCGAGATAATCTGCGAGTTCTGTACCCGGGAAGTAAAACCCCATGTATCACGTCACATGCGCAAATGAGCAGCCGGAAGTAAAATACTATGTATCTATTATATGCACTAAAATATGCTTCTTAAACACATTCTATAGACGGTCTTACTCATTAATTCAGTACTAATGTAGTAATGATTAAGAAAAACTTTTCAATTTTTACTGTTATATTTATTGATGGTAAAATATAAACATTTCTACAGCATGCGTATAAAAACACCTTTCAAAGCGTCCTCTGAAAAACACAGCACTGTAGTTTTCAAAAATGCCCCCAAGAGGAACGTATTGCATTAGGCATGAGATGACTGGATTCAGGTACTGTATTAACTACATTAAGTCCAAGCAGCTCAGCCACGCCCCCCAGCCGAAGCGAGTACAAAAGAGTTTTCGAATGAGAGCGTTAGAGAGCCTTACAAACCAAAGTTGTTGTTGTGAGTTAATCCTCTGGCACAGAGGTGAGCATGCTTTTGTTTGTTGGGAGTAAATGAGAATAGTGAATTCAGGTGTGTGCTACCTAGCAGCTCGGCCACGCCCCTCAGGAAGTAAACAGTTAGTTAGAGGCACAGAGCCAAAATCAAAGTCCCACAGGCCATAACAAAAAGGACAAAAGAAGACAAGAACAAGAAATGTAATAAATTGTATAAACAAAACAAAATGAGAAACATCCTACAGCACAGTAAACAAAATATAGCACACAAGCATTTTAAACATGACCTTAGGTCATGTACTAGAATAATAATTGAAAAGGACGAAGAGTGGAGTGTTTTACAACAGTTCAGACGATTATTCCTCTTCAGCATTGACGTGACTTCAGAGGAAACTGTCGTTACTTCTGGAGAAAGTCTTATTTCTTCAGAAGAGACATCAAAAGTCATTACTTTTTGCTGGTGCTTAGCAGGCGTTTGAGTGACATCATAGAACTTAACTGGTAATTAAAACACACTAAAAAAAGGCTCATTGCCAACTTGTGCACGAATGAGGAAAAGGGGCCTTCCATCAGCTCAACCAATCAGCAGGAAGGAGACAGCCATTGGCTGAATTTGAATTACGTGAGAGTTGCTCGGCAGTCTGCGAATACTCAAACCGTGAGTGCAAAACCGCGAATAGTCAAGGGCCTACTGTAATTGATCCCTAATTTTTCAACCTTGTTCTTTGTTCGCTTTGGGTATGCAAGTAATAACTCCCCACTTCATTGTCAAAGATAATTCGTTTTTACTTGCGACATCATTAATAAATTTAAGAATCCATTTTTTCAAATCTTTCCCAAAAAAAAAAATCAATTGGAAATCCATCTATACTATTTTTCCATATTCTTAACAGCAAAATTAATTTCCTCCATTTCGATGTCGTCTTCTAGTTTATTTTTTAAATCATCGTTTAGGATGGGTGTGGGAATAGGCTCAAGATCTCTGCTTGACGTCGTCATTTCACAAATAAAATGTTCTCAGCTATTTCAAAATTGATGCACCATTTATTTCATCATTATCAGTTAGGATTTTATTTATTGATTTGCTGACGAAAGATCTTTTTTCGAGGCTACAAAAGTAAATTGTGTGCTTTTCTTCATGCCATCGAATTATATTTCTTATCTGAATACCTGTCATTTCCTCTTTCAATTGCTCCAGTTCTGTCTTGTATTTTGAGAGTTCATAAAGGCTATTTTCATCAATATTTTGAAATTTTTGTCTGATATTGTCTTCGCAGTTTTGCCTCTCACTTTCATCAAAAAAGTTTATAAAAATAGGCTGTCGCTTATTTTAAGTTTAATATTACCAAAATCCAGATCAATATTGTTGGAGTAAGAAAACCGTTTCAGAGTATTCATCAATTGTTTCTTTTAGGATAGATTTGACTAATTTGCTATACTCAGGATGAAGTGTTAAATTTCCAGTACAGTAGGCCCTTGACTATTTGCGGTTTTGCACTCAGGGTTTGAGTATTCGCGGACTGTCGAGCAACTGACACGTCACTCAAATTCAGCCAATGGCTGTCCTCCTTCCTGCTGATTGGTTGAGCTGATGTAACGCCCCTTTTTCCTCATGAATCAGCCTCTTTTTTTGTGTGTGTTTTAATTACCAGTTAAGCTCTATGATGTCACTCAAACGCTGTGTGTCTTCTCTGGCTAAGTGCTAAAAAACGTTGGATGTCTCTTCTAAAGAAATAAGACTTTCTCCTGAAGAAACGACAGTTTCCTCTGAACTGTTGTATTAAAGTCTTTTTCAATTATTATTCCAGTACCGTATCAGTAGGCTACAAAGCTGTCAGTGTGTTTCTGTCCCTTGCTAAAGGGTTGTGTCAGGAAGGGCATCTGATGTAAAAATCAATGCCAAATCAAACATCCGAATTATTCACTGTGGTGACCCCTGATAAAGGGACAGTATCTAAGTTAATGTTTGTGTGTTACATTTTATGTTCTGTGGCATGTTTAACAAACGATACCAAAAGGATAAACTTTATTACGCTTCCTTTTACATTGAACTTGGAGTGACGTCTCCAAGATGGTGCTGCCTAGAGGGCGACGTCGCGGAGTTCTCGGACTCAAATGGTTTTTGTTCGTTTTAGTTTGTTGTTTTGTTTGTTCATGTTTTGCACTATGCACATCTATGACCGGTCGACAGCTATGAACTTTGAGTGTCTTCGGGCTTGTATAACTAAGCACGCTCAACACCTGAGCTAATGTGTTATGGTAGCTCGATGCTATCCGCACCCCTGCTAACAATAAGCCCAGGCGGAGTTTTCAGAGTCATGTTTCTTTTTATTTGTTGTTTGTTCATATTTTGCACTGTTCTCGTCTATGACTGGTCGACCCTACTACAGCTTTGAGATCAGTGTGTCTTCGGGCGTATATAATTAAGCACGCTCAAATCCTGAGCTAATATGCTATGGTAGCTCAATGCTAGCTAGCCATATCACGGCTAACACTATGCCCAGGCGGGGAGGGACCGAACAAATGTGGATTAGCTTCATGCTCAGATTGCAGTGCAGAGGGATGTACAGGACTGCTCCATGCTGTATTTCTGTGAAACATGGCTCAAGGAGAGTACACCTGACGAGGCGATTGCACCCGCCGGCTACACGGCCTTCATCTCGTGCAATCCCAAGCGCCGGAGTCGTCGTTCGGCCCCTTCCCACTTGGGCTAATTGTTAGCCGGGGTGTGGCTAGCATTGAGCTACCATAGCATATTAGCTCCGGAGTTGAGCGTGCTTAGTTATACATGCCCGCAGACACTCCGATCTCATAGCTGTCGACCGGTCATAGACGTGCATAGTGCAAAACATGAACAAATAAAACAAATTAAAATAATTGAAAAAGACTTCCACCATGTATATTTTTGAAAGTTTTCATTCAATTTCCTCCATAGATCGAGGTTTTGTGAGTTTTCTATGACAATGTCCCTAGATTTAGGATTGTTTACATGCTTATAATTTTCTAGATCCATAGAGGGGTCTAGAATGAGATTCCAGTCACCTAAAATAATCAAGAGAATCATTGTCAAAAGAGGATATATTTTCAAAAAGCTTGATATAGAAATTTGGATCATATAAATTTGTAAGTGTAAATATTTTTTCTTCTACCGAGATATCAGCAATGATGAAATTATCATTTTCATCTTGGATGGTTCTGTGGATAGTGAGAGCTATATCATTATTAAATAATATAGCTACTCCTCTAGCATTTGGTCTAAATGGAGTAATTATGCATTCTAGACCCCATTCGTTTCTCATAATATTGATGTCTCCCTTAGCTAAATGAATACAGTTGACCCCCTTTTTAGGAAAACCCCTGAATACGAAAAATCCAGTATACGAAAAACATTTTCCTAAAATTTTGTCCTCTGTATACGAAACAAGTTCTTATGAAAAGCGCCAAACGCGTCATTAAAACGCACCATTCAAGCATTAAAACGCGCCATTCAAACAATGCTTGAGTTGCTCTCTCATTGGCTGTCTCCCAACATCCCGCCCCGCTGGCCTCCCATTGGCCAGGACGGAGCTGAATCTCCATAGTACTCTACCTATAATGCTTGCTTGTCACACGCGTAAAGGAGAGATGTACTGTTCGTGAGGGGTTTTTTTTTAGAGTGCTCATTGCAGCTTATTTCTTGTTTAAGTTTAATTCAGTAAATGTTTAATAAATGTGGTGCGCTCTGCCGAATGTGGGCAAAACGCGGCTCATCCGGACCGCCGATCCCTCAAGCAAACAGGTGAATGGTGAGTACTAAAGAAGTATTCAAAGCGCACTTACCTGCTTGACAGATCGGAGGTCCGGATGAGCTGCTCCCCATCTCAAAAGCCCCGGTGTCGGCTGCGACGCCGCCCGCATTCGATGGAGCGTGCCACAAATGTTTAATAATGAATGTAAAAATTAATAAAAATGTTTAATAATAGTTTAATTAATAAATGTTAATACAATGTTTAATTGGTTTAATAAAAATTTTTTTACTTTTAACACACACTTCCTACAAAATTGGTATATTTTTAAAGGGTTTATGGGGGTAGTCCTCGGAGCCTTGGCACGAAATCATGTGTTTTACATGTAAAATGCGCCTCGACTTACGAAAACTCCAGGTTCCGAAAAAGGCGCTGGAACGGATTAATTTCGTAAGAAGGGGGCCGACTGTATCTTGTCAACATGATAGAAAAACATTTTTTCCCCAATATATATGCATAACTTTTTACTTTGTTTCTAAGACCTTGACAGTTTGCTGAAATAATTTGTCTTTTTAAGATTCTCTGTATTTGGAGTCATTGTATCATTTGTGTATAAGGAATTATGTAATATATATAAATTCAATAGGATGGCAAAATCTAAGCAATTGTCTCAATTGTGCAAAAATCAAGTAAATAACATAAATTAAGTGGCTATTGGTACTCAGGAGATAGAAAAGAATCTGGTTTAGTACCATGCCATTGTCATTATGAAAACCTATGTGAGTAAAAGTGCACATTAATGAGTGTAGAAAAGAAGAAAATGTCACTTGTTTTATATCTGTAAGTGTTGTACATGGGAACCTTTTTTCAGATATATAAAGAAAAAAATTAAATAAATAAAAAATCAATTAGATTTGGGAAAAGAAATAAAGAAAAAGAAGAAAAAATTAAAATGGTGACACTGCCAGTAGTTTCCAAACCTTGGCTTTTGAAATAAATTAATACCTGAATTTAAGGTCACACAAGTGTCCATTAATCACAGTTCAACACCACATGCGAAGATCTGAAGGGGAGACACATTGTTTCCTTTCAGTAAGCAAAGGTCTGAAATTTGAACACACGATCATGGAGTAACAGAGTCCATGGTCTTCCAGCTTTCCTTGGAATTTTTCCTTGTCTGAAGAATGATTGTAATCCTTGCTCCAGGATCCTGGTTTGGATTTTCTGTGTTTTCCGGAGATTCCATGCTTTGTTTGCCCCTTCATTCCTTAAGGACAACAGTGAGATCAGTGCGGATACTAATCCTGTGAGCCCTTAGGTAGGACCATCCCTTGTGGGCAGCGTTGATAATGCGCTTCCTATCGGCCATTTTGACAAACTTTATTGTGATGGGTTTTGGCATACTGGGACGGAAATTAGCTGGATCGGTGCTTGTTCATGGTAGTCGGTGGATGTTGACATACACGATTTTTTTCTGGCTCTTTCACACCGAGGGAAATACAAAGTTCCATAAGCGCAGACCAAGGGTCTTTACTATCAGGAATACCATACACAAGCAAGTTACACTTCCGAAAATAAAGTTCTTGAATAAGTAACTTGTTGCCACACCTCTTTTCCATTGCAGCCATCTCCTCTCACACCTTTTGTATTTCACATTAATTGTCCTCTTTCTGCTTGGCATTATGCAAGACGGAGATGAAAATATCATCGGTCTTGTTATGCAAGTCCTTAATGTCCTCTTTCATTGTTTGCATTTTACTCCCCAGTTCAGCAGTTTAAACTTTGAGGGCTTGTAGTATGAACTCTTGGAGTTTATCTAGAACTGGGTTAGCTGGTACAGGAATGGTCGCCGGCGTGGTCGGCTCAGGTGTTTTTTTTTTTTTCAACTCTGGTTTAAGCTCGGGTTTGAATGTAGTCATCCAAACTTGCAGCGGCAGATGTGGAGGGAGTACCTGAGGCAGCTTTAGCTTTGTTCCCCTTCTTAGTGGACATTTTCATTCAATTTTTTTGCAAGGTTTGGAGACTGTGAGAGACTAGCGTCTTATGACGACAGTCTCACCGGAAGTGCTCATTGCATACATGGATGGGAATTTTATTTTCATTTTATTCGGTTTTTTTTTTTTTTTTTTTTTTTTTTTTTTTTTTTTTTTTTTTGCAGCCAATTGTAAGTAATTCGTTTTCAATTTGAAAATACTCAATACATTGGTGATGGTTGTTAAATAAATTAATACTGTCATTGTTTACCTGAGAAGTATCTCAACATTAATTAGTTACTAGCAGGCTGGGACAGTTAGTTGAAAATGTTTCATAAATTTATAAAGTGGTTTACAGGAAATATTTGTGTATTTTTTAAATATTTTTCATTTATACAACACAAAACATTGAGCCATGGTTGACCTATTTTTCAATTCTGTCTATATATTATATTGCAAATACATATACAGTCGGCCCCCTACTTACGAAACCCCCTAAGTACGAAAACTCCGGGTTACGAAAAACATTTTCCTAAGTTTTCGTCCCCTGGATACGAGAACAACCTCCTCTTAGGAAAAGCGCCAAACGCGCCATTCAAAATTTCACACGATGCGCGAGTTGCTGTCTCATTGGCTGTCTCCCAACATCCCGACCCGCTGGCCTCCCATTGGCCAAGAGGGAGCTGAATCTCCATAGTACTACACCCATAAAGATTATTTGTCACACGTGTGAAGGAGAGTTTAACAGAGCTGTTGCTTGTTTTGAGATCATTGCAGCGTTATATTTCGTTATCGCCGAAACCGCTCTACAGTCGGGAAGATATTGAAGCAGAAGGAGACATTAAAGCGGAAATACAGTGACGGAGGCAATTATTTCGGCACGATATTGAAGCAGAAGAAGCATGGAAACAGTGCTCTGTTAAACAAGACCTCTAATCTTGCAAGGAAGAAAGTTAATATTGAATCAGGACCTCTGATATTTCAAACCGGTACTGTACTTCTGTTTTAAATACATCCCGTACATTTAAATAGAATTGTTCCGACAGCTGTGTGTTGCGTGTGGGCAGAGCCTTAGAGACAGTTTTGTGTGTGTGTGAGAGAGAGAGAGAGACTGCCTACAGAGTCAGTCAGAGATTTAAAGGAGGCTTAACTCTCTTTTGAGAGAGCACGGTGCCTTATTTATCATTCTAAGTTGTTTAATTCAGTAAATGTTTAATAAATTGGTGCGGTCATCCGAATGTGAGCAAAACGCGGCTCATCTGGACCTCCAATCCCTCAAGGAATCAAGTTAAAGTTGAGTTTGGACCTCTGATCTATCAAGCAGGGAATGCGCTTTGACTTCCCAGTCTTAAAATGCTTCAGTGTCCTGCGTGTGGGCGTAGCCCGCATTCAGTACCATATGTATTCTGTATGTGTATTTGGTATGTGTATTCTCTTTGTGTGAGAGAGGGGGGATGGAGAGAGAAAGTGTTTTTTTTTGTGTGTGTGTGTGTGTGTGTGTATACGTGTTAATAAAAATGTTTAATAATGGTTTAACTCATAAATGTTTAAATAATTTTTTTACTTTTAACACATTTCATGCATATTTCGTACAGAATTGGTGCACTTTTATAATTTTTAAAGGGTTTATGGGATCGTCTTGGGCCCCCTATTTACGAAACTTCCACGTTACGAAAATAAGCATATGAAAACTGGTGGAGTTCCATATCGCCAACAAGGTTAAGAACCACTGGCTTAGATGCGTGACGCTGTTGCCTCGCGCATTCCTTCGGGTTTTTTTGTGATCTTATAGTGTTTGTGAACGTCCTGCATCGCGGAGAAGAGCTATTGTCAGAGGTGAGTACAGTACTTAAAGTATTTATATATTAATTCTATTTAAATATTAATACATTACAGTATTTACATATGCATATAATTGTGTAACGTTTAATATACACTTGATATTGTATGGACGTGAAAACATATAGAAATGAAACACCATGGTAGAAATGAGAGGGGTGTTCCTACTTCGTGGTTTTTTTTGAATATCGCGTCCAGGTCTGGTCTAAATTATCCGCGATATTCAAGGGATGACTGTACTTTGTCGTCTTCTTTGCTCCAGCATCCATACTCGTTTGATAAGCTTTCTTTATTTTAGGAAAAAAGCGAGGGCCTAAAATAGGAGGGAAATTGCTGACGAGCTTGTTTTGCTGTACTTAGTGCCGTTGTTTGCACATGAGCGGTGAGCTAAAGGTCAGAAAAATACGTCTATTTTTAACGTCATGTTGTTTACCAATGCTACCTTCACAACCGACCAATATTACCTTCGAGATCGACTGGTGGCTCGCGATCGACGTATTGAGCACCCCTGGTTCAGAGTATCAGTATTTTAAACAAAGATGGGGTGTAGTGTAAAGTTACATGTGCTGACATTTTTAGCTATTTACTGTAGAAATCTAGTGTGGGCAGTGGTGGCCTGGTGGTAAAGGGCGCTGGATTGCTGATCCAAAGGTTGGGGGTTTGAGTCCCATTCTCCACAGGTTGTCACTGCCCCCCGCAGCTAACTGGGTTATTAAAGACCGGCCATGTCTCTCACTGGCTATGGTGAGAGACTCATGTAAAAGAACCATTGCTGACTTTCGTAAAGAGTAGTTGCATAGCCGTCAGTGTGTTTCTGCCCCTTGCTAAAGGGTTGTGTCAGGAAGGGCATCCGACCTAAAAACCTATGTCAAATCAAACATGCCAATCAGATGAGTCGCTGTGGTGACCCCTGAAAAAGACGAAAGGAAAAGAAGACGGTAGAAATAAAGTTTTTTTGGAGAGGGCTGCCACTTCCTGTTTAACTATATTATTGGTTCTGCACTGAGGACCATGCATGTCTTTCCTCCCCCCCCCCCCCCCCCCAATTCCTCACCTCACAAGAGTTTGTGTTCTCGCCCCTTTGGGTATGTACAGAAGCTTATTCTGGTTTAGAACATCAAGAGCTCATGGATCTTGTAGCATTGTTTACGGCATGTCCTGTGGTGTTGGACTTTCCATGAAGGTGGTGAAGATAGGCAACCTTTATTCTCTCTTTTTCTTGTTCTTGCTTTGAGAATATTTTGGTGCTGAACTTCTGCGCAGTGCACCATTGGTGAGGAAAAGGTGCCGAATCATGAAGTTGCTGTTGGAATGTTGAGAAAAATTGATAGCGTCAGTTCATTCTATCATGTTTCTGTGCCCTTTTCTGTGATTCTGCTTCAGGTAGTCTCCTCCCATTTGTGGGCACTCGTATAACATCACACTCGCACTTAAAGTCCCAGTCTAAAATTTCTGTTGTGGAAGTTTTTCACCGTTAGTGGAGATGGTTAACACAAACCTATCACTAAAAGTAAAAGCCCATCACGTGTAAACACACCCAGTTAGACAAGACCCTCAGAACTACAGCTGAATACAACTAGCGGCTTTGCGCTGTAAAATGTTTTTGAGGGATGTGAGCAGAGTGGGCCCTGATGATAAACAAAAAACTCCTGGAATTTAGAGCCCAGACAAGTTGCATGACCGACTGTGAATATACTTTATTGGTAGTAATATCGGTATTAGCGATATTCTGCTTACCTCTTGTAATATTAATATTACAGTGAAATCATCTTTTACTGGGGAAATAAGATTTTGCATTTAGAAGTTTTTGATTGTATATGCTGTTGATTATTTCAGTTCAAATTAAAATCGGACTTGGCGGGTCACACAGAAATTGCAAATTGAAATTGATTAGGAAATTCTGTTTGGTTCTGCTTAGGTGTACATTTAGCTGAAGTGTCTTCCGATGCCAGGAATCAGGGTCTCGGTTCCTTTCTTTCACACATCCTCACATTGAACCATAGGATTAGCCAGGCATTAGAGGGGTAGTAAGGCAATGCGACAGGTAAATGGATAATGCTGTGCCCAATAGTGACCAGAGGGATCATTTTCTATTTGGTTGAGGTGCACAAAGCAACATGTTAGTCTATAACGAGTATGTTTGTTTCCTTTATCCCATTTAAAATCCCCAGTGGTGACAGGGAAAGACACACAAACTAAGCTCAACTGCAATGAGAATGTTGTCATTCAGCAGAACGCACGCCGTCACTCTCACCTTTCTAAACCGAGTGTATGAGACTTCGAAGTGTGAGATGAAATGAAATTCAAAGCGCATTTGAAGTTCTAAACCATGAGGTTTTTTCTTTGGAAATTTGAAATGAGAGAGAGTGAAAAACTAACATTTTTTCTCATGTATGTAATATGAATCCAAGATTATGGCTTGAGCATTTTTTTTTTTTTTTTAAGAAAAATGAAAAAAGTAACGTCTCAAAGTAAAAAAAAAATAATGTAATGGAAATGTCGCAGGACACATGATAGCAGTGCTTCTCAAATAGTGGGGCGTGCCCCGGTATGATGCCAGAGGGAGCACATATGACCCTGAGGAACATGCTTTTCTGGAACAGTGTACGAGAATTAAGTGCAATTGCACCTCCACTCCACTAGTTGGCGGTGGCATTCTTTTTCGTGCTATGGTGTAGTGGTTTTTCGCATGAGCAAATGATATGAAGTGCAGGAAACAACTTGGAAAAATTTCTAACTGGAACAAGGAGAAAGGTGGAGAGTGACAGATATGAAGACATAAATAAATTAAATGAAAAAAAAAAAATATATATATATATATGTATGTGTGTGTATATGTATGTATATATATATATATATATATATATATATAGAGGATTTTCTGAGTAGATCCTTCCGTAGGAGAGTGCTCAATACTTTTTGGTAGAGCAAATAAACAAAAGGACAGGACAAAGGCTTTCTATTGAAACTCCATTTATCACTACAGATCTGTTTCGAGGGGTGGTGAAACCATCCCCTCTCTTCAGGTGATTACAGAAGAATATATATATATATATATATATATATATATATATATATATATATATATATATATATAATAAATTTCGGACACATTGGTGCACTTTTCTATTACATTTATATTATCTTTTCTATTACAGATTAAAAAAATGTTAATGAAGTTTTTCTTTATTGTAAGTTGAACTATTTTCTTTCTTTTTAACCTTGATGAACATACAATGTTATGCAGAGGTGTACTAATAACAATTTTATAGACAAATAATACTGTTTATAGTTGCTGGCAGGGCGATGGGGGGGTGTGAAATGTTTTTTTTTTTTCTTCTTCTTCTTCCTGGGGGGCACAGAAAATAATTGAGAAGCACTGCATTAGAGGAGTATCACTACATGTGCAGGTCAAAGTGATGAATTGTTTTGGAAAATATTATTGCTTGGTATGTTTCATGCATAATGATATATAGATGAGTGGGGCTACTTTAGTAAAATACTTTTCGTTTAGTAATTCATTTTTGGGATTGTTTGTATTTAGCATCTGAAGGATGACCCACCCCCAACTCTTCACGATGTGTATGTGAACACCAGTTGTTTGGTGACTTGAGGTTGAGGTTGACACCAGTTGTTTTAGTGACTTGAGCAACGCTGCTGCTGCCGTTGTTTGTTTTCGCCGGGTTTGTTCTTATGTTGCACGCCACATGAAACGTTGCTGCTAAGCTCCAGTTTTAAACAGGAGTTTGAAGGCTCTGCCGTTAGCATATATGTAGGGTTAGTCCTGCTACTCGGAACTTGCTGAGAAACTGAAATGAGTTTGTTGTGCTATTACCTTTAGTCGGACTTTGCCTCAGCGAATTCTTCGGTTCGGAGGTGGCACTATTTTTGGCTCACATGTCTGCCGCCGTCTTGCTTATGTATGTTGGTGTTCAAAGGGACGGATAGACTTGGACTCTGCGAATAAAAAGTGTTGAGGCAGGGAAGAATCTGGGGGAGGCTGTCAGCAGAATCTACACAGCCCATAAAATAGGAAAATATTACACATTGAAAAATATTTAAACCTTTTAAGGTGAATCTTGGATTTTAATTTTCCACATAACCTGAAACCAAAAAAAATCTAATCAATAAATTAGTTACAGTAGGCTCTTGACAATTCGCAGTTTTGCCCTCGCGGCCTTGACTGTTCATGGATTGCCGAACAACTGTCATGTGATTTCAAATACAGCCAATGGCTGTCCTCCTTCCTGCTGATTGGTTGAGATGATGTATATGCCCCTTTTTCCTGATTAGTGCACAAGTTATCAATGAGCCTTATTTTAGTGTTTTAATTACCAGTTAAGCTCTATGATGCCACTCAAACGCCAGCTAAACGCCAGAAAAAGGTAATGACGTTGGATGTCTCTTCTGAAAAAAACAAGACTTTCGCCTGAAGAAGAATAATCATCTGAACTGTTGTAAAGCTGTAGTATTGAAGTGTTTTTCAATTATCGTTCCAGTACAGTATCCAAGTTAATGTTTAGAATGTTTGTCTGTCTGCTTTCTCCCCACTCCGGCTGAGGGGCGTGGCTGAGATGCTTGGGCTGAATACAGTTCACACCTGAATTAAGTCCTCTCATCTACTCCCTATAAACACAAACCTGCACGCTCACCTCAGTTAAAGCGTGCTGCTTTTAAGTCCTTCCCCTTTGAAAGTGAGGTGTTTGTTGCAGGTGACACATGGAGCTTGTGAGACGAAGCACGGTTTATCCGGACTTCCAATTTTTCAAGTGAATGTTGAATACTAAACAAGTATTCAACGTGCACTTGCTCACTTGAAATAATATATAATATGAAGGAATTTTGTGTATGTCGTCATCTTGACATTTGGAACAACTTGGCTATCTCCATATTTTCATTTATGAAAACAAGAATTATATAATGTGAGGCGCTCCACTGAAAGTAGGCGCTTGTAGCAAGTGACCTATGCTGCTTGAAGCACTTACTCACTTGAAAGATCGGAAGTCCGGATAAGCTGTGCTTTGTCTCACAAGTACCATACATCACTTGCGACAAGCACCTACTTTTGGTGGAGCACCTCATTAATCTCCTAAGAAAAAGTTAACCAAGAGAAAATGTGGTGGCCATCTTGAAGATGAGGTCATGTGACACAATTTCAACCTTGCTGATTTCAAAACATTTTTTGGAAAGGCCTCTACGTAATCTTCATATAACATAAGGTAATATAATGCTATTTATTTGGTAGTTTGTGCATTCAATATCAAATAGGGAGGTAATTTCACGAAGAAATGCATTGCATTTTGAGCGTTAACATTGGGCACTCCTAGGGTTAATTGTTGTGCCCAAACTGTCATGAGCCAAGAGCAACGTGAAGAACTGGTGGACAACACGCCGAGAGATACGAGAGCTAAGATGAATGTGTTTTCAGATATCCCATCAAATACTGAACTCCTCCCACATTCATACACTCATCTGGTGGTGTTAAAGGTTGAATATGATTGCGATTTCTGTGTTTTATACAAGCTCTGAATACAAAGCTTTTTGACTTGTTTAATCTATAGTTGCAGGTAAATTCTCTAGTGGAAGAAGAATCGGAAGAAGTCCACTTTAGACCCCACCCCCTCTCCCCATTTAAGCGATAGACAGTAGGCCCTCGTTATTCGCAGGGGTTCGGTTCCGGCCCCTCTCGCAAATCAAGCTAATCCGTGAGTTCTGTACCCAGAAGTAAAGCTCCATGTATCGTATTACATGCGTTCAAATATGTTTCTTAAACACATTCTATAGACAGTCTTACTCATTAATACAGTATTAATGTAGTGAAATGTAGTAATAATGTAGTGATATTTATAAAATATATAAACATTATACAGCATTCTTTATGTATACAGTAGGCCCTCGATATTCACAGGGGTTCGGTTCCGGCCCCTCTCGTGAATGAAGATAATCTGCGAGTTCTGTACCTGGAGGTAAAACCCCTGTCCGTCTTCCTTTCGGCATTTTCCGTTTTACTTGGCAGTCGCCACAGCGAATCATCTGATTCGCATATTTGATTTGGCAGAGGTTTTAACGTCGGATGCCCTTCCTGTCACAACCCTTTTAGCAAGGGACAGAAACATGCTGACGGCTTTGCAGCCTACTCTTTACGAAAGTCAGCAATGGCTCTTTTACATGCCTCTCACATAGACAGTGAGACATGGCCCGCCTTTGATAACCCAGTTAGCTGCACTGGGGGGGGCAGTGACAACCTTGTGGAGAGTGGGACTCGAACACCCAACCTTTGGATCAGCGATTCAGCGCCCTATACTACTAGACCACCACTGCCCCTTTCCTCGAGGTAAAACCCCATGTATCATATTACATGTGTGAATGAGCAGCCAGAAGTAAAATACTATGTATCTATTACATGCACCAAAATGTGCTTCTCAAACACATTCTCTAGACAGTGTTACTCGTTAATACAGTATTAATGTAGTAATAATTAAGAAAAACTTTTCAATTTTTACTGTTACATTTTTGATGATAAAATATAAACATTATACAGCATATACTGTTGTAAAGCACTCGTTTAAAAGTCTTTTTTCAATTATTATTCCAGTACAGTACCCAAGTTAATGTTTAGAATGTTTGATGATTTTATGTTCTATAGCATGTTTAACAAACGATACTAAAAGGATAAACTTTATTACAGTCCTCTTCATGTCATTTTACATTGAACTTGGAGTGACGTCTCCAAGATGGTGCTGCCTAGAGGGCGACGTCACGGAGTTCTCAGAGTCCAATTGTTTCTTTGTTCATTTAATTTGTTGTTTTGTTTGTTCATATTTTGCACTATGCTCGTCTATGACCGGTCAGCGGCTAGCATTGAGCTACCATAGCATATTAGCTCAAATCCTATCCTGAGCTAATATGCTATGGTAGCTCCATGCTATCCGCACCCCAGCTAACAATGAGCCTAGGTGAACCCTAGGCAAACGACGACACCGGCACTTGGGATCGCAGGAGATGAAGGCCGTGTAGCCGGCTGGTTCAATTTCCTCGTCGGGTGTACTCTCCACGAGCCATGTTTCACAGAAACACATCCTTATTAGATTCTTCTATAATCACCTGAAGAGAGATGATGGTTTCACCACCCCTCGAAACAGATCTGTAGTGATAAATGGAGTTTCAATAGAAAGTGTTTGTCCTGTCCTTTTATTTTTGTTATTTGCTCTACCAAAAAGTATTGAGCACTCTCCTACGGAAGGATCTACTCAGAAAATCCTCTCTCTCTCATATATATATATATATATATATATATATATATATATATATAAATAAAATGCACACATCTGATATACAGGTACAACACATTGAAGATTCAAGCTTTTTAATCGCCACTTGTGCTTTTACAAACAGGTATTCTTGTGCGGTTGTTCAAAGAGTCAAGTCACAAAACAGAAAAGAAGGCTCAAATCAACATAAACACAATGGTTAAAAATGCTTATCAGACCCCCACTAGAGGGGGACATTGCATGATTTTTTAGGCACTCCATCGAATGTTGGTGCTTGTCGCAAGTAACGTATGGTGTTGTGAGACAAAGCGTAGCTTATCCGGACTTTCGATCTTTCAACTGAGCAAGTGAAGGTTGAGTACTAAACAAGTACATGCAGAACATAAAAGTGTGACGTAATGAGCTTTCAGCCAGACCCAGAATGCAGCTTGAGATGGCAGAGTGGATTTATTATTCAAAGAGGAAGCACTTAAGCAGCGCGCTTTCAGTGAGGTTAACTGCATTCAGCCCAAGCAGCTCAGCCACGCCGTTTAGCTGGAGCGGGCAGAGAACAGAGTTAGAGAATACAGTAGAAAGAAACAGGGACATGAATGAGTTAATCCTCTGGCGCAGAGGTGAGCGTGTTTTGTGTTTATTGGGAGTAGATGAGAGGACTGAATTCAGATGTGAGCCACGCCCCTCAGCCGGAGCAGAGAGAAAACAGTTAGAGGCACAGCCAAGTCCCCCAAAAGCACAGACCATAACAAAAAACATGAAGTGTAAGAAATTGGATAAAGGATAACAAAAGGATAAACATGCTACACCACAGTACATAAAATCACACACAAACATTCTAAACATTAACTTAGGTACTGTACTGGAGTAATAATTGAAATATACTTTAATACTACTGTGCTTTACAACAGTTCAGATGATTGTTCCTCTTCAGGCACTTCAGGAGAAAGTCTTATTTCTTCAGAAGAGACCTTCAACGTCATTACCTTTTTCTGGCATTTTAGCCAGCATTTGAGTGGCATCAAGGAGCTTAACTGGGAATTTAAAACACTAAAAAAGGCTCACTGACAACTTGTGCATGAATTAAGAAAAAGGTGGCGTATACATCTCAACCAATCAGCAGGAAGGAGGACAGGCATTGGCTGAATTTGAGTGATGTGACAGTTGCTCTGCAATCCGCGAATATGCGGAGGCATGAGTGCAAAACCGCGAATAGACAAGGGCCTGCCTACTGTAATGCAGAATCAAAATAAAGCGGACCCGTCCATCTGAGAGCTCCTCCATCCTGACAATCTTGTGTGTGTGTGTATGTATGTATGTGTGTGTGTATATATATATATATATATATATATATATATATATATATATATATATAAATTGTATTCCTGTGATTTGATATACCTAATCTCTTAACCCCCCCTACCCCCCAGTGTCGACATGGATAAGAGTGACCTAGTGCAGAAGGCTAAGCTTGCCGAACAGGCTGAACGCTATGATGACATGGCATCCTCGATGAAGGCGGTCACTGAGAACGGAGAGGAGCTGTCTAATGAGGAGCGCAATTTGCTGTCTGTGGCCTACAAGAATGTGGTGGGTGCTCGCCGTTCCTCCTGGCGTGTCATCTCCAGCATAGAGCAAAAGACAGAGGGCAATGAGAAGAAGCAAGCGATGGCACGTGAGTACCGTGAGAAGATCGAGACGGAGCTGCAGGATATCTGCCAAGATGTGCTGGTAAGGAATTGTTACTTAATCATGAATATGGGTGGGTTTTTAAACCACATTCTTCATAGAACAAGATCCTGTACGTATTGGAGAAGTCTAGTCCATATTGCTTGAGTTCTGTGTTTTATACATTAGGTCCGTAATAAATTAAAGCTCCACAGAGAACGAAAGAGTTTCAGTGTGAAACAAATTTCATTGTGGTGGATTTTATTTTAAGTCAAGTCTACCAACATTTGGGGAGGGGGTGGGGGTTAGACTCTACATCCTTTCCTAACTTGTGTATAGAGCAGTGCCTCTCAATTATTTTCTGTCGCACCTCCCCAGGAAGAGGAAAACATTTAGCGCCGCCCGGATATAAAGTGTTATTTGTCTAAAAATTATGTAATTTTTTACACAACACTCTATACTTATTAACATAATAAATCCTTATCATTATGGAATACAAAAAAAAATGAAGAAATATTCAGTCATCCCTTGCCACTTCGCAATTTGAGCATCGCGGTCTTGGTACATTGCGGTATTAAATTTTTTTTTTTAAATATTCATAAAATTCGCATTGAAACTCATGTAAGCAAGCGGAAGGCAGGGACCCAAGGCAGGCTCCATTGTTTACAAACGACAGTATGAAGTGCCCCTCCTCCCCAGTTCAGGCAGGGACTGCCCACTCAACTCAATCTGCCAAGCTGATTGGCTTAGACGCGTGATGCTGTTGCCTCCCGCCCACTCAACTCAATCTTGCAAGCTGATTGGCTTAGATGCTGTTGCCTCGCACATTCCCGTGGGATTTTTTGTGATTTTATGATCTTAGTGTTTGTGAACGTCCTGCACCGCGGAGAAGAGCTATTGTCAGAGGTGAGTACAGTACTTAAAGTATTTATATATAAATTCTATTTAAATATTAATACATTACAGTATTTACATATGCATATAACTGTAACGTTTAATATACACTTCTTGATATTGTATAGACGCGAAAACATAGAAATGAGACAACATGGTAGAAATGAGAGGGGCGTTACTACTTTGCGGTTTTCCAAATATCGTGGCCAGGTCTGGTCTACATTATCCTCGATATTCAAGGGATGACTGTAGATCAACTTCCAACAAAGAATAACTTTATTAACAATGTTAAAAAAGATTTAAAGTACGTCAATTTGCCTGAAATTAAAAAGTATCCTTATTTAAACTGTAAACATTTTTGACCAATTTGATCCTGAAAAAAAAAAAAAGATTAATAAATAATAATAAATTCAAATTGATGAGCAATATTAACTTAGGAGCACAATATATAAAACAACTTAACCTACAAAACAAAAATGAATAAAATTATTGTCAAAATAATTAAGTCCAGATTAATGGCTATAATGAGGATGTTTCGCAGTGCACAGCTTTTCGAAGCAGGGTTTAAAGCATGACCCTGAACTCCCAGCTCTTGCTCAATGCTGAACTGGAACCTCGACTTATTTTAACAGCAGTGACGTCATCCAGCATAACAGAGACCATGTCTGCTGCAGGTAGGATCAGTTCCTCTGCTGTGCTGTGGGGTTTTCTGTGCTGAGCAGTTTGGTACTCCACCTTATCTGATGCCAACAGAGCTCGCTAGTCTGGCCTGACACCTGGACGCTTCACTCACTGTTACCAAAAGCCTAGTAGGATGGTTTATCACAATAGAGTCCAATCAAGATTTCCCAAATGTTTCCTGTTGTTAAGTCCCATTTAATTCTGCAGGCACCTGCGTTTTAAAGTCTGTAGAACACTGCACAAATATTTCACAAACTGGTCCAACGTTCTGTATCATACAGCGAATTGTCCACCGTACACGGATTCTTCACTGTGTATTAATCGTAACAGGCCTTTCAATCTTACTGCTGGTAACACTCGCTCTGGTTTCTCACTCGTGACATAAACGTTCTCTCCCAAGTGGATACCTGGTAACGTTTGAGATTACCGGTTCTTGTGAAGTCCTTCCCACAATCCGAGCATTTGTACAGCATTGATCCAGAAGCAGCAGGAGTCTGTGGAGATTCTCCTCCAGAGCATGGACTACAAAATCAGGACCCTGTAATGGTCTCCTCCGGTTCGGTTTCAAAAGCCCATATAAAGCAAACACACCTTCACCTGAGCCTCATTGTCCAATCAGTTTCCTCCACACCCATCTTCATGTTCACCTGAGATAATCAAGGTTGACAAACAAAACAACTACATGCATCATTGCCCCTACTGGTGCCCAACCTGTAACCTTTATTACAACAAATGCATGTAACAAAACTCTCTCAAAGTTATGAAATTACTAATCTTTTGGAGACATAATATATGTTAGATACTTCTAGGTTCTTTTTATTACTTTTAATTATTGTAGAAATAATTAAGTATTAACTTCGTTTGAACACTGAAATTATGGAAGAGTACAAGAATAAAGAATACACATGTAAAATATCATTTTATCAGTGGGTACTTAGAATTCTTAAGATATTTTGATGTGAATTATTCAATAACATTATAAATTTTCCAAAGCTTATTTTTAAATGCGTGTAATACCACCATTTAGTATCATCTCCTCCCCCCCCCCCCCATTTATTCATATGTCTGAATAATACACCTAGTCCTCACTTAACGATGGGGTTACATTCTGTAGATGCCGTCGTTAAACGAAGCCCGCTTTAGTAGACATGAAGGGATGGTCTTTTATACCTTGTAATTAATTTGGAAAATTGAAAAGAATATTTGAATAAGCTGGTTAAGAGCGTGGTAGACGTCCAACTGAGTTGTGTGTGTGTGTGTGTGTGTGTGAGAGAGAGAGAGTAGGGAGGCAGGATGGGAGATGCTGCGGACACTGCATATGCGCGCACACTCACAACTTGGCTGCTTTGTTTCTGATGTGACTCGTTAACAGTAAAAGTATATTTTTGACAATTTACCAGGCTCTCGTAACAGAATCGTTGTTAACCAGGTCCGTCGTTAAGTGAGGACTAGTTGTACATGTACATTAACATTAATAATTAATAATAAAACAAGAATTAAACAATAAGTCAATAAACAATAAGTGCATCTGTACCTCTCACGTTCCTTACGTAGATCGGCCACACGGACTCCTTTTTTAATGTTCAGCTATGATTTCTCACTGAATTTCAAGAGAAATTGGTTTCCTCCTCTTGGATTCATAAACCACCTTCTTCGAACCCATCTTCGAGACAATATTGGTGAGGCACAATAAAAAATGAGTCCAGTAAAAAAATTAATTAATTAAAAAAAAATCACAACCACAGAGGAGGGAAAACCTTTTGTGCACGCTACAAATGCCAGTGAGCAAGGAAAGGCTCGTGATAAACTCGTCATAAGGGTCATGTGTTAGCTGAGGTATGACTGTATAAAGACAACTGAGTAAGACCAAACACAAATGCCCCCAAAAGAAAATCATATTCTGCAGATTACAAGCTGCAAGTAGTGCCGGATGCAACCGAAAACCGTAATCGAGCAGCAGGAAGAAAGTTTGGATTGAGTGAGGGACTTGCGAAAAGCAGACGATACCCTGAGTGCAATGAAGAAAACTAATCGTGGGCTTAAGACTAGGCAGAGCTGGAGAAACAAGTTCATAAATGGGCGCTTGAACAACGTGCAACAGTGCAGTTACGTCTTCACACCCAGGTAGTTGCCAAGGAGATGAATCTAACTGACTTTGCAGGAGGACCTTCTTGGTGCTTCCGATTCATGCAGCGCAACCACCTCTGCATCAGAGCTCAGACAACGATGTTACAAAAACTGCCAGCAGGCTTCCAAGCCAAAGTCGACAGTTTCCGTGAGTTGTTTGAAAATCAGGTAACTGAGCACAACTTGATACCGGATCACATTATTAACATGGACAAGGTCCCCCTCACATTTGACATCCCCATGGGCTGAAGTGTCTCTGAAAAAGGACAAAAGAGTGTGAATACAGTAACAACTGATCATGAGAAATCACACTTCACAGTGGTGCTGGCATGTTGTGGGCATGGATCAAAATTGCCACCAATGGTAATTTTTTTTAAACGGAAAACCACCAAATATCCAATCCCCCACAGTTGTGGCTGTGAATGGGAAAGGGTGGATGGATCAAGATATGATGAACTTTTGGCTTGCAAAGTGCTACACTCAGCGTCTGGATGGCTTCTTGAGAACACGCAAAGGCTTGCTTGTGATGGACAGTATGCGAGCGCACGTCACGCCACAATTCAAAGATAAAGCTCTTCAACACCATCCCTGCCATCATCCCTGGAGGCTGAACCAAAGTACTCCAGCCAATTGACATCTCGGTGAACGGGCGCATTAAGGCAGTTTAGTTCAGCTGTGGGAGCAGTGGATGACTGGAGAGCACAGCTTCACGGCCACGGGGAGGATGCGCCATGCAACTTTCCTGGAAGTGATTGACTGGATCAACAAAGCGTGGGCTTCAGTGACAACTGACACCATACTGTCGGGATTCAGAAAAGCTGGAACAAAACAGGGACTCATGCCGAGTCTGACAACATCTGCACAGAAGAGGAAGCAGCGCACCCTCTACTTCCAGAGTTGGAGTTGCTCAGAAGTGACACAGGATAAAGAGTTCAATGCATTTAATGATTTTTTTTTTTTTTTTTAGTGCGATTGAGAGTTCGGTAAACTCTTCTTTCGGCTGTTCCCTTCGGGGGTTGCCGCAGCAAATCATCTGCCTCCATCTCACCCTATCCTCTGATCATCTTCTCTTACACCAACTACTTCATGTCCTTCTTCAACACATCCATAAATCTTCTTTTTGGTCTTCCTCTAGACCTTCTGCCTTTCAGTTCCAACTTCAGCATCTTACTACCGATATATTCACTATCCCTCCTCTGTACATGTCCAAACCATCTCAATCTAGCCTCTCTGACCTTGTCTCCCAAACCTCTTACATGTGCGGTCCCTTTGATGTACTCATTCCTGATCCTATCCATCCTCGTTACTCCCAAAGTCGTCAGCGTGTTTCTGCCCCTTGCTAAAAGGGTTGTGACAGGAAGGGCATCTGGCATAAAAACCTCTGCCAAATTAAGCATGCGAATCAGATGTTTCGCTGTGGCGACTCTCGAGTAAAAGGGAAAAAGCCGAAAGGAAGACAGACAGACTACCTCCAGCTCTGCCTCCTGTCGTTTCCTCAGGGCCACCGTTTCTAAATCGTGCAACATCGCTGGCCTCATCGCCGTCTTGTACACTTTTCTTTTCATTCTTGCTTATACCTTTCTATCACACCGGACACTTTTCTCCAACCATTCCAACCCGCCTGCACACGCTTCTTCACCTCTTTTCCACACTCTCCATTGCTCTGGATTGTTGAGCCTAAGTACTTAGTCATCCATCTTCTTTATCTCTGCTCCCTTTAACCTCACCGTTAGCCTTGGGTCCTTCTCGTTCACACAGATGTATTCTATCTTACTGAGGCTAACCTTCATTCTTCTCCTTTCTGGGGCACACCTCCACCTCTCTAGATTTTCCTCCACTTGTTCTCTGCTCTCACTACAGATAACGGTGTCATCTGCAAACATCATAGTCCATGGGGAATCTTGTATAACCTCGTCTGTCAGCCTGTCTATCACCATAGCAAACAAGAAGGGGCTCAGCTGACCCTTGATACAGTCCCACCTCCACCTTGAACTCTTCTGTCACACCGACAGCACACCTCACCACTGTCTTGCATCTCTCATACATGTCCTGCACCACTCTAACATACTTCTCTGCCACTCCAGACTTCCTCATGCAATACCACATTTTCTCTCTCAGCATCCTGTCAGATGCTTTCTCCAGATCCACAAAAGCACACACAGTTCAGCTCCCTCTGACCTTCTCTGTACTTCTCTATTAACATCCTCAAAGCAAACACTGCATCTGTGGTGCTCTTTCTTGGTATGAAACCAAACTGTTGTTCACAAATGCTGACCTCTGCCCTTAGTCTAGCTTCCACTACTCTTTTCCATAACTTCATCGTATGGCTCATCAACTTTATCCCTCTGTAGTTTCCACAGCTCTGCACGTCTCCCTTGGTCTTAAAAATGGGCACCAGCACACTTGTCCTCCATTTATCCGACATCCCATCACACTCTAAAACCTTGTTGAATTAGGTTCTCAGAAAGTCTCCTGCTACCTCTCTTAGACACTTCAGGTATGTCATTAGGACCAACTGCCTTTCCACTCTTCATCCTCTTCAATGCCCTCCTCACTTCACCCCTACTAATCTTTGCTATTTACTGGTCCTCAACAGTCACCTGATCTACTTTTTCTCTCTCTCATTTTCCTCATTCATCAGCTCTTCAAAGTACTCTTTCCATCTTCCCAGCACACTTCTTTCATCAGTCAATACATTTCCCTCTCTGTCCTTAACGTGTTGCATGTCCCTCCCATCTCTATTTCTCTTCTGTGCCAACCTGTATAAATCATTTTCTCCCTCCTTACTGTCCAACCTCGCATTCAAGTCATCATACACCCTCTGTTTGACCTTTGACACCACTACCTTTGCTTTATGCTACGTTTCTCTGTACCCCTGTTTACTCTCTTCATTCCTCTGTGTCCCACTTCTTAGCTAAGCTTTTCCTTTGTACAAACTCCTGCACTTCCTGATTCCACTACCAAGTCTCCTTATCTACTGTCCTTCCAGAGGACACACCAACTACTCTCCTACCTGTATCCCTGATCACATTGGCTGTTGTCCAGTCATCTGGGATCACTTCCTCACAACCCAAAGCCTGTTTCAACTCTTCCTTGAAGACACGACACGCTTCCACCACTTTGTCTTCTGCTCTGCCTTTGCCGCCTTCACCTTCGTCACAATCACGTCATCCTGCACATCACCATCCTATGCCCTTTGGCAACACTCTCACCCACTACTACTTAGCAGTCACTGACTTCCTTCAAATTACGTCATCTACACAAGATGTAGTTCACCTGTGTGCTCCTACCTCCACTTTTCTAAGTCACCCTATGCTCCTGTCTCTTCTGCAAGAAAGTATTCACCACAGCCATTTCCATCCTTTTGCATAAACTATCAATGTGTCCTCCTGTGTTCCGGTCCTGGATACCAAACCTGTCCGCTGGAGCCCTCTCACGGCTGCATTAGAGTTCGGTAAACTAGTTATTTCGGATATACTGTAGTTATCTTCACTTTTAATACGTTATGTTAACATACCACCTATTCATGCGAGGTTATTTTACCACCACACATGGTGAGTCAGATGGTAAGAGAAATAAAAAGTTCTCCAAAGCTCACTGTGAAAGAATCTCAAAAATAGGAGCATTTGGGGCCACAAGGTCTCCAAAATATCCATTGGGCACCATTGATATGCCAACAAGCTGTTTGGGAGACATGCACGGAAAAAACCTTTTCTCTTTGTTCCAATCATAAATGCAACTGTCTGGAATTCTCTAAGTGGTACTGGCACTTCAACTGGGACCTTGTGCTTTGGTCAGAAGAGACTAAGATGGAGCTTTTTGCAACAAACACTTTGAGTGGTTCTGGGCGACCACAAAAGATACAGCAAAACACCTCACACCCATTTTTGAAGTTTGGGGGAGGCTCGGTAGTGCTGTGGGCCTGATTCTCTTCCAGAGGCCCTGGGGAACCTTGTTAGGATGCATGGAATTTGAAATACTGGGACATTTTTAAAAAAAAAATCTGGTGGCCTCTGCCGAAAGCGGGTCGTCACTGGGTCTTTCAGCAAGATAATAACCCTAAATATGTGGCCAAATCTACACAGAAATGGTTCACCAGATGGTCAAGCTCCTCCCATGATTTTCTCAGTCCGCAGACCGTAACCCCATTGAAACCCTGTGGAGCGAGCTGAAGAGGAGAGTGCCAGATTGCTGGATGATATGTAGATTGTGCAGAGTACAACAGTCCAAGATCCTCTTTCTGTATTTTCCTATCTTGTGGAACATTATAGATCAGGTGCAGCTTTGTTGGTGAAAGGCCGGTTGTACAAAGTATTAACATTAGGGGGATAATAATTGTGGCACATGATTTGATGTAAAATAACTTTCTGATCGTTAACTTTTTTTTTTTTTTTTTTTTTTTTTTTCCCCCCTCTTCCTCTACTGAATCAGGACACTTGACTTAAAGATTGGATTTTCTTCTTTTTCGTGTGTCTGTGTGTGTGAGGGAGAGAGAGAGAGTTTGACACCCCTGGTATAGACAGTGTGTGTATCCAACTCGTGCCACAAAGGGCCGTGTGGCTGCAGGTTTTTATTTCAACCAAGCAGCAGCACATCTGACTTGACTCATTTAATCAACTGATCTAGATCTTCAGGCAGCTGATTGGTCAATCTGAGTGCTCTTGTACAGAGACTGACCAATCAACTGCCTGACCACTCAGCTCAGTTGATTAAATGAGCCAAATCAGGTGTGCTGCTGCTTGGTTGAAACGAAAACCTGTAGACACATGGCCCATTGTGGCATGAGTTTGACATCCCTGGTCTATACAGACATATACACACATACAGGGATCCCTCGCTACTTCGCGCTTCAATTCGTGTGGCTTCAGTGCATCGCTTTTTTTTTAATATTCACTGAATTCAAAAAAAAAAAAAAGGAAATTCATGAGTAGGGGAAAAATTAAGGAAAATGCCACAAAAACAAGGCCAATTATGCAACAACAAAAAACCCCTAAACCAACAAAAAAAAAACCAACCCAAAATCTCCCATTAAAACTAGTTGTTGTGAGGTGCGCATCTGTGTGTGCGCGCACGCTTCTGTATGTCTGTGTATTTATATTTTATTTACATCTAATGCATTATTTTTGAATGTTTCATTGTTATTATAAGTATTTATAGCGTTAAATATATTTATTGATATTATATACATGTACATATATGTCGGTGGGGGAGGGTGATGATCCTACTTTGTGGATTTTAATGGTCGCGTGGGGATCTCGGAAAGTGAGGGATATGTGTATGTTTATATATGTATGTATTTATATTTATATATGTAGGGCATGTGTATGTTTATATATGTCCAGGCCTAGAAATTCACTTTTTTTTTTTTCTTGCCTGCCAGCCAGCCAGTCAAATTACCTAACAAAGTTACTAGCCAATCAGAAAATCAACTAGCCAAAGTGTGTTTGATCTCAGTGAGTACAACCCTTGGTAAAAATGACTGACACAAGATTATACGTTATACAATTGTTCATAACTAATATGCATTTTATTTTATTTCGAGAGTATTTGATCTTTTTCTGATTTGGTAATAAATTCAACGACACATTTATGACTTGTAAAATATCTGACATGGTTGCTTACTGTTTGCCGTGTTTAAATGTCCCCTTTTATTGTATATTTTTTCAACTTACAAGCCTGTCCTTTTTTGAAAATGTATTTTTCAACTAGCCAACTGGGCTGGCTGGTAACTGAACTAACTCTCCAAATGAGAAATTAAGTCGCATTGGATGACCGCGAATTGCGAGCCATCATGTGTGTATAATTAATATATATAAAATCTGTATGTGTGTGTTTGTGTATACATGTATGTATGCATGTACGTGTGTGTGTGTGTGTGTGTGTGTGTTCTATAAGATTTTATAAGGTTGAATGAATAATGAATATAGTGCTGGATTATTTGGTACCATCCATATACAGAATCTTCCAGGATCACTGGCTCATTCTTTTGTATCATCTCCTCTTCAGATTTGTAATGTTGTTCAGGTTGGGATAGAGATGGAGGTTGAACCTTCATTCTGTGGTCAGCTTGCAATTTCAGTGTTGAATTTTATGTATGCTTCAGCTTTTAACACACATTTACGGCAACGTTTTATTTTCTATGGTTAATTTCTTGTGCTGATCTAATTTTTTTGTGGATTGAATGTGCAGACACGTGTCTGGGTTTTTTGTTTTCCTTTGTGCTCATCTTACAGGTGAACGCGAAGAGCCATGGTTGTCTGTATTTGAAAGCTAATAAATAATTCTCTCTTAATGCCACTGTACTGACAAATGTTTTTGTCCATCCAGGCCCTACTTGAGAAGCACCTCATACCGAAAGCTACCCAGGCAGAAAGCAAAGTCTTCTACCTGAAAATGAAGGGAGATTACTACAGATATTTATCCGAGGTGGCATCTGGAGATTCAAAAAAAGGTGAGCCACCTTTCTAATGTAATGGTAACACTGTCTATTGCAGGGGTCGGAAACCTTTTTGACTAAGCGAGCCAAAAATAAACACACTTTAAAATTGAATCCTCTTAGGTATATATATATATATATATATTCTTCTATAATCACCTGAAGAGAGAGGATGGTTTCACCACCCCTCGAAACAGATCTGTAGTGATAAATGGAGTTTCAATAGAAAGTCTTTGTCCTGTCCTTTTATTATATATATATATATATATATATATATATAAACATACACACACACAACTGAGCAATTGATTGTTAAGGGCCTTGCTCAAGGGCCCAACAGTGGGGCTTGAACCGTTGACCTTTGGATCAGTAACCCATCAGCTTGCACACAATGCCACCACTGACATTATGTTATAATCTATTGTAAGAACCAGGGATGATTTACATGTTTCTTCAACCTTTTTAAAAGAATATTGATGCATAATTGTTTAATTGTGTTGAACAGCAACAGTGGAAAACTCTCAGCAGGCCTATCAGGAGGCATTTGACATCAGCAAGAAGGACATGCAGCCTACACACCCCATCAGGCTGGGACTTGCTCTCAACTTCTCTGTGTTTTACTATGAAATCCTGAACACCCCAGAGCAGGCCTGCAATTTGGCAAAGGCGGTGAGTGAATAATATCCATGTCAGACTATTAAGACAAAAACCTGAACTGTAATAATGAGCTGTGGCGTTTTAAAGGATCTCTTGTTGATCAAACTCTCAGCCTTGGCTTTAATTTTTTCTTGTAGGCGTTTGATGAAGCAATTGCAGAGCTTGACACTTTGAATGAGGACTCTTATAAAGACAGCACCCTGATCATGCAGCTACTCAGGGACAACCTTACTGTAAGCATAAACTTATTTAACTGCTCTTTGTACTCACTGCATCTCCTGAATGAATTTGGGTTGTGCTAATCAGAAGGAGCAAGTTCGGATTCGATAATGGCCATTTGTGCATGGCAGTGAGAGACTTATGATTGTTTTTCGTCATCAGTGATGTCAATCATTACTTATTCCTCGGTCCACATTAAGCGTGGAAAGGGAGGGATCCCTGTAGGTGTGTGTATATAATATATATATATATATACACACACACAGACGCGCCCCAACTTGCGTTCATCCGTTTTACATTTTTTCGATTTTACGGGGTTCTCCCCGCCAAAAAAAGATCAAATTTTGAGTTTAGATGTACGTACGTAGTACGCTGATGTAATGACGCTGCGTCTATTGTTTACAAACGACAGACTGAACGTGCCCCTCCTTTTTCCCAGTTCAGTTTTACTTATATATATATATATATATATATATATATATATATATATATATAAATAAATAATAAAATCCGTTATATAGCGTGTTACACTTGTGTTAAGACGACGTCTCTGTGATCTTTGTGTTTACACGGTTTTGCGGACTTTTGTAACCCTAAGCAAATATGGTTGATGATTCACATCAGCGCAGGCTGTGTTCTAAACGAGTTCAACGGCACTCTTGTGCACTTGAAAGACCGGAAGTCCGTATAACCCACAGCAAGTACACTACTTTAGGTTTTGAGCGCCTGACATATTGTCAACGTTGATTGGCTGTTTTAAGCTTCATTTAAAAGTCACTTATTTGAAATTAATGTTGATATTATTTTACAATGTTAAGTTTATAATAATTGATTTAGGGGTGTTTTAGGAGATATGGTAATGGTATTATGGATGTATAGTACAGTATGAGAGTCACACGTCATATGTCACTGTACTATACATCCATAATACCATTACCATATCTCCTAAAACACCCCTAAATCAATAATTATAAACATAACATTGTAAAATAATATCAAATAATGGTATTGGTATTATGAATGTATAGTACAGTATGAGCGTCACACGTCATGTCACTGTAACAACTTGCGTTCACTTTCAACTTACATTCGGCCGTCTGGAACCAATTAAAAACGTAAGTCGGGGAGCGTGTGTGTGTGTGTATGAGTGTATGTGTATGTATATATATATATATATATATATATATATACACACATGAATGTATATATAAATAAAATGCAATATTTCATATATACATAGACACTGGAAATCATGGATAAGGGTGAAAAATGAGATGAATATTGTACTTGAAAGAAAAGATCCTTCTGAATAAGACACAAACAGATTTTTATAAGCTTTATTAGTTTTTGAGCTGCATGTGTTCGAGTCTCCACAGCAGTGGGGACCCAGATTTGAGAAAATTTAAATGTCTCAATTTTTTTTCTGTTGTAACTTTTTCAAGCATAACTTGCACTATAATCCCAAAAAGACTCTGAAAACATTGTGAAGTCTCAGAATAATTGTTATTTTTAGCCTCCATCACTTCATGAGCAGCACAAAACTATGGCTGGCGATTTATCTATGATTTTTCCCATGCAGTGTTGTGTGCGCGTGTGCTCTTCAAAACTGTATCCAATATTTTCTTTCTTTTTCTCCCTGTAGCTGTGGACATCAGAAAACCAGGGTGACGAGGGAGATGCTGGAGAGGGCGAGAATTAAAGGCATTGCACTTCACTGTTTAAATCCACCCACACTCTCGATCTTACACATACAGCCCATAGTTCCCCTATTCCATCCACTTCACCCTAACTTGCCTTTCTGTATGATGAGCAGCATGAATTGTATCTGACATACAAGTCTCTGCCCCTCTGAGATCAAGGCACAGGGTCACGTTTGGTTCTTTGATGGCTGAGATGTTTTGAACATGTCCTGTGGGAGGGGATGGGGTTGTTGAATATGGGGCATTGTGGCCTAAAAAAAATTTTTTGTTCCCACCCACACACAAATAGGTTTGATTATCAGTAATCCATTATATTTCAATCTTCTCACTATTTCCTCAGTGGTTTTTATCACAAAAAAGGTTATTAAAATGTCAATTTAATTTAAATCACTGTGATGCTTAATTCCCCCTCCCACCTACTTCCTGGTTAAATTGGAAATCAGTTTTATGGGTATGAGCAGTTCAATTCTGTAGCGACTCATACAGAAAGGAAGTAAACAGGCTGTATTGTGACACTGACTAACATGCATCACTCATGTTGTGCAATGTTGATCTTTTTTTTTTTTTTTTTTTTTTTTTTTTTTTTTTTTTTTTTTTTTACACTTTGCATGAGTCCAAGAACGAAATTAAAAAGGGACCCGAGGTTGTCATTTGTTCTTCTTAAATTTAACCATGAGCTTAAACATTCCACCAGGTAGAAGGTAGACGGTATCAAACTGGAGTGTTTTTCCACAGTTCAATAGGATAGGCAGATGATGCTGTATACCATCAGTAAAGGTTCTGGATGTTATTACCTTATCCTTTTTTTTCCTTTTGCATTACTGAGCAGACAAGTCTTCAATCAAAATGTTTTTAAAACATCTAAAGCTTCTCAATAATAATGCCCCCCACCCCAAAAATAAATAAATAAATTAAATAAAAAACGTGTGATTGATCAGTGCTGCTTCTCCTCTGTAATTTAACTACTCCAGTCATCATGTCCCAGATCTAATTAGACTCAGCTTCATGATATTCATTGGTTGTGGAGTTTGTTCCTTTTCTGCACTTTGTCCTGGAATAAATTATTCTCTGTGGGCATGAGAACAAACCCACTGTGTTCAGAGTGATGACATTTTTATTATTATTTCGCAGAATTTACTGTTTCTTTTACAAATTCCAACGTAATTGATAGTGAGGGTATGACTGCTCTTAAAGGAAAAACGAGGATATTGAAGGGATTAGACCAGATCTCATTCAGTGTCACAATACCTTGTCACATCCGCCACATTCTATTTCAGTGACAAAGCCTCTGTCTCGAGCTGAAGACACGATGTTCATGCACTGAAGTATAAAATGCATCTCCCATGAATGAACAAGCAGCAGTTATTCTATGCTTGAGATTTAAAAAAATAAAAATAAAAATAAATAAATAAAAAGTACAGTAGTGAATGTGGAGCCGAGCCTGTCTGTATATCTGGTATCTCTGATCGCTTTTGTTTTTACTGACCAGTATTTCTGCCTCCAGTTAGCTTCTGTGATGGTTTTTCGCTTTAGCGTGCACGTGGTTGTGAAAAATTTAGACTAGCTTAAGAGTCCCACAAAAAAGCAAAATAAACAAAAAAAAATTCCTAGTACATTCCTGGTTATTGACGTAATAGGTTTGTGTATGTCTTTTAAACAGTTCTAGTTTCACCTTACATGTTATCAGGAAGTGTAAACGACAATTTAAAGTGAAATAAAAAGTTTTATCGGTTCCAGATTGTTTGGCTTTTGACTCTTCTCTTGACTTGCATGTATTTTGAGGATTGTAATGGAACAGTTCTGGGCTTTTGTACAGTTATATCCATTAACATCTAGCCAGGAATTGCTGCTTTATTTCTACACTAGTTCGGTTCAAAGTCTGAAGCACATTGCTGTACCAAGGACATGGTCACTGCAAAATGTATTGATGTTAAAATAATGACCAATAAGGATTAATCATCCCAACTACTGCCAGACAGAACAGATGTTTACGGTAATTAACCACTAGTGCAAAAACAGCACGCATCCGAAATGATCAAATGACATTGAACAATTTAAATGCATCAATACTGAAATGTTAATCGCTGCTAGGTAATGAAAAGATTTATTTCATAACAAACCATGACTTCCAATCCACTGTTTTATCCATTTTACAAACCGGGACACCTGCGTGTACGTAATACAATAGGCTGAAGTGTCTAACAAAAAATGAGTAAACATGTGCAGAACATGTAGTAACCTGTAAAACACCCAATGTGACAGTAGTGCAGCTCTGAGAATTCGACTAAACTGAGGCACTTAAGGTACTTAAAGATTGAGGTCATTTCATTCTCAGTACTTCCTGTAGAAGCTTCTGTGCAGCTGCGTTGTTGGGCTCAATTTTGAGCAAGTTATTGAGATCCTCCACACAAGCTCGCTTGTTCTGAAAGGGAGAGAAATTAAAATGTCAAATGAGGTAATGGTCTACAGTAGCACCTCTACTTTTCACTGCAGTATTAAGTGTTCAGCCAAAAATACATACATCTACATGTGTGTGACCTTGGTTCCTTACACAGCTATTTAAATTTTTCAGGGATCCCAGATCTCCTCTATTTAGCGGAATTCCGCTATTTTTACTCACCTATTTAGCGGAAGTCCACTATTTTTATCAATTTATGCAATCAGTACGGTGTAAGACTGTTTACTGGTGCAGAGCAAATGTTGTGACATTTTGAATTATAATGTTATACTATTAACATACTAACTTGTAGCAGGTATGCTCACGAGCTGAACACAAATGTTTGTTGGTATGTCTCGTTATGTGCTCATTCATAATTATGTTACACATGAATGACTAGCCATAGGGCTGTGCTACTTGAACTAACTGCGTTTATCTCCACCAGGGGTCAGCAACCTGTGGCTCTTTCACCTTTCTGATGTGGCTCCTTGGCTTTTCAAAATAATGAATCTGTACTTTACAAACGTGCTTCATAAACACAAACAACTGCAAAAAGAAAATGCCGCTTATTTACTCACATCGGAAGCACTCTGGGCTCCCAGGGGTAGATAATTAAACCAGCTTTCACCTGAATGACTGGAGAAGCTGCCTAAGGCAGAGTCCTGCAACGGTCGGGTACCCAACGGGTAACCCCGCAAAAATGCTCCATTTAGGGTTCAAAATTACATGGGTGAAATTAACAGTCACGAGTGTGGTCGGATATTTATTTGGTGTGGGTGGGGTGATTTTGTGTGTTCTTGTGGTCATGCCTATCGTTACATCAATCGGCTACACTTAGAGTCTGTGTTTTTGATCTGCTGTGTTGGTGGATTTCCAAATTCTTGTGCTCATGGCAAAGAGTGCTCTCTTCATCCCAGCAGCAGCGCGGCGAACGAGAAATTTTTTCCGCTGCCGGGGTTTGAAATCCAGGAACGGAAATCACAGCTGAGGTAAGAGAAAGTGAGATTTGGTTAAAACACAGCAATCTCCAATTTCAATAACTCTCCTCCCAGTGACAAAATGAAAGACTGGGTGTGGTTCAGTCTCCACTCTGAGAATGGGTCGGTCAGTGCTATATTAAGCATTAATATTATTTAAAAGAATGTTGAGCAGGCACCTTCTGAAAATAAGTCTTCAAATACTTTTGTGTTGCTGTCGTTTTTGTAAATTAAAACTATGACAAAACAACATTAATATAACGAATAAAGAAGATCCCATGAAGGGAGTGATGGTGAAGTAGGGTACCTAACCCGTTAACACATCTGGCTGCTGCATGTCCCTGGCTTCGTGGGATAGATATTCTTTTTCTTTATAAAAATACAAGAAGGACTCCAACACATTCATTCATTTTCTGAACCGCTTAATTCTAATTAAGATCGCAGGGAGGCTGGAGATTTTTCTGAATCTAAATGTTGCAAGCAGAATTGTAATTTAATTGTCTGCAGTCTTATAAATCAATGCAACACATTGTTTTTTTTTTATATATATATATATATATTAACAGGATGGAAAAATGAAATGCAGAGTTATTTGATTTTAAATGTCAAAAAAAGGATTTGTGGCTCCCAGTGTTTTCTTTACTGTGGAAAACGAGTCCAAATGGCTCTTTGAATGGCAAAGGTCGCTGACCCCTGATCTACACTGGAATAATATTTTAGTATTTTTTTACGCTGTTTTGTTTAGTGTTTATACATGTTACAAAACGATGATTAACTTGTTTGCATGATGTTTTACATGACATGCTCTGCCCCTGTACCCTGCAAAGGGTCATGCAGTCCCTTTGACCCCCAGCTGAAATGTTTAATTTCCTCTATTTTTAAACCTGTTTCCTCTACAGTAATACCTCACCTTATGAAATTAATCCGTTCCAGAAGTGGTATCGTAACCTGATCTTTTCGAAAGTTGAACCGCATTTTACATGTAAAAGGCCTGATTCGTTCCAAGGCCCCCCAATACTACCCCCTAAACCCTTTAAAAATGATAAAAGTATACCTTTTAAGGCCTCCTTCTGCTTCAATATCGTACCAATGGTAGACTGGTTTGGCCATATTCCTTTGCAATATCACTCAACCACGTGCCACGAGCCCGCTTCTTTTCACTTGCACCGGGAATTGTGTGCGTGTGTTGACCATGCCTTCTTAGCAGCGTAATAATCTTACAAATGTGTAGCAAGGTTAAAAGCTTGAGCCAAAAAATAAAGTTGCAATGAGCACACTCGAAAATCTCACGAAACAATGCAGCTCCATAATAGCCAATGGGAGGGAGCAGCGTCATCCCTCCTAGCCAATGGGAGGCCAGCAGGGCGGGATGTTGGGAGATAGCCAATGGGAGGCCAGCGGGGCGAGATGTTGGGAGATAGCCAATGGGACAGCAAGTCGAGCATTGTTTGAATTTTTGAGATGGCGCTTTCATAAAGTGAATTTGTTTCGCATCCAGAGACGGAAAGTTTAGGTAAATGCATTTCAAATCCTGGATTTTTTGTTTGTTGGGACTTTCGTAAGCCCCACCCTGAGTTGCAACCTTATCATTGTGGAGGGGTTTGCGTGACCTAATGATCCTAGGAGCTGTGTTGTTGGGGGCATAATGCCCCTGGTAGGGTCACCCAAGGCATGCAGGTCCTGGGTTAAGGTCCAGACGAAGTGAAATTCTGGCTGTAGCACTCTTGACCAACTCTATACGCTCCACAGGATCTTGGAAGGGGCATGGGAGTTTGCCCAATCTGTCCACAGGTGTTTTGTGGATTTGGAGAAGGCTTTTCACGGTTTCCCTCGAACAATCTTGTGGGGTGTGCTCTGGGAGTACGACATTCCGGACCTGTTGCTATGGGCCTTTCAATCGCTGTATCACCAGAGCCAGAGTTTGGTCCGTATCGGTAACAACTGGCCGAATTCGTTTCTGGTGGGAGTTGGAGTCCGCCAAGGCTGTCCTTTGTCACCGATTCTTGTTCATAATTTTTATGGACAGAATTTCTAGGCGCAGCTGAGGCGTTGATGAGCTCTGGTTTGGTGGCCATCGGATCTCTTTTCTGCTTTTTGCGGACGATGTTGTCCTTTTGGCTTCATCAAGTCAGGACCTCCAGCTCTCATTGGAGCGATTCGAGTGCGAGGTAGATGAAGATCAGTACCTCCAAGTCTGAGGCCATGGTTCTCAATCTGACACGGGTGGAATGCACCCTCCGGGTCGGGAATGAGGTCCTGCCCCAAGTGGAGGAGTTTAAGTATCTTGGGGTCTTGTTCATAAGTGAAGGAAGGATGGAGCAGGAGGTCGACAGACAGATTGCTGCAGCCTCTGCTGTTAAGCGGTGCCTGTACCGGTCCGTCGTGGTGAAGAAGGAGCTGACAGGCTGCAAGGCGAAGCTCTCAATTTACCAGTCGAGCTACGTTCCAACCCTCACCTATGGTCATGAGCTTTGGGTAGTCACCGAAAGAACAAGATCGTGGATACAAGTGTCTGAAATGAGCTTCCTTCGACGGGTGATGGGGTTCTCCCTGAGAGATAAGGTGAGAAGCTCTACCATCCGAGGAGAGCTCAGAGTAGATCCGCTGTTCCTCCGCATTGAGAGGGGCCAGTTGAGGTGGCTCGGGCATCTGGTCAGATTGCCTCCTGGACGCCTACCTGGTGTGGTGTTTTGGGCATGTCCAACTGGGAAGAGACTCCGAGGTAGAACACGCTAGAGGGTCTATGTCTCTCGGCTTGTCTCCTCTGGACCTCTTTGCTTAGGTTGTTGCCCCCGCAACCCGACCCTGGACTTGGTGGAAGATGAGAGGGACTTTCGTAAGGTGAAGGTACCACTATATATATTTTTTTCTAAACCTCACTGGAATCCCTGATTTTTATAACTGGTATTCGTGAAGGCACACTTTGTAAATGTCATAACCATCACAGGATATCAAGAAGTGCATCAGCTGGATAATTGTTTTTCAGGGTAATATAATGAGCCATGTATTTTCTCCTCAGTGGCATGTTAACACCTTGAACATACTCGTTCTCTACAATCCATATTTTAGTACCCATCAATTTAAACATTCTTGAATGATGGACACTGATGCATATAGTCGTGTTCAAAATAATCACTATTCTGATCAATCAGTGTTTTTTGTAGAAATGATCTTTCTATGTGGAGGTAAAGTAACAGAATCCAACAGTCTTGACCCGCATGCTGCTGATTCTGTGTAATTTTGTCACTAATCGAAAGGTTCGTGTTCAAAACAATATCAGTGTGGAGTTGAATTAGTGACATCATTCATTCTTTAAAAAAAACAGGAGCCAATCATTGTCCTTATTTAAGGAAGGAAGCAGCAGCTGTTGTACCTGCTGGTTATAAACATTTCTCTCTGAAATTCTGGGGAAAAATCAGGTGTTCCAGACACTGTTCAGATGAACAGCAGATCTTGATTAAAAAGTTGATTGGATGGGGAAACATATGAAGAGAATGAGAGACTGCTCAGATAAAATTATCCAAATGATTTAAAATGGCAATTAAAACCTGAAAGATATGGAAGAAAAACTACCATTCAAATGGATGAAGAACAACCAAAATGGATAGAACTCAATCACCAATTAGCTCCAGGAAGATCAAAGCCTGTTAAAGTGACTTGTGAATCCTGTTACAATTAGAAGATGCATATGTGAAGCCGAGCTATCAGCAAGAAGCCCCACATTGTCCCATTGCTGAAAAAAGACATTACAATTCACCAAAGAGCACACTGACTGGAATAAAGAGAAACGAAGCAACATTCTGTGGACTGATGAAAGGAAGACTGTTCTTTCCGGGTCTCATGAGCCCTAGATGAGCCCCAAACACTGAATTGAAGCCATAACACACTTTGAAGACAGTGAAGCGTGTTGAGGCAAACATCATGATAGAGGGCTATTTCTCATACAACGGTGTTGGGTATATTTATCACATCTTCAGGATCCTGGATCAGTTGGAGTACATCAGAACACTTGAAGAGGTTGTGCTGTCTTATGCTGAGGAGGAAGTGCCCCTGAAATCAGTTTCACAACCCCAACACTCCAGTAAATGGGAAACATCTCAGTTCCACAGCAACAAGATTGAGGTTCTGGAGCTGTGTACCAATCCCCGGACCTTAGTCCAATAGAAAACTTGTGGGGTGGCATCAAAAATGCATCTTCTGAGGCAAAACCAGAAGCTTTGTGGAATGTAGTCAAAAAATCCTGGGCTAGAACACCTGCTCACAGGTAACAGAAGTTGACGCCATGTAACCAGATGTGCAGGAGGTCTCGGAATCAGTGTTTATACAAATAAATATTAGTTCAGAGATTCAAAGGAAAACAAACCATATTTTTCAGTTTATACACTGACCGTTTGAGTTTGTAAAGAAAAACAGACACTGATTTTCTTTTTTCTCTTTTTTTTAACAGTCAAATATTCACTTTTCTTCAGTTTCTTTAAAGGAAAAAGACAAATTTGATATTTTTCTTCATGTTTTGATTTGGAATAGAATTTGTTGTGTCCCAATGCATTTGTGTCTGTGGAAATAAAAGCCATTACAGTAATCCCTCACCACTTCGCGTCGCCGCAATATCATGGGATTTTCCATCAGGAAATTGAAGAAAATTCAAGTGCACTCCAGCACTACATGTACATTCACTCCGCTACCCAACATGCTCTGTTCTCCTTCTTGACTTGAGTGTTCTCTGATTGGCTCAGGCCATGAATCCAGCAAGCTGATTCGTCGAGATTATATTTCCCAGCATCCAACATATGAGGCTTCCTTTCTTTGTGTTCTATGGGAAACACCCCAATGTTAGTTCGTCTACACCACGAACCAGCAGTTCTCCAGCCACGCGCCTAAGTTTTTCTCTCTTTGTGCTCGTAAGTAGTGTTGTGTACAGTAGGCCCATGACTATTCACGGTTTGAGTATTCGTGGACTGCCAAGCAACTGACACGTCACTCAAGTTCAGCCAATGGCCGTCCTCCTTCCTGCTTATTGGTTGAGATGATGTAACGCCCCTTTTTCCTCATCCGCGCACAAGTTGTCAATGAGCCTCTTTTTTTAGTGTTTTTAATTACCAGTTAAGCTGTATGATGCCACTCAAACGCTGGCTAAGCGATAGAAAAAGTAATGACATTGGATGTCTCTTCTGGAGAAATAAGACTTTGTCCTGAAGAAACAACAGGTTCCTCTGAAGTGCCTGTAGAGGAATAATCATCTGAAAGCACTCTAGTATTCAAGTCTTTTTCAATCATTATTCCAATACAGTACCTTAGTTAATGTTTAGAATGTTTGCATGTGGTTTTATGTACTGTGGTGTAGAATGTGTATAGTTTTGTTTTGTTTATCCAATTTATTACATTTCATGTTCTTTTTATGTTCTTTTTTTTTAATGGTCTGTGTTTTGGGGGGACTTGGATTTTGACAGCTGTGTTCTTCAACTCTAACTGTCTGCTCAGGCTGAGGGGCGTGGCTGAGCTGCTCTGTGGCTCACAGCTGAATTTCACTCTTTTCATTTCACTCATCTGCTCTCAATAAATACAAACATGCTCACCTCTGCGCCAGAGGATTAACTCGCACGGTTGGTGCAGGTGACAAACGGAGCTTGTGCGACGAAGCGCGGCTGATCCGGACTTCTGATCTTTTAAGTGTGCAAGATCAAGCTCCGTGTGTCACCTGCAACAAACGCCTCGCATTCAAAGGGGAAGGACTTAAGAAGCGTGCTTTAATTGAGGTGAGCATGTGGTTTGTGCTTATAGGGAGTAAATGTGATTACTTAAGTCAAGTATGAACTGCATTCAGTCCAAGCAGCTCAGCCAAAGCAGACGCACACAAACTTTCTAGACATTAACTTAGGCACTGTACTGTAATAATAATTTGGACTTTAATACTACAGCTTTACAACAGTTCAGATGATTATTCCTCTTCAGGCTCTTCAGGAGAAAGTCTTATTTCTTCAGAAGAGACGGCGCTTAGCCGGCGTAAGAGTGGCATCATAGAGCTTAACTGGATAATATACATACAAAATGAAAACATATATGTATATTTTATATAATATATATATATATATATATATATATATATATATATATATATACACACACACACACACACAGTGGGGCCAGTAAGTATTGGGCAGTGTAAAAATGTGCAAGTTCACCCATTTAAAAAGATGAGAGGTTTGTAATTTTCATCATAGGTACACATCAAGCTTGAGAGACAGAATGTAAAAAAAAAAAAAAAAAATCCAGGAAGTCAGACAGTATGATGTCTTTCCCTCCCAGTGCTGTTCCTTTAAACATTTTCCTGGAACTAAATCGAGCCAATCAACATAAATGTCAACTTTAGCATATGGCACACTGAACCAATCAACACACACAAACAAAAGCACATGGCCAGGAACGTGCTTAAATCTATGAAGTTCTTGAGCAGGAGAATCGGGTGAAAAATACTCATCAGGTTCTGATAGGTCCATATAGGACCCTTGCTCTTCCTCATCTACATTAATGACCTTGATAGGGACATTGAGAGCACATTGGTGAAATTTGCTGACGATACTAAACTGGGCGGTTTGGCAAATAGTCTGGAGTCTACTAAGGTTATTCAGGACGATTTGGATAGACTTCGAATTTGGGCAGATACATGGCAAATGAAATTCAATGTCGCTAAATGTAAAGTTCTACATGTAGGGAATAAAAACATTAGACAGGAGTATTTCATGGGAGGTTTAAAACTAGAATGTTCCTCTCAGGAAAAGGATCTGGGTGTGATGGTTGACCAGTCCCTCACTGGTACTAGCCACTGTGCATTAGCAGTAAAAAAGGCAAATAGGATGGTGGGTTACATAGCCAGGAGTATTGAGTATAGATCTAAAGATGTTGTCCTTCTCTTGTATAACACATTGGTTAGACCACATTTAGAGTATTGTGTACAGTTCTGGGGACCATACTTGAAAAAGACATCGAGACTGTCGAAAAAGTTCAGAGAGGAGCTAGAAAGCTAATTCCGGGTTTAAGAAGGGAAACCTATGAGGAGAGGCTGAGGGTGCTAAAGCTATACAGTCTTCATAAAAGGAGAATTAGAGGTGATCTGATTGTGGTCTTTAAGTATCTTAAGGGGATTAATAAAGTCAACTATGCCCCAACACTTAGCCCAAGTTCTGCAAGTAGAACTAGGGGTCATAAATGGAAGTTATTCAAGGGTAAATTTAGCACAAATATTAGGAAATATTTTTTTCTCGCAGAGGGTAATTTCAGTGTGGAATAGATTGCCTAACCACGTTGTCGAAGCAGAAACCTTACAAGTCTTCAAAAGCAGACTTGATCTAGTGCTGGATACCATCTAGTCATGGTGCGTTTTTAAGGTTAGAGTCACTTTAGAATAGGACAATGGTGAGCTTAGTTGGGCTGAATGGCCTGTTCTCACCACTCATGTTATGTTATGTTATGTTATATCTGGCTTATCGCTCCATTCATTCAGAGCAGCCGATTGTTTTGCTGTAGCAGTTTTTCATGATTTGATGGTTGTTGGACATTTACCAAGAGAACACGGCAAACTATTTTTCTGTTTTTTTTTTTAAAGCAGGGCAGAAGAATCAAATGTGTCGTTACTGGTGAACATTATAGACATTCCCCAGTGGCAGGGGGTCTTGAAATACCAGGTAAAATCACTTTTACAGGCAGTCAGGTAGGTATGAGGGCATGCACCGGGACGGCACTTCGCTGTGTCCACCAGCCGCCTCCACTCATCCGGCCGTCTCCTGGCGATCGACCATGCCTGCACAGGGCCCATACCCCCCGGCAGGGCAGCCCTCAGCTGCGACAACCACGTCGCACGCGGTCGGCTCCAGGCCCTAGGATCCCGAACGGACAGGATCCAGTGTGCTGGGTCCGAAGGCGGGAAACGCGCCAAGTGCCCATAGTAGCGCAGCCGATGGTCGCGGATCAAGCAGGTTACTCTTACCATCCCCGCATCCATCCCCGAGCACCTTCTGGTTGGTAACAAAGTCCCACCAGCGGTATCCAAAGATGTGGCGAAGGGAAGTCGTAACAAAGGAGTTCAGTCGTCGTCCAAGCTCAACCGTGAGCGTCCATGTCTCGCTTGAGTAGAGCAAGACAGGGAGCACAAGGGAGTGAAAGACTCGGACTTTCGTCCGCCTGCTCAGATACCTCGACCGCCACACGGTCCTGTCCAGCGAGTCTATCACCCCAGCGGCTAGACTAAGTCGACGATTGATCTCGGCCCTGCAATCAGTGGAACGATGGACCACGCTGCCAAGGTAAGTGAAAGACTCCACGATCTCTACTCTTTCACGACCCACAGTGATCGAGTCAACAGCAGCATCCAAGAGGTCGCCGAAAGCCTGCATCTTGGTTTTGATCCAGGAGACTCGCAAACCAAGCGGTTCCGCCTCCTCACCCAACGAACAGAGTCTCTGTCAGGACAGCCACCGGTTCTGCTAAGATCACTGTGTCATCGGCAAAGTCCAGATCAGTAATCCAAACCTCACCGAACAATACACCGCAGGCCACTTCACCCGATACCGCCGCCATGGTCCAGTCCATTGCAGTACTGAAGAGAGTGGGGGCCAGAACATACCCCTGCCTCACTCCGGTCTCGACCGAAAAGAAGTCAGAGGTGGAGCCCCCACACCTCACAGCTCTCTCTGTCCCAGAATACAGCGACAATATCAGCCGGACCAGAGCCGACGGGATCCCACATAGACGAAGTATGCCCCAGAGGGCCTCCCTATCCACTGAGTTGAACGCCTTGCAAAAATCTATATAGGCGGCAAGGAAACCCCCCTATCAAACTTCTGCAAGCGCTCAGATAGGCCGCGGAGCGCCAGGATGTGGTCAACGGTAGACCTCTTCGGTGTAAACCTGGACTGTTCAGGGCACTGGAAACTGCTGTCGGATCCTGTCCAGTAGAATCCGTGCGGAGACCTTGCCCGGAACTGAGAGGAGAGTAACCCCCCGGTAACTGTTGCATTCTCGGGTATCACCCTTCCCCTTCCAGATCGGGACAACGATGCCCCGTTTCCAGTCAGTTGGGATAACACCAGTTCTCCACACGGAGCACACAAGAACAAACAGCCACCTGAGGATAGCCTCACTCTCGCCTTAAGCATTTCCACGTGGATACCACAAACTCCTGCAGATTTGCCATCCGCCAAGTGCCACACCACCCTCCGAGTTTCCTCAAGAGTTGGCGGGTTGCAGCCTGGGCAGGGTCGGCAACAAGAGTTTCAGCATCTGCAACGACCAGGCTCCAGGTGGGAGCATCAGCACAATACAACTCCTCAAAGTACTCGGCCCAACGAGTCCTCACTTCTGATTCTTCAGTAAGGACACTACCGTCTGCAGCTTTCACTGTCTGACATCGCGATGTGGCCCGAGAAGAACGGAGGCTCCGCAACGCCCTGTAAGCCGGGCGAGTCACTTGAATTCAAGTGGCCCTCAACAGTCTCACCGAGATCGCGGACCGCAGCCTCCCGATCTCTTCGCACCGCCTTGACGGCTTCGCGCTTCAGGTCCCTGGCCAGACCAACTCTGCCGTCGAGTTGAGCCTGTCTCGCTCTCTCGATAACGTCGATGATCTCAGAGGAGATGGCTATTCCCAGTCGTCTGGGCGACCCTGATATGCAGCCACGGGACACCTCCAGGATGCAGTCTCTGAAACTAGTCCAGAGAACCTCCGTGCCTGCACCGCGTCCAGATCCTTTAGGGATTCCCCAAGCCTACTGGCAAACTCCAAAGCCACATCAGGGTCCCTGAATCGGCTTACGTCAAATCGCATTTGACGAGCCAGGGCTTTCTCAGGGTGCCTGAAGCGGATCTTCAGTCGCCACCAGAAGCCCGTGGTCTCCCAAGAATAGCTGGGCACTTCTGAAGACACGGCAGGTCTTGACCAGCTGCCAGCGACTACCTACGAGAACATGGTCGATGTCCTGCCTAGTGACGCCGTCATTGGAGTACCAAGTCCAGTGTTGCGGATCCGATCTCTGGCACCATGAGCCAGCAATCCTTAAGCCCCAACTTTTTGCGAAGTCAAGAAGCATTAAGCCGCTTTCATCGCGGCGTCCAGAGCCGTGGGGACCGACACATGCTTCGTAGCCATCCCGGTTAGTGCCAGTGGTCGCATTGAAGTCCCCCAGTACGATCAGGATGTCCCTTCCCGGAACCCCGACACCACCGAGTTGAGCTGGTCGTAGAAGGTTTCCTTCATAGATCAATCACTTACCCCGGTATAAGCGTACACTGCGACGATAGCGAGCGTCCCCACTGTGCGAGTCACCCTCAGTTGCATAATACGCTCGTTGACCAGGACCACCTCTGATACCAAAGGAGCCAATCGATCAGCGATGGCGACGGCAACTCCTTGAGTGTGAAGACCGTCGGCCCGGCCAGACCAGTAGTAGGTGTACCCACCGACACCTGTCTCGCCGGACCCAGGCCTCCGCACCTCAGAGAAGGCCACAATGCCGACGCCAAGCAGACCAAGCTCCCTTGATACCAGGGGCAGGTGAGAGTCGTCCTGCAGGGAAGTCACGTTCCATGCGCCGACCCGGACCGACCGCCTCAGATTCAACCGAGGCGACCAAAAGCAGCTGGTGTCCGACACCTTTGCACCGCCCGCGTCACTCACCCTATCACGCCTGACCTGGTTGCTCCAGGATTTCACCCCCATCGTGGAGTGGGAGTCCCAGAGGCTTTTCCCCACCCCCTCCTACGACGCCACCTAAGGCAGGCGTCGGGGTTACTTCCCCGGAGTAAACTCCAGCGTTTAGTAGTGTGTTTTGCTGGCATTTTTTTAAGAGGGCGGGGGTGCAAATTCCACCCCTGAGGCTCCCTGACAGGCAAATGCCCGGAGGTACCCAAGCAGTGATCACCTCATTGTACGCTTACAGAAACTGATTGAATAAAATTGATAAGTTTGAGGTAAGATTTTTCTCCCAGTACACATGGGCA
>CM045741.1:47130015-47152515 GCA_024760905.1 Plotosus lineatus
AAAACTGTTCTGTGGTCAGCCGAATAACGATTCGAAGTTCTTTCTGGAAAACTGGGATGCCATCCGGGGATGTCATCCGGACTAAAGAAGACAAGGACAACCCAAGTTAAGTGTTCAATTCAGAAGCCTGCATCTGGGATGGTATGGGGTTGCATGAGTGCGTGTGACATGGGCAGCTTGAACATCTGAAAAGGCACCATCAATGCAGAAAGTTCCATTCAGGTTCTAGAACACATGCTCCCATCCAGACATCATCTCTTTCAGTGAAGACCTTGCATGTTTCAACATGTAATTAATGCTGCATGTGGTCTGGCATTATCAACATCATGGCTGCGTAGAAAAAGGATCCGGGTACTGAACAGATACGAAGGAGGAAATGGAAGTGGATTGGGCACACGCTAAGAAAGCCAAAAATAACATCACTAGGCAGTCGCTCACATGGAACCCAGTTGAAAATGTAAGCGAGAACGGTCAAGGAATACATAGAGAACAATGGAAGCAGAAATGAATGGCGAGGGCTACAGCTGGAGTGATATCGAGAAGAACGCTCCAAACCGTAGATGGAAAACGTTGGTCGATGGCCTATGCTCCAGACAGGAGCTTTATGGCTAAGAATAAGAACACTTCACAAACATAGCAAGAAAAAAAAAAAAAAAAAACTAAAGGGATTTTTTTCAAAGCTCTTGTTATTACAGCTTTATGGGGAATAAAATAAACATGACTCAATTCACTATTTTGTTTTCATATTACTTAATTGCAAAGTTGAAAAATGCCTTTTCAGACATCTGTCTGTTTTCTGCCACACACGCACGCACACACACCCTCCTCTCTTTGTGCCATAATATGTTATGCAGTTCTGGCAAGGGAGTGTATCACACCACTTGGTGCTATCCCAAGCCTGCTACGAATGTTACTGCAGTTCACGGTACAAGTTCAGGGTGGAAGACAAGCCAGTCACACCATTACGAGTCTATACAAATTTATTCCTTTATATTGCTCTACAGCCTGAATACTTGGCGTCACAGAAATCAGACATGGTACAACAAAGGATACCTGTTTGTATAGGTTGTGGCCTCAGTGGGGTCTTCACTCAGAGATTGTGTGTATTTTTCCACAGCCTTCTTGTGCAGTCCTTTCTTCACAAATGCATTACCCTCCTCCTTTAACACTTTGGCCTTTTTCACATCACCATCCACTGGAACATAGGTGAGATCAGGTAGATTATTTAGAGAAACCAAACAAAACCTCAACATGAAACACAGGAAAATTAGGTAATGGCAGTGAGATTCAATTACTATATATTGACACCAAAATACAATTGTTTTTATACTTTGTTTGTTTTCCTGAAAGTTTTTCTGCTGTACAGCCATTGCTGAATTTGCAGTTTGCAAAAATTTCTCTTTCACTGGCATGGGAACAGTCGGAATTGGAGGAAGTTTTTCTCTCCATGATGGTCCATCCATCTCTGTCAGTGCCTTCGTCATTCTAAAGATAAATGTAAAAAAAAAAAACATTTATTTCAGAAAGCATGTTTCACTGGTAATTTGTACTATTTATACCATCTGTACAATTTCACCTGCCAGTTTTTTGTTTATTCCAATGCTGCATTACTGTTATTAGCATGTTCTGTGAAATTTACCATTTTGGTGTAGTTGAGACGGTTTTCATCCTAAACACTGCTGGCATATCCAGAAACTGTTATTGGTTAAATCCCTTGAACTTGTACTTATCTGACAAACATACAATATTTTTCAAGTTTTATTCACCAACATAATGGTGTTTATGATCAGTGCGCATGCATTTACCAGTGTGCAGCCTGTTTCATTTGATCCTGTCCTTCCCATACTTCATACAAGTTTTCTTGTTGTATTTACTATTTTATTGTTTATAAGTAGCTGCCCTCTCAATATGTGCGTTGAGAGTTTTTGTACTTTGTTGCAGAATTTTTACTTTCAGGGAGAGTTGGGATAAAAGCGCAGCAACTACACTTTGTTTACTCCAGAGATGAGCTAAATCACCCTGATGCCAGCCAGACCCAGGGACTTGCAGGATGAAATCTGGAGGAAAGCACATTGCAGATGATGAGGTGGAGGGCAAAGGAGAAGGAGGTAGGCAGCGTGACAGCTTAGGCTCACAGAAAGGAAATGGTACAAGCCATGTCTCCCATCTATTATAACGGGGAACGTGAGATCAGTGGTGAATAAGATGGATGAGGTGACAGCGCTAGCACAGAGTCAGAGAGAGTGTAGTTTCATGTGTTTCATTGCGGGCTTTCTCACTGACCGAGATGACCGAGAGTGCACCATGAGTGGTGGTGGTGTAACACTGCCCTCATTACCTTCAAAGAGCAGAGTTGTTGGCCACACATTGATCTGTGTGCTGTTGAACTCAGACCATATTATTTGCTCAGGGAATTCTCAAATGTCACTTTGGTGGCTGTTTATGTTCCTCCTTCTGCCAACCTCACAACTGCATTTGACACTGTTGATGCTACCCTATCCAAGTTACAGACTCAGCACCCAAGTGCTTTCATTGTGATCTCATGTGACCTTAACAATGTCACCATGGACAATACACTGCCGAACTTGTGCAGTATGTGGACTGCTCAACCAGAGGGCAGAGAACTTTAGACCTGATGCATGCAAAAGTAAGGATACATACAGCTCTACCCCTTCCTCACACTGTGAAGAACATTCATCTTTGCCCATACAGATGTAAAGAGGCAGTCTGAGACGACAAGGACTATTAGGAGATGGTCAGAGGAAGCCTTGGAAGAATTACTTGTGTTGAGGTGGTTGATTGGCAGGCACTCTGTGAGACCCACAAAGAGGATATTTGATGGGCTCACTGAGTGTGTTTCACATGACACTGCCTTCTGTACTGACACAATTGTTCCAATTCAGTCTATTATTATCCAAATAACAGGCCGTGGGTGACGAAAGACATCAAAGCCCTTTTTAACAACAAGAGGGCATTCAGGGCTAGCAACAGGGAGGAGGAGAGAAGGACTCCATGTTTACTGGTAGTCGAGTGCAGAGAAAAAGGACAGCTTCAAGAGAAAGCAGGAGTGGAAACTCCAAGCAGAACAACATGAGAGAAGTTCGGAGTGGTATGAACTAGTGGTATAACTACTACCATCAATAATTTCAGGCCATTCAACAGCAGGGGAGCCAAGGGCCGATTTGAATTCAACAGATTTGACACTGCAGATAAACTTCAGCCAACTTCTAACTTGTCAGGAGCAAGCCTGAAATCCCCTGCCACACCACGCTCTATCCCTCTCTCTCCTTATTGCACCTCTGCCTCATGTAACAGACCTGAGATACGATTTCCTCCAGGATCAATAAAGTATTCTAATTCTGAAATACACATCCCCCACAGGTCAACTTCACCGATAACCAGGTTCATGTCCAGCTGAAAAGCCTCCATTCAGGCAAGGCAGCAGAACTGGATGGGGTCAGCCCCCGTGTTCTTAAAGCCTGTGCCCCCATCTCTGTCGAATGTTATTACATTTTCATGATGACTCTGACTCTACAGAGGGTTCCAGTACTGTGAAAGATGTCATGCCTCATTCCTGTACCAAAAGACATCAAGTCTCAGTGGTCCCCCAGATTACATAATGGCTGATATCTGGGATCGCTGTTTCCCTGGGGTATATATATGATGTGACACAGAGGCCATTTCTCTTATTCACTCTTCAACACGTGAAAGTCAAAGGAAAACACCATTCAATTACGGCAGGTGTGTGTCGACCTTCACAACTCAGGCAATGGCTACAAGAAAATCAACCCTCGCCTGCATCTGCCCATACTTACTGTCAGAGGAATCATTAAGTAGTTTAAAACAACCGGAACACTGGTAAACAAGCCTGGATGAGGACATTAGGTCATTTTGCCACCGCACACAGTGAAGAGGAATAAGAAAGTTCTGTAAAGCTCACTGTTAAAGAATCGCAATGTCTCCAGAACAACCTTCAGGAGCAATCTACATGCCAACAACCTGTTTGGGAGACATGCAAGGGAAAAAAAATTCTCTCTCACTATCAATAAAAGCAAACATCTGGAATTCACTAAGTGAGACTGGGACTTGAACTGGGACTGTGTGATGATTTTTTTTTTTTTTTTTTTCCCAGATGAGACCAGGATAGTGCTTTCTGGCAACAAACACTCCATGTTATGGTGCATGGCCTTATGAATGTATCAAAATACCAGTACATTTTAAATCAAAATCTGGTGCCCTCTGCCCGAAAGCCGAACATGGGTCGTCACTGGGTCTTTCAGCAGGATAATTACCATAAACATGTGGCCAAATCTACACAGAAATGTTTCACCAGAAACAGAAGCAAGCTCCTCCCATAGCCATCTCAGGCCCCAGACCTCAACCCCATTGAGAACCTGTGGAGTGAGCCAAAGAGGACCAGGTTGCTGGATGATTAGGTGCTGTTTTGTTTGGTAATGGGCACTTGTACAAAGTATTAACAGCAGGGGGCTAATAATTGTTGCACACATAATTTGATGTAAAAGAATTACCTCTTAATGGGTTTTTCCCCACTCAACAAATGCACTTTAATTAATCCTCTTTTTTTCTCCGATTGTGGTCCGACATTATTTCGGGGGAAAAAACGGAATTTATTATTAGCTGAAGAACACATCTTAACCAGTAACCTTTCTTTTATTTCAGTGTATGGGTTAAACTGTGTTTCATGTGAAGGAAATATTTTCCATACTGTACAGAAAGTACAGTCGGCCCTCTACTTACGTAATTAATCAGTTCCAGAGCCTTTTTCATAACCTGGAGTTTTTGTAAGTAGAGGCGCATTTTACATGTAAAACGCGTGATTCGTTCCAAGGCTCCCAAGACTACCCCATGAACCATTTTTTCTGGTGCTTCTGCGCCTTACCAGAAGCCTGAGGAGGTGCGCAGCCTTTGGGTGGCATTATGGAGCTTAACAGTAATTAAAAACACACACTTAAAAAGCACAGGCACAAAGTGTGTGCGAATGAGGAAAAAGTGAGTTACATTATCTCAACCAATCAGCAGGAAGGAGGACAGCCATTGGCTGAATTTGAATCACGTGACAGTTGCTCAGCAGTCCACAAATATGCAAACCGTGAGTGCAAAACCGCGAGTAGTCAAGGGTCTACTGTATTTGGCTCTCAGAGGATTAGATTTAATTTTTTTTTTTTTTGCTCTCCTCGTCAAAAACGTTCCAGACCCCTGGTCTATAATGTTCATCAGTAACAACTGTTGATTGTTCCGCCTTGCTTTAAAAAACAGGAAAATATTTTGCTGTGTTCTCTTGGTAAATGTCCAACAAGATGAACCATTAGAAACTGCTATAGCAAAACAATGGGATGCTCTGAATGAATGGAGTGATGAGCCAGATATGGGTGAAGCACTTAAGCAGAGCGCCACACTTTATCTGGTGACGAAGAGAAACACAAACATTAAGCACTGAAACCAGGAGCCAGAGTGAACACAAGGAAGCACGGACGTGATGTGAGAATCTTGTGGCGCAGAGGTGAGCGTGCGGTTTGCGTTTATAGGGAGTAGATGAGAGGAGTAAATTCGGGTGTGAGCTACTGCAATCAGCCCGAGCAGCTCAGCCACTCCCCTCAGCCGGAGCGGGGAGAACAGTAAGAGAACACAGGGAAGCAGGGAGGTGATGTGAGTTAATCCTCTGATGCAGAGGTGAGCGTGTTTGTGTTTATTGGGAGTAGATATGAGGACTGAATTCAGATGTGAGCCACCCGAGCAGCTCAGCCACGCCCCTCAGCCAGAGCAGAGAGAAAATGGTTAGAGGCACAGTCACCAGAATCAAAGTCCCCCAAAAACAGACCATAACAAAAAGAATATAAAACATCAAGTGTAATAAATTGGATAAACATGCTACAGCACACTACATAAAAATCACATACAGAACATTCTAAACATTAACTTAGGCACTGTACTGGCATAATAATTTTAAAAGACTTTAATACTACAGTGCTTTACAACAGTTCTGATGATTATTCCTCTTCAGGCACTTAAGAGGAAACTGTCGTTTCTTCCGGAGAAAGTTTTATTTCTTCAGAAGAGACCTTCAACGTCATTACCTTTTTCTGGCACTTAGCCAGCATTTGAGTGGCAGCATAGGGCTTAACTGGTAATTAAAACACACTAAAAAAATGCACATTGACAATTTGTGCACGAATGAGAGAAAAGGGGTATATACATATCAACCAATCAGCAGGAGGGAGAACAGCCATTGGCTGAATTTGAATCACGTGACAGTTACTTGGCAATACACAAACAGTGCAAAACCACAAATAGTCAAGAGCCTACTGTACTTATAGCAATTTTTAGATAAATGACACTTTTACACTTAGACACCATTTGGTGTCACGGCGGAGAGTGGGGGGCGAGAAATGCTTTCTTCCTACTCAGGGGATGTAACAAAGTAATTGAGAAGCACTGTACTAACCTGACCACCAATACTGTTCAAACTCCATCAATTAGTGCTCCAAATAATGTCCCTTTCCACTCAATAAATGTTAGTTATTTATGTTATTTCATAACCAGTAAGAAGCTGGTACCTGTTGGTTCCATCATGAGCTGCAGGCAGGTTACAGTCAATCTGTAAAGCTGTTTTATAATCTACATACGCTTGTCTGTATCTCTCCAAGGCTTCATAGGCAGCAGCACGGCGCAACAGTGATTTAATTCCAAATGGAACCAGCTCCAAAGATCTGGTGAAACAAAAAAAGAAGTTTGGACGAGTACAATAAATTATAATACATTAGTGTTATTTACACCAAGAATCAATAAATCAAATATATACTGATCTGCCATGACAATAAAACCCCTCTGCCTTTTATAAACTGACCTTTCAACACCAAAATCTTGACTTGTCATGGCATGGACTTCAAAAAAAAAACAAAAAAACCTGATGGTCTGCTGTGTCTCCACAAGTGCCTGCAGCAAATGTTACATATATCAAAATGATTCGATCCCGGACGAGCCCCCAATTTTGTTACGTATGGAATTTAGAAGAATAAAATTGCTCCGTGAAACCAGCAAAGCACGACAGACCACGACATAAACTATTGTGTATATACAATTTAATAATATGAACAAAATAAGACAAAATAATAACTTGCCTCTTACAGCTAAACACAATACAAATTCAACAAAAGGTCCCAAAGTCACCAAGCACCTGCAGCATGGTAAATCAAGAGACGGGTGGGGAAAGGCTTGGAATCCCACGCGTCAAAACAAATGATTAACATCCTCACGTGGTCTGTGGTCGAATGTGGATGATGGACTTTGATGAAGTCCCGAACGGTAAAATTTGGGTGACATGCATTCCATGATCCGCCTCAATAAGTTTCCTTAGATCATCCGTGCGCCGAAGAGACTCCTTAGGGAATCTATATTAAGGACCTGTTGCTGACTGGCTCTGGTCTCTTTGGGTCTCTTCAGCTGATACAGATCACCTAAAGTTACAGAACGTTCCATTCTGGAAAATTCCACATCACCTGACCCGTCGCCAGGGCGCATGTGCAACTAGGTCTATGCCGGAAATTTCCCAAATGGAAAGTTCCAGACCCAATTAGACCATGCAGGCAAAAAAACAACAGTGACCCAAAAACAGTTGAGTAATACCATGTGTCTCTCTTTACAGCACACTAACTCAAGGTTTATACATCCATTTTATATTTACATTTATACAAATATTTACATGCCCATAGCATAAATGATAAGTTTATCATCTGACATGTTAACCAAACCAATTAATCCTAAGGGTTGTTGGGGGGAGCGTGGCTGGAGCCTATCTTTGCCAATTCTGGGATTCTGGGCCAAGGCAGGGTACAACTTGAACAGCTCATGAATCCATCATTCAGCAACACACACACATTCACACTCGCACCTGGGTGTACTCTGGAACAGTCAATTAGCCTAATGTGAACTGTGGGAAGAAACCTAAGTGCCCAGAGGAAACCCGTGCATGGGAAGAAAATGCAAATTCTGCACAGAAAAATCTTCACTGAGTTCAGTACTCATGAACCTCTTGCTGTGAAGTGGAGGTGCTAACCATTACAAAGCATGCAACTTTAACACTAAAAATGGAAAAGATAAAAATGTGGTTTTGGTATACTGTATATTCCACCTTGACCAAGTTGAATTACAGTGTTATGGAGTGTGGTTTATGTTTTCAGATAGTACTCCAATAGAAACCAACACTGAATATGTTTGAAAAGTTGCCTTTAATTACACAGTGTTCACGTCTGTTTAAAGCGCACAGAGATTACCTGAACGATCTCGGTCATGGTTAATCTAAAATTAAAACGTGCCTATGGTACAGATGCCCCTCTATAAGCTGAAGCAAGAACAATAGAAGGAATAGAATTGTAGGGCAATGGTGGCCTAGTGGTAAAGGTGCTGGATCACTGATCCCAAAGTAGGGGGTTCAAGCCCCACTCACCACAGGTTATCCCCCAAAAACATAGCCCATAAAAAAAGAACATAAAACAAGAAATGTAATAAATTGGATAAACAAAACAAAAAATTAAAACATGCTACACCACACTACATAAAATCACACACACAAACAGTCTAAACATTAACTTAGGTACTGTACTGGAATAATAATTGAAAAAGACTTTAGTAGTGGAGTGTTTTACAACAGTTCAGATGATTATTCCTCTTCAGGCACTTCAGAGAAAACGGTATTTTCTTCCAGAGAAAGTCTTATTTCTTCAGAAGAGATATCCAACGTCATTACCTTTTTCTGGCGCATGGCCGACGTTTGAGTGGCGTCATAGAACTTAACTGGTAATAAAAACACTAAAAAAAAGGCTCATTGACAACGTGTGTGCGAATGAGGAAAAAGGGGTGTATACACCATCTCAACCAATCAGCAGGAAGGAGGACAGCCACTGGCTGAATTTGAATCACGTGACAGTTGCTCGGCAATCCGCGACTACACAAAGCCGCGAGTGGAAAACCGCAAATAGTCAAGGGCCTACTGTATTTATGCGTATATGGTGATCAATATCATTGAATGCAGCCGTGAGGGGGGGGGCACAAACCAGTGTCTCTCCCTCACGCCTGTCCCAAGCCCAGATAAATGCAGAGGGTTGCGTCAGGAAGGGCATCCGTCGTAAAACAAATGCCAAATAAAATATGCGAATCACAAGAAAGAATGACATACCGGATCGGTCAAGGCCCGGGTTAACAACGACCGCCATCAGTGCTGTCAACCAACAGGGTGCTGATGGAAATTGGACTACTGTTGGTCGAAGACGTCGAAGAAGAAGAGGCGGGAGGCGTGTCCGTTGCCAGAGAGAGAAGAGGAAAGGCATGAGTCTAGGACTGAAAGTAGGGACTTTGAATGTTGGAACTATGGCAGGAAAAGGTAGAGAGCTGGCTGACATGATGCAGAGGAGGAACGTGGACATACTGTGTGTTCATGAGACCAGGTGGAAAGGTAGCAAGGCTAGAAGCTTAGGAGCAGGGTTTAAGCTGTTTTATCATGGTGTGAATGGGAAGAGAAATGGAGTAGGAGTCATCTTGAAGGAGGAGTTTGTCAGGAATGTTCTAGAAGTGAAAAGAGTGTCAGACAGAGTGATGAGTCTCAAGTTAGAAATTGAAGGTGTGATGTTCAATGTTGGTGCTTATGCCCCACAGACAGGATATGAGCGAGAAGAGAAGGAGAGATTCTGGAGTGAGTTAGATGAAGTGATGCAGAGTATCCCCAGAGGTGAAAGAGTGGTCATTGGGGCAGACTTCAATGGACATGTTGGTGCAGGAAACAGAGGGGATGAGGAAGTGATGGGCAGGTTTGGTATCCAGGACAGGAACGCAGAAGGACAGATGTTGGTAGATTTTGCAAAAAGGATGGAAATGGCTGTGGTGAATACTTTCTTCCAGAAGAGACAGGAGCATAGGGTGACTTATAAAAGTGGAGGTAGGAGCACACAGGTAGACTACATCTTGTGCAGGCGATGTAATTTAAAGGAAATCAGTGACTGCAAAGTAGTAGCGTGTGAGAGTGTTGCCAAACAGCACAGGATGGTGGTGTACAGGATGACGCTGGTGGTGAGGAAGTTGAAGAAGGCAAAGGTAGAGCAGAAGACAAAGTGGTGGAAGCTGAAAAAGGAAGAGTGTCGGGTTGTCTTCAAGGAGGAGTTGAAACAGGCTTTGGGTGGTCAGGAAGTGCTTCCAGATGACTGGACAACTACAGTTAATGTGATCAGGGAGACAGGTAGGAGAGTACTTGGTGTGTCATCTGGAAGGAAAGTAGATAAGGAGACTTGGTGGTGGAATGAGGAAGTGCAGGAGTGTGTACAAAGGAAGAGGTTCGCTAAGAAGAAGTGGGACATTGAGAAAACCGAAGAGAGTAAACAGGAGTGCAGGGAGACCCAGCGTAAGGCAAACGTAGCAGTGTCAAAGGCCAAACAGAGCGCGTATGATGACTTGGATGCTCAGTTGGAAAGTAAAGAGGGAGAAAATTATTTATACAGGTTGGCACAGCAGAGAGATAGAGATGGGAAGCATGTGCAGCAAGTTAGATCGATAAAGGACAGAAAGGGAAATGTATTGACTGATGACAGAAGTGTGCTGGGAAGATGGAAAGAGTACTTTGAAGAGCTGATGAATGAGGAAAATGAGAGAGAAAAAAAGAGTAGAAGAGGTGACTGTTGAGGACCAGGAAGTAGCAAGGATTAGTAAGGGTGAAGTGAGGAGGGCATTGAAGAGGATGAAGAATGGAAAGGCAGTTGGTCCTGATGACATACCGGTGGAGTTATGGAAGTATCTAGGAGAGGTAGCAGTAGATTTTCTGACAAGAACATTCAACAAGGTCTTAGAGAGTGAGAGGATGCCAGAGGAATGGAGAAGTGTGCTGGTGCCCATTTTTAAGAACAAGGGAGACGTGCAGAGTTGTGGCAACTACAGAGGGATAAAGTTGATGAGCCATACGATGAAGTTATGGGAAAGAATAGTGGAAGCTAGACTAAGGGCAGAGGTCAGCATTTGTGAACAACAGTTTGGTTTCATGCCAAGAAAGAGCACCACAGATGCAGTGTTTACCTTGAGGATGTTAATGGAGAAGTACAGAGAAGGTCAGGCCAGAGCTGCATTCTGCCTTTGTGGATCTGGAGAAAGCATATGACAGGGTGCCGAGAAAAGAACTGTGGTATTGCATGAGGAAGTCTGGAGTGGCAGAGAAGTATGTTAGAGTGGTGCAGGACATGTATGAGAGATGTAAGACAGTGGTGAGGTGTGCTGTCGGTGTGACAGAAGAGTTCAAGGTGGAGGTGGGACTGCATCAAGGGTCAGCTCTCAGCCCCTTCTTGTTTGCGATGGTGATGGACAGGCTGACAGACGAGGTTAGACAAGATTCCCCATGGACTATGATGTTTGCAGATGACATTGTGATCTGTAGTGAGAGCAGAGAACAAGTGCAGGAAAATCTGGAGAGGTGGAGGTATGCCCTGGAAAGGAGGGGAATGAAGATTAGCCTCAGTAAGACAGAATACATGTGCATGAATGACAAGGACCCAAGAGGAACGGTGAGATTACAGGGAGCAGAGATAAGAAAGGTGGAGGATTTGAAGTACTTAGGCTCAACAGTCCAGAGCAATGGCGAGTGTGGAAAAGAGGTGAAGAAGCGTGTGCAGACAGGTTGGAATGGTTGGAGAAAAGTGTCCGGTGTGATGGTATCGGAGGGTATCGGCATGACTGAAAGGAAAAGTGTACAAGACGGTGTTGAAGCCAACAATGTTGTATGGGTTAGAAACAGTGGCCCTGAAGAAAAGCAGGAGGCAGAGCTGGAGGTAGCAGAGATGAAAATGTTGAGGTTCTCTTTGGGAGTAACGAGGATGGATAGGATTAGGAATGAGCACATCAGAGGGACAGCACATGTAAGATGTTTTGGAGACAAAGTCAGAGAGGCTAGATTGAGATGGTTTGGACATGTACAGAGGAGGGATAGTGAGTATATTGGTAATAGGATGCTGAGACGATTCATGGATGTGGTGAAAGAGGACATGAAGGTCGTTGGTGTAAGAGAAGAAGATGCAAAGTATAGGGTGAGATGGAGGCAGATGATTCGCTGTGGCGACCCCTGAAGGGAAAAGCCGAAAGGAAAAGAAGAAGAAGAATAGGTGATCAATATCATTGGCTGCAGACATTACGACTGTTATTATTTGAATAATATTTTAGTTTAATTATGTTACTTGGTGCAATATGAAGTGAGGGAGTATTATTCAAATGTTCCGACCATGGGCTGTGCTCAGAGTACACTCACTGACAAAAGTCTTTTCGCACATGTGGACATTCATGTATAAAATCCCATATCTCACTAGCCTATTAACGGATTTATCAACATTTTGGCGGCACGGTGGCGTGGTGGTTCGCACGTCAGCCTCACAGCAAGAAGGCCTGGGAGTTTCTGTGTGGAGTTTGCATGTTCTCCAAGTGCTTGCGTGGGTTTCCTCCAGGTGCTCCGGTTTCCTCCCACAGTCCCACAAGACATGCACAGTAGTTTAATTGGCTGTTCTAAATTGCCCGTAGGTTCGCATTGTGCAGAAGGCAATGGCAAACCATTGCACTAATCCTGCCAAGAAAACCTCCATGAAGATGATAACCAGGACGTTATCCTTCATGATGGGTCACCAATGGTCATCCTACAACTCAGGTACTAGATAGATAGTGAGAAATCTGAGCCCCCTGTGGGTTTGAAACATGACGGGAAGCAATAATCTGTTGATATTTGCATTTGTGATACCTGTGTACTGGAGGTGACCTTAAACTTAAATGATGTTTCACTTTCATACAAACCGGATTCCAAAAAAGTTGGGACACTGTACAAATTGTGAATAAAAGCTGAATGCAATAATGTAGAAGTGCCAAATTTCAATATTTTATTCTGAATAGAACATAGATGACAGGGTCAAAAGTTTAAACTGAGAAAATATCATTTTAAGGGGAAAATATGTTGATTTTAAATTTCATGGTGTCAACAAATCTCAAAAAAAGTTGGGACGGGGCCATTTTCACCACTGTAAGGCATCTCCTCTTCTTCTTACAACAGTCTGCAAACATCTGGGGACCGAGAAGACAAGTTTCTCAAGTTGAGAAATAGGAACGCTGTCCCATCCTTGTCTAATCCAGGCCTCGAACTGTTCAACTGTCTTCTTTGTTGTACCTTCCTCTTTATGATGCACCAAATGTTCTCTATAGGTGAAAGATCTGAACTGCAGGCTGACCAATACCCGGATTCTTTTTCTATGCAGCCATGATGTTGTAATTAATACTGCATGTGGTATAGTATTATCATGTTGAAAAATGCAAGGTCTTCCCTGAAAGTGACAATGTCTGGATGGGAGCATATAACATGTATATAGCATGTAACTGTCTGTGAAAATACCGGTTATGTGCAATAAAAACCCTGTGCACTTTAATCAACCACATCTACCCCAATGACTGTGAACCATATCAACCCATCTACTCTGCCCTCAGATACATATACACTTGAATATAGGCCAGTCTACAAAGTCGTTCCCTTCTTTTCTTTTATTGTTTAGATACATAAATAGTATAAATTAATATTTATTTATTTACTTATATAATATATATGTGTGTATGTTTGTATTTGTATCTATTTTTGCACCCCCTACTGATGGTACCTCAAGAGCCTGTAACAGTGAATTTCTCCATTGTGAGATTAATAAAGCTGTATCGTATCGTATCGTATGTTGTTCTGATTTGATTGATTGATTGAAACATATTTTATTCATTGAATAAAGGGATTGGGCACAAGTTATACAACCTAGTGAAGCCCTCTCCGCAGATTATTTAGCCAATTAACCTACTGTACATGGTTTTTTTGGGCTGTGGGAGGAAACCAGAGTACCTGAAGGAAACCCACGCAAGCACGGGGGAAACATGCAAACTCCACACAGAAACGCCCAGGCCTGGATTCAAACCCAGACCTTCTTGCTGTGAGGTGGACATGCTAACCACTACGCCACCGTGCTGCCCAAAAGTTGTTCTAGAACCTGAATACAGGGATCCCTCACTTTCCGCTACATATACGTACGTGTATATAAGTACATGTATGTGTGTGTGTGTATATATATATATATATATATATATATATATATATTCATTCATTCATTCATTCATTCATCCATCGTTTTCCGCTTCTTCCGGGGTCAGGTTGCGGGGGCAGCAACCTAATCAAAGAGGCCTAGACATCCCTCTCCCCAGCCACTTCCTCCAGCTCTTCTTGACACCAAGGCGTCTTTCCAGCGTGTTCTAGGTCAACCCCGGGGTCTCTTCCCGGTTGAACATGCCCAAAACACCACACCAGGGAGGCGTTCGGGAGGCATTCTAACCAGATGTCCAAGACACCTCAACTGGCCCCTCTCAATGCGGAGGAGCAGCGGATCTACTCCGAGCTCTCCCCAGATGGTGTATATATGGGGATATGTGCATATAATATCAATTAATACATATTCAATGCTATAAATGCTTATAATAACAATTAAACATTCAAAAATAATGCATAAGCTGTAAATAAAATATAAATACACACACATACAGACACGCGCGTGCACGCACTCAGATGTGCACCTCACAACAATATCACTAGTTTTGATGGGAGATTTTGAGTTCTTTTTTGTTTTGTGTTGGTTTAGGGGTTTTTTTTTCCATAATTGGACTTGTTAAGTAGCGAGAGATCCCTGTATACCTTTCTGCATTGACTGTGCCTTTTGAGATGTGAAAGCTGCCCATGCCACACGCACTCATTCAACCTCTTCCCATCACAGATGCAGGCTTCTGAACTGAGCGCTGATAACAACTTGGGTCATCCTCGTCCTCTTTAGTTCGGATGACATGGCGTCGCAGTTTTCCATAACGAACTTCGAATCGTGATTTGTCTGACCACGGAACAGTTTTCTACTTTGCCACACTCCATTTTAAATGACCCCTGGCATAGAAAAAAACGCCTTCTTTGTACTGTAGAGTTTCAACTGGCAACAGCGGATGGCATGGTAGATTGTGTTCACCAACAATGGTTTCTGGAAGTATTGCTGAGCTTATTCTATTCTATGATTTCCCCTACAGTAGCATTCCTGTTTGTGGTGCAGTGCCATTTTTGTGGTGCAGTGCCGAAGATCACGGGCATCCAGTATGGTTTTTCGGCCTTAACCTTTACGCACAGAGATTGTTCCAGATTCTCTGAATCCTTGGATGATGTTATGCACTGTAAATGATGACAACTTCAAAACTCTTCAACATTTTCTCTGGGAAACACCTTTCTGATATTGCTCCACTATCGTTCTGTGCAACATTGGGGAATTGGTGATCCTCTACCCATCTTTGCTTCTGAGAGACACTGCTACTTTGAGAAGCTCTTTTTATACTCAGTCATGTTGCAAATGGACCTCATTAGTGGTAATTGGTCTTCCAGCTGTTCGTTATAAGTGCAATTGACTTTTCCAGCCTCTTCCAGTTTGTACATGACTGGCTCTTCAGGGAACTCTGGGTCCAGTGATTTTCTATATGCCCGGTAGCAACACTGGTGGCGTAGCGATATGATATTGAATTATTAATTCATGTAAAATGTAATAGTTTCTCGATGTTTCTGCAAATAATAGAGGATTTCAGAAAATAATGTGACGTAGAGTTGATGCTGAAGTAGATTATTGATAGCTATGAGTCCTAATGGAGCGTTTGAGGGAGTCATCAGAAGATGAATAACAACTTTTGTGCAGCCGGGTGTTTTGTGGATAGCCTTTCGTTGCAGGGCTCAGGTCTGAAATGTATTACTACGGTTTCGAATTATTTTCATTTGCTTTTAGAAGATCTTGAAGGTTTCAACAGTTTTTGAAAAAAGATTTATAAATTGCCTGAAAGCTTCTTTTGTACTGTATTCTGTGTGTATTTAGGTAATCAAGCACATTTCGATTTCATTTTATTAATTTTACTAATTATATTTTACTAATTGTTGCGATCCAGAATTTGATGTTACATGATTGCAATTGTCTTTTGTTCAGCCTAGAATGGATATGTTTGACTTCTATAAACTGTAAAATTATGAATGAATTTACAGTTTCCTGTTTTCAGAAAACAATCTGTCGACATGTGGGATTAATGTAAGGGATAGTTGATTAAAATCAGTTAATCAGTTGGTGAGATATGGGCTTTTATACATGAATGTCCACAAGACAAAATTTTTCTCAGTGACGAATACAGAAAATTAAGAGGGCTCAAGTACTCTATTTCACCACCTAAAAATAGTGATTCCAGACATTCACAATGACAAAATCTTTAAATAGCAGTTCTGAAAAAACTTACGCTGAGCAGTCCTTAATGCATTCACTACAATTTCCAGTTTTCAAGTAACCAGCTGCCCGATTCGAATATAAAATTCCAAGATCTTCATTGTTCTTCTGTCCTGAAAATAAAATAGTGCAACATTATGAACTATTTACTCAACTCAAATTATTTAAAAAAATAAATAAATAAAAAAACCATTCAAAACACAGTTGAAAGCAGGGGTGTCCAAACTTTTTTTTCACTGAGGGCCATATACATAAAAATATAGGAGGGGCTGGGCCACTTACTAGAAATTAGGTATATATAGCCTTAACTTTAGTGAATTGAAGTTAGAAAAATCAATTAAAAGTGGACAAATATGTTACATTGTTGAATATAATTAAAGACAAAACTGTGTTCATAACACCTTTCCATAAATGGATCTTTATTGATTTATTCAGAAAAAGCTTTCATTCTCAGAACAGCAGTCTAAGATTTCTTCTTCGTCAGAAGACTCACAGTACAGAGAAAGAACAAGAATTAGGGAAATGGGGCGGGGTATTTCAAGCTTGTTATTTAAATTATTAGGCTTAGCAACACACCTACTAACATTCGTCAGAAACAGTTATCAACATTGACAGACTGAACTGGACTTAATAACAGGAGTGCATATCATTTTAAGAAATTATTCTGGTGACGATCAACTGCGCTGGGTATGTAAATCGGGCCATCCAGCTGCGGGGCTGATCCGACGCCACTCGTGTCAAAAATCCGTAAAAATGTCACTTGATCAAAGAGGAAATCTGCATCAGATAAGATCAGCTGACTTTGCATGTGCACTCGGTGTGCAATCAAAAGCACACATAAAGTGGTCCGAAAAAGCAGGGTAACAACAGAACTGATGCGCATTACAGTAGGCCCTTGAATACAGTATGCCCTTGACTATTCGCAGTTTTGCACCCACGGTTTAAGTATTCACTGACTGCCAAGCAACCGGCACATGATTCAAATTCAGCCAATGGCTGTCCTCCTTTCTCCTGATTGGTTGAGCTGATGTCCCGCCCCTTTTTCCTCATTCGCGCACAAGTTGCCAATGAGCCTCTTTTTTGTGTGTGTTTTAATTACCGATTAAGCTCTATGATACCACTCAAACGCTATGCGTCTTCTCTGGCTAAGCGATAGAAAACACTGGATGTCTCTCCTGAAGAAATAAGACTTTCTCCTGAGAAACGACGGTTTTCTCTGAACTGTTGTATTAAAATCTTTTTCAATTATTATAACACCTACTGTACTCCTCAAATGATATTACCTAAACAGTTTTAACAGATTAGGGTAGCAATTTGATTCACAAATGTTATATATTAGTAAAGTAATTGTTAGATTTTTCAAATAAGAAGTTTTATGTACTTTCCTTTAAGAAGTAAGTCTATTCCTCTAACAAATACTATTTTTTATAATAAAACTTTGTTTTATTTGCTTCTAGCTTGTCTAATTTTCTCATAAATATGGGCCCAGAATGCACCACAGAGCACATGAATTTTAAAAATTTCAGACCCCCAGCGGGTGGGGATACCCCTCACGCACCCTCCCCATGCTTGTCTCAAACAATTTCCACACTTTACTTACCAATATCCTCCTTCTACTCTAAAACTTAATGAATACCCTGGTGCAAGTCTCATACACAGAGATGAATTAACTATCTGCTCGGATAGGCGCAATCTACCATGCATACTCAGTTAAGCAAAGAAAGTTGTAAAATGAATGAAAACCCGTATCCAGAAAAGAAAGATTCACTGCTGGTGATTCACATCAGTGCGGGCTGAGTACTAAACGAGTTCAACAGCGTCCTTGCTCACTTAAAAGACCGGAAATCCGTATAACCCACGCTTTGTTTCAAGCAAGTAAACTACTTTCAGCAAGTAAACTATTTTCGGTATTGAGCGCTTCACATATTGTAAGCGTTGATTGGCTGTTTTAAGCTTCATGTAAAGTGAGTTGGATCAGCTTCATGTAATGTGTGACTCAGCTCAGCTTCCTGTAAAGTGACCATCCCGACCATCGGAACCATTTACAAGCAGAAAAATCATATCATAGAGAATGTTAAAAGTTATATTTGATACTGTATTTGATATTTGATGAGTGAATTTGATTAAAATGTATCAACTTTTAATTATTTTGCTTGAATTTAATTTATTTGAAATTAATGTTGATATTATTTGATATTATTTTACAATGTTGTTTATAATAATTGACTCCTCATTCACACACACACACACACACACACACACACACACTCCTCATTCACACAAACACACACACACTCCTCATTCACACAAACACACACACACTCCTCATTCACACACACACTCTCTCCTCATTCACACACACACACACACACACACACACACACACACACTCACTCACTCTCCTCATTCATTCATTCACACACACACACACACACACACACTCTCTCCTCATTCATATCACACACACTCTCTCCTTATTCACCTCCACACACATACACACACACACACACACTCCTCATTCACACACACACTCTCTCTCTCTCCTTATTCACACACACACACACACTCACTCTCCTCATTCATTCATTCACACACACACACACACACACACACACACACACACTCTCTCCTCATTCACATACACACAAACACACTCCTCATTCATTTACACACAAACACACTCCTCATTCACACACATACACACACAAAATCTCATTTACACACACACACAATCTCATTTAGACATATACACACATACACTCCTCATTCATTTACACACAAACGCACTCCTCATTCATTTACACACAAACGCACTCCTCATTCACACACAGACAGACACACTCCCGTTCATTCACATACACACACACAAAATCTCCTCATTTACACACACACACACACACAATCTCCTCATTAACACATACAGACACACACTCCTCATTCACACACAGACACAAACACACACTCCTTATTTACACACAAACAAACAAACACACTCTCCTCATTCACACACACAAACACATACACAAACTCTTCATTCACACTCACACTCCTCATTCACACTCACACACACACACACACACACACTCTCCTCATTCACACAAACACACACACTCCTCATTCACACAAATACTCTCTCCTTATTCACATACACTCACACACACTCCTCATTCACACACACACACACACACACACACACACACACACACTCTCTCTCCTCATTCACACACACACTCTCCTCATTCACACACACTCTCTCTCTCCTCATTCACACACACACTCTCTCTCCTCATTCACACACACACTCTCTCTCCTCATTCACACACACTCTCTCTCCTCATTCACACACACACTCTCTCTCTCCTCATTCACACACACACTCTCTCTCTCCTCATTCACACACACACTCTCTCCTCATTCACACACACACACTCTCTCTCCTCATTCACACACACACACTCTCCTCATTCACACACACACACTCTCCTCATTCACACACACACTCTCTCCTCATTCATATCACACACACACACACACACACACACACACACACACACACACACACACACTCACACACTCACCACACTCTCTCCTTATTCACATACACACACACACATTCACACACACTCTCCTCATTCACACATACACACACACATACAGTCACACACACACTCCTTAGTCACACACACACACACACGAGTCATTCACACACACACACACACACACACACACACACACACACACAGTCATTCACACACACACACACACACACACACACACACTCACTCTCCTCATTCATTCACACAAACACACACACACACTCCTCATTCATATCACACACACACTCTCTCCTTATTCACATACACACACATTCACACACACACACTCCTCATTCACACACACACACACACTCTCCTCATTCACACACACACTCTCTCCTCATTCATATCACACACACACACACACACACACAAACACACACACACACACACACACTCACCACACTCTCTCCTTATTCACATACACACACACATTCACACACACACTCTCCTCATTCACACATACACACACACATTGCTCATTCATACACACACACACACACTCAGTCACACACACACTCCTCAGTCACACACACACACACGAGTCATTCACACACACACACACACACTCACTCTCCTCATTCATTCACACACACACACACACACACTCCTCATTCACACACACACACACACACACACACACACACACACACTCTCTCTCTCCTCATTCACACACACACACACTCTCTCCTCATTCACACACTCTCTCCTCATTCACACACACACTCTCTCCTCATTCACACACACACTCTCTCTCCTTATTCACACACACACACACACACTCTCCTCATTCACACATACACACACACACTGCTCATTCATACATACACACACACTCCTCAGTCACACACACACACTCCTCAGTCACACACACACTCACTCACTCTCCTCATTCATTCATTCACACACACACACACTCTCTCCTCATTCATATCACACACACACTCTCTCCTTATTCACATACACACACATTCACACACACACACTCCTCATTCACACACACTCTCTCGCTCTCTCTCCTCATTCACACACACACACACACACACACACACACACACTCTCTCTCCTCATTCACACACACACACACACACACACACACACACACTCTCTCCTCATTCACACACACACACACACACTCTCTCTCCTCATTCACACACACACACTCTCTCCTCATTCACACACACACACTCTCTCTCCTCATTCACACACACACACTCTCTCCTCATTCACACACACACACTCTCTCCTCATTCACACACACACACTCTCTCTCCTCATTCACACACACACTCTCCTCATTCACACACACACACTCTCCTCATTCACACACACACTCTCTCCTCATTCATATCACACACACACACACACACACACACACACACACACACACACACACTCACACACTCACACACTCTCTCTCCTTATTCACATACACACACACACATTCACACACACACTCTCCTCATTCACACATACACACATACATTGCTCATTCATACACACACACACACTCATTCAGTCACACACACACTCCTTAGTCACACACACACACGAGTCATTCACACACACACACACACACACACACACACACGAGTCATTCACACACACACACACACACACACACACACACACACTCACTCTCCTCATTCATTCACACAAACACACACACACACTCCTCATTCATATCACACACACTCTCTCCTTATTCACATACACACACATTCACACACACACACTCCTCATTCACACACACACACACACTCTCCTCATTCACACACACACTCTCTCCTCATTCATATCACACACACACACACACACAAACACACACACACACTCACCACACTCTCTCTCCTTATTCACATACACACACACATTCACACACACACTCTCCTCATTCACACATACACACACACATTGCTCATTCATACACACACACACACACTCAGTCACACACACACTCCTCAGTCACACACACACACGAAGTCATTCACACACACACACACACACTCACTCTCCTCATTCATTCACACACACACACACACACACACTCCTCATTCATATCACACACACACTCTCTCCTTATTCACATACACACACATTCACACACACACACTCCTCATTCACACACACACACACACACACACACACACACACACACACTCTCTCTCTCTCTCCTCATTCACACACACACACTCTCTCCTCATTCACACACACTCTCTCCTCATTCACACACACTCTCTCCTCATTCACACACACACTCTCTCTCCTTATTCACACACACACACACACACACTCTCCTCATTCACACATACACACACACACTGCTCATTCATACATACACACACACTCCTCAGTCACACACACACACTCCTCAGTCACACACACACACTCCTCAGTCACACACACACTCACTCACTCTCCTCATTCATTCATTCACACACACACACACTCTCTCCTCATTCATATCACACACACACTCTCTCCTTATTCACATACACACACATTCACACACACACACACTCCTCATTCACACACACTCTCTCGCTCTCTCTCCTCATTCACACACA
>CM045741.1:47157515-47230015 GCA_024760905.1 Plotosus lineatus
TCAGATAATAAATCAGTAATGACCGATTCGTTTCACTTTTAATTTGTATATCGATTCAATTTGACTGATTTTGATGGATAGTGGATGTTTTAACGCAGGTTCTTTTTTTTTGGCACCACATGTTTTGGGAAAGTGGCAAAATCTGAAAGATTATGAATAAACAAATTTATCCCCGATTGAGGGTTTTGCTTTCTCCGGTGTCCTTCAGGTCCTCTGGTTTCTTCCCACAGTCCAGAGACACGCATGTTACCAGTCGCACTCAAATCACCCCCACATGCGATTGTGAATGGTTGGGTGTGTTGGCCCCATGATGGTCTGGTGAGAAGTTCACAATGTCCTGTGCAGTCACCCACATTCGGCCGAGATAGGCGCCGTTCTCAGTGCAATCCGAATAGGTTTAAGCAGCTCCGTCCATGAATGATGAGGTAAATATTGATCAAGTTATGATTCATCCCGATGTGTGTGATTGGAGAAATTACTTTGTGTGTATCACGATGAGAAGTTCAGACTGGTGGACAGACTTTATTATTTCTAGTAGAAAGACAACCCATCATGAAACACTCATCTGGCCCAGGATCCAGTCAGCAGGAGGATTTAGGCCACGACTCAGTGGCTCCTTACCGGATTTCTTCAACACATCGATGGCTTGGCTGTAGAAACCCACTGCCTCTCCATACTGTCCGGACTTAAAGCAGGTGTTACCAGATTGTTTCAGTTTCGTCCAGGTCTGTGATCCTCTTTTCTGAGGCATGTTTACAATTCGAACGCTTCCTATAAATAAACACATTTATTATTTTCTACTTGCTAACAGATCCCAGTCCCATCCACACACTGAATCATGACAAAGTTTACATTCATAAACTATAACTATACAAATATATCATAGCGATTTATTACCTTAAAACGTGCTACTGGTGTAATTATCAACTTGAAACTCCTCCGGAATTAGAATAAACCTTCCCGTAACCGAACACCGGACCAGCATACACAGAGCCACCGCTCAACGTCTTCTACCTCTTTTTTTCTTCTTCGTGTTAGTTTTATGGTAACCCGCATGCTCGTTGTTCTACTGCTGCCATCTTGCGGTTGAAACGGATCTATGGGTTAAATTTCTTCCTTGTTGTTTTCTGGTGGTTGGTGTATTCCCGCCACTCTCTCGGTGTAAGGAGTATGAATCGTGCTCGGCCGACAGTTTTCACACCAGCCACAAAAGGAGAACATAAAAATAAGAATAAAGGATCGAATAAATCAACCGAATCTCTTAATTCTAATTAGGATTGAGAGAGTTTGGCACCTATCTCAGCCAACTCTAGGCGAGGGCAGAGTACACCCTGCACAGCTCACTGGAACGTCACGTGGCAGAAACACGCAGACGGCAATCCAGTCGCCTATTCTTTATAAACAACAACAATGGTTCTTTTAACATGAACCTCTCACTACACACAGCAAGAGACATGGCTGGTGGTGTACATTATCTACTCTGCCACCCTCACCACCCGCTGCAGGGCCTTCCCGTTCCCTGCAGTACAGCTGCTAAACCAGATTATACAGTGTGATAAGTTGGCTGAAATAGACTTTACTAGGATATACTGTATTCATCCTCCTTAAAAGAATTAATCTGAATTCATTTAGTTTCAGCTTTGTTACCATCTATAGTATATTGTATATAATTATATTTTTTGATTGTGAATGGGTATCATTGTTGATTGTTCAGAATGTAAAAATAAGAAAACAAAAGTACAGGGATCCCACACTTTCCACGGTTAATTGGGACCAAGATCCCCCTGCGACCTCCAAATTACGTGAAGTAGGACCCCCCCCCCCCCCCCCCAACATGTATGTGTGTAAATAATACAATAAATACATATTCAATGCTATAAATGCTTATAATAACAATTAAACATTAAAATAATGCATAAGATGTAAATAAAGTACAAATATCCACACATACAGACGTGCGCACGCGCACGCACGCAAGCAGATGCGTGTGCATCCTCTCAAATGCGCACCTCCGTACCGAGGTACTCGACCACAATTTGTTCCAGACGGCTGGTCGAATTTTGATTTGGTCAAATTCGGAATCCGCTTTTACCATTACAAATAATGTAAATGGCCTTAATTTGTTCCATCGTCATTTGAACGGAAGCTAATGGTACTGTAACTCATACCATAGGTCCGCAAATTAAGTGAAAACATTATTGAATACAGTACACTGTTATGGGCTGTGTTGTGAGAGACTCCATTTTTCGTCTCTCTCTCTCTCTCTCTCTGTGCATTGGAGAGGGGCGTGGCTGTCACACACACAGGTTGAGCGCTAAACACACACACACCTGATTCCACTTAATCACAGGCTATAAAGACAAGCAGAGCGCTCCTCCTGGTGCTAGATTGTCGAACACTCGGCTCTCGAGCCGCATGCGGCTCTTGATCAATAAGAATGTGGCTCTTTGCCTCTTATCATATTTCTATATACTGTGGCTCTTTACCTCTTTTCATGTTTTTTTAGCCTTAAAACACACTTAAATCTTTCAGAGGTTATTAAAAACAAATATTTAAAAATAATTTTGACAGGTTGGGTGTTTATGCCGCGTCTGACACATAAGTGACCGCCAATCATCTGAGTGGATGACGTCTAATGCTGGGAAATGAAGTAAACATTTTCTTTGCATGCAGGCTTACCCTCTTTGTTAAAATGGCAAAATGCAAAGCTAAACGAAAATATAAAGATGAACACAGGACATTTCTGGGAGAATGGGAAGATGCTTACTTTTTTATTGAACGGAATGGCAAATCGCTCCGTTTATTATGCAGTACCACAATATCACATTTCAAAAGATTCAAATCTTCAGCGTCATTTTAGCAACTCCATGCTAATATTGCACGGAATTCCCCAAAGGTAAAAAACACCTGACTCAACATGATTGGGTGTATATTTAAATATTCATCAATTTATATTATACAGGCCATATCTATGTATCTGAAGTGTTTTCAGTAGTTGTGTGTGTCAGAGCAAGGGAGAAAGAGAGAGAGGTGCCTGTGTGTGTGTGTGTGTGTGTGTGTGTGTGTGTGTGTGTGTGTGTCTTGGCAGGTCAGCACATGGTGTGGCTCTTTAACTCTCACAGTTAAAAAGTTTGGCTCTTTGTGTCTAACTTGTTCTACACCCCTGCTCTAAAGCATTCAAGTTCTGAGGCACCACTGTAGGGAGATTTTGGGTTGTTTCGGGTTTTTTTTTTTTTTTTTTTTTTAATTAATTTATTTATTTTTTTTGCATAATTGGCCTTGTTTTGCACCAACCTTGTTTTCCTTAAACCCCCCCCCCATTCTAACTTAATTTCCTTATTTTTTAATTCAATTAATATTTTTTTAAAAAACCGTGATACACTGAAGCCGCATGAATTGAAGTAGCAAGGGATCCCTGTAATACAGATTGTTGTCTGTGATGGATAATTGTTCGCTGATTTGTCAATAATGCCTCGGAGATCCGGTTAGGGGGTCGCACACCTCTTTTTCACTTAATACATCTGTGAAGCCACGAGACATGTGTGGTGGGTTTTTTTTTCATCATTCTCCTGTTACTCTTCCCTTGTTTAACGGAACAGCATTTGGAGGCCCCACTGGAATGGCTGGCTTTAGGATCATCACTGCAGTGTAAGCAAAGTCCTCATGTCGACCAGCCACTCAAACTACCCAGGTGTCAAAGGAAGGAGTTCAGCAAGGCAGTCAAGGTGGTCTTTCAAACAAGTGTTGTGTGTGAGACTGAACACAGCAGGCAAAAATGAAAGGGAGAGACAAGACAAAAAGAAACATGCTGCTCCATCATGAATGACTAAAGTAAATACAGTCCGGTCAGGTGAAGATCAAGTGGGGAAAAAATAAAAATAAAAAAAAAATGCCACTAAGCTGAGCACAACCATGCTGCCCCCTGGTCTACTGTCAGAAATCAGAGAAATACTGCTATCAGATTTTGTGCTGTTGAAAGATTTGAAAGATGAAATCTCCCAAATCAGAGAAATCATCCAACAATCCACACCTACAACCCTAGAGCCTCCTCCATCAAACCCAGGACAAACAGATAGGCTACCCCTTATCCAGTGATTTGAGATCTCCAGTCCCCATCTTATCGGACTTAATCCAATAACACACCATTTTAACCATCAATGATTCCAACCAATCTTTGGTTCTGTTCAGGTGAGGGAGACAGCTCAGTCTCAGCAAACATTTGCACCACAACTATATTATCCTGTGCAACACCCCCAACTTGGGTGGTTTTGTTTTTTTTTCCCCAAGCAGTGAAAGATCTGGCCAACACTGTTTTAAATGTGGAAGCAGTGAGCTTTCCAGAGCAGTTTGTAGAGCACAGAGACGAGTAAGGCTGGCAAGGCAGGGCCATTTAAACTGAGGGAGATTTGCCCCTGTGGGACCCGGAGCAACCGGCAACAAAGATAAGTCCCAGTTTTGTGTAAATTACTGGTTAAATGGTGTGTTGACATGCTTCTGGCATCACTGGCCCTTGGATGTATCTGCTGTCTCTTAGCGAGGGCAGAATCCCTCCTGGACAGTTCACCGGCCATCACAGGGCAGAAACACGCTGATGACTATGCAGCCTACTCTTGACCAAAGTGGCTCTCACCATAGACAGTGCGCAACACGGCTGGCCTTTGATAACCCAGTTAGCAGCACTGGGGGGGGCTAGTCACAACCAGTGGAGAGTGGGGCTTGAACCCCCAACCGATCCATTACCTTTTACCACCAGCCCACCACTGCCCGTTTTGTGTAAATTATAACGAACAACACGATGGTCAGTTGCGAAAAGTTGTTCAGTTTATAAAACCACATCATACGTCTCGAAGGAATGTCAGGAAGCTCATTGGCTTGTACACAAAGACATTTCAAGCCATGCAGATGTTCCATCATTAAGAAATGGGTAACACCACCAAGCGAGAAAACCAAGTGCAAAGAGAAGAGCATTCCAGAGAAAACGCCTAGTGTAACGGAGTTAGTGGGGAAGAAATGCATTATTGGATGTTTCATGAACAAACAGAAAACTCGGACACTTTGGGATACAGGTTCACAAGTTTATGCTACAGACAAGATAGGGCGGGAAGGAAAGTCTCTTGCCTGATGTCCCACTAAGAAACATTGTAGAGCTAGTAGCCTGATTGACCATTTAAAATTGAAGCAGCTAGTGGGACAGAAATGCCATGCATTGGTTGGCTTGAAGCATCCTTTAGGCTTACTGCTAGTGATAAGGAGATGCCAATATCTATGCTACTCTTTCATGGACCACCACCTTTCCGGGGTGAAAGAGCTTGTGTGCTTCAATGACCCCAAAAGCTAAGTTGGCAGCTAGATTAAGCTCCTGGCAGGGTCATCCATGCCAAACAGGTCGACAGGTAGAAGCCAGCTAAAGACCAGTCCACTGGTCCTCCAGGTTGGGGGTTGGACACAGGGCTAACAACCTTGTCCCTCAAAAAAGTTTGTTACAGAAACCTACACTAGAATATCCAACATTGATAGTGACGGTAATGAGGCACACCAAGTGACTGGACTGATGACGGACAATAGACAAACTCGAGAGGGAGCTGGCGCCTCGATGGTGGGTTTTCTGAAGCTGAAACAAATATGAGGGTGGGATGCTGGAATGTACAAACCGTGTAACAGACTGGCAAGATGCCCCAGCTAGTCAAAGAGTTTGACAACTACAACTTCGACATCTTGGGATCAGCGAGATCAGATGGACCGGCACTGGAAAGAGGAGACTGGCATCTGGACACATCATTATCTTCTCGGGAAGATCAGATGACCAGCACTCAGAGGGAGTAGCACTACTCCTCAAAAGAAAGACCAAAAAGGCATTTACAGAATGGAAACCTTTTGGACCAAGACTTGAAAGCAAGATTACACTCCAAGTACACCAAGCTGACAGTGCTAGTCTGCTACGCACCAACTGAAGATCCGGCTGCAGAAGTCAAGGACGCATTTTATGATCAGCTCCAGACAGCCATGGAGTGCAGCCGCATGCATGATATGGTACTCATCCTTGGAAACCTGAATGCAAAGGTGGGCAGTGACAATACCGGAAAGGAGCATGTTATGGGCAGGCATGGAATTGGTACCATTAACAATAATGGAGAGAAACTAGTAGTCTGTGAAGAGAACAACCTGTTGATAGGAAGCACCCTCTTCCAGCACAAACACATTCACAAAAAAATGTGGATGTCACCAGATGGGACCACCAAAAATCAGATAGATCATATCATAATCAATCGAAGATGGAGGAGCTCTTTTCAGGATGTCAGAGCCTACAGAGGAGCAGACGTCGCCAGTGACCTTGTGTTGACCATTGTTTCCTTAAAGTTGCGTCGATCATGAAGACAGGCACTGCAGCAGAGGTTAGACTGACAGGCTGAATGAGATGCTCACAAAACAAGCCTGCAGTGGAAGTGAGGAACAGATTTCAGGTACTAGAGGAAAAACAGGAGATGACAATAGACAGCTTCAATCAGGCCCTTTAGGAAGCACAAGAAAAAGTACTAGGCTTTTGATGAAAAAAGAAGGAAGAGTGGATTAAACAAGAAACCTGGAAAAAGATAGATGAGAGAAAGTCAACCAAACAGAAGATCAATAACACCAGATCAGAATGCCTGAAAGAGCAGCACAGAAGATGATAAATAGAACGGAAAAAAGAGAGTCAGAAAATGACAAAAAGGACTCCATCGAGAAGCTGGCAGATGAGGCAGTAGTGATCTAAAGACACTGTACAAGATCAACAAGCAGCTGAACAATGGGTTCAAAAACAATGATGTGCCATTGAAAGATAAGAATGGAAAGGTTGCTAAGGGAGAGGTGGAAAAAAACATCTCTGGAGGGAACATTCCCAGTCAGTTCTGAACAGACTGGACCCCCCTCAGCTAGCAGACATCCAGCCGGTTGATATAGTTGACATCTGCACTGATCCACTGAGCCTGGAAGTAAAAATAGCTAAAATGGCAAGGCACCAAGGGCAGGTGGGGTAGCAACAGAGATATTGAAGGCAGATGTAAATGTGACAGCTCCCATTCTGACAGATATCTTCCGTCAGGTTTGGATAGAAGGTCAGATCCCTGAAACATGGAAAACTGGTCTCATCTTCAAGTTGCCCAAAAAGGGAGATCTTGGAAATTGCAACAACTGGAGGGGCATGGCACTTTCTCTCACCATCAAAATCTTCAGCAAGATTGTGCTGACAAGACTGAACAGATCTTGAGAAAGACCTCTATTCACAACAAGCAGGTTTCCGCCCTGGACGATCCTGCTTGGAGCACATCGTTACTCTGAGCCAGATCCTATAACAGAGTGATGAGTAGAACATGCCACTGTACATCAATTTCATCGACTTGAAAAAGGCGTTTGACAGCATCCACCGAGAGTCCTAATGGAAGATTCTGAGGCATTATGAAGTCCCTGCAAAACGTGTCCAGGTTGTTGAAATGCTATACAGCGGCTTCAAATCTCAGGTGATCTGTGACAGAGCTCACAGACACCTTCAGTGTCAGCACAGGAGTGACGCAGGGCTGCATCCTATTGCCATTCCTCTTCATCCTGGCCATGGACTGGATTATGAAAAATTCCACAGATAGAGAAAGGAAAGAAATCATATGGACCATGACAATGACTGCAACAACAACACTGGAAGATCTGCACTTTGCCGATGATATCGCCCTGCTGTCACACCACCACCAAGACATGCAGGAGAAGACAGATGCCATGGTAAAAACAGCTGGAAACCTTGGTTTGAAGGTCAGCACCAAAAAGACAAAGAGCATGAAAATGAATGCCCGAGTCAATGACAGCATCAAACTGAATGGCGATGAGATCAAGGAAGTAAATGATTTTACCTATTTTGGATCCAATATGTCAAACACAGGGTATGGGGAGGTGAAGATCCGGGCTCAACTTAAAAAAGCCAGCCAGGCCTTTGCGTCACTCAGGAGCACATGGAAGGCAGGGAACATTTGCCTGAAGATCAAGTTAAAAATGTTTAAATCAAATGTGATTAACATCCTCCTTTATGGATCAGAGTCATGGAAGATGACGAAGAAAAAAAATAATAAACTTCACGTCTTCAAGAACAGATGCCTTAGATGCATTCTATGCATCTGTTGGCCAAATACAGTCATTAATGAAAAACTCCACCAAAGAACAGAAACCAAACCCATCTTCATGCAAGTTAAACGATGATGTTGGCGATGGATAGGACAAGTGATCCTCCAGCAGAAAACAACCCTATCCAGAATTGCCCTACGGTGGACTCAAGATGGCCGAAGACAGCAAGGACACTTGGAGAACAGTTGAGAGGGAGATAAAAGCGAAGGGTTGGACATGGGGCCATCTGGAACGTGTTTCAGCCGACCGACCTAAATGGCAGGCTCTTGTTGAGTCCTTATGTGCTGCCTAAGCAAAAAGAGGACTAGTCGTAGTAATACCCATGATGGTACTTAAGGAAAGCCATGTCCCATTATTGGCTTTAATGTTATTGTGCATCTTGTAATTGAGCCTCCCAGATCAGACAAAAAACAGAGACAAAAATTGGTGAAGACAGTAAAAATGGTTTTCCTCATTTCAGGAAAAATAATGCAAAAATCTTCATTAAAGCAGTGAGTGGAGAACAGATGTGCAAATAAAATGTGAGGACAGCAAATGAGAGGGTCAGTGTGCCTAAATGCAACTACATTCAAGTTGAGTGTTGAGTAAAGGCCCCACCTTTCAGAGAGGACAAAACTCTTATTTTCAAACCTCATGTGAACCCACAGTGGCCTGATGGACTGGGGTTTTGTGGTACTCTTGTGTCAGTGAAAGCAGGCTTGGCCCGAAATTTCATTACTACTTACTTAATCCTCTTCATTCCCAGTGGAACATAAGACCATGATGATTGTTCTCCATCTGGACCTATCCTGTGCTGCATTTTGTGCTTTCCCCCATGAAAGGTTAATCTCTTCCAGCTCTGATAACATCATTCTTCTCCATATCGTTTTTGGTCGTCCTCTGCTTCTCTTTCCAGGTGGAGTCCATCTGAGAGACACTTTGGGAATCCTGTTGCTATCCATTCTGAGCACGTGTCCCAGCCATCTTAAGCGTCGGAATTTTATCTGATTTTCAATGCTTGTACATTTGGCTTTCTTGTGCAGTTCATAATCAGATTGTTTTTGGCTAGAATATGCCGTAGAAAAACCTCAGGCATTTTTTGAAGAAGGTCTTGATTTTATTTTGATTTTCTTTATGTCACTCTACACTACATGCCAACACTCCTAGCCATATAGCAAGACAGATTTGACGTTGCTGTTGCAGAGCTGTACCTTTTGTCCTCTGAGTGTACTGTTTAGACTTCCAGATGGGATGAAGTCTGGCAAAGACACATTGAGCTTTGGAGAGTCTGGACTGAATATCTTTACTGGTGGAGTTTTCTTTGCTAACCAGGCTTCCTGGTATGCGAATTCAACATTTAAGAGGTTGTTCAGCAACTTTAACTGTTACATCTCTCTCTGCTCCAATGTTCATAATTTTAGTTTTGGAGGCATTGATGTTTAGGCCAGTTTGCTTTCCAAAGCTGTACAGTCGGTTGATCTTCTCTTGGAGGTGGTTTGCATTTGTTGAGAGTGTAGCGATGTCATCTGCAAAATCCAAATCCTCTCGATGGGAAAAGAGGGTCCACTGTATACCTCTTGGTTTGTCAGATGTTGCTTTCCTCATGATCCAAGTCCAGTGCAACAAGGAAGAGGATTGGAGAAATGATGCAACCTTGTCTCACTCCTGATCTTACTGGGAACCACTCAGAGAGTCTACTATCTATGATCACAGAACATCCATACTTGTTGTAGAACATCTGAATCAGGTTTAAATGATCTTTGTAGGGAATCAGTATGACTGCAAGATCTTCCATAAGGTGTCACAGTGCAGGGTGTCAAAAGCTTTTTGGAAGTCTATAAAGTTTATGTACAATGGTGTGCTCCATTCCATGCATTGTTCAAGGATGTTCTTCAGTGCGAAGATCTGGTCAATACAGCTTTTCTCTCGTCGAAACCCTGATTGTTCTTCATGGAGTTTGGTGTCACTACTGTTTTCAGTTCTGCTTAGAAGGATATGACAGAAAACCTTAGATGGTACCGTGAGCAGTGTGATGCCTCGCCAGTTATCACAGTTCTATAGGTCACCTTTCTTTGGAAGTTTGACTATGAGACCTTTTGACCATTCTTCAGGGATGTCTTCCTCCTTCCAGATGGTGTTGAACAGCTGTATTAGTACTCTTGTTGAGGTGTTAATATCAGCCTTTATCATTTCTGCATGAATGAAGTCAAACGCAGCAGGTTTTCCACTTTTTAGTTTCTTGATGGCTTTGTAGACTTCACTTTCAGATGGGGGGGTTGGTGTTGATGTTGAGTTCATCTGCTGTTAGTGATGGTGTTATGGTTTCAGTTGGATCTGTTCTCTTGAGAACACTGCAAAAGTGTTCAACCCATCTCTATCTGTTCTTTATCAGTGGTGAGGATGTCACCATCTTTATCCTTCACGAGGGTTGTTGATCGTGTGCCATTGCAGCATAGTTGTTTTGTGATCTTATAAACAATGCTCATCTCACCTCTTTCTGCAGTCTGTTCTGCTCTTGTTGCTTGCTCTTCTACAAAGGCTCTTATCTCGTCTACCACTTCTCTTGACTTTTGTCTTTTAGTCTATATGCTTCTTGAAACTGCTGTTGTATTCTTTCAGACCTGGTGTTGAGCACTTTAGCTTTTAGTGGTTTCCTCTCTTCTAGTTTCTTGCCATGTATCAAGTGTTATTCATTCTTTGTTCTTTCTTTCACAGTGGCCTAGGATCTTGGTTACAGTTTCAACATATGCATTTTTGATGTTTTCCCATTTGGTTTGGATGTTCAGGTTTTCACTCTGTTAATGCACTGAATCGGTTCTGAAGTCCCATCACAAAGCCTTTATTGTTGTTGAGGCATTTTAACTTAGCGATGTCCAACTTTTTCCTGATGTTACCATTTCTCTTTTTCTTTCTTAGTTTGAGCTTGAGTGTGGCATTGACAAGGTAGTGGTCGAAGTTTGCATCAGCTCCACGATATACACGGACAGCCAGTAGTGACCTGCGCCATTTCCCACAGATGAGAACATGGTCTATTTGGTTGACTGTAGTACCATCTGGCGACTTCCATGTTAATTTGCGGATGTTCTTATGAGGGGAAAAGTGTTCCTCCAACAACGAGATTGTTGTAGTTTCTTGTACCACACCCATGTTTACCCATTGCTCTCTCACAGTTGATGTTATCCTCTCCTACTTTTGCATTCAAATCACCCATCACTAGTATGAGATCGTGTTTTGGAACCTTTGATGTTACTTCTTGCAGTTTCTCATACCACTTATCTTTATCTCCTTCATCAGCATCATTAGTTGGTGCGTAGCACTGTATGATGGTTGGCTTACAATGCCTGGAGTTAAACCTGGCTCTAATCCTTCTGTCCCCAAGGGGCTCCCATTCCAACACGGTGTTACATACTTCTGGGATATCATGAGGGTTACTCCACGGATATGATGGTCTTCGTGTCCTGAGTATAGGATAGTTGAACCATCGCTCGTTCTTCTGCAACCAGTACTAGTCCAGCGGCACTCACTGATACCTGGGATGTCGAGCTTGTATCACCTCATCTCATTTGTAACCTGAGCTGTTTTGGATGTTTCAAACATTGTACGTGTGTTCCATGTACCAATTTGTATTTGTTTTGGGTTTCAGAAGACTTGATCTCTCACTCCTAACTTCCTGTAGTAGGCTTTCATCAGGGATGTTCATAAAACCAACATGTTGGTTCAAGTTCACATCAGAGTCCATAGGATTGTTTATCATAGTTTCTGTAACAGAGTTTCTTTTCGATGAGTAGGGTTGTTAGCTCTACATGCAACCCCCAACCTGGAGGACCGGGTGCTACATTTTGTCTGGTCTCTCATCTGGAACCAATTCCGTATGGTTGAACCTCCTTCCCCGACCTAGCCTCTGGAATCTCCGAGACATGCAAGCCTCTCCACCACGACAAGGTAGCAGCACAAGGAGAGGAACTGGGGTTTTGTGGTACTTTTGTGTCAGTGAAAGCAGGCTTGGCCCGAAATTTCATTGCTAGTGTCCAAAACTCGACAAACCATGACATCACATGAGCAGGTAGGACTGTTTGTGCTGTACAGGCCATCAGGTCTGTGTGGCCTGCAAATACTGTATATTTAAAACGGTTTGCACATGAACTGCATTGATCCACCATGTCCAGGCTCAGGATGCCTGATGCTAAGAGAGGAATTTGAGAACCACTTAATCCTAACCAATGTCTCGGGAGGGCTGGAGTGCTTAGCTCAAAATTTGGTGTGAATTCAGAGTAACTTGTATACGAGAGAACAGCATTTTGAAGCAGTTCTGGGGGGCGGGGGTGGTTTGCTCTTTTTGTACCACTCCTGCCATACACGTCATGCGAATACACCCCTTTTTACAAAGAAAACCCACAGAATAATGCACACATCACATGACTCTGTCCTGTCTCTGAATAGAAACCTGCAAAACACAGCCATCCATTCAAGCCAGTGATTTCTTGGAGGGGTGTGTGGTCACATGACCTCTTGTTAAAAGGAAGTAAAAAGGACATCATCCACCATCACCCTGCAAGGGGAAGCTGTAAACAGGGCTGTGAAGTAGGTGACAATGCAGATGGAAAGCATCTCTAAGTTTTCAGATGCGGCAGTGCTTGCTATCAACAGCCCCAGTCAATGTGGGAAGTACCACCGCTGGTAGATCCCCTGGCAACAAGTATACACTCCTCTTTTGTTGTGGGACAATTGAGAATTCCTCATAAAGCATAGTCACAAAGGCCTTACAGGTTTCAGACACTATGCCACAGATGGTGTTATTCACGACCCTGAAGCTGAACATCTAACTGTTGTACTTATCGCCCATTGCCAAGTTATCTGAGGGTGAAGGCAAGGCTGCACCCTGCGCTTGTTATTTTCCTTTCGATGAAGGGCAACCCTCTTTCAAAAAGTTCTACCCAGACTTCAAGGGTGAGGCGCTGGAAACCTCTGAAGCCCCTTCCTGTCTGCTGATTGCAGCTGACCCACCGGGACTTCATACCGACTGTACAGAGGCTGGTCAGCGATCCAGCCATGGCTCCAGAAGGACAACTCTTTCCTGGATTGCTTTGCTGGCAGCTTTGGCTGCTCCTTCTTCCTTTTGGAGGCTTTCATCATCTCTCCAGCCAAAAGAGCTGCAGCAGTCACTGTCAGGACCCCAGAGATGAGGTTACCATTCTCCTGATCTCCACAGAAACATCCAAGTAAAACCTGATCTTCACAGACAAGAAATTGCCATAAATAGTGAGAGAGTGTGTGGCATACAGAAATTGCTCTCAGGATATTTTTTTCCTAGTTTTACCCTGTTGATTATGATAATCTACACTTTTCGGAGGTTTTTGAAAAGAACGCACATTTTATCGGCCAGCTGAAACCAACCGACAAAAGTTGCATAATTTCTTCCTATTTCACGACTATATAGATTACATGCGAGTCTGTAGAAAACACTAAAAAAATAAATGGATGGATGGATGGATAGACAGACAAATAGAGACAGACAGATAGACAGACTCAACAAAAATATAAACGTAACAGTTTTGTTTTTGCTCCCATCTTTCTTGAGCTGAACTCGAAGATTTTAAACTTTTTCTATGTACACAAAATGCCCATTTCTCTCATCTCGTGTTCACAGAGAGATTTCCTTTTGGCTTTTTCCCTTTATCAGGGGTCGCCACAGCGAATGATTCGCACGTTTGATTTGACATAGGTTTTTATGTTAGATGCTCTTCGTGACACAACCCTTTTAGCAAGGGACAGCAATGGTTCTTTTACATACCTCTCACCATAGACAGTGAAAGACATGGCCAGCCTTTGATAACCCAGTTAGCTGCACTGGGTGGGACAGTGACAACCTTGTGGAGAGTGGGACTCGAACACTCAACCTTAGGATCAACACTCCAGCGCCCTATACCACCACTGCCCATACATCTAAATCTGTGTTGGTGAGCACTTCTCCCTTTACCGAGATAATCCATCCACCTCAGAGGTGTGCTGACATACCAGGATGCTGATAGGACAGCATAAATATTACACAGGTGTAGCATTAGATAGACAGACACGACTTTTGATTCTCAATGGACTGATCATTTTATTACTGCAGTATTCTCCTCAATAACAAAACAGTCAAAACTAATACAATCAACAATTAATATCCAAATCAATAATAGTAAAAATATAAATATATACAAAGGAAATATAATAAATTAATATAATTATATAATATAATATGGGGGGTGTTGGGGTATCAGGGAGAGTTAGTACCTTTCATATGGGGAACGCCATGTCCTTTTCAGGACAGCTCGTCTGCCACTGGTCCTCACCTATCACCCAGCTCTCATCTGTGGTTTCCTCGAAGCTGTCGCATGCAACAGCAACCAATCCCTGGGCAACGGCTTTGGCGGGCCGGCTAAACAGGTTGAGGCTAGTCAGTCGGCTCTGAAATCCTCTGGCGAGTCTGGGAACGGGCAGTGTCAGCCCTACTGCAGGTGAAGACTGACTCAGAGCAGAACAAGTGAAAGAGATCTAGTTATCCAACGGTTGTGAAGATGGTGGCAGCAAGCATTCGTGGAACGCCATAGAGCATGGATGTGGCATCCTAAGAAGTCCTGGTCATCCACTGCAGTCTGGCAGTCTCTTGTTGTAATGGTTCATCATGCCACAGGATTAAGGCTTCCCAGACTGAGCGAGTGGGATTGTCCCCGTGCAACAATCTTCTCACTATAAAATTTTTCACGCACAGGGTCATTTTTGTAAACTCAGCTCATCTCAGCACTGATCTGTAAGCACACACCTTCAAGTCCTGCCGCCATGGGCATGTGGCGAAGCAACAGGTGGAGGTGACAACTGCTAGTTGTAGTCACAATTCTGCACGTAAGCGATTCATGGGCAAGTGGTCGTTCTTTTTTCCTGAATCCAAGGGCAACAGGAAAGTCCGACAGCCCCCTTGGACAACTGGGCAGCCTCTTTAGGACAGCACTGCCCACCCTTACATGGGCGAAGGGACTAGAAAAGGTGTCTCAAACAAATGCTTGCCCTTTCTAGTCTGGTCAGCTTACCGCGGTTGACACTCACCCTCATTGTGGTCGAACAATGCAAAACAAAATCAAACTTTTCTTGGGAGCATGGACTGTCTGAACACTACTAGATAGAGCCAATACATCAAGACCAGAAAGAAGAACAGTGCTTGTTGCAAGTGAAGTTCAGTGATACAGAATAGACATTGCTGCACTCCGTGAAACAAGACTTGCCCAACGGAGGCTCACTACGAGAAGGGAGTGGTTACACCTTTTTCTGGAAAGGAAAACCTCAAGATGAAGACAGAATTCACAGCGTAGGCTTTGCCATGAGAACATCTCTGCTCATTCCCACTAGTCCTGATGACATCAAGGAGTAATTTTATGAACAACTTGAGGTTATCAGATCTACCCCTCAAAATGACAAACTTCTAATCCTTGGAGATTTCAATGCAAAGGTTGGAAGTGACTACAAAAACTGGGAAGGAGTTCTCAGCAGGCAAGGAGTAGGTACGGTCAATAACAACGGACTGCTGCTCCTTAGCAAGTGTGCAGAACACAGACTGTGCATTACTAACACCTTTTTCAGAATGGCCGAGAAATACAAAACCACATGGATGCACCCGATGTCCAAACACTGGCACATGATTGACTTCATCATTGTACGTCAACGCGACATCAGTGAGGTACCCGTGACACGCGCCATGAGAGGTGCTGAATGCTGGACTGAACAGACTTGTCAGGGCCATAATGATGCTGCACATACCACCGCCTTGTAGAAACAAGCCCAAGACTGTTAGAGCTTCATTCAACATTGCTCGGCTAAAAGACCCAGCCTACCTTTTAAAGTTCCAGCAGTAGCTTGACGACAAACTTCAAGATGGTATTTCCTCTGAGGATGGCACTGCAAAATGGTCCTCATTCAAGGAGACTGTCTCCGAGACTGCTAAGGAGGTTCTTTTTGGCAAAAACGAGAGTTCATGAAGATTTCGATCAGAATGATGGAAAAATCAAGAAAGCCTTCAAGGCAAAAAACAAAGCCTATATTGAATGGCAGAACGATCGTCGTTCTGTATCAAAATGCGAAATTTTCAAAACTCTGCAGGCCAAAGTGCAGTCCAATCTACGGACAATGCAAGACAAATGGTGGAAGGAAAAAGCTTCTAAAGTCCAGCACTATGCTGACACACAATACAAAGAAATTCTTTAGCTTGCTGAAGACAGTCTATGGACCAACTACATCGGGATGCGCTCCCTTACTATCTTCTGATGGCTCAACTCTGATCAAAGACCAAGAAGGGTTGAATAAATACTCAACTGGTGATCAGTCAACACGGAGGCATTCAATCAGATCAGCAATTAATACAAGATACTCTTGCTGAGCCTCCAAAAATGGCTGAAATCAAGAAAGCAATCCTCCAAACAAACTCAGGCAGAGCATCTGGAAAGGACAGAATACCTGCTGAAATCGACAAGGCAGCAGGCCCAAATGGCCTTTCATGATGTACTGCAGAGCATCTGGGAGGAAGAGAAGGTTCCAGACGATTTTCGTGATGCTTTGATCAATATAAGAACAAGGGTTGCAAATATATAAGAACAAGAGCAGCAAAACTGACTGTGGAAACTACAGAGGTATATCACTTCTCTCCATCATCGGGAAAAAATTCTCCAGAGTCATTCTCAATCGACTCATCACTGTCTCTGAAAAGAACTTGCCAAAGGCACAGTGCAGCTTTAGACCAGGGAGAAGTACCATCGACATGATTTTTGCCATGAGACAACTTCAAGAGAAGTGTATAGAACAAAACATGCCTCTGTACTCTGTCTCCATTGACCTCACAAAAGGCTCTTGACACAGTCAACAGGGAAGCTCTCTGGGCTGTGCTTGAGCGTATTGGATGTCCACCAAAATTTGTTTCAATGATTAGGCTCTTCCACGATGGCATGACAGGACAAGTTCTCTCCAGTGGCAATGTGTCAGACCTTCGAGATCAGCAATGGAGTAAAACAGGGCTGCGTACCAGCAACAGTTCTCTTCAGAATCTTCTTTACCTGCATGCTGTCCCACGCAGTGAAAGACCTCGAGCAAGGAGTCTACATTCATTACCGTCTGGATAGCTCCCTCTTTGACCTGCGTTGACTCAATGCTAAGACCAAGAGCCTTCTAGACCTCATTCAAGAAGTCCTCTTTGCTGATGACTGTGCTCTAGTGGCGCATGGTGAATCCCATCTGCAACTGATGCTAGACCACTTTTCAGAAGCCTCCAAACTGTTCGAATTAACAATCAGCAGTGGTAAAACTGAGGTGCTTTGCCAACCTGCACCAACAACAAACCCCCAAGCTCCGACAATCGTCATTGAGAACACTCAGCTGAAGAATGTGGAACATTTCAAATATCTAGGAAGCACCATCTCCTCCAATGGCTCCTTAGACAGAGAAATCAATGCACGGATCAGCAAAGCAAGCCAAGCTTCAGGAAGACTCCAAAACAAAGTGCTCAACCAACACAACATCTGTTTGAGTACAAAATTGAAAGTGTAGAATGCAGTGGTCCTGCCCTCCCTCCTCTATGGCTGTGAGACTTAGACACTGTACTGTAAGCACATCAAAGAAATTGGAGAAATTCCACATGCGTGCTCTATGTTCCCATGCTTGGATTCCGCTGGCAGGACCACATTACCAATCTTGAGGTCCTGGACAAACCTCAGTCACCAAGCATAGAGTCCATACTCATCAGGGCCCAGCTGCAATGGGTAGGACATGTCATCCGCATTGAGGAATACCGCTTGCCAAGGCGCTTGTTGTACGGAGAACTTCAGAAAGGAATGAGAAACCAAGGTTGTCCGAAAAAGCACTATAAGGACTCAGTCAAAGCCAATCTCCAGTGGAGTGAACTCAAACCAAAGGAATTGGAGGACTGTGCCAGTGATTGATCAAACTGGCGAGCCACCATCCATAAAGCTACTGTCACTTTTGAGGATGCTCATCGCCAGAAGCTCACTGCTGCCTGAGAACAACGCCACAGAGCATCCGCAGCAGTGATCCAAACTACAGACTTTCAGTGCCCCCACTGTTCCAGACTTTACGCCTCCAGTCTGGGGTTGCGCAGCCACCTCCGGAAGCACAGATGAATTGACAAAACGAAACATCTTTGGACATGAAGGACTACCCACCAGATACAATAAATATAGTAGTAAGGTGGTTTCTGGAGGTGTAGGAACCACCGCAGCCTCGCTTTCATTATTCCCTGGAGGAGTCTGAGGGTTAGGCGATGCAGTAAACGTGAAATTGGCCGGTTGTTGCTCTTTCTTGATTGGAGGGATGCAGAAAAGGAGTTGAGCACATCTACGATGCCTTTTCTGAGTTTGGGAGAGAACAGCACAGGTTCTTCCTAATGCTAAACATTTTCCTTTCTATATAAACACCTTAAGCAATCCCAGATAAAATAAGGGAAGTTGAGGGTGTTTCAGTTGTGGGTCCACTTTCTGGCTTTCACTGCCTTTTTCTACTGCACTTACTCCATTGGTGGGAGAGAAAAGAGCAGCAGACATTCTCTCTTTCCTGTCTTTTTTCCTAACACACGAGTCTGAGGAAAATACTGTATACACAAAGATTTGTAATCATGTTTCTACACTGAAATTTTGGTTATTTCCATCTGTGTGTTCTCCATCATCATCATCATCATGCTGAACCATTTAATCCTATTAGGGTTACAGGGAGGTTGAGTCCATCTCATCCAACACTGTGCAAAGGAAGGGTACACCCTGAACAGCTCACAAGAGCATCGTAGGGCCAACACACACACACACGACCCAGCTGACAACCTTTTTTCTATGGGGTAGACATGTTACCACTGAGAATTCTGAAATCCAGCTGCAGTGTTAACTTAATTATTACATGCACATTTTCAGCAGATGGCTTTTAATTTTCATTTATTATTTCTATTGTACTATACAGTATGTGGAGTCAATGTAGATTCCAACAACACCGTAATAATATCTCAAGTTAATGTGATTCAAATAAAAACAGTGTCATACCATGAGATACGGGTTGAAGTTGGGAAAGGTGTTGGTATAGGGGTCGCAATAAGGAGGAGCCATCATCACCATCATTGAAACCTGCAACAAGGGTGGAAAAACAAACAGGGTTAGGTTTCGGCTTTAGAAACACTCGGTTTTAAAATTTTAAATGCACTTGATCGTTTGTTCTGTTGAAAATATTCCAATAGAAACCGACTCTTTCAGTTCATAAATGACTCCTTGCCAGTTTATGTATAAAATCACACCAAACAAATCTAGAATTCATGTACATTTATAAGGACAAATTACAATTTAGATTTAGATTTTCAGGTCCACGTTAAAGAGCTATGCAGAACGGAAACGAATTTTTACAAATGAAGCGATTCAAAGAGTCGACTTGGCCGTGAACCACATTAAGGCTGAGGACATGTCTCCAGCAGGGCTCGAATCAGGCATACACACGAGTATACACCGTATACCCACTTATTTTAGCATGTAGTGTGTACGCACTTATTTTGCCTATTTTGCCTTGCGAGATCATTTATCAAAGTGAGGTTGTTGGGTTTTTTTTTTTATACAAGTCAAAAGATTTTTAAAATATTGCTTTGTCATTTGTCTTGGCTTGTCGTCCTATCACAATTGTGTTTCTATCCTCTAGTTACGATCATTCAATGTGTAGAGAGCCTGATACAAGCCATGTCGTGATTGGGCAGTGCGGTTTGTCACGAAAGCCTTCAGCCAATAGAATGTTTTTATACAGGATACAGAAACTTCCGGTAAAAACAAAACCACAGTTTATGTTGCTAATTGCTCAGAAATTTACTGACCTACTACATCTAGATTTTTGCTTAAACATTTATTTTAAAATGAGCAAAAGAGGGAAGCGGACCCATAAACCTGATCCCCAGCAAGGCACATGAACCATGCAGGGTTTTTTTTTTTTTTTTTTTTTTTTTACGCTAAACGCGGTTGACTCTGAAAAAAAAATGACATCATACATCTTGCGGACTCAGCCTCAGGCTCAACACACTCCAAATCGGTCCCAGATTCCTTTAAATTACATTCCACTTCTCTCCAGCATAATGATAATATTCATTTGATTTATAGGATAAACGATACTGCATGCATGTTATTATTGTAAAGTTCTAAAGTTTGACTGACTGAGCTCCGTCACCAGTGTCACTGTAAGTATTAGCACAATATGCTAAGAAAATACGAATCACAATATGCTAATAAAAGCACGAGATGTACTTACACTATTCTAATGTTTATGCGTATTGTGTACCACAAACAGCTACTGCTGCTAACTCAGCTGACTTCTTCAGCCAGGGACCACCCATCAACGAGTGTTTCAACCCTTTAAACCCAGGACACCGTCAGGGTGGCGGGTCCACAGTGATGACGTCTCACCATTACGTGTCAGCTGATAGCTTCCAGCTTTTCTCCTCTCTGTTCAGCCACAGCCAGATCAATGATCTTTCAGGTGCTTGGCATACTGCTTTTATAGTTCTTTCTGTCCCTGCCCTTGACACCATGGCTTCATAATGTTCTCTATAAGGACTGCGCAGCGAATCCTCTAGCTCCTACTACTACAGGAAAAAGCCAACAATTCCAACCTCGTTGCTGGCACTGTTCAACCAACTCGGTGTACTTGGCTTTCTTGCACTCGAACGCTTCCTCGCAGCTTGTTTCTCAGGGTACCGCGAGTTCGACGATTACAATCCTCTTGTTCTTTGCGCACCAAATGACGATATCAGGCCTCAGAGTAGTCTGGACTACCTCTGGAAAGACCAGCCTCTGGCCCAGGTCAACTATCATTTCCCACTGCTCTGACTCGTCAAACACTGATGTTGGTTGAGCCATTATAGTTTCTCTAGCCTCCCCCTCTTTGACGAAGTTGATACATTTTCTTGTTTTCTTGGGGCTCCTCTCTCTCCTTTCTCTGTCTGACATGTCAGCCAGTTCGCGTAGAACTTTGTCATGTCTCCATCTATAGCGGCCTTGATTCAATGCTACATTGCAAGATACCAGCACATGCTCCAATGTTCCTACTTTGCCGCAGAGTATGCACTTTGGGTCTTCTCTTAAGCCCCACCTATGCAAGTTCGCCGGTGATGGCAGGAGGTCATACACCAATCTCAGTAGAAAACTCAATCTGAACGGTTTGTATTGCCAAATCTCTGCCCATGTAAGCTTCCTTTCAGTAGTTGACCATCTTGTCCAAGCACCCTGCAGTACCAATTCAGCTGCTCTTGTTTTACGTGACTCCTCTTCATTCAACCTTACTTCATCTTGGACCATTTTCCTCTTCTCACTGCCTGATGCAGCGGACCATCGTGGGGTGATAGTAGTTCCAAGGCCCTGCCGTCCAGCTGCTGTTGTGCCAATTATGTCTTTTAGTTTAAGCCTACTCTCTGCCTGGTTTACTGCCTGGCTGACTGACCACTTTCTTTCTGTACAGGTTTCTATGGCTGCCATCCTAATCATCTCATCTTTGGAGGTCTTCAAAGTCATCACCAGTCTTGCTTTGGATACCTTGTATTCTTCCACCACTGATGAGACCTGAAGTTGCAGTTGATTTGTTCTTCCATACAGACCCATGCTTGTAAAACTTGGTGGTACACCCAGCCATCTTCACAGATGTCTGTTAATGGTCCTTTCCCATCCTTCCACTGTTGACCTGGCCATTTCGTAGAGCATGAGCGGCCACAATAGTCTTGGTAATAGTCGATGTTGATACAGCCAAACCTTAAACTTGCCTGGCAACCCTGTCTGTTCTATTAGCTTTAGGTTCTCGGGGAGCTGACTTTTGACCTGAGCAATGTTGCTTTTGTCTTTCAGGCTTGCATCGTACCACTTCCCCAGACACTTGACTGGGTTATCCACAATGGATGGGATGATTTCACCTTCTACTTGAAGAGTGAATCTCTGGCTTACCTGCCCCCTACTGATAACGAGTATCCTTGATTTCTTGGCCTTGAAATTCATCCTTGACCAAAAAACAACTTCTAGTGCTGCCGATATCCACCTGGCTTGTGCAGGGGTTGGTGTTGTCAAAGTCATGTCATCCATGAATCCCCTGCTAGATGGTAAGTACACTCCCGAAACCGTCCTTGGGCCTTGTGTTTCTCTTCTCCCTGCTTCTAGGATGAAATTCATTCCCAAAATGAATAGTACCACAGAAATGGTGCAACCGGTAACTATTCCTTTCTCCAACCTCTGCCACTGGGTCACGTTGTCGCCAACAGAAAACAGCAAATGCACCCCATCCAAATAATTGGTAATAATTCCCTTGATGTGATCGGGAATATGGTAGCAATGTAGCGCCTCCTCAATCGGCTTATGGGCATATGCATTGGCCAAGTCCAACAACCACTGTTAGATCTTGATTATTCACCCTTGCTTCTTTGATGAGATGGCTGATGCAACTTGTTTGTTCTATGCATCCTGAGAACACTGGAACTCGACCTTTTTGTACTGAAGTGTCAATATACTTGTTTGCTGTCAGGTAGGAGCTTATCCACTTGGCAAGGACAGCAAAGAAAATTTTTCCTTCCACGTTCAGTAGGGATATTGTCCTAAACTGATCAACTGTCGTAGAGTTCTTTTCTTTCGGGATGAATATTCCTTCTGATTGTTTCCAGCAGTCTGGTACTTTGCCTGTCCTCCACACAAGCCTTAGCAGGGCCCAGAGTTTTCTCACTAGCCAAGGGCACATCTTATATACGCTGTATGGGACTCCATTTAGTCCTGGAGCTGAACCTGATCTTGCCTTGTTTACCACCTCTTGTACTTCCTTTAACTTTGGTTCAGAGATGGCTTGAGGAACTGTAGGCACCAGAAATGGTTCAATATTTGGACAGTTACCCAGGGGTTGGTTCCTTGTTGGATCAGAGTGGGTTTCCCAGAGGTACTGCTCGATTACGTCCATACTGTAATATACTGTGCTATATTTAAATAAGTTATTTTATATTTCAGTGTTAATGTTTGTGCTAAAGTTTAAAACATTATACTGTGTATATACACAGAGATCCCTTGCTACTTCACGCTTCAATTTATGTGGCTTCAGTGCATCGCGTTTTTTTTTTTTTTTTTTAATATTCATCGAAATAAAAAATACGGAAATTAAGGAAGAAAAGGGGGAAAGGTAAAGGAAAATGCCACAAAAACAAGGCCAATTATGCAAAAAAAAACAAAAACAAAAACAAAACAAAACAACCCAAAATCTCCGATCAAAACTACTTGCATTTTTGTGAGGTGCACATCTGCATGCATGTGTCTTTATGTGTGTATTTATATTCTATTTACATCTTATGCATTATTTTTTAATGTTTAATTGTTATTATCAGCATTTATAGCATTGAATATGTATTTATTGAAATTATATACACATTATACATGTACGTATAGGTCAGTCAGGGGGGTTGGGGGAGTTGATTCTACTTTGCGGATTTCAGTCATCGCGGGGGGATCTGGGTCCCAATTAATAGCAGAAAGTGAGGGATCCCTGTATGTGTATATTACATATATATACTTTTCCTTTCGGCGGTTCCCTTCAGGGGTCGCCACAGCGAATCATCTGCCATGTCCTCCTTCACCACATCCATAAATCTTCTCTTTGGTCTTCCTCTGGGCCTTCTGCCTGGTAGTTCCAACCTCAGCATCCTACGACCAAGATACTCACTATCCCTCCTCTGTACATGTCCAAACCATCTCAATCTAGCCTCTCTGACTTTGTCTCCAAAACATCTAACATGTGCTGTCCCTCTGATGTGCTCATTCCTAATCCTATCCATCCTCGTTACTCCCAAAGAGAACCTCAACATTTTCATCTCTGCTACCTCCAGCTCTGCCTCCTGTCTTTTCCCCAGGGCCACTGTCTCTAAACCATACAACATCGCTGGCCTCATCACCGTCTTGTACACTTTTCCCTTCATTCTTGCCGATACTCTCCTATCACACCGGACACTTTTCTCCATCCATTGCAACCTGCCTGCACACGCTTCTTCACCTCTTTTCCACACTCTCCATTGCTCTGGATTGTTGAGCCCAAGTACTTCAAATCCTCCACCTTTCTTATCTCTGCTCCCTTTAACCTCACCGTTCCTCTTGGTCCTTCTCATTCATACACATGTATTCCGTCTTACTGAGACTAACCTTCATTCCCCTCCTTTCCAGGGCATACCTCCACCATTCTATATTTTCCTGCACTTGTTCTCTGCTCTCACTACAGATCACAATGTCATCTGCAAACATCATAGCCCATGGGGAATCTTGTCTAACCTCGTCTGTTAGCCTGTCCATCACCATCGCAAACAAGGGGCTCAGAGCCAACCCTTGATGCAGTCCTAGCTCCACCTTGAGCTCTTCCGTCACACCGACAGCACACCTCACCACTGTCATCTCTCATACATGTCCTGCACCACTCTAACATACTTCTCTGCCACTCCAGACTTTCTCATGCAATACCACAGTTCCTCTCTCAGCACCCTGTCATATCTTCCTCCAGATCCATAAAGGCACAATGCAGCTCCTTCCGACCTTCTCTGTACTTCTCTATTAACATCCTCAAGGCAAACACTGCATCTGTGGTGCTCTTTCTTGGCATGAAACCAAACTTTTTTCTTCTTTTTCTTTCGGCTGTTCCCTTCAGGGGTCGCCACACCAAATGATCTGCCTCCATCTCTCCCTATCCTCTGCATCTTCTACTCTTACTCCAACGACCTTCATGTCCGCCTTCACCACATCCATGAATCGTCTCTTTGGTCTTCTGCCTGGTAGTTCAAACCTCAGCATCCTACTACCAATATACTCACTATCCCTCCTCTGTACATGTCCAAACCATCTCAATCTAGCCTCTCTGACTGTCTCCAAAACATCTAACATGTGCCGACCCTCTGATGGACTCATTCCTAAGCCTATCCATCCTTATTACTCCAAAAGAGAACCTCAACATTTTCATCTCTGCTACCTCCAACTCTGACTCCTGTCTTTTCCCCAGGGCCACTGTCTCTAAACCATACAACATCGCTGGCCTCATCACCGTCTTGTACACTTTTCCCTTCATTCTTGCCGATACCCTCCTATCACACATCACACCGGACACTTTTCTCCATCCATTCCAACCTGCCTGCACGCGCTTCTTCACCTCTTTTCCACACTCCATTGCTCTGGATTGTTGAGCCTATGTACTTAAAATCCTCCACCTTCTTTATCTCTGCCCCCTGTAACCTCACTGTTCCTCTTGGGTCCTTGTCGTTCACACACATGTATTCTGTCTTACTGAGACTAACCTTCATTCCCCTCCTTTCCAGGGCATACCTCCACCTCTCTAGATTTCCCTCCACTTGTTCTCTGCTCTCACTACAGATCACGATGTCATCTGCAAACATCATAGTCCATGGAGATTCTTGTCTAACCTCGTCTGTCAGCCTGTACATCACCATAGCAAACAAGTAGGGGCTCAGAGCTGACCCTTGTGCAGTCCCACCTCCACCTTGAACTCTTCTGTCACACCGACAGCACACCTCACCACTGTCTTACATCTCTCATACATGTCCTGCACCACTCTAACATACTTTTCTTCCACTCCAGACTTCCTCATACAATACCACAGTTCTTCTCTCGGCACCCTGTCATATGCTTTCTCCAGATCCACAAAGGCACAATGCAGCTCCTTCTGACCTTCTCTGCACTTCTCCAGTAACATCCTCAAAGCAAACACTGCATCTGTGGTGCTCTTTCTTGGCATGAAACCAAACTGTTGCTCACAAATGCTGACCTCTGCCCTTAGTCTAGCTTCCACTATTCTTTCCCATAACTTCATTGTATGGCTCATCAACTTTATCCCTCTGTAGTTGCCACAATTCTGCATGTCTTCCTTGTTCTTTAAAATGGGCATCATCACACTTCTCCATTCCTCTGGCATTCTCTCACTCTCCAAGATCTTGTTGAATGTTCTTGTCAGGTAATCTACTGCTACCTCTCCTGGACACTTCCATGCCTCCACCGGTATGTCATCAGGACCAACTGCCTTTCCACTCTTTATCCTCTTCAATGCCCTCCTCACTACACCCTTACTAATCTTTGCTACTTCCTGGTCCTTGACTCTTCAACTCTTTTTTCCTCTCTCATTTTCCTCATTCATCAGCTCTTCAAAGTACTCTTTCCATCTTCCCAGCACACTTCTGTCATCAGTCAATACATTTCCCTTCTGTCCTTTATCAATCTAACTTGCTGCACGTTCTTCCCATCTCTATTTCTCTGCTGTGCCAACCTGTATAGATCATTTTCTCCTTCTTTACTTTCCAACCGAGCATACAAGTCTTAATGCGCCCTCTGTTTGGCCTTTGACACCACTACCTTCGCCTTACGCTGTGTCTTCCTGTACTCCTCTTTACTCTCTTCAATCCTCTTTATGTCCCACGTCTTCTTAGCTAACCTCTTCTTTTGTACACACTCCTGCACTTCCTCATTCCACCACCAAGTTTCCTCATCTACTTTCCTTCCAGAGGACACACCAAGTACTCTCCTACCGGTCTCCCTGATCACATTAGCTGTGGTTGTCCAGTCATCTGGAAGCACTTCCTGACTACCAAAAGCCTGTTTCAACTCCTCCTTGAATATAACACGACACTCTTCCTTTTTCAGCTTCTACCACTTTGTCTTCTGCTCTGCCTTTGCCTTTTTCACCTTTCTCACCATCAGTGTCATCCTGCACACCACCATCCTATGCTGTTTGGCAACACTCACCCACTACTACTTTGCAGTCACTGACTTCCTTCAAATTACATCGCCTACACAAGATGTAGTCTACCTGTGTGCTCTTACCTCCGCTTTCATAAGTCACCCTATGCTTCTGTTCCTTCTTAAAGAAAGTATTCACCACAGCCATTTCCATCCTTTTTGCAAAATCGATCAACATCTGTCCTTCTGTGTTCCTGTCCTGGATATCAAACCTGCCCGTCACTTCCTCGTCCCCTCTGTTTCCTGCACCAACATGTCCATTGAAGTCTGCCCCAATGACCACTCTTTCACGTCTGGGGGTACTCTGCATCACTTCATCTAACTCACTCCAAAATCTCTCCTTCTCTTCTAGCTCACATCCTGCCTGTGGGGCATAAGCACTAACAACATTGACCATCACGCCTTCAATTTCTAACTTGAGACTCATCACTCTGTCTGACACTCTTCACTTTTAGAACATTCCTAACAACCCCTCCTTCAAGATGACTCCTACTCCATTCTCTTTCCATCCACACCATGATAAAACAGCTTAAACCCTGCTCCTAAGCTTTTAACTTTGCTACCTTTCCACCTGGTCTACTGAACACACAGTATGTCCACCTTCCTCCTCTGCATCATGTCAGCCAGCTCTCTGCCTTTTCCTTGCATAGTTCCAACATTCAAAGTCCCTACTCTCAGTCCTAGGCTCATCCCTTTCCTCTTCTCTCTCCGCCTACGGACACGCCTCCCGCCTCTCCTTCTTCGACATCTTCGACCATCAGTAGTCCAATTTCCATCAGCACCCTGTTGGTTGACAGCACTGATGGTGGTCGTTGTTAACCCGGGCCTCGACCGATCCGGTATGAATTTTGTTTTGACAATTTGCATTTTTAATGTGGCAGAAGTTTTACACCGGATGCCCTTCCTGTCACAACCCTCTGCATTTATCCGGGCTTGGGACCGGCATAAGGCGGAGAGACACTGGTTAGTGCCGCCCCCCCCCCATGGCTGCATTGCATGAAACCAAACTGTTGTTCACAAATGCTGACCTCTGCCCTTAGTCTTGTTTCCACTATTCTTTCCCATAACTTCATCGTATGCCTCATCAATTTGATCCTTCTGTTGGTGCCACAACTCTGCACATCTCCCTTGTTCTTAAAAATGGGCACCATCACACTTCTCCCTCCATTCCTCTAGCATCCTCTCACTCTCTAAGACCTTGTTGAATGTTCTTGTCAGAAAATCTTCTGCTAGCTCTCCTAGACACTTCCATACTTCCACCGGTATTTCATCAGGACCAACTGCCTTTCCATTCTTCATCCTCTTCAATGCCCTTCTCACTTCACCCTTACTAATCTTTGCTACTTCTTGGTCCTCAACAGTCACCTCTTCTACTCTTTTCTCTCATTTTCCTCATTCATCACCTCTTCAAAGTACTCTTTCCATCTTCCCAGCACACTTCTGTCATCAGTCAATACATTTCCCTCTCTGTCCTTAATCAGTCTAACTTGCTGCACGTCCTTCCCATCTCTATTTCTCTGCTGTGCCAACCTGTATAAATCATTTTCTCCCCCTTTCCTTTCCAACCGAGCATACAAGACATCATATGCCCTCTGTTTGGCCTTTGACACTGCTACCTTTGCCTTACACCATGTCACCCTGTACTCCTGTTTACTCTTCGGTCCTCTCAATGTCCCACTTCTTAGCTAACCCCTTCCTTTGTACACACTCCTGCACTTCCTAATTTCACCACCAAGTCTCCTTATTTACTCTCCTTCCAGACGACACACGATTCAAAAAACCCCTATGACACGACATCTGAGAGAGAGCACAGGAAGCAGTCTCCCTTTCCCGGACGTGGGTCACCGGGGTTCCCTCCGGAAGCCAGGCCCGGGGGAGGAGCTCGAAGGCGAGCGCCTGGTGGTCGGGCTTCTGCCCATGGAGCCTGGCCGGGCTTAGCCCGAAAAGGAGACATGGGTCCGCCCTCCCATGGACCCACTACCCGTAGGAGGAGTTTTAGGGGTCGGGTGCAGTGCGAGTTGGGTGGCAGCCGAAGGCACGGGTTCTGTCAGACCGATCCTCGGCTACTTACTCTGACCCTCGGGACATGGAATGTCACCGCTCCGGCGGGGAAGGAGCCTGATCTGGTGCGCGAGGTGGAGAGATACCGACTAGATATAGTCGGGCTCACCTCAACGCATAGCTTGGGCTCTGGAACCATCCATCCCGAAAGAGGATGGACCTTATTCTATTCTGGAGTTGCTCATGGGGAGAGGCGGCGAGCCGGTGTGGGTATTCTTGTTGCCCCCCCCCCCGTCTCGGTGCCCAAATGTTGGGGTTCTCCCCAGTTGACGAAAGGGTAGCGTCACTCCGTCTTTGGGGGGGGGGGGGGGCGGGTCCTGACTCTTATTTCTGCTTAGGCACCAAATGACAGTTCAGAGTACCCACCCTTTTTGGAGTCTTTAGGTGGGGTTTGGAGAACGCTCCCTCGGGAGACTCACTCGTTGTCTTGAGAGACTTCAACGCCCATGTGGGCAGCGATAGTGTGACCTGGAAGGGTGTGATCAGTAGGTACGGCCTCTCCAGTCTGAACCCGAATGGTGTTTCGTTGTTGGACTTCTGTACTTGTCACAGTCTGTCTATCACGATCACCATGTTTGAACATAAGTGTGCCCATAAGTGCACTTGGCACCAGGACACCCAAGGTCGCAATTCGATGATTGACTTTGTAGTCATGTCATCGGACTTGCGACCATATGATCTGGAGAGTTGGGTGAAGAGAGGAGCTGAGCTGTCTACCGATCACTACCTGGTGGTGAGTTGGCTTCGGTGGTGGGGGAGGTTGCCTTCCAGACCTGGCAGGCCCAAGCATGTAATCAGGGTCTGCTGGGAACGTTTGGCGGAGTCCCCTGTCCGAGAGGCCTTTCACTCCCACCTCCAGCAGAGCTACAACCACGTTCCGGAGGAGGCGGGGGACATGGAATCCGAATGGGCCATGTTTCGTGCCTCCATTGCTGAGGCGGCAGCCCATAGCTGTGGCCGTAAGGTCATCGGTGCTTGTCATGAAAGTAATCCCCGAACCCGGTGGTGGACACCTGCGGTGAAGGGGGCTGTCCAGCTGAAGAAGGAGACCTATCGGGTTTTATTAGCCTGTGGGACTCCCGAGACAGCAAATAGGTATCCGCAGGCCAAACGTGCTGCAGTCATAATTACCTTTGCCATGATTAATACTTTGGTGTCCTCACACAGCTTGCCATGGGCGATATTAGAGGCTTTCCTGGGTATAATATGCTCGCGAAGTGCCGAAACCCATCCAGATAAAAAAAAAAATTAAAAAAATACTCAAACACTTCCCAGATTGAACTTTAACCGTCTTTAACACACACAACAAACATGCTGTTCTTTGGTTTCCGCTTCATTTGTTTAATCCCACAATGCATTACAGAACCGGAATATACCAAGTTCCGGGGGGAGTAATCATTAATCATTGCTACACTCTAAGCCCTTTGAAACTTCTCAGTTTTTCATGAGTATAATCAAATGTGCGATTAATCAAATGATTATAGATATCTGGGTATGTTAAACCAGGTATCCTGTCCATTGCGTCATCCATGCAGTTAACAAACAAACCATCAGGCAAAACGTATGGGTCATTTGTTAGCCCTGATAACCGTAGTTTTTGAATATACTGTTTATGATCGTTATCATAATTACCAGGGAGCTCAGAAAGTACTGGGGTTTTATTACAGCGGTCAACATTCATATTTATATAATCTACCATGGTAAAAACAGGCACCTCAATTGCAAAGTATACGTTTGTTTTCACTCCAATATGGCGGCATAAACAGAGTTGCTACTCGGCGTGTCATGTGACTGCAAAACCTCTATATGATACATGGGGTTTTACTTCCGGGTACATCTTATTATCTTAGTATCTTCATTCACGGGATGGGTTGAAACCGAGCCCCCGCAAATATCGAGGGCCTACTGTATATTTATTATACGAGCTGCACTTTGAAGTTTTCCAGTTTCACAATTTTTGTCCCCAAATGTATTTTTTCCATCCCGTATGAAAAAGAAATGTATTTCAAGTTGTGTTCCTTGTCACAGTTGACTACACACTGTACATGTAATAATTATCTGAACCAGAACATTTGTGTACATCAGGTTGGTACTGGTGCCATTGGCTAGAAGCTTCTGAAAAACTTTACTCTGATTGGCCTTGGAGAAGGCGGACAGATTAGTGACAGACATGGATTCAATCAAGAGGTCCAATCTGAATCATCAATTCCTGTTTAGGTCTCAGGATATTGGGGTAAGAAAATTATTTTATCGTGTGCTGTAGATGAATCTTATCAACTACACTATAACCACAACGTGATTTATTGTTTTAACATAGTATTGAAAATGGGCTCATTCTTAATGTTGCAATGTTTTGATAAAGCATGGGATTCTACAGATTTATTAAATACAGAAACTCAGAATGAAGGCGCATACTACACTACATTTCGAACATTTGCACCTGATAACCACTGCCCTAAATCATTTTTCCCCTTTTCCTTATAACGAGCAAAAATCAGAGGTATTAGCAAATATCATCTCCTCTGAACCATGTGTCATGAGAGTGAAGGTATCTATACACACCAGTTCTACAGCAACCTGGATGGAGTGGCAGCATCCCTGGATAACATGGAAGCCCGTGAGTAATTCTATTCTGCTTCTATTTTGGAGAAATGCTGCATCTGTGTGTAGTTTGAGGAAGTCAGTTCTTACTCTTGTTATGAATATAAGCTTAGATTGATTTAAACTAAACTCAAAACCAGCAAAAGGCAATCAACAAGGTGATCAAAACAAACAAGTTTTATTATGAGAATATAAACAAAATAAACAAACTAAGTTGACAATAGCAAGCTAATACAACATAATGACAATTAGACAATGCCAGTCAAGTATATTCACCAGTAATGTCAACATACAGCAGAATACTGATCCAGCAGTGAAGTTTAGGGTGCAGTATAGATGGATTAATATCCAAGGATGAAAGTGAGTATTCAAGCACGGAGGTGAAGCTATACAACGATGCTGTGCAAAGCAGATGATTCAAACCATGTCCCCTGTAGGTCTCGCTCAAGCAGTATTTATAAGCAACACCTGGTGACTCTTCCAGATCACATGCACCACAAAGCCAATCAGACTAAGAGAAAACAATCACTGCCGGAAGGTACCAGAAGGTGGGCGAAGTTTCTATGCTAACTACCAGGTGATAGCGTAGGCCTCCGTCAGTCCCGAAGGACTATGGCTGCGCTCTGGCCAGTATCCCGACTGGTGATACCCCCCAGTGCGCAGAGCCTGGGTAGGGAGGAATGAGGGACAGGCTGTTACCCAAGCAGCAAGTCCCCCCCTGTCTCGGCGCCACCGGAAGGATCCAATGGAAAGGCAAATGCCGATACGACTGGGTTCCAGTGCCGCTGCAGGAGAGAAACTACGGTCAATTTAGAACGGCCAATTAACATACAGTGCACGTCTTTGGATTGCGGGGGAAACCGGAGCACCCGGAGGAAACCCGCACAAGCACGGGGAGAACATGCAAACTCCACACAGAAAAGCCCAGGCTGGGAATCGAACCCGGGCCTTCTTGCTGTGAGGCGGACATGCTAACCACTACGCCACCATGCCGCCACTACCAGGTGATACACAAAGAGATTTACCCACTTATAACACTCTCGCCCTTAAAGAAAAGAAATCTACATAGAAAATTTCTTTAGCAAGTGTAATGGGGGGGGGGGGGATCATATTTCAACAATGCAAACACAAAAATACAGCAATATTCAGTCAAAATACATGTTATACTCTATAAAGTGCATCAGCACAAACATTGTCTACCTTTAATATGTTTGATCATGAGCTTGAACCCTTGCAAAGTCAAACTCCATCAAATAAGTCTTTGATTTTTATTCTTCATTTTGTAAAGTCAAGGGATTGTGATCAGTAAATACTTCAACTGGAAAAGTAGTGGTACCCAAGTACACCTCAAAATGCTGTAAAGCAAAATACCCAATGTCTCTTACAATGGTACAATAATTTCTTTGATGCTTGCTAAACTTTGTAAAAGTAACAAACTGGATTATCAATTCCAGTCGTGTCGTGGTCGAGGTATCTGAGCGGGCGGACGAAAGCCCGAATCTTTCGCTCCCTTGTGTTCGCTCACGGTTGAGCTTGGACGACGACTGGACTCCTTCGTTACGACTTCCCTTCGTCGCATCTTCGGATACCGCTGGTGGGACTTTGTTAACAACCGGAAGGTGCTCGGGGATGCGGGGATGGTAAGAGTAATCTGCTTGATCTGCAACCATCAGCTGCGCTATTATGGGCACTTGGCACGTTTCCCACCTTCGGACCCAGCACACCGGATCCTGTCCGTTCGGGATCCTAGGGACTGGAGCCGATTGCGGGGATTGCCGCGTGCGACGTGGTTGTCACAGCTGAGGGCTGCTCTGCCGGGGGGTATGGGCCCTGCACAGGCCTGGTCGATCGCCAGGAGACGGCCGGATAAGTGGAGGCGACTGGAGGACGCAGCGAAAGTGCCGTCCCGGCGCATGTCCTCATACCTTAATTACCAGTTAAGTTCTATGATGTCACTCAAATGCCTGCTAAGCACCAGAGAAGGTAATGATGTTGGATGTCTCTTCTGAACAAATAAGACTTTCTCCAGAAAAAACGAGTTTCCTCTGAAGTGCCTGAAGAGGAATAATCGTCTGAAATGTTGTAAAACATGCCACTATTAAAGTCTTTTTAAATTATTATTCCAGTACATGACCTAAGATAATGTTTAAAATGTTTGTGTGTTATATTTTATTTACTGTGGTGTAGCATGTTTCTCATTTTGTTTTGTTTATCGAATTTATTACATTTCTTGTTCTTTTATGTCCTTTTTGTTATGGTCTGTTTTGGGGGACTTTGATTTTGGCGCTGTGCCTCTAACTGTTTACTATCTGCTTCGACTGAGGGGCGTGGCTGAGCTGGTAGCACACACCTGAATTCACTATTCTCATTTACTCCCAATAAACAAAAGCACACTCACCTCTGCGCCAGATGATTAACTCACATCACATCATCGCTTCTTTTGTTTGTAATGCTCTCTAACTTTCTCACTCTAAAATTTTGTTTTGTACTCGCTCCTGCTGAGGGGCGTGGCCAAGCTGCTCATACTTAATGCAGTCAATACCTGAATTCAGTCATCTCATGTCTAATGCAATACGTTCCTCTAGTGGGCATTTTTGAGAACTACAGTGCTGTATGTTTTTCAAAGAGAATGCATTGAAAGGTGTTTTTACATATATCCTGTATAATATTTATATTTTATTATCAATAAATATCACAGTAAAAAATTAAGTTTTTCTTAATCATTACTACATTTTCCTAAATTAATACTGTATTAATGAGTAAGACTGTCTATAGAATGTGTTTAAGAAGCATAGTATTTTACTTCCCATTCACCCATGTGACGTGATACGTGGGGTTTTACTTCCAGGTACAGAATTATCTTGATTCTTGGGAGGGCCCGGAAACGAACCCCAATGTCGAGGGCCTACTGTAAATGCATTGCAGTCCCTAATGTTCTGGAGGAAGGTCGTCCTGGCCTGTAATTCATCCAGCTTGTTGTGGCAAACTTTGGTCATTAGCTAAAAGTACACCGAGAAGCGAGGAATGGTGGTGTCTGCCTGACCAGAACTTTGGTTATTTTCTCCCCTTTCCTCCGACATTGTTTCCACTCAGGTAGCCGAGATAAGGAGTCAGGAGTCAGGATTTTTTAAAAGCCATTTGTGTTTTTACACACAAAGGAACTCTTGTGCAGTTGTTCAAGGAGTCAAGTTACAAACAGAAAAGGATAATGATGATGATGATGGTGATAATAATAATAATACAATAATAACTCAGTAAATAACCGCAATAATGAAATTGCACTTGTTATGTATGCCTAGTGGATTCTATTGGATGAGCCCACACTTGTTACGGATAGGTAAATTTAGAAGATGGAAATTGCCCCGTGAAACCAGCAAAGCATGACAGACCACGACCTAAACTATATACAATTTAATAATATGAACAAAATAAGACAAAATTCATAACTTATATCTTACAGCTAAACCAAATACAAATTAAGCAAGGGTCCCTAGTCACCAAGCATGTGATGGCAGGGAAAGGCTTGCAACCCATGAGTGGGCTGTGTGTGACCATGGATGATGGACTTTGACGATGAAGTCCCGAACAATGAAACTTGGTTGATGCGCGTTCCATGGTTCACCTTGGATGAGTTGATCTGCCAAGATGAGTCCCCTTAGATGATCTGCCCGGAGAGACAGGAGGAGACTGTAGCCAGTTGGCAACAGGTCCTTAACATAGATTCCCTAATGTTCGGGAAATTTCCATTCTGTAAAATTCCACATCACCCGACCCACCACCAGGGCACATGCGCAACTAGGTCCCCTTATGGAAAATTCCAGACCCAAACAGCTGAATGACACCATGTGAATCTCTTCACAGAACATTAACTGAACATAATTACACTCAACGTTTATACATCTATTGTTTTTATATTTACATTTATACAAATATTTACATGCTTGTAACACACTAAATTATATTATAGTTATATTTATATCCCGTGAGGCCGGTGGTGTAGTAGTTAAGAGTGTTGGGCTCATGATCGGGAGGTTGTGAGTTCAAATCCCACTGAGACCCCCCCACTGTGCTAAGACCCCTGGGCAAGGTCTCAATCACAAGTGTGCCTCTGTTCACCCAGCAGTATAAATGGGTACCAGTAAAAATATACTGGGAAGGTAACCTGCGATGGACTAGCGTCCCATCCAGGAGGAGTTGAAATCCTGGTCATTTCACGCTACGGAAACCGGGGATAAGCACCGGCCTGATGAGCCACTAGGCTCGGGTGTAAAAACCCAACAGACTTACCTATATTTATATATTTATCTTGCACTGTGCTCATTGTTTCGTTGGAAAAAAACGAACAGTTCTCTGGGTAAACAAAATGGCCGCAACTTCAAAGTTAGATGTTCTCCATTCTCAGAGCAAGGTTTAGAGATAATCTACAGTCAGTCGGTACACCAGGCTTATTTAACGAGAATCCGCCATTCTTCCGCTGCGGTTCTTGTTGATAGCCGCTGCGCTCCGGTCCTCTCTGAAGGCCGTGTAGCCGGCTGGTGTAGTCGCCTCATCAGGTGTACCTTCCTCGAGCCATGTTTCACAGAAACAACATGGAGCAGTCCTGTAGATCCCTCTGCGCTGTCATCTGAGCATGAAGCTGGTCCATCTTGTTTCGCAGAGACTGAACATTTTCAAGCAGTATGACCGGGAGTGCTAACCTTCCACTACTAACCAAGCACCGGGGTCGTCGTTCAGCCCCTCCTCGCCTGCCGCATCTCCACCTGGGTGCAGCTAGCATTGAGCTACCATAGCATATTAGCTCAGTTCTAAATGTCCAAGGACCGTACTCTCATAGCTGTAGTAGGGTCGTACCGTCATAGATAAGCATAGTGCAAAAAAGTAAACGAACAAAAACAACATTTAAAACAAAGAAACAATTTGACTCCGAGAACTCCGCGACGTTGCCCTCTAGGAAGCGGCATCTTGACCGTTCACTGTTAAATGGCCATCATCCGTGCTGTTGACGTAGATTTGTCCACCAAAAACGTTCCGCCCATGATCCTGGAAACTTCAACAATCACGCCGCTAAATTTTAGTTAAAGTTTGCGATTTTTCTATTGGAAAAACTTTTTATAACCGGACTCCCAGCCGGGAGTGAACCGGAAACAGATGATAAGCCACTATTCATTAAAAACTCTGTTGGTTGGGTCTGAGATAGTGAATACTTTCTGATATTCAAAAGATTCTGTCCACAGTAGGCGATAACTGCACTGTATGTTGCCGAGAATAGTAGAAGAGGCACTTTTATTTTTTTTTAAAGAAAAATTTTTTTAAAAAAAACAGGACGATGTTGAGTGACAGTGACCACCCTCCTTGGCGATATTTTAACTCATTAAAAATTATTCATTTTCTGAACCTCTTCATCCTAATTAGGATCGCAGGGAGGGTAGTGCCCATCTCAGCCAACTGAGCAAGAGCACAGTACACAAGGGGGGCATCATGAGAGAAACAGGTCCATCAAAACCAATAACTGGCAGGTACTGAGGCGGGATTAAGTGAGATTACTACCCCTTCTCAAGTATGCTATAGTCATTCATCTACTTATTGACTCAGAGAGTAGCTGCATAGCCATCAGCTCTTTCTGCCCCTTGCTAAAGGGTTGTGTCAGGAAGAGCATCCGATATAAAAAAAAAACCTATGCCAAATTAAGCATGCGAATCAGATGATTCTCTGTGTCAACCCCTGAAAAAAGGGGGTAAGGCCGAAAGAAAAATTCGTCTATTTTTATTCATTTTAATATAAAGAGTTTTTTTTTTAAACTTGTCCTTTATTTTCTATCACTGTTTCTTGTCTGAATTTAATGTATTCACAACAAACATTTTCCATTTAACAGTGACGCAAGTCCAGACCCTTTTTATACACCATACCGTGTTGTATTGAAGTTGCTCTTGACACTGATGGACAAAACGCGTAAATGGGTTGCTGGTGAAGATGTTTTCTCCTGCAACACCACATGCACAAGTTTTTTCTCATTCAGTAAGACAATAAGCATGATCATGTTTGAATTCATTACATTACAATAGGGGGTCAAAAGACAATTTTATTCATCAGTGGCTCAAGAAATCGTTACAGTTATATGGTAGGTGATAGTTTTATTTTTATGTTAAATATAAACATCCGGTCATAAAGGTACAGGATAGAAGAAGAAAACCGCTGATGGAGAACCACCCTGTAAGAGAACACACAACCACAATGAATACGGATTTCATGTGAGCCGACGAGTAAATGTGTAATTACAATTTAAAATGTACGCACATGCACAGTCATGGGAAAAAGTTAGGACACCCATTAAATAGTTCTCTTTATTCAGAAATGCACTGTTACTTTTTGATCCACCTGTCTATGTGTCTGTGTGTATCAGACTTGAGAACTGAACTTGTGGTAGGTGAACATGCCATGATACTCATTCACATCTTGTGGGGAAAAAATAAAAAAAGTACTTACTGAACTTATTCACCCGATGGTCTCACACTCTCAAAAACACCAGCTTCCTTCATACTATTGAACTCCTTCATGGCATCGTATTCCTGGTAAAAGTTAGTATAAGCTCTTTTTCGTGGTTCTGTTACTCCGAACTGGAAGAGAGAAAATAAATAAATCAATAAAACGGACCTTCTTCTTACAACCTCATGACGGCTTTCAAATTCAAGCGGCCGCAACTGCTACTCAAGTGGCGACAAATTCCGTGGCTGTGTCTCACAGTTTGGTTTTGAAAGGGGGCGACAGCAGTAGTTCAGTGTAAACTGTGAGTTTAACATCTTGATTAGGTTGCGAGTTTTCAACATTTACGGTTGAAATCAGAAGTTTACATGCACAACAAGGTGACCAGACAGGATCATAGCCTTAATGTAGCCGCCGGGGGCACAAGCCAGTGTCTCTCCCTCATGCCGGTCCCAAGCCCGGATAAATGCAGAGGGTTGCGTCAGGAAGGGCATCCGGTGTAAAACAAATGCCAAATAAAATATGCGAGTCACAAGAAATAATTTCATACCGGATCGGCCGAGACCCGTATTAACAACAACCGCCATCAGTGCTGCTAACCAACAGGTGCTGGTGGAAAATGGACTACTGTTGGTCGAAGAAGGAGAGGCGGGAGGCGTGTCCGTAGGCGGAGAGAGAAGAGGAAAAGCATGAATCTAGGACTGAGAGTAGGAGCTTTGAATGTTGGAACTATGACAGAAAAAGGTAGAGAGCTGGCTGACATGATGCAGAGGAGGAAGGTGGACATACTGTGTGTTCAGGAGACCAGGTGGAAAGGGAGCAAGGCTAGAAGCTTAGGAGCAGGGTTTAAACTGTTTTATCATGGTGTAGATGGGAAGAGAAATGGAGTAGGAGTCGGTCAGGAATGTTCGAGAAATTAAAAGTGTGTCAGACAGAGTGATGAGTCTCAAGTTAGAAATTGAAGGCGTGATTTCAATGTTGTTAGTGCTTATGCCCCACAGGCAGGATGTGAGCGAGAAGAGAAGGAGAGATTCTGGAGGGAGTTAGATGAAGTGATGCAGCGTAACCCCAGAGGTGATAGAGTGCTCATTGGTGCAGACTTCAACGGACATGGTGGTGCAGGCAACAGAGGGGACGAGGATGTGATGGGCAGGTTTGATATCCAGGACAAGAACGCAGAAGGACAGATGTCGGTAGATTTTGCAAAAAGGATAGAAATGGCTGTGATGAATACTTTCTTCCAGAAGAGACAGGAGCATATGGTGACTTATAAAAGCAGAGATAGGAGCACACAAATAGACTACATCTTGTGCAGGCGATGTAATTTGAAGGAAGTCAGTGACTGCAAAGTAGTAGTGGGCGAGGGTGTTGCCAAAACAGCATAGGATGGTGGTGTGCAGGATGACGCAGATGGTGAGGACGGAAGAAGGCAAAGGCAGAGCAGAAGACAAAGTGGTGGAAGCTGAAAAAGGAAGAGTGTCGGGTTGTCTTCAAGGAGGAGTTGAAACAGGCTTTGGGTGGTCAGGAAGTGTTTCCAGATGACTGGACAACTACAGCTAATGTGATCAGGGAGACAGGTAGGAGAATACTTGGTGTGTCATCTAGAAGGATAGGAGATAAGGAGACTTGGTGGTGGAATGAGGAAGTGCAGGAGTGTGTACAAAGGAAGAGGTTAGCTAAGAAGACGTGGGACATAGAGGATTGAAGAGAGTAAACAGGAGTACAGGAAGACACAGCGTAAGGCGAAGGTAGTGGTGTCAAAGGCCAAACAGAGGGCGCATTAAGACTTGTATGCTCGGTTGGAAAGTAAAGAAGGAGAAAATGAGTTATACAGGTTGGCACCACAGAGAGGACATGCAGCAAGTTAGAGTGATTAAGGACAGAGAGGGAAATGTATTGACTGATGACAGAAGTGTGCTGGGAAGATGGAAAGAGTACTTTGAAGAGCTGATGAATGAGGAAAACGAGAGAGGAAAAAAGAGTTGAAGAGTCAAGGACCAGGAAGTAGCAAAGATTAGTAAGGGTGTAGTGAGGAGGGCATTGAAGAGGATAAAGAGTGGAAAGGCAGTTGGTCCTGATGACATACCGGTGGAGGCATGGAAGTGTCTAGGAGAGGTAGCAGTAGATTTCCTGACAAGAACATTCAACAAGGTCTTAGCGAGTGAGAGGATGCCAGAGGAATGGAGGAGAAGTGTGATGATGCCCATTTTAAAGAACAAGGAAGACATGCAAAATTGTGGCAACTACAGAGGGATAAAGTTGATGAGCCATACGATGAAGTTATGGGAAAGAATAGTGGAAGCTAGACTAAGGGCAGGGGTCAGTATTTGTGTACAACAGTTTGGTTTCATGCCAAGAAAGAGCACCACAGATGCAGTGTTTGCTTTAAGGATGTTAATACAGAAGTACAGAGAAGGTCAGAAGGAGCTGCATTGTGCCTTTGTGGATCTGGAGAAAGCAGATGACAGGGTGCCGAGAGAAGAACTGTGGTATTGCATGAGGAAGTTGTTAGAGTAGTGCAGGACATGTACTAGTCCTTCTCAAAAAATTATTATATTGTGATAAGGTTCATTATTTTCTGTAATGTACTGATGAAAATTAAACTTTCATATATTTTAGATTCATTGCGCACCAACTAAAATATTTCAGGTCTTTTATTGTTTTAATACTGATCATTTTGGCATACAGCTCATGAAAACACAAAATTCCTGTCTCAAAAATTAGCATATTATGAAAAGGTACGCTAAACAAGCTATTAACCTAACCATCTGAATCTACGAATTAACTCTAAACACCTGCAAAAGATTCCTGAGGCTTTTAAAAACTCCCAGCCTGGTTCATTACTCAAAACCATAATCATGGGTAAGACTGCCGACCTGACTGCTGCCCAGAAGGTCATCATTGACACCCTCAAGCAAGAGGGTAAGCCACAGAAAGAAATCTCTGAGCGAATAGGCTGTTCCCAGAGTGCTATATTAAGGCACCTCAGTGGGACGTCTGTGGAAAGGAAAAAGTGTGGCAGAAAACGCTGCACAACCAGAAGAGGTGACCTGACCCTGAGGAAGACTGTGGAGAAGGGCCAATTCCAGACCTTGGGGGACCTGTGGAAGCAGTGGACTGGGCGACAGGTGCCGCATTCCCCAGGTCAAGCCACTTTTGAACCAGAAACAGCGGCAGAAGCACCTGACCTGGGCTACAGAGAAGCCGCACTGGACTGTCGCTCAGTGGTCAAAGTACTTTTTTTGGATGAAAGCAAATTTTGCATGTCATTCATAAATCAAGGTGCCAGAGTGTGGAGGAAGACTGGGGAGAAGGAAATGCCAAAATGCCTGAAGTCCAGTGTCAAGTACCCACAGTCAGTGATGGTCTGGGGTGCCATGTCAGCTGCTGGTGTTGCTCCGCTGTGTTTTATCAAGGGCAGGGTCAATGCAGCTTGCTATCAGGAGATTTTGGAGCACTTCATGCTTCCAGCTGCTGAAAAGCTTTATGAAGATTTCATTTTTCAGCACGACCTGGCACCTGCTCACAGTGCCAAAACCACTGGTAAATGGTTTACTGACCATAGTATTACTGTGCTCAATTGGCCTGCCAACTCTCCTGACCTGAACCCCATATAGAATCTGTGGTATATTGTGAAGAGAAAGTTGAGAGACACCAGACCCAACACTGTGGGTGAGCTTAAGGCCGCTATCGAAGTATCCTAGGCCTCCATAACACCTGAGCAGTGCCACAGGCTGATTGCCTCCATGCCACGCTGCAAAAGGATTCCCGACCAAGTATTGAGTGCATAACTGAACAGAATTATTTGAAGGTTGACTTTTTTGTATAAAATTTTTTTTTTGATTGGTCGGATGAAATATGCTAATTTTTTGAAATAGGGATTTTTGGTTTTCATGAGCTGTATGCCAAAATCATCAGTATTAAAACAATAAAATACCTGAAATATTTCAGTTGACGTGCAATGAATCTAAAATATATGAAAGTTTAATTTTTTTCTGTACATTCCAAAAAATAATGAACTTCATCACAATATGCTAATTTTTTGAGAAGGACTAGTATAAGAGATGTATAGACAGTGGTGAGATGTGCTGTCGGTGTGACAGAAGAGTTCAAGATGGAGGTAGGACTGCATCAAGGGTCGATCCGAGCCCCTTCTTGTTTGCTGTGGTGATGGACAGGTTGACAGACGAGGTCAGACAAGATTGCCCATGGACTATGATGTTTGCAGATGACATTGTGATCTGATGTGAGAGCAGAGAGCAAGTGCAGAAAATCTAGAGAGTTGAGGTATGCCCTGGAAAGGAGGGGAATGAAGTTTAGCCTCAGTAGGACAGAATACATGCGTATGAATCACAAAGACCCAAGAGGAACGGTGAGGTTACAGGGAGCAGAGATAAGGAAGGGGGAGGATTTGAAGTACTTAGGCTCAACAATCCAGAGCAGTGGAGATTGTGGAAAAGAGGTGAAGAAGCATGTGCAGGCAGGTTGGAAGGGTTGGAGAAGTGTCCGGTGGGATGTGTGATAGGAGGGTATCAGCAAGAATGAAAGGAAAAGTGTACAAGACGGTGTTGAGTCCAACGATGTTGTATGGTTTAGAAACAGTGGCCCTGGGGAAAAGACAGGAGGCAGAGCTGGAGGTAGCAGAGATGAAAATGTTGAGGTTCTCTTTGGGAGTAACAAGGATGGATAGGATTAGGAATGAGCACATCAGAGAGACAGCCCATGTAAGACGCTTTGGAGACAAAATCAGAGAGGCTAGATTGAGATGGTTTGGACATGTACAGAGGAGGGATAGTCAGTATATTGGTCGTAGGATGCTGAGGTTGGAACTACTAGGCAGAAGGCCTCGAAGAAGACCAAAGAGATGATTCATGGATGTGGTGAAGGAGGACATGAAGGCAGTTGGTGCAAGAGAAGATGCAAAGGATAGGGTGAGATGGAGGCAGATGATTCGCTGTGGCGACCCCTGAAGGGAAAAGCCGAAAGGAAAATAATTAGATATAGCCTTAACTTTAGTGTATTAAAGTTAGAAAAATCAATTAAAAGTGGTCAAATTGGTTATATTGTTGAATATAATTAAAGATAAAACTGCCTTCATCACAGCTTTCCATAAAGGGATCTTTATTGCTTTATTCAGAAGCAGCTTTGGTAGCTCGTTCTCAGAACAGCACTCTCAGATTTCTTCTTACCCCAGTGCTTCTCGATTATTTTCTGACATACCCCCCCCCCCCATACACACACACACACACACTATAAATGGTGGCATTTGTCTATAAAATTGTTATAACACTGTATCCTCATTAACATTATTGAATACAAAAAAGGAAGAAATACAGATTAACTTCCAACAAAGAATAACTAACATTTTTTTAGTCTTTAATCATAAAGATTTAAAGTGCATCAATTTGCCTGAAATTGAAAAAGTATTCTTATTTAAACTGTAAACATTTTTGACCAACAATTTGAACCATTCGATACTGAAAAATAAAATGAAATAAAATCAATAAATAATAATGAATTCAAATTCATCAGCAACAATAACTCAGGAGCACAATATATAAAAAACTTTAACCTACAAAACAAAAATGAATAAAACAAATGTACTATATTTTGTTTTATGTATTTTGTAAAAATGAGTTCAGGATTAATGGTACAATGAACACGTTTCCCAGTGCACAGTTTTTCGAAGCCGGGTTTGAAGTACGATACTGAATTCTCAGCTCCTGCTCAATGTTGTATGACCAAGACTGCCAATCTCAAGACAACTTTGATAACTACTTGAGGTTACTGGTTTCAATGTTAAGTTGAGAACACAGACTCTAGATCTATAGACTCAACCTTGTTCTTGCTTACATCTTTTTGTTTGCATTATTCTTTGTTCATGGAGTTTTTAATTTGATCAGCAGAATAATAAATCTTTTCCTTTCGGCTGTTTTCCATTTTCTTAGGGGCCGCCACAGTGAATCATCACGTTTGATTTGGCATATTTTTTACGCCTTTCCTGACACAATCCTTTAGCAAAGGACAGAATCACGCTGACGGCTTTGCAGCTGCTCTTTACGAAAGTCAGCAATGGTTCTTTTACATGAACCTCTCACCATAGACAGTGAGAGACATGGCCAGCCTTTGATAACCCAGTTAGCTGCACTGAGGGGCTGGGGGGGGGGGGCACAACCTTACTGCCCCCCATACACATACACACACGCGCACACATGCAGTGTGCATGCATATATGTATCACGAGAGAGAACATTGTTTCCGAAGCAGAACTACAACTGTATATGCAGTGCCATTTTGAATTTGCCTTCTACACACAAATACAATTGCTGATTACAGGCAGCCCTCATTTTCCAGGGTTAATTGGGACCGGGATCCCCATGCGACCATCGAAATCCGTGAAGTAGGATCACCCTACAACTGACGTATACGTCCATGTATATCTGTACATAATATCAATAATGATATAAATGCTTATAATAACAATTAAACATTAAAAAATTAACATAAGATGTAAATAAAATATAAATACACACATACAGATGGTATTTCATGAGAAGACGACAAAACATACATACGCACGTGCACGCAGATGCAAACCTCAAAACAATGTAAGTAGTTTTGATGAGAGATTTTGGGTTGTTTGTTTTGTGTTGGTTTAGGAGGTTTTTTTGCATAATTGTCCTTGTTTTTGTGACATTTTCCTTAAATTTTCCCCCTATTCTTCCTTATTTTTTAATTCAATGAATATTTATTTTTATTAATGCAGCCATGAGGCGGGGGACACTAACCAGTGTCTCTCCCCTTTATGCCGGTCCCAAGCCCGGAGAAATGCAGAGGGTTGTGTCAGGAAGGGCATCCGAAGATTTATTTATTTATTTTTTAAACCACGATGTACTGAAGCTGCATGAACTGAAGCGCGAAGCAGCGAGGGATCCCTGTATTGACATTTTTGTGTGTGGAAGTTGAGACCTGCATAACTATACAACCATATCAGTTTTTTTCATAGCCAAATATTCAATGAATTACCGCAGCTGCTCCACCTCTGCCCAGATGTTGTTTTGAAACTGGATCATACTGATCAGTTTGAAGAAAGTGACCCAAAAACCATAGCACCTATTGTCGTGGTGATTTCTGGTGTGGATGCACAAGGAGCTAATGTTTTTAAAATTGCAAAAAAAATAAACTTATTTGTACTGTTTTACTTTTAAATCTCAAGATTTGTGCACCATGAAGTGTCTGTATACAATACACATGATGAATTTAACAATGTAGCTGTTCATGGTGTATCCCCCCTCACCCAGAGTCATTCAATCAGCCCAGGCTCCTCATGACCCTAAAGGATGACTCAGCATTTGGCAAGCAGGTGAATGAATGATCATGTGACTTGGTGGCATTTGAAAGTTGTGGTTATTTGAACACTTGATCCACTTAGCTAACCTTGCTGGTGTAGAAGTGAAGATTCTCTTTGCATTCAGTTATTATGCTCAGTATCCAAAACCTTGAGAACAGGGATTGATTGTTTCATCTCAAGAATTAAAAAACAAATACCATTTCTGTATTATCATGTGTCAAGCACTGCATGCTCACGTTTAGAGCTGAGAAACGCTGCTGTGGAACACAACCCCGACCATTCTTTTAGTACATCAACACACAGGTTTCAGGTCAGGTGATACATCATGGCTATGACTGGCTGCACTGTTGTGTAAAGAAAGACAGTCTGCAAGTATAAATTGAGAAGATGAACTCAGCAGTTCTTCAAGTGTTTATCAATACTACCAAGTCACATGACTACACTGCCAATGAATTTCACACAAGGGCTCTCGAAATTAAATGCCCGTCCTAAGGCAGGGACTTCCAAACCTGATCCCGGAGAGCCGCCACACTGCAGAGTTTATTTCCAACCAAAGCCTAATGACTCATTTACCCAATCAGGAGCTTTAGGTGATAATCAGATGACCAGGTGAACAAGATCAGGACTGGTCACTAAATTCTCCAGAAAGAAGGTTGGAGACGTTAAAGCTGTTACCACCGACCTTGAACACAGCCGCTACAGAAAGCGCCAGGCCGAATGCGAGGGGCAGATGAAGCTTCAATCGCTTGGCGAGGAGACCCCTCATCTGAGGCTTTACCAGAGACATGATGACAGATCTGTAGATCACACAGAAAAATCTTTTAAAGGGCGGCTGGATGGCACACATTCAACATCTATAACCCCTGGGGAAAATTATAGACGCAGCACACTGATGTTCAGTCTGCTTTTTTATTTGGAGTTTAAAATAACTGAGTGTTGAGATCTTTCAGTAGCCGAACACTGCAGCCTGAAACAGATACGATACACCTTAAAACACCTTGACAGAAAGATGAGCACGTCTTGCTGATTTTTTTAGGATGAGTGCTCAAAGCTTTTATTGAGAAGAAACCTGTTAAATAATCTGAAACCCGCTCCATGATCAGACTCTGTTCTGCATGACGAATTCAACTGGCATCGGAGAAGGTTGAAACAGGCTTGATGCAAGTGGGAACTCCAACAGAGCACCAAACTGGGATTTCTTTTAGGTGATTCCATATTTTCACCTTGAAAGCGATTGTGACGTGGAAAAGAAACACATGCTGCTACATCAAGTAATTTAACTATATTGATAAATCCTTCACAAACCCATAATTAAACAAGGCGGCTGTGACATCTGTCATTTGTTTACTTGCTAAAAGTGAGAAAATCTGCACATTCTGTAATTTTTAACAGGGGTTGTACAAGGTTGGGGATTCGAGTCCCACTCTCCACAGGGTTGTCACTGCCCCCCCCAGTGCAGCTAACTGGGTTATCAAAGGCCTGCCATGTCTGTCACTGTCGATGTTGTGAGGTTCATGTAAAAGAAGCATTGCTGATTTTCGTGTAGGTGTGTTTCTGTCCCTTGCTAAAAGAGTTGTGTCAGGAAGGGCATTCGACATAAAAAAAAAAAACTATGCTAAATCATTTGCTGTGGTGACCCCTGGAAAAGTAAAAAAGAAAGGAAATCTCTCTCTCTTTTCACACATTGTCCATATCGTTTAAAATGGTTACGCATTTACATTTCGATCATTAAACTGTTCAGTGTTTGAATACAAGGAGAACATTTTGACCACTGGAAGATGGTGGATTTAAAAGTTAGCATAACCGAACCTGTTATTTTTAAGAAATATATAAACTGGTTCATTAAAAAAAAAAAAAAAAAAAAAAAACACGTGGATTGGGAATGTCAAAGTTTTGTTCCTCCCAGCGAGTTTCCGGTTTCTGCGCATGCGTGGAGCAGTTTGGCCTGGCGGTGACTTCCAGAAACATGACTGAATTAAACTCGGCTCTGACTCCACTACTCCGGCCTCAAGCATTACATTCTCTCGGCACAGTCCCAGATCAGTATCTATCAGTGCCCGTACATTCAAACATTAAGACGTTTACATTACATTAAAAGTGATAACGAGCCAAATTTATCACTTACATTTAAAAAGGTACGGTTTAAGTTTATAATGTCTTTAATGCCAAACTAGTACAAGATAGTACAGATCACATTTAAAAGTTCACAAAGTTCTTTTCACCAGAACCAGAGAGGTCCAAATGGATTCAAGGAAACGATGCTAACACATTAGCTTTCTCGATCTGGTACGTTACAGCGACTAGATTTATCAACAACATTTCATCAGATACATTATTCATCATACTTCGAAATATACTTATATAGACTATACACTCATTATCATATTTAAATAATTACGTTAGAACTGAATGATATAAATCAGAAAATATCACCTGACGATACACGACCTTCAATGAAATACGTCCGACAATACAACGTCCGGAAGTTTACTAAAATACCCGCAAAGCATCATGGGAGATAACGACTCCGCCCAGTTTTCAGCTGTGGGTATACAAAGGTATACTGCCACCTACCGTACCGGAGTCAGCAAAAACAGCTCTTCCGTCCATATCCTTTATTTGGTTATTATACACGTTCACGCACTTACTGAACTGCAGTCGTGGGGGGGCGGCACAAACAAGTGCCCGCCCTCACGCCGGTCCCAAGCCCGGATGAATGCAGAGGGTTTCGATAGGAAGGGCATCCTGCGTAAATCTTTTGCTAGAATATAAAATGCAAACCGTAAGGACAAATTTCATACCGGATCGGTCGAGGCCCGGGTTAACGACTGCCATCAGTGCTGTTAACCAACAGGGTGCTGGTGGAAATTGGACTACTGTTGGTCAAAGAAGGAGAGGTGGGAGGCGTGTCAGTAGGCAGAGAGAGAAGAGGAAAGGCATGAGTTTAGGACTGAGAGTAGAGACTTTGAATGTTGGAACTATGACAGGAAAAGGTAGAGAGCAAGCTGACATGATGCAGAGGAGGAATGTGGACATACTGTGTGTTCAGGAGACCAGGTGGAACGGTAGCAAGGCTACAACCTTAGGAGCAGGGTTTAAGCTGTTTTTCATGGTGTGGATGGGAAGAGAAATAGAGTAGCAGTCATCTTGAAGGAGGAGTTTGTCTGGAATGTTCTAGAAGTGAAAAGAGTGTCAGACAGAGTGATGAGTCTCAAGTTAGAAATTGAAGGCATGATGTTCAATGTTGTTAGTGCTTATGCCCCACAGGCAGGATGTGAGCTTGAAGAGGAGAGATTCTGGAGTGAGTTTGATGAAGTGAGCAGAGTACCCCCAGAGGTGAAAGAGTGGTCATTGATGCAGACTTCAACAGACATGGTGGTGCAGGCTACAGAGGGGACGGGGAAGTGATGGCAGGTTTTGTATCCGGGACAGGAACAGAGAAGGACAGATGTTGATAGATTTTGCAAAAAGGATGGAAATGGCTGTAGTGATACTTTCTTGCAGAAGAGACAGGAGCATAGGGTGACTTATAAAAGTGGAGGTACGAGCACACAGGTAGACTACATCTTGTGTAGGCGATGTAATTTGAAGGAAGTCAGTGACTGCAAAGTAGTAGTGGGTGAGAGTGTTACCAGACAGCATAGGATGGTGGTGTGCAAGATGATGCTGATGGTAAGAAAGCTGAAGAAGGCAAAAGCAGAGCAGAAGACAAAGTGGTGGAAGCTGAAAAAGAAGAGTGTCGGGTTGTCTTCAAGGAGGAGTTGAAACAGGTTTTGGGTGGTCAGGAAGTGCTTCCAGATGACTGGACAACTACAGCTAATGTGATCAGGGAGACAGGTAGGAGAACACTTGGTGTGTCCTCTGGAAGGACATTTGATAAGGAGACTTGGTGGTGGAATGAGGAAGTGCAGGAGTGTGTACAAAAGAAGAGGTTAGCTAAGAAGAAATGGGACATAAAGGGGGCCGAAGAGAGTAAACAGGAGTACAGGAAGACACAGCGTTACCCAAAGGTAGTGGTGTCAAGTGCCAAACAGAGGGTGACTTGTGATGCTTATGATGACTTGAATGCTTGGTTGGACAGTAAGGAGGAAGAAAATTATTTATATAGGTTGGCACAGCAGAGAAATGGAAATGGGAAAGACGTGCAGAAAGTTAGAGGGATTAAGGACAGTTGGTCCTGATGACATACCAGTTGAGGTATGGAAGTGTCTATGGGAGGTAGCAGTAGATTTTCTGACAAGAACATTCAACAACGTCTTATAGAGTGAGAGGATGCTGGAGGAATGGAGGAGAAGTGTGCTTGTGGCCATTTTTAAGAACAAGGAATACGTGCAGAGTTGTGGCAATTACAGAGGGATAAAGTTGATGAGCCATATGATGAAGTTATGGGAAAGAATAGTGGAAGCTCGACTAAGGGCAGAGGTCAGCATTTGTGAACAACAGTTTGGTTTCATGCCAAGAAAGAGCACCACGGATGCAGTGTTTGCTTTGAAGATGTTAAGAGAAGTACAGAGAAGGTCAGAAGGAGCTGGATTGTGCCTTTGTGGATCTGGAGAAAGCATATGACAGGGTGCCGAGAGAGGAACTGTGGTATTGCATGAGGAAGTCTGGACTGGCAGAGTAGTATGTCAGAGTGGTGCAGGACATGTATGAGAGATGTAAGACAGTGGTGAGGTGTGCTGTCGGTGTGACAGAAGAATTCAAGGTGGAGGTGGGACTGCATTAAGGATCAGCTCTGAGCCCCTTCTTGTTTGCTATGGTGATGGACAGGCTGACAGACGAGGCGAGACAAGAATCTCCATGGACTATGATGTTTGCAGATGACATTGTGATCTGCAGTGAGAGCAGAGAACAAGTGGAGGAAAATCTAGAGAGGTGGAGGTATGCCCTGGAAAGGAGGGGAATGAAGGTTAGCCTCAGTAAAGCAGAATACATGTGTGTGAACGACAAGGACCTAAGAGGAACGGTGAGGTTACAGGCAGCAGAGATAAAGAAGGTGGAGGATTTTAAGTACTTAGGCTCAACGATCCAGAGAAGTGGAGAGTGTGGAAAAGAGGTGAAGAAGCGTGTGCAGGCAGGTTGGAATGGTTGGAGAAAAGTGTCCGGTGTGATGTGTGATAGGAAGGTATCGGCAAGAATGAAAGGAAAACTATACCAGATGGTGATGAGGACAGCGATGTTGTTTGGTTTAGAAACAGTGGCCCTGGGGAAAAGACAGGAAGCAGAGCTGGAGGTAGCAGAGATGAAAATGTTGAGGTTCTCTTTGGGAGTAACAAGGATGGATAGGATCAGGAATGAGTCCATGAGAGGGACAGCACATGTTAGAGGTTTTGGAGACAAAGTCAGAGAGGCAAGATTGAGATGGTTTGGACATGTGCAGAGGAGGGATAGTGAGTATATTGGTAGTAGGATGCTGAGGTTGGAACTACTAGGCAGAAGGCCTCGAAGAAGACCAAAGAGATGATTCATGGATGTGGTGAAGGAGGACATGAAGGTTGTTGGAGTAAGAGTAGAAGATAGAGAGGATAGGGCGAGATGGAGGCGGATGGTTTGCTGTGGCGACCCCTGAAAAGAAAAAAAGCCGAAAAGAAAAGGAAGAAGAAGACTCACTCACTGAACGGCCCAGATCAGTTTTACATTTAGTTTCTAGCTTTTAAATATCTATTCTCATTTTTTTCAAGATATTTAAATTATTTATTAATTAATTAAGTATTAAATTCTTAAAATTGAAAACTTTCCCATATCTACCCATATAATGTTTGTGCTTTCCGAATAACTTATTGTTTCTTTGCGATGACCATGTAAGGCAACTTTAAGGTTGAATATTTATGTCTCTAGTTGTAAGACTTTCAACTTTTCATTCTCTGCAACACATTTTTACATGAGCGGTATCAGGTGTCACACTCGTTGTTATTGTTGTTGTTGTTGTTATTGTTGTTGTTGTTGCTGCAGCTCTGTTATTACTGATCGGAATCATATTTTGCAGGCTCATGCTAGATGACAAGCTGGATTTTCAAACTGGGAACGGAAAGATTGACATTAGCAGCTCTGTATCCGAATGAGTCACAGATATCATCCCTCTGTTGCGTAGCTTCTTCAAGTTTAATATAATTTCTCCCCTAATCGACATGGTTCCTTCATTCACCTATAAAGCTGTTTTTTATGTACTGTAATCACAACACTGAATAAACACTCGTAATTTCACTTTCTTGAGGTACACCATTCACTATCTCATCTTCCTTTGATAGCACAGCATTTCCTGAAGTAAGTCGAGTGTGCTGAGAACATTCACAGATTTTCATTGACTGTTTACCTTAGAATTATCATGGACAGTATTCCGCTAAATTAAAATAAGTGCAAACACATGTGGTCTTGCATCACGGCCATGGGCCATGCACTGCAGTCTAAGTCCAAACCGCCTTCATTCTGCAACCAGAAAAAGTGAGCCCCATCTTTCATCCCACGCCAAGTTTTATTGTCTTGCAGCTCCACTTTGCAATATTCAGGCTACACCTATGCACATGTCCTGGGGCACTAGGAGACCTCATGGTCGACTTTTACTTGACCTCCATGGTATGCAACAAGTAACAATACTTCAGGAACAATGTACATCCTGCCTCATAAAACAGGAATTGAACCTCTAACTATTTCGGTCCTGTATTTGATGACCGCATCATAGGTTAACAGATTTTATCACTAAATAAAGCGACTGCTGTCTTTGTTCACAGACTGGGGAATTTTACTGCTATCAGCTATAGAACATCTGTGATAGAAAACCTGTGTAAAATGTGGTACTCATTTTAAAGACCCGCAGACACAGATGATTGTAAATAAGTACAACTCTTATTATTTCTATCAATGAAAAGCCCCCTGTGTCTGCCCTCCGCTCCTCATCATCACACACCACACTCCCCCTCTGCAATAACTGTGAAATCACTTTGCTGCCACCTTCACACAGATTCCACACGCCTTGATTTCCTGCCCGTACTCAAGCCTTTGCACACTGAAGATGGGATTTGAACATGGTGCACTGTAAAGTAGTCATGGACATTCCACATCTGCTGCTGAACTGTGCTGTTATTATTATTATTATTGCACTTTCTATCTTTAATTTCTTCAACTGTTTAAACTTCTTTAAACCTGATGCCAGGCAGTGGTGGCCAAGTGGTAAAGGTGCTGAATCACTGATCCTTAGGTTGAGGGTTCAAGCCCCACTCTCCACAAGGTTGTCACTGTCCTCCCAGTGCAGCTAACTGGGTTATCAAAGGCCGGCCATGTCTCTCACTGCGTACGGTGCAGAGCTGTCAGCATGTTTCCGCCCTGTCTGTGATGGCCTGGCGAGCTGTCCAGGGAGTGCTCTGCCCTCACCCGGAGTCGGCTGGGGTGGGCACCAGCCTCCCCGCGACCCTAGTTAGGATTAAGCGGTTACAGAAAATGAACTGAACAGAAATCTGACGCCAGTACAAGATGCTCAACTGATATCTCGTTGTTGTTCTAACCATGTTATTCAACAATAATGATTAATATCGAATTAAGAGAGAGAATGTTCTTTCAAATTTTGCGTTGCTTGGTGGTAAATGTATTTTGGCTGCATCAGCTCCATCCTGCGCTCTAGTGGATTAGATTTCGTTATACAGCAGAGGTACAATAAGAGTGGCCCAGTGCAACCATCACTTCATTTTTCTTCTTTGGTTTTTAATATAAATCTTAATTTAAGCATTTCCAAGTCACGTTGAAACTATATTGACATCTCACCTTGGTAAGTGTCCAGCAGAATATAAATCAGAATTATTTCTTTGAACAGCAGAGTTTTGGCTGCATATCAAGGTGGTTTTCCTTCCGCTGTCCCTGAGGACTTTGTTCCTTCGGCATGTGTCGACTTTAGAGAAATGCTGAAATTCCTTAATAAATTAGTTGACTATGCAAAGCTGTGACAATGCTATGTGTACGGCTTCGCTAATAAAACAAAACAAAAAAAAAAAATAGCTCCCAAATGGGACAAACCCGGAAATTATATTTGTATCAGCAAGTTTTCTGCTAATATTTTATATTTTTAAAAACTACTGTTGTGGGCCAGTTTATTTAAATTGATATCTACAAGTGTTACTGCAATTCCTGCATGAAAGTTTCACAGTAAAACAAAACAGGAGGTGAATTGTGGTTCATTCTGTGTCCACTCAGTGAGACCTTCAAATATTCCTGCCCTGGATTCTCACAGATTTTCAAATGACTGTTTTTGTTCAGTTTAGTAAACATGAAAATATCAGTCTCTCATTTTAAGCATTACTTCCATAAGGACCATCAAATTTTGTGGAAAATTTCGAAATATAAATACAGTACCGTGTAGGCAGTGTCTGTGAAACCCACCAATATTTGTTATTTTTGGTGATGCAAAGCAAAAACATAACAATATCACATCCAAACATTTATTACAATAAAGCAACACAGGAAGTGATTATTTCATAACAAATGTTCGAATGTTGCACACCTTTTTCAATTCTGATTCTGCTCCCTTTTTGACCGTTTCGATGTCTGTACAAAAACCACCCTCCAAATCTCTGACTGTGGACACGGGCTTTAGGATTGAGCCGATGCTCCAGGATACTTCTAGCAGACTCACACATTTCAATCTGTTCATTCTGTTCAATTCAGATGGCTCAAAACTGTGTGCCTTCTGAAAACCTTTGTGCGATTGAAGAGACGCATATGGAATTTGAATGATGTAATCTGTAGTCAGCTGTTAAGTAATTAACGTTAATGTGTGTTAAACTGTTAAACTTGCCAAATGGGATCTGAGTGAGTGGTAGCTAATCTCTCCCCAGGACCTCAGCAAGTGCTTCCATGTAGTGCAAAACCACAGAGCACAGAAACAACATCATGGCCCAGGAAGAAGTTGATGTGACACATAAGCTGCGGGGGGGATGAAATGGAGGAAGATCAGGCTATCGGGCGTCACTGGGGCGCCGTGTGTTCTGGACCCATGATCTGAGAAAGGTCCATGTCCTGCTGGTGTGAAATGTCATCATGTCATAGTCATACATTTGGTCCTCGATGGATCTTATGTAGATCTCTGGACTCCCCGATCACATACTTGAATTATTATATGGATATAAATACAGAAACTGTAATATCTTTGGAATGAGGATCGTATTCCTTTATTTAAAGACATTTGTATTCCTGAAACGGAGACAAGTGTCCAGTGAAGTCATCTCTAATGAAATATATATTTAAATTGTTCATGATTTTCACTTTTAGAAGAGAAATTGTCTGATTCACTGGCCATTTAATTGTTGGATGATTTATGTGACTGTTATATGAAGAGTTTATTCACATGAGTGTAAGATTATTTTATTTCAACCATTTTAAACTCGACAGGTATTGCTTGACTGACCTTGAAAACAAAACAAAATGGTCGAACTCATTCATGAGGGTGGGGGTGTGCAACATCTCTAGGTATGTCCAGACCTGTCAGGTTATGTGTGATGTCATAAGGGACTAATGAGAATAAGGTCAAGATGTGACATGATGTCGTTGTAGACCAATCAGAGTGGAATGGACGCAAGAGAAGCTGCTCCAGAACCCCGGTCTGGGTTCGAGATTTTTCTCAGAGCAATTTCTTTTATGTGTTTGATTATATGGTCTTCTTTTCCTTACGGATAAATAAACATCTGGAAATGAGTTTAGATCTTAGGTCATTTAGACGTAGGGTTTCGATCATTTTGGCTTGACAGTGCAGTTGTACACCATGAAACTCACAACATGTTTGAGCAGACTAAAGGCTGGCAATTTTAACGCACACAAAGGTAGGCTATAAAACTGTGTGCCATTTTGAGAGATGGTTTTGACTCTAATTTACTGAGCGTTTTATTGAACATACAGTATAGACCAGGTTTCACAGCGTGTGGTTCCATTAGCAAAGCCACACTCTTCTACAAATAAAACTGAACTAAACTGAACTGAGAAAAGGACGAGCTACAACATATGCTTTTGTTAGCAGAAGTCATGAGATGGTCAGTTCCCCCATGCTGAAAGAGCTCATGGTTGCTGTGCATCCAGAATAGAAACGGGACAGAATTAATGATTAAATTCGGGATTACACCCCAGAACAGTAGGGGGCGGAAATGAGTCGGAAGAAAGGTAGGTTTCCACCCGGAAGAAATAAGGTGAAACACGCCAAAGCAGGCGGAAGTTGTAGTCTGATCAGTTTTAGAATGTCAAACATCTTAAATAGTCCTTCGTTTTAATTTAAGGAGAAGGGGCTGAGGAGGTGATGTAAACTTTGGGTAAGTGACCGTTTCATGGTTTGTTGAGCAGCTGGTATTTTTCGCCAGCCGTCGCGAGCTTATCTGTTGTGCTACTGAGGCCTTTGTTAATCAGTGAGGCAGAAATCTGATGGTAAATGTTTTTAATTTGTGAATGAGGAAATAATGTGTAAATAAATCACTTCGTAGTTTGGTGTGTAACCGCGGAGGTTATATTGAAGAGATTAGAAAACACTTTAGTTTCATTTTAATTCGAGTTCTACATCATTTATTAATATTAAATCCTCTATATAACCAGCACCTGGGAGGCTGATCTTCCATCAAACATCAGCACATTTACAACACATTTCCTTTAAAAACATCTCCAAGTCCTTTAAGTCTCCAGGAAACGAGCAGCTGTGTCACTTTAAATGTGTTGTTGTTGTTGTTGTTGTTGTTGTTAATAACAATAATAATATTTGTTATATTGGTTTATATTAGTTTTTTAACAATTGCGACATTTATTTTATTATATTTGAAAATATATTTTGATGTTATTGTTGTTGTTGTTATTAAGAGTAATGATAAAAATGGCAATAGTAACTGTATACTGGTTTACGTACCTCAAATCTGCAGCCCCCCAACTATGAAAATATCTGTAATGTAAATTACTGCTAATTAAAAAAAATCACAGTACAGTAATCCAATTATTAGTAAGAATGATCTGCCTATGAGTGAGATGAGCTGTTTCCTTTTGGCTTTTTCCCTTTATCAGGGGTCGCCACAGCAATGATTCGCATGATGCCCTTCCTGACACAACCCTTTAACAAGGGACAGAAACATGCTGACGCTTTGCAGCTCCTCTTTACGAAAGTCAGCGATGGTTCTTTTACATGAACCTCTCACCATAGACAGTGAGAGACATGGCTGGTCTTGATAACCCAGTTAGCTGCACTGGAGGGACAGTGACAACCTTGTGGAGAGTGGGACTCGAACCCCCAACCTTAGGATCAGCGATCCAGCGCCCTATACCATTAGACCACCACTGCCCCTTGCGATCTGCCTATGAGTAGAAAAATTAATTGCATAAGCAAATTTTAAATTGGCTGCAATTATTTTAATAATGAATTATCTTTTTAATATGTCTTCCTTTCGGCTTTTTCCCTTTTACTCGGGAGTCGCCACAGTGAATCATCTGATTCGCACGTTTGATTTGGCAGAGGTTTTTAAGTCGGATGCCCTTCTTTTTTAGCGAGGGACAGAAACACGCTGACGACTTTGCGGCTCCTCTTTACGAATGTCAGCGATGGTTCTTTTACATCAACCTCTCACCATAGACAGTGACAGACATGGCCCGCCTTTGATAACCCAGTTAGCTGCACTGGGGGGGGGGGGGGCAGTGACAACCTTATGGAGAGTGGGACTCGAACCCCCAACCTTTGGATCAGCAATCCAGTGCCCTATACCACTAGACCACCACTGCCCTCAAGTATCTTTTTAATATACACATCAATAAACATTACTGTATGGTAGAGAAAAATAACTGAATTTTTAAATTGTAATGTTTACTTTCTTCTATAGATTGAGATGAACTTTTATGGATGATTCTTGTTGAAGTCTCTTTAGCCAGGTCCCCACATGATAAATCAGTAAACAAATACAGTCGGCCCCCAACATACGAAATTAATCCGTTACAGAGCCCTTTTCGTATAGCAGGAATCTCGTAAGTAGGGGTCACATCTTACATGTCAAACGCCTAATTCATTCCAAGGCTCCAGTCTTTGGACTGGATAAACCCCATAAACCCTTTACAAACGATAAAAGTACACCAATTTTGTATGAAAGATGTGTTAAAAGCAAAAGAAAAATATTAATGAAACCATTATTAAACATTTTTTATTAACACACACCTCTCTCTCTCTCTGTATCTCTCTCGTGCATGTGCACTGCGGGCCACGCCCACAAAACGTGGAATTCAAAGGCATTCCCTGCTTGACCATTTACTGAATTAAAACAACGTAAAAACTAACCTAAAAACTAAAGCGTTATTCCTTCTCTCTCTCTCTCTCTCTCTCTCTCTGTCTCTCCCTGTCTCTCTCTCGTGCACGCTGTGGGCCACGCCCACAAGACGTGAATTCAAAGCGCATTCCCTGCTTGACAAACTCAACTTTAATTTGATTCCTTGAGGGATCGGAATTCCAGGTGAGCTGAAATGCACCCACATTTATTAAACATTTACTGAATTAAACAACGTAAAAAGAGTCAAGCTTCCTTTTGTATCTGGGAGGCCACCGGGGCGGGATGTTATGTTGAAAGACAGCCAATGAGAGAGCAACTCGCGCGTCGTGTGAAATTTTGATTGGCTCGTTTGAATTTGGAATTTCTTTTCGTAAGAGGGGGTTGTTTCGTATCTCGGAGACAGAAACTCAGGAAAATGGTTTTCGTAACCCAGGGATTTCGTACACGGGTCTTCGTAAGTTGGGGTCCGACTGTAATTTTTTTTTCAAAATGAAGCCAAAGATTTTTGCACAGTGATGAAATCAGCATAAAAACGTATCTGAAATATCCATGACTGAGTGTTTACATCTGTAGACAAACAAGAGATGTCTTTGACCTCTTTGCCAAATGCATGCACCCATAGCTCACACATACACATAAATGTATAATATGTATGTATGTATATGTATGTGTGTGTGTGTATATATATATATATATATATATATATATATATATATATATATATGTATATATGTATGTCTGTCTTCCTTTCGGCTTTTTCCCTTTTACTTGGGAGTCGCCACAGCGAATCATCTTGATTCGCACGTTTGATTTGGCAGAGGTTTTTACGTCGGATGCCCTTCCTGTCACAACCCTTTTTTTTTTAGCAAGGGACAGAAACACGCTGACGACACTGCAGCCTACTCTTTACGAATGTCAGCAATGGTTCTTTTACATGCCTCTCACCATAGACAGTGAGAGACATGGCTCGCCTTTGATAACCCAGTTAGCCGCACTGGGGGGGGGGACAGTGACAACCTTGTGGAGAGTGGGACTCGAACCCCCAACCTTTGTATCAGCGATCCAGCGCCCTTTTTTCGAAGGGAATGAACATTCTCAAGTACATAGTATGGCCGAAAGTGCTAACCAAGCCTCTCAGAGCTCCGCCTGGGCCTAGCCGCTAACCGCTAGCATCGAGCTCCTAACCAAGCGCCGGAAAATCTCAAAACTCTGCCTGGTAATAGCACAGCTGCTCAAGATATGTTATTGCCCGAAGCTGAAGCTGTTCATGCTGTAGTAGGGTCGACCGATCATAGACGAGCATAGTGCAAACCATAAACAAACAAATAAAACAAATTAAAATGAACAAAGAAACAATTTGACTCTGAAAACTCCACGAGGTTGCCCTCTAGGCAGCGCCATCTTGGACACGTCATTCCAAGATGTCACTCCAAGACCTCACTCCAAGTTCAATGTAAAAGGACATGAAGCATAATAAAGTTTATCCTTTTGGTATCGTTTGTTAAACATGCTACAGAACATAAAGTCTCGTGCACAAACATTCTAAGAATTAACTTGGGTACTGTACTGGAATAATAATTGAAAAAGACTTTAAAACGAGTGCTTTACAGCAGTATATGCTGTATAATGTTTATATTTTATCATCAATAAAAATGAGTAAAAATTGAAAAGTTTTTCTTAATCATTACAGCATTTTACTAAATTAATACTGCATTAATGATTAAGACTGTCTATAGAATGTGTTTAAGAAGCATATTTTAGCGCATGTAATCGATACATAGTATTTTACTTCCGGCTGCTCATTCGCACATGTGACGTGATACATGGGGTTTTACTTCCTGGTACAGAACTCGCGGATTATCTCGATTCGTGGGAGGGTTCGGAACCGAAACCCCACAAATGTCGAGGGCCTACTATATTATTTCTCTATAAAATTGTTCACATTGTTTTTAAATCTGTAACAGAAAAGTTTTAAAGTGCACCAATGTGCCTGAAAATTAAAGTAAATCCTTATTTAAACTCCTTCAACTTGATGTCCATCTCTCTCTACCTTTCTCTTCGTTTCTGTTAGAAATTTTTCCGTGTTGTTTCTTGAGGGGTTGTTTATTGCGCTTCATATCGTTTGCTCGTATGAAAAAACTGCTACACCATAGCGTGACAAAGAGAGCGCCACAGCCAACTACTGGAGTGGAGGTGCACTTAATTCTCGTACACTGTTCCAGAAAAGCATGTTACCCAGGGTCATACGTGCTCCCCCGGCACCACTATTTGAGAAGCACTGCCGTAATGTAATGAATAAACACAATTCGCAGTACGAGACTCTCTCTCAGTGGCTTCTCATAGTACTGAACACTGAGCAGCATTCAACACACTCGACTGATCCATTCCAACTCTGATTATTTGTTCCAACACCAAGGCAGATTTTCCTCATATTTTTTTGATCGACTCTGATTTGTTCGATTAAAGAGTCGTTCGACCACTGAGTTTCCACTGTATTTAGAAAGTGTTTGTGTGTATGACGGGGAAGGAGTGACTTGGACTGTCACTGGCTGTTATATAAGTGATAAGATGATGAGGAATAGAAAATATATAACATTAAAAAAAACCACACCTGATGACAACAACAAATTAAAACATTATTTCAATTTGGGGAAAATCTGTATTTATTTCGAAATAAGTGACAGAATTTTTTTTCTCCACAAAGTCATCTTTGATATATTTGAACTTGGTCATGTGGATGATTCTGTCCATGTCGCACTTTCCTCCAAGTATAGTTGGCCCCCTTCTTCCAAAATTAATCCGTTCCAGCGCCTTTTTCAGAACCTGGAGTTTTGTAAGTAGAGGTGCATTTTTCATGTAAAACGCATGATTTGTTCCAAGGCTCCCAAGACTACCCTTTACAAATTATAAAAGCATACCTTTTAAGGTACTTTGTGTTGACCATGTCTTCTTAGCATAGTTATAATCTTACAATGACCATGGCACCGGGAATCACTTTGAAAGGGAAGTGTGTGTGTGTGTGTGTGTGTGTGTGTGTGTGTGTGTGTGTGTGTGTGTGTTGACCATGTCTTCTTAGCAGGGTTATAATCTTACAATGACCATGGCACTGGGAATCACTTTCACCGGGAATCGCGTGTGCGTGCTGACCATGTCTTCTTAGCAGAGTTATAAATCTTACTCTGACCATGGCACCGGGAATCGTGTGTGTGTGTGTGTGTGTGTGTGTGTGTGTGTGTGTACACGCGCGTGTGTTGACCATGTCTTCTTAGCAGAGTTATAATCTTACAAATGTTTATGCAAGGTTAAAAGCATGAGCCATAAAATACAGTTGGAATGACACACAAACATGAACACAGTTCACACATACTTGAACAAAGTTGGAACGACAGCATCATCCCTCCTAGCTAATGGGAGGCCAGCTGGGCGGGATGTTGAGTGATATGCAATGGGAGGGAGCTGCATCATCCCTCCTAGCCAATGGAGGCCAGCGGGGCAGGATGTTGGAAGACAACCAATGAGAGAGCAACTCGCGCATTGTTTGAATGCCACGTCTGAAGGTTTGAATAGCGCATTTAGTGCTTTTCAGAAGTTGTTTCGTATATAGCAGACAAAAATTTAGGAAAATTTTTTTCGTATTCGGGAGTTTTCGTAAGAAGGGGGCCAACTGTACACCTTTTTTAAACTTTTTTCACCAAAATCACGACCTTACGACTTAATCCATATTATGCTGGAGCAGCTCACACGTACTGTTTTAAGTGACCATAAGGTCTTATTGGGTTGTTACTGCATTGACGGTTTTCCCAAAATCAGGTGAATCATTGGAAAACTCTGACACAAATACTGTGTCCCACTGGTATAAGGATTCAGTGTGTAGTTTGAGGCAGTTGCACGTGCATGTCTTTTCTGGAAAAAAAAAAAATAGCAAAAACAGGATTAACTTGAAGTAATACGTTTCCTTTAAGTTTCATCTTCTGGACATGAGTGGTGCCCTTTTTATTCCCTAATCGAGCTCCAAGCAGGCTACATAAACTGCGGGATCAAATATATTTTTTGTAATATAAAACTTTTGCAAGATGAAGGAAGGCACGTGTGTATATGAAATATGCAGTGTTTATTATTATTTAAAAAAACTAAAATGAAAGCACAGGTGAAATCCCAAGGGCTTAATATGAAAGTACATGTGTAATACATCTTAAATAAAGAAATGAAATGACATTAAAGTAGGAAAGAGTGAGCCTAAGAAATAATCATAGATCTTATTACAACAATTCAGTGAAAGGAAAGGGTGGGAAATCGGGGAAACCCACTTCATTATGACATTAATAATAATGCACCATAAATTATGCAGGATGGACATTTTGATGTAATTCAGGCTCACGATTAAAGTAACTTCTAATAACACACTCACAAATTTTGTTTACCCTAAGCATCCACTTCCAAAATCAAAAATCACAATCATGAATAGGGTGACAGTGCATATGCACAGATTAAAACTCCTGAAAATAGCAGGTCAGGCTCGGGATTTATTAACAATAAGATGATCACTTTTTATGCGTTCCAAGTCCATAAGTTACATTAAAACTGAATAGAACGTATAGCACAATAGTTTGATTTATTTTACTTGATGAAGCCTGGCCCCTTGCTAAAGGGTTGTGTCAGGAAGGGCATCTGACATAAAACTTATGCCAAATCAAACATGCAAATATGACTTTCATGAAGGCCTCAACAATCCAGAGCAGTGGAGATTGTGGAAAAGAGGTGAAGAAGCGTGTGCAGGCAGGTTGGAATGGTTGGAGAAAATTGTCTGGTGTGATGGGAAGGTATCGGCAAGAATGAAAGTGAAAACTAAATCAAAAGTGTACAAGACAGTGTTGAGGCCAACAATATTGTATGGTTTAGAAACAGTGGCCCTGGGGAAAAGACAGGAGGCAGAGCTGGAGGTAGCAGAGATGAAAATGTTGAGGTTCTCTTTGGGAGTAACGAGGATGGATATGATTAGGAATGAGCACATCAGAGGGACAGCACATGTAAGAGGTTTTGGAGACAAAGTTAGAGAGGCTAGATTGAGATGGTTTGGACATGTGCAGAGAAGGAATAGTGAATATGTTGGTAGTAGGATGCTGAGGTTGGAACTACCCGGCAGAAGGCCCAGAGGAAGACCAAAGAGAAGATTTATGGATGTGGTGAAGGAGGACATGAAGGTAGTTGGAGTAAGAGAAGAAGATGCAGAGGATAGGGTGAGATGGAGGCAGATGGTTTTCTGTGGCGACCGCTGAAGGCAAAAGCCGAAAGGAAAAGAAGATGAGGATGTAGGTAGGTGATTCGCTGCGGCGACCCCTGAAACGGAACAACCGAAAGGAAAAGATGATGTACTGGAGTTTCTGCTCTGATTTCAATGACAGAAAAATATGCTTGTGATGTCACACTGCTTTGATCTCACTGCAAAAGCAGTAACCATTTTTATCTGTTTCATGAGCTGACTTAACTTCACTTAACTTAACTTCTGCAGTCACATACAGCTGCGAGAACTGGGGCTGGTTCTGGCCTTCAGCCCCAGCAGAAAATATGTTCTTGGCTTCAAAATGTTGATTTTGGAATTTTCCTATTTCCAAATAACTTGGAGCATTAAACTTTGACATAGAAGTATTTTTTCACCGTAGCGAGTGCTTAAAAATGTGATCTATCGGACTTTATTGAAAGCGTTTGTTTTTGTGAACAATAGTCTGTCAGTCACACACTGAAAAATGCCCCAATAGCTGTGATTTACACAGTGTGTTTTCGACTTCTGATCCATGTAAAGTGAACTCCTGTACACGATTTGAAAGATCTGTCAATTTTAAAAGCACTCCGTCAAAATCGTTTCTGTAAAAGCAGACGTGTCCACCATTTTGTTAGACCTGCAGAGGAGCTGTTGTCAATGACGCTTTTAAATATTCATTATTTCCTGATTATATGACTTTGAAAAATCCAAATACAATCAGCCCCTACTTATGAAATTAATCCGTTCCAGAGCCTTTTTCGTAACGTGGAAGTTTCATAAGTAGAGACGCATTTTACATGTAAAATGCGTGATTCGTTCCAAGGCTCCTAAGACTACCCCATAAACCCTTTAAAAATGATAAAAGTACACCAATTTTGTATGACATATGTATGAAATGTGTTAAAAGTAAAACATTTATTTATTCAACCATTTAAACATTTTATTAACATATTCAACCGTTTTAACATAGTTATTAATTAAACTATTATTATATATACCATTAAACCGCACACACCCATCTATCGCTCTCTCTCTCACACACACACACACACACAATACAGTACACAAACATTTTATTAACATATTCAACCATTTTAACATGGTTATTAATTAAACCATTATTATATATACCATTAATTAAACCGCACACACATGAACACACCCGTCTATCTCTCTCTCTCTCTCTCTCTCTCTCTCTCTCTCTCACACACACACACACAATACAGTACACATTAAATGTGTATTGTATACACATTAAATGTTTATTGTGGCACTTGAAAGTGGACCCCGTCCACGAGCAGGATGCTGGAGCATTTTAAGAAGTGGAATTCAAAGCGTATTCCCTGCTTGACAGACCGGAGGTCCAAACTCCACTTTAACTTGATTCCTTGAGGGATCGGAGGTCCAGATGAGCCGCGTTTTGCTCACATTCGGCGAGTGCACCACATTTATTAAACATTTACTGAATTAAACAACTTAAAAAAAAACTAAACTAAAGAGTTAAGCCGACTTAAGCCTCCTTTCGTCTCTGACTGACTCTGTAGGCAGTATCTCTCACACACACAATCACACACACACTCACTCACGCACTCGCTCTCTCTCTCTCTCTCTCTCTCTCTCTCTCTCTCACATACACACACGCGCCCACACGCAACGCGCAGCTGATAGAATAATTATATTTAAATGTTTAAATGGACGGGATGTTTTATTTAAAGCGGAATTACAGTACCTGTTTGAAAGATCAGAGGTCCTCATTCAATATTAACTTGCTTCCTTGCGAGATCGGAGGTCTTCCCCCACGAAGCACTCTGTTTTAATATCGTGCCGAAATAATCGCCTCCGTCACTGTATTTCCACTTTAAGGTCTCCTTCTGGTTCAAAATCGTCTCGATTGTAGAGGGGTTTCGCGATAACGAAATATAACGCTGCATGATCAATCTCAAAACAAGCCAACAGTCAACTCTCCTTCACGCGTGTGACAAACAGGAAGTATGAGTACAGGAAGTATGGGTAATGTTCAGCTGCCTCCTGGCCAGTGGGGCAGGATGTTGGGAGACAGCCAATGAGCGAGCAACTCGTGCATCGTGTGAAACTTTGATTGGCGCGTTTGAGTTTTGAATGGCGCATTTGGTGCTTTTCGTAAGAGGAGGTTGTTTTCGTATCCCGGGGACAAAAACTTGGGAAAATGCTTTTCGTAACCCGGAATTTTCGTACCCAGGGGGTTTTGTAAGTGGGGGGGCTAACTGTATGGAATTATAACACTGCCAAAACCTTAATATTGGTTGTTTTCATGGGATATTTGAAGCTACATTTATTATTAGATGATGAACAATCTACCCAATCAGACCATGCGTACTTGAAAGCTCAGTTTTCATCGCCACTAAAGTGGCGAAAATGAGAAAATTATTCTGAAACCTACAAATAGGTTTCCATCATTGGGCCTGACGTTGAGGCATGCTGTTGTGAATTCAGCCATTACAACACTTCACAAATGTAACAAAAAAACGACTAAAGCAATTTAAAAAAAATTATTAAAAACTCGCAGCTTCAGGAATAATGTCGCAAAGAAACAACATAGCATGAATCAACTCACTATTGTTTTGATTTGACCTGTGAGGGTGAAAAATGCCTTTTCAAGCTTTTGCCCCCACATGAAGTATCGAGTGAGCAAGCAGGGTGTGTGAGAGCACATAATTAAACAGCACAGAAAAAATATTCGTATGTAAAAAAACAAAAAAAAACAACCAAATAATAAAAAAAAAAAACAGTACACTATGTAAAAGACCACTTTTCAGACAAAATCTTCCTAAAGGCTACAGGGTTTTACAGTACATGTAAATAAAGAAGCAAGTGTGTCAAAATCTCTGACTATTATAGCTGGCAGTTTAATATCTTGGCTATGAATAAAAATTATTGTTGTGAGGATTGACCCTCGTCAAACATTGTATGATTTTGTATTTTGTCTTCTTTCTGATCATAGGTACCACACTGGATTTGCAGATTGCACCAGAAATTTGATTTGGATACTTAAAAAAAAAAATTCAGATCTTGAACAGTTGTCACGTCTGTGCTTCCTGGCCCACACATGAGTACAGGCTACCTTTTTGACTGCGCTGAGCGCCATGCCTGACCGGGATAGTGCATACCTGGTAGGTGGTGGGGGTGGAAGTGGAGGAGGTGTTGGCACAGGGGTAGGGGAGGAAGTCTGTGCAGGATCTGGCTTGAGTGGAGGGGCAGATAGTCGAGGAGGAGTTGGTGGAAGCTCTACTGGTGGAAACAACCTTTCTGGGGCCATGGGATGCAGCAGTACCCTGGGAAATGGCCACACCTGCAGCGGCAGCAGTGGTAGCTTTGGCCCGCCATCAGATGGCGTTTGCCGTGACTTTTTACGAAATGTTTGTAAGCGTGGTAAGCGCTGCCGTTTCCGACACCCAGACATTAACGAGGTGCCTGACCTTGGTGCACAGAAGAATGAGTTTGTCTTCTGTCATGATCACCAGAACAAAGAGTGTGTACGTACCAACTGCCGGTTTGTACATGGTTCCAAGGAAGATGAAGACTATTACAAAAAAACTGGAGAACTGCCACTGTGGCTGAGATGGAAAGTGGCAGCAGGCCTAGGCTTGTCACTTACTGACTTACCTCAGAATCGTGGGGAGGTACCCATATGCAGAGACTTCTTGAAGGGGGAATGCCAGCGGGGTAACAAATGCAAGTTTCGTCATGTGCGGAAGGACCATGAGCATGAGGCTTCACGATTTAGTGCAGTGGGTATGATGGGGGTATCAAGTGGCGTGGGTGGAATAGTTAATACAGGTGGAGGAGGTGTGACCTGTGGTGGGGTGTCAGGATTTGTTGGTGTAAATGGAGGGAGTCTAATAGGCATGGGAACACCCAACCTTGGAGGGTGCAGAGATCAGGGATTGTGTGGTAGCGGAGGAGGAGGTTCCATGGGGAGTTGTTTATCCCTGGGTGCTGTTGGACAACGGCGCTATGACAGGGGTCCATGTTCGGTTTACGAGTCGCTGTTTGAGAATGGACTCTTCGATCCTGGGCCACTGGAGAGCCCTGTTGATCATGCTGCTCTTCAGCTGAAGAGAAGACGATTGGAAGGGCTGCGATTGGCTGATGGGACTGGGGGTGGTCACTATGATTTAGGGGTCCAGGCCACTCTTTCCTCCCGGCCTCTGGAGTATCGCCTGCTGGAGGAAGAAAATGCTTTGCTGAGAAAACGAGTGGAAGACCTCAAGAAGCAGGTGAACATTAGAAATTGTTTTGCTTTATTGTTAGTTTTTTCCTGTATAATCAAAATCAGTTAAGGGAACAGGAACAGAAAATAACATATGTGCATTCCAGCTAGGTTGTTTTAGCATGGCGCAGCATCGTGCCTTTCACCTGAGCACCATGTCTTTTTCAGAATCAAACAGTTTTCAGATCAAACGCTGAATCAGCCAGAATTGTTTTATTTTTAACTGAACATCCGTATGAAGCCCACATCACCCACTTCGAGATGCTTTTCACTGAATCTATGACCCCGCTTGCTCTTGAATTACATCTGCTTTCACTGAGCTTTTCCACAGTAGGAATTTTCTTTCTTCATCAGACATCAATGCACAGTGTGTGTATATCGTACGATAGTTTATATTTAATTAGGGCTGCGCAATAAAACAGATTTCTCGATTTAAACTGGTTCTAACATGCAAACAATACGTATTGAGATACTCTGAAGCAAAACCGTCTTTTTTGACATGCATTTGGAAAACTTGGGAACAGTAAAAGAAACTTCGACTACAGTCAGCCGTCTACTTATGAAATTAATCCGTTCCAGAGTCTTTTTCGGAACCTGGAGTTTTCGTGAGTAGAGGCGCATTGTACATGTAAAACGCGTGATTCGTTCCAAGGCTCCCAAGACTACCCCACAAACCCTTTAAAAATGATAAAAGTACACCAACATTTTATGAAATGTGTTAAAAGTAAAAGAAAATTATTTATTAAACCATTTAAACATTTTATTAACATATTTATTAAGTCATTATTAAACATTTTTTATTAACACACATACACACACACACAACACTCTGTCTCTCTCTTTCTCACACGCACACAAAACTCACTCTCTCTCTCTGAGTACGAGCTCTGCCGAATGCGGGCTCCGCCCACGTGCAGCTCGCAGCCAACGTAGCTTTTGAGACGGTGTGTTGTATTTAAAGCGGAATTACAGTACCTGTTTGAGAACAGAGGTCCGGATTCAAGATTAACTTGCTTCCTTTGCGAGATCGGAGGTCTTGTCCCACGGAGCACTCTGCTTTTCTCTGTATCTCCGCTTTTTAATGCCTCCTCCCACTTCAATATCGTTACGAAATAATTGCCTCCGTCACTATATCTCCGCTTTTAAGGTCTCCTTCTACTTCAGTATCGTCCCGATTGTAGACGGGTTTCGGCCATACTCCTTTACGATTTCGCTCAACTGCATCCCACTTGTGTATTTTTTTTTATCTCCTGCTTCACTTTGACTGATAACGGAGCCCACTTCTTTTCTGTGTCACCAGGAATCACTTTCTTGGGGTCCATGATGGACAACGAAATATAACGCTGCAATGATCAATCTCAAAACAAGCCAACAGTCCTGTTCAACTCTATGGGTACAGGGAGTATGGGTACAGTTCAGCCCTCTCCTGGCCAATGGGAGGCCAGCGGGGCGGGATGTTGGGAGACAGCCAATGAGAGAGCAACTCGCGCATTGTTTGAATTTTGAATGGTGCGTTTGAATGGCGCATTTGGCGCTTTTCGTAAAAAGAGGTTGTTTTCGTAAAAAGAGGACAAAAATTTTGGAAAATGTTTTTCGTAACCTGGATTTTCAGTATTCAGAGGTTTTCGTAAGTAGAGGGCTGACTGTATTACCGCTAATTGAATCGGAAGTAATGCTTTCGTTAAAAAAACAAACGGTGACCGTAGATTTCCCAGCATGTAATTCTGACTCAATCATGTTTCCATCCTCTTATCTACAGTCATTCAGTGTGTGCAGAGCTTGGTATAATAAGAGCCATGGGCATTGAGAGCATGGAATTGGGCAGTGTGGCTGTCACGAAGACCTTCAGTCAATAGAATTTGTTTTTATACAGGATACAGAAATTCCCAGTAAAAACAAAACCACGGTTCATGTTGCTAATTGCTCAGAAATTTACTGACCTACTACATCTTTCTTTCTTTGTTCCTTTTGACTTTTTCCCTTTCTCGGGAGTCGCCACAGCGAATCATCTGATTCGCACATTTGATTTGGCATCGGTTTTTACGTCAGATGCCCTTCCTGTCACAACCCTTTAGCAAGGGACAGAAACACGCTGACGGCTTTGCAGCTGCTCTTTACGAAAGTCAGCAATGGTTCTTTTACATGCCTCTCACTATAGACAGTGAGAGACTTGGCCCGCCTTTGATAACCCAGTTAGCTCCACTGGGGGGGACAGTGACAACCCTGTGGGGACTCGAACCCCCAACCTTAGGATCAGCAACCCTGTGCCCTATCCACTAGACCACCACTGCTGCTACTGACCTACTACATCCAAATGAGCAAAAGAGGGCAGTGTCCCATGAACCTGATCTCGAACAAGGCACATTAAACATGCATGTTTTTTGTTTTTTTTTTGTTTGCTAAATGAGGCGATAATATCTGTGGGAAAAAATGACATTACACAACTTGCGGACACAGCCTCAGGATCAATATGTTCTAAATCGGTCCCAGATTCCAGTAAATTACATTCCACTTCTCTCATCTCATCCTCTTCCGCTAAGTCCAGGGTCGGGTCGTGGGGGCAGCAACCTAAGCAAAGAGGTCCAGACGTCCCTCTCCCCAGCCACTTCCTCCAACTCTCCCGGGGGGACACCGAGGTGGTCCCAGACAAACCGAGCGACATAGTCCCTCCAGCGTGTTCTAGGTCGACCTTGTTCTTGTCCGCGATCTTGTTCTTTCGGTCAATACCCAAAGCTTGTGACCATAGGTGAGGGTTGGAACATAGTTCCACTGGTAAATTGAGAGCTTCGCCTTGCAGCTCAGCTCCTTCTTCACCACAACGGACCAGTACAGGCTCTGTTTAACAGCAGAGGCTACAGCGATTCGTCTGTTGAACTCCTGCTCCATCCTTTCCTCAGTTGTGAACAAGACCCCAAGATACTTGAACTCCTCCACTTGGGGCAGGACCTCATTCCCAACCCGGAGGGTGTATTCCACCCTTGTCTGAATGAGAACCATGGCCTCCGACTTGGAGGTACTGATCTTCATTCCAGCTGCTTCGTATTCGGCTGCGAATTGCTTCAATGAGTCTGACAAAGCCAAAAGGACAACATCATCTGCAAAAAGCAGAGACGAGATACAATGGCCACCAAACCAGAACCCCTCAACACCTTGACTGCACCTTGAAATTCTGTCCATAAAATTATGAACAGAATTGGTGACAAAGCACAGCCTTGGTCGACTCCAACTCCCACTAGAAACGAATTCGATGTGTTGTTACCAATGCGGACCAAACTCTGGCTCCAGTGATACAGTGACCGAAAGGCCCGTAGTAATGGGTACGGAACGCCGTACTCCCGGAGCACGCCTCACAATATTGTTCGAGGGACACAGTCGAAAGCCTTCTCCAAGTCCACAAAACACAGATAGACTTGGTCAAGAGTGCTACGGCCAGGACGAAAACCACATTGTTCCTCCTGAATCTGAGGTTCGACTATCGTTCGGATCCTCCTCTTCAGTACCCCTGCATAGACTTTCCCAGGTAGGCTGAGGAGTATGATTCTCCAATAATTGGAACACACGCTCCGGTCCCCCTTCTTAAAAATCAGGACCACCACCCCAGTTTGCCAATCCAGAGGTACAGTCCCTGATGACCACGCGATGTTGCAGAGACGTGTCAACCAAGACAGTCCTACAGCATCCAGAACCCTGAGATATTCCGGGCGGATCTCGTCCAACCCCGGAGCTCGACCACCGAGGAGCTTTTTGACAACCTCAGTGACCTCCACCCAAACCCCCCAAGGTCTTCCTTCTTCCTCCAACGGAGGGTGTGTTGATGGGATTGAGGAGTTCCTTAAAGTATTCCCTCTACCTTTTGACAACATCCCTAGTCAAGGTAAGCAGCCCCCCAGCTCCACTGTAAACAGTGTTTGTGGAGAACTGCTTCCCCCCTCCTGAGGCATTGGATGGTGGTGCAAAACCTTTTTGAGGCCAACTGATAATCACTCTCCAGGCCCTCACCTAACTCCTCCCACGCCCGAGATTTTGCATCTGCGACAACCTTGGCTGCAGCACGTACCTGTCCGCTGCCTCGGGAGTCCCACAGGCTAATAAAACTCGATAGACCTCCTTCTTTAGCTGGACGGCCCCCTTCACCACAGCTGTCCACCACCGGGTGCAGGGGTTACCGCCACGACAAGCACCGACGACCTTCCGGCCACAGCTATGGGCTGCCGCCTCAGCAATAGAGGCACGAAAAATGGCCCATTCCATGTCACCCGCCTCCTCCGGGATATGGTTGTAGCCGGAGGTGGGAGTTAAAGGGCTATCGGACAGGGGACTCCACCAAACATTCCCAGCAGACCCTGATTATACACTTGGGCCTGCCAGGTCTGGAAGGCGGCCTCCCCCACCAACGAAGCCAACTCGCCACCAGGTGGTGATCGGTAGACAGCTCACCTCTTCTCTTCACCCGAGTGTCCAGAACACACAACTACAAAGTCAGTTATCGAACTGCGACCGAGGGTGTCCTGGTGCCAAGTGCACTTATGGGCACACTTATGTTCGAACATGGTATTCGTGATAGACAAACTGTGACGAGCACAGAAGTCCAACATCGAAACACCATTTGGGTTCAGACTGGAGAGGCCGTACCTACCGATCACACCCTTCCAGGTTACACTATTGTCGCCCACATGGGCGTTAAGTCTCTCAAGACGAGTGAGTCTCCCCGAGGGAGCGTTCTCCAACACCCCCCCCCCCCTAAAGACTCCAAGAAGGGTGTGTACTCTGGTGCATAAGCACAAATAACAGTCAGGACCCGTCCTCCCAACCAAATACTGAGGGAAGCTACCCTTTCATCAACCGGGGAGAACCCCAACATTTGGGCCCCAAGACGGGGGGGGGGGGCAACAAGAATGCCCCCACTGGCTCACCACCTCTCCCCATGAGCAACTCCAGAATGGAATAAGGTCCAGCTTCTCTCAAGATGGGTGGTTTCAGAGCCCAAGCTATGTCTTGAGGTGAGCCCAACTATATCTAGTCAGTTTGTCTCCACCTCACGCACCAGATCAGGCTCCTTCCCCGCCAGAGAGGTGACATTCCATGTCCCGAGGGTCAGAGTCAGTAGCCGAGGATCGGTCCGACAGAACCCATGCCTTTGGCTGCCACTCAACTCACATTGCACCCGACCCCTAAAACTCCTCCCACGTGTGGTGGGTCCATGGGAGGGTGGACATGTGTCCTTTTCGGGCTAGGCCCAGCCAGGTTCCATGGACAGAAGCTGGGGGGGCGTCTGTGTGATCTTTGTGTTTAACCCTAAGCAAATATGGTTGGTCAGAAGT
>CM045741.1:47232515-47360015 GCA_024760905.1 Plotosus lineatus
GATGGAGTGCTAAACACTCACATTTAATCATTTCCATTTAATCGCAGGCCATACAGATTAGCAGCGCTCTTCCTGGTGCTAGAAGATTGTACCTCTTGATCTCTCAGCTCTGTGCTCAAGAAGTTCAAGCTTTAGTTTGATTTCCGTGTTTCTCAGAATCTCTCAATGACTACGATTGCCCCGTGTCATCTATGAAAATGGCTGTGCTTTATTATTCATAGGGAAGGCACTAGTGCATGGGCACTAGAGCACTAGAAACAATAACTAGAGCACTAGATCATGAGAGCACTAAAAACCTGTGAACAATAAAGCACAACCCATTTGCATAGGTGAGCGTGCCACGTCCCTCTCCAACCCGCATTTCAATGCGCAACTCTTTTCTGAGAGACCATAACACACTAAAATGAAAACCGCAGAAGAACAATAAAGATAAGAATTTTAACCTTTGTGGTGGTGAGCAGTTGGCATACGTAAATGTTGGAGAGTTAGAGAAGTGGAGATTTCCCTTCCACAACAGAGGGACAGAAGGCGGCAGATTTCCTCCCAATAACGGCTGCAGGTAAATCAGCCAACGGTGTTTTTTCCTCTTTCTACTTCTTTGCATGGATGACTTTCGTTCCTTGAAGAACATTTCTGACGTGGCTTGTTTCTGCCTTCTTTTCAAAACCTTTCGGAAGTGGCTCATGACCTCATCGTGAAAGATGTTCACAGTGCTGCTAGCGTTTAGCGCTTTAGCTTAGCTTACATACATACATACATACATATATAAGTCCATAATATCAACAACTTCCAGACTTCCCCAGGACAGCTTCATTGGGGTGAGACATAAAGCCTTGTGGCTCATCAGGCTGGTGCTTTATGTATCACCCTAATAACGCTGTCCTGGGGAAGTCCGGAAGATGTTGATACTATGTAAGTACTGTTTGGGCTTTTACACCCAAGCCTAGTGGCTCATCAAGCTGGTGCTTTATGGATCAACAACTTCTGGACTTCCCCAGAACAGCTTTATTAGGGTCATACATAAAGTACCGGCCTGATGAGCTATCAGGGTGATACATAGTACTGTATCAACAACTTCCGAACTTCCCCAGGACAGTGCTAGCTTTATCAGGGTGATACATAGTATCAGCAACTTCCGGACTTCGGGAAGTTGTGCATTTTTCCTCCCTCTCGGTCTCGTGTTTTTCGAGTTCGACTTCCGATTTTTGTTCGATGTACAGGATGAAAAAACACCGGATTTTTTGTTTGGAGTCCGATTTGTTCAAACTCTAAAGTGTCCGAGGACCAAGGCTCTATCGTATCTTAAATCTTTGTGTATAAAGTATTTAAAAGCTGTTAGCATTTCAAATTACAGTGGTACCTCACCTTACGAAAGTCCCAACAAACGAAAAATCCAGGTTAGGAAACGCATTTACCTAAAATTTCTGTGTCTGGATACGAAACAAATTCACGTTACGAAAGCGCCATCTCAAAAATTCAAACAAAGCCAATGGGGGAGACAACTCGCGCAATCTCCCAACATCCCGCCCTGCTGACCTCCCTTTGGCTAGGAGGGATGACTCGGCTCTCTTCCATTGGCCAGTGTGGAGTTGCATCTCCATAACACCCATGATGCTTTTCGTGTAAAGGACAGAGTTACTGTTGTTTCGTGAGTTTTTTTTTGAGTGTGCTCATTGCAACTTTATATTTTGGCTCAGGCTTTTAAGCCTGCATAAACATTTGTAAGATTATAACTCTGCTAAGAAGAAAATGGTCTACACGGCACGCGCGTGTGATTCCCGGTGCAAGTGAAAAGAAGAAGCTGGCTTGTGGCATGCGGTTCAGTAATATCGCAAAGGAATATGGCCAAACCCGTCTACCATCGGTACGATATTGAAGCAGAAGGAGGCTTTAAAAGGTATACTTTTATCATTTTTAAAGGGTTTAGGGGGTAGTATTGGGGCCTTGGAACGAATCACGCGTTTTACATGTAAAATGCAGTTCAACTTGTGAAAAATCCAGGTTACGAAACCACTTCTGAAATGGATTAATTTCATAAGGTGAGGTCCCACTGTATCTTCTGTTTCTTTACATTTTAGATTTTACTTTGGCCTCAGTATATAAAACTTTTGCTCTCAGATACATGGCAACAACTCCATGTATACAGTAGGCTAAAGTTTATGTACAGTTTCTATACTATATGTTTTATATTACATGTTGCAAATGATCGCCAAATAGCATCTACAGCATTGAAAATTTTTAAAATGTCCCACCTTCCCCCCTGCACGCTGTGCCTCTTGGGCATATGGCTTTGTTCAGGTGCCGAAGCGTCCTCATAATATACCATCCACTTATTATTATGTTTTTACCACTACAGTGCTGGATGGAAACAGTGATAAAAGCAAATGCTGTGTGCAAAACATGCAAAGGTGACATCAGATTTTCAGGGGGTACATCGAATCTGATTGCTCATATGCGGCGACACCACGCGAAACTTTTTTGTCACAAACTGAAACTAGTGAAACTGAATCTAAGTCGTCGAGACAAAGTCAGAGTGTGTCCTCAACAAAAACATTTGACCTCACTGGCTGGTCTGGGGGAAAGTCACAAAAAAAGTTCATCATGTGCACAAGAAATTACTTGCGTAATTGATTTACGAAATGATTTGCGTCCTTTCTGTATTGTAAACTCTCCAGAATTCAGAGATTTAGAATTAACTCTGGATAAACGGTACAGACGCTCCCCGACTTAGATTTTTAATTGGTTCCGGACGGCCGAACGTAAGTTGTTACAGTGACGTATGACACTCATACTGTACTTATACATCCACAAATACCCTTACCGTATCTCATAAAACACCCCTAAATCAATTATTATAAAAATAATGTTGTAAAATAATGATATATTTGATATCAACATTAATTTCAAATAAATTAAATTGAAGCAAAATAATTTCAAATTGATAAATTTTAATCAAATTCACTCATCAAATACAGTATCAAATATAACCTTTAACATTCTCTATGATGCGATCTTTCTGCTTGTAAATGATTCCGATGGTCGGTCACATGACATGAAGCTGAGCCGACTCACTTTACATGAAGCTTAAAATAGCCAATCAATGCTTACAATATGTGAGGCGCTCAATACCAAAAGTAGTGCACTTGCTGAAAGTAGTTTACTTGCTTGAAACAAAGCCCGGGTTATACGGACTTCCATTCTTTTAAGTGCGCAGGGGCGCCGTTGAACTCGTTTAGTACTCAGCCTGCACTGATGTGAATCACTGATATGAATCAGCAGCAGAGAGTTCTTTTTCTTGGGTTTTCATTCATTTTACAACTCTCTTTGCTTAACTGAGTATGCATGGTAGATTGTGCCGATCTGAGCAGATAGTTAATTCATCTCTGTGTATGAGACTTGCACCCATGCTAGTAGGCTTACACTTCTGACCAACTATATTTGCTTAGGGTTACAAAAGTCCGCAAAACAGTGTAAACAGAAAGATGACAGAGACGACGTCTTAAGAAGGAGGGGCACGTTCAGTCTCGTTTTTAAACAATGGACGCAGCGTCATTACGTCAGCGTACTACGTAGGTACATCTAAACTCAAAATTTGACTTAAAAAAAAAAACAAAAACGGATGAACATAAGTCGGGAAGTGTCTGTACACCATTCCTGATCGGAAGACGTTTTCTGAAACCCAAATCATCCCAACGATGTACCAGGAGACAAAACAACTTTTTTAATGTTGTTGATTTCTCTTTTTAAAACAAAGAATAAGTACTGTCAGGAACAGGCTCACTTTTAATTTAAAATTCTTCTTGCAGTATATTGCAATACATTTCGCAATACATGCTAGAAATCGCAGTACATAAAAGCTAGGCAATACCCACCCCTATATTTAATTCATGTTAACGTTGAACTGAGAATCATGAAGTAAATGAGACGTGGACAGTACAGATGGATTGATGAATGGAATTTATAAGCAATGAAATGCAGAATAAAATTCACTTAAACTGCATATTCCATCAATAAAATAACACATTATAAAGACTTATGAATAAAAACTGTTGTGTAATTATATCAGCTTGTATAATTATATTAGTGTTTAACTAATGTACTGATTTACTTTGATGTTGATAAAAATATTACTTTCAGTGTTTCTGTAAAAGGGGAGGGGCATAAGCCAGTGTTCATCCTTACGCTGGTCCCAAGACGGTTGCATCAGGAAGGGCATCCGGCATAAAATTTGTGCCCAAATATTGAAATGTGAATCATTAAAAACGAATTTCATACCGGATCGGTCGAGGCCCGGGTTAATAACGACCGCCACCAGGGCTGTTAACCAACAAGGTACTGGTGGAAATTGGACTACTGTATTGTTGGTCAAAGAAGGAGAGGCGGGAGGCGTGTCCGTAGGCAGAGAGAGAAGAGAAAAGGCATGAGTCTAGAACTGAGAGTAGGGACTTGGAATGTTGCAACTATGACACTGTTTTCACGTCTAGAACATTCCTAACAAACCCCTCCTTCAAGATGACTCCTACTCCATTTCTCTTCCCATCCACACCATGATAAAACAGCTTGAACCCTGTGCCTAAGTTTCTAGCTTTGCTATCTTTCCACCTGGTCTCCTGAACACACAGTATGTCCACCTTCCTCCTCTTCATCATGTCAGCTTGCTCTCTACCTTTTTCTGCCATAGTTCCAACATTCAAAGTCCCTACTCTCAGTCCAAGCCTCATGCCTTTCCTCTTTTCTCTCTGCCTATGGACAGAAGTCCCGCCTCTCCTTCTTCAACGAACAGTAGTCCAATTTCCATCAGCACCCTGTTGGTTGGCAGCACTGATGGCGGTCGTTGTTAACCCGGGCCTCGACCGATCCGGTATGAATTTTGTCTTTATGGTTTGCATTTTTGTATTCTGGCAAATGTTTTACGCCAGAGTAAGTTTTACGAAGTATGCCCTTCCTGTCGCAACCCTCTGCATTTATCCAGGCTTGGGACCGGCGTGAGGGCGGACACTTGTTTGTGACCCTCTCACTGCTGCATTTTTGCTTCCAGTACACATTGGCGGATATTAGACACAAGATCAAAAACACTGGGGGGAGGGGGAGTGAGTGTTTATTTGAGCAGGGCGCTTATTACATCGAATACGGTATATAAAATACATTTCTTGTAATAGTTTTAACACCAGACCAAACATTACAGATGAACTCTACATGCCTCACTGTGGACATCCACACCGATTTTCTTCACTTTTTAGGTTTGTTTTAACATAAATTTATTTGAATCCTTTGGATGTTTTTCAGTTCATTTTCTGCAACCGCTTAATCCTAATTAGGGTCACGCGGAGGCTTGTGCCCATCCCTGCCCACTCCAGGCGAGGGCAGAGTACACCCTGGACAGCTCACCAGGCCATCGCAGGGCGGAAACACACTGACAGCTCTGCAGCTCCTCTTGACAAAAGTCAGCAATGGTTCTTTTACATACCTCACGCCATAGACAGTGAGAGACATGGCCAGCCTTTGATAACGCATTTATTTCCACTGGGGGGACACTGCCAACCTTGTGGAGAGTGGGACTCGAACCCCCAACCTTCGGATCAATGATTCAGTGCCCTATACCACTGGGCCACCACTGCCACGGATGCTTTTATTAATGTACATTATACAGTAGGCCCCTGACTATTCGTGGGTTTGCACTCACGGTTTGAGTATTCGCGGACTGCCAAGCAAATGACACGCCACTCAAATTCAGCCAATGGCTGTCCTCCTTCCTGCTGATTGGTTGAGATGATGTAACACCCCTTTTTCCTCATTCACGCACAAGTTTTCAATGAGCTTCTTTTTATAGTGTGTTTTAATTACCAGTTAAGCTGCATATGCCACTCAAACGCTGTGCGTCTTCTCTGGCTAAATGCTAGAAAAGGTAATGACGTTGGATGTCTCTCCTGAAGAAACAACAGTTTCCTCTGAAGTGCCTGTAGACGAATAATCATCTGAAAGCACTCTAGTATTCAAGTCTTTTTCAATCATTATTCCAGTACAGTACCTAAGTTAATGTTTAGAATGTTTGTGAGTTTGATTTTATGTACTGTGGTGTAGCATGTTTATTGTTTTGTTTTGTTTATCCAATTTATTACATTTCATGTTCTTTTTGTTTTGGTCTGTGTTTTGGGGGACTTTGATTTTGACATGACTTTTAAGTGTGCAAGATCAAGCTCCGTGTGTCACCTGCAACAAACGCCTCACATTCAAAGGGGAAGGAGTTAAGCGTGCTTTAATTGAGGTGAGCGTGCGGTTTGTGTTTATAGGGAGTAAATGAGATTACTTAATTCAAGTGCAAGCACTTCAGAGGAAACTGTCGTTTCTTCAGGAGAAAGTCCTATTTCTTCAGAAGAGACGGCGCTTAGCTGGCATTTGAGTGGCATCACAAAGCTTAACTGGATAATATATTATACATACAAAATGGACACATGTACATACTGTGTGTGTGTGTGTGTGTGTGTGTGTGTGTGTGTGTGTATATATATATATATATATATATATATATATATGTATATATATGTATGTATGTGTACGAGTCCTTCTCAAAAAATTAGCATATTGTGATTAAGTTAATTTTTTAATTTAATGTACTGATAAAAATTAAACGTTCATATATTTTAGATTATTTGCACCCCAACTGAAATATTTCAGGTCTTTTATTGCTTTAATACTGATGATTTTGGCATACAGCTCATGAAAACCCAAAATTCCTATCTCAAAAAAATTAGCATATCATGTTCAGGTAGTCTGAACGAGCTATTAACCTAATCATCTGAATCAACCAATTAACTCTAAACACCTGCAAAAGATTCCTGAGGCTTTTAAAAACTCCCAGCCTGGTTCATTACTCAAAACCGCAATCATGGGTAAGACTGCCGACCTGACTGCTGTCCAGAAGGCCATCATTGACACCCTCAAGCAAGAGGGTAAGACACAGAAAGAAATCTCTGAGCGAATAGGCTGTTCCCAGAGTGCTCGATCAAGCCACCTCAGTGGGACGTCTGTGGGAAGGAAAAAGTGTGGCAGAAAACGCTGCACAACCAGAAGAGGTGACCGGACCCTGAGGAAGATTGTGGAGAAGGGCCGATTCCAGACCTTGGGGGACCTGTGGAAGCAGTGGACTGGGCTACAGGTGCCGCATTCCCCAGGTCAAGACACTTTTGAACCAGAAACAGCGGCAGAAGCGGCTGACCTGGGCTACAGAGAAGCAGCATTGGACTGTTGCTCAGTGGTCCAAAGTACTTTTTTCGGATGAAAGCAGATTTTGCATGTCATTCGATAATCAAGGTGCCAGAGTCTGGAGGAAGACTGGGGAGAAGGAAATGCCAAAATGCCTGAAGTCCAGTGTCAAGTACCCACAGTCAGTGGTGGTCTGGGGTGCCATATCAGCTGCTGGTGTTGGTCCACTGTGTTTTATCAAGGGCAGGGTCAATGCAGCTCGCTATCAAGAGATTTTGGAGCACTTCATGCTTCCATCTGCTGAAAAGCTTTATGGAGATGATTTCATTTTTCAGCACGAACTGGCACCTGCTCACAGTGCCAAAACCACTGGTAAATGGTTTACTGACCATGGTATTACTGGGCTCAATTGGCCTGCCAACTCTCCTGACCTGAAGCCCATAGAGAATCTGTGGGATATTGTGAAGAGAAAGTTGAGAGACACCAGACCCAACACTGTGGATGAGCTTAAGGCCGCTATCGAAGCATCCTGGGCCTCCGTAACACCTCAGCAGTGCCACAGGCTGATCGGCTCCATGCCACGCCCGCATTGAAGCAGTCATTTCTGCAAAAGGATTCCCGACCAAGTATTGAGTGCATAACTGAACATCATTATTTGAAGGTTGACTTTTTTGTATTAAAAACACTTTTTTTTTCATTGGTCGGATGAAATATGCTAATTTTTTGAGATAGGGATTTTTGGTTTCTCTTTACTTTTTTGCCAAAATTATCAATATTAAAACAATAAAAGGCTTGAACTACTTCAGTTGTGTGTAATGAATCTAAAATATATAAAAGTCTAATGTTTATCAGTACATTACAGAAAATAATGAACTTTATCACAATATGCTAATTTTTTTAGAAGGACTAGTATATGTGTGGGGCCGGTGGTGTAGTGGTTAGAGTGCTGGGCTCCTGATCGGGAGGTTGTGAGTTCAAATCCCACCAAGACCCCCACTGTGCTCAGACCCCTGGGCAAGGTCTCAACCACAAGTGTGCCTCTGTTCACCCAGCAGTATAAATGGGTACCAGTAAAAAATATACTGGGAAGGTAACCTGCAATGGACTAGCATCCCATCCAGGAGGAGTTGAACTCCTGGTCGTTTCACGCTACGGAAACCGGGGATAAGCACTAGGCCTGATGAGCCACCAGGCTCGGGTGTAACCCTTCCCCCCACTAAATATATATATATATATATATATATATATATGTATATATAGACAGATAGATATAAAGTATGCTGTATAAATATTTTATATTTTATTCATAAATATCACAGTACAAAATTAAAAGGTATTTCTTAATTATTACTATATTTTACTACATTAATACTGTATTAATGAGTAAGACTGTCTATAGAATGTGTTTAAGAAGCATATTTTAGCGCATGTAATAGCTACGTAGTATTTTACTTCTGGTTGATCATTCGCGCATGTAATATGATACATGGGGTTTGACTTCCGGGTACAGCACTCCCGGATTATCTTCATTCGCAGGAGGGGCCGGAACCAAACCCCCGCGAATATTGAAGGAATACTGTATTTTAATTGAGTTAAAATTGAATTCAGCTTTCAGATAGGCCCAGTTTGCACTGATGAGCAAGTCTTACAGGTGACTGTGTACGTTAAGTTTGGCGGCCCCACTGTTGAGCGTTTGGCTGGGAGGGTTTATCTATGTGAAATTCTGGAATGTGGCTACATAATTGCATCTTTCTCCATGATCACAATATATTAATATTGAATGGAAAAGGATAAGTAATCAAATCCATTTAATTTAAATCAAAAATGCCTCCAATACATTGGCACTCAGTAAATCAAGTTAGGTGCTTAAAGTGAGCCATGTGCACTCTTATAGTTTTAAACCTAAATCTTAACCCTCGCTGTGCCCTGTACTGAACTTTGAAATGCCAGCCATTTTTCTGCATAACCAACATGTATTTTATATATTGGCTTTAGATGCCTAAATATTGGATTTAAATGGGTAAAATATATATGTTATCAATAGCTCTTGTATTGTTCTTTTCAAAAATTTATTTTTTTTCAGGAAAAAAGAGCAACTTCTGGTCACATGACCAGAAATCCAGGATGGCCACCATGCTTTGGATCACACAAACTTAGCGAACCAGGCGATTCTAGTATTATTCATCATTTTTGATAATGATTTTGTGATAGCAGGATTGTTGATCAGTGTCAGAGGATCTGAAAAAGGAAAACAGAATTGAAATATCTCGATTTATCACTGTATTAGGTTCAAATGAGTTGACGTGTCCACCTATGAAAAATTGAACTTTTGCCAAAATTCCGATACTGGTATAAGTTTATACAGAATGAGGCGATATTTCAAAGAATAAAACTTTAAACAGTACATATTATATATTATTTATAATGTGCAACATAATATTAGGTAAATACAATTCCGGGATTCCAAATACAATTTCAGGATTATACAATTCCAGGATTCCAAATCGTCTTCGTTGTCGGTGTCTCCCCACACACACACACACACACACACACACACACACACACACACACAAACGTGCACACACACCACTGACAGTTTCCACTGGTATTTTAGCTTAAACTCTGCTGGTGGAGTCAGTAAACAGTGTAAGTAACCTCCACTTACTGAGCTACTGTGTTATTTTAAAAAAATATTTGAGTGTAAATTGTAGTTATTTCTCTTCGTGATGCAGGTTAAGTCCTCTTGTCCTGTATGCCATTTCTTAGGGTCTCTCTCGATTTGCGTGGTTCTCTCCAGAATGTACACGGACTCGGTGAAAGATCGCTTTATATTGGAAAACCTGTCTCCGCCTATTTTTGTTCATTTCTGTGATGGCTATTGGTTGAATTTTATTGTGAAACTGGATTTTTGTTATGAACCAATCACGTCGAGCATGCAAACTGTCTACTTGTATTTACTTTCATGTTAATGATAATAATATTTGAAAATACGTGCACGGGAAAGCCGATGAGGTTTTGACGGTGGGAAACGTGACGTAAAGCCAATTACATCTACAGATCTCAGCCCCATACATCAATTTAATGAAGGGTCCTGTTTTATACTCATAACAGATTGAGATTCGGTGAGAAGTTTGTGCCCTGGGTCAGTTGTCTGGATATGTCAGGCCTCCACCTAATGTAGATGCTTGTCGCATGGACTACTTTTGAGGAAATGGCCAAAAAGGAAAAATGGTCATTTTTTTAACGAAATTTGGATTTTTGCATAAACCATGAAAACAAGTATTCAGCTATCACTTGCTCAAATGAAATCCACTAAAACTCACTAAAAATTTCTTTTCTTTTCATTTTTCTGGCAAGTACCCTCATAAAACTAGATGAAAACAGTAGCAAACTTACCGGTTTTCTTTGTAATTATTCACCGAGTTCGGTACAAGACCCTATAATCCATACACCAGAAGAACGGTCGTGAAGTCGTCTCTCCATTTTGGATACTGTTTTAATATTAAAATGCCGTTTCAGTTTATTAAATAAAGGTTATAAAGACGATATGCTGCACGTAAACAATGCAGGCTAGTTGCTAAGGAAGATCTGAAACGAGCACACTGATTGGTGAACTCGGGCTTGCACGTGCTCAGTGCCCGTCACACGTTAACTTCCGATTTACTTCCTGACTCTAGTATACCACATGCGGAACTTATCTCCGACTTTCTCTACAATAACAGGAAGTAAGTTTATTTATAAGATTGTGATTACACACTTTCTGGAAAAGGAGAGGGAAATATCTGTGATGTCTAGCAGCATTAGTATAGATGTTGAATTCAAAACACACAGTGTGCAAACGGTTAAATTAGCAGCATCCAGAAGAACTAGTGTAATTTGAATGGAAGGAAATACAATATATAATATATATATATATGAAGGGAGTGGGGCGAATGAGTGCAAATGGTGCTATAGATGCACAAATGAGCAGTTACCCACTGCTTACAGTCTGTGTGTGTGTGTGTGTGTGTGTGTGTGTGTGTGTGTGTGTATATATATATATATATATATATATATATATATATATATATATATATATGATGCCTCAGGTCTGCTGGAATATGAAGAAAAAGACATGATTCCATTGTAATTCAGTCAAAGAAAATCCCATATGCTCAGTATTATGTACTTTAGAAACTTATGAGTATTGGTATTTTTCTCTGCATGCAAAATTCGATTATGGAATTTTTTTGATCATTTGATTTGCGTGTAATCTTGTCTGGACTGGACACGCTGGATCGTGGGCTGTTTAGTTTTGTCCGAAAATTGGTCAAGACCTGAAAAATACTTAAATGTTTCATCATACCTTTTACATATAAACAAGCTGATGATGATGATGACTTTGATGTTGATGAAGAAGAGGCATCTGTTAATAAAAGTGTGATTACTGGTGTTTGTGAAGATGTGATTTTATCTGCTGAGCAGGATATAGATGAAGATGATAATGCTGAGGGCAGAGTTGATGAAGTTTACTTGTATAAAGAGATCAGAGAGTTTTGGTATATGGTTATCTTATATATAGTTTTCTTAATTTCAGTGTGATTGTTTGAACCTGACGGGTTTTTTTTTTTTTTTTTTCAATCAGTATCATTTGAAGGCATTTGAACCTTTATATAATGGTCAAAAAGATACAAACTGATCTTATTGCAATTTTTTTTAATTATCTCACTGCTTCTCAATTATTTTCTGTGACACCCCCTGTAGGAAGGACGGAAAACATTTCGTACCCCGTGCATGACTATAAATAGTAGTATTTGTCTATAAAATTGTTAATACACCTCTGCAGAACACTGTATCTTTATTAACATTAAAAATAAATAAAGCATGAAATAATAATAAAAGGCCACTTAATTCTAGTACAGTATGGCAAAAAAAAGCATCCATCCTATGCTGTTTGGCAACTCTCTCACCCACTACTACTTTGCAGTCACTGACTTCCTTCAAATTACTTCGCCTACACAAGATGTAGTCTACCTGTGTGCTCCTACCTCCGCTTTCATAAGTCACCCTATGCTCCTGTTTCTTCTTGAAGAAAGTATTCACCACAGCCATTTCCATCCTTTTTGCAAAATCGATCAACATCTGTCCTTCTGTGTCCCTGTCCTGGATACCAAACCTGCCCATCACTTCCTCGTCCCCTCTGTTGCCTGCACCAACATGTCCATTGAAGTCTGCCCCAATGACCACTCTTTCACCTCTGGGGTTACTCTGCATCACTTCATCTAACTCACTCCAGAATCTCTCCTTCTCTTCTAGCTCAGATCCTGCCTGTGGGGCATAAGCACTAACAACATTGACCATCACACCTTCAATTTCCATGATAAAACAGCTTAAACCCTGCTCCTATGCTTCTAGCCTTGCTACCTTTCCACCTGGTCTCCTGAACACACAGTATGTCCACCTTCCTCCTCTGCATCATGTCAGCCAGCTCTCTACCTTTTCCTGCCATAGTTCCAACATTCAAAGTCCCTACTTTCAGTCCTAGACTCATGCCTTTCCTCTTCTCTCTCTGACACCGGACATGCCTCCCGCCTCTCCTTCTTCGACGTCTTCGACCAACAGTAGTCCAATTTCCATCAGCACCCTGTTGTTTGACAGCTCTGATGGCGGTCGTTGTTAACCCGGGCCTCGACCGATCCGGTATGTCATTCTTTCTTGTGATTCGCATAGTTTATTTGGCATTTGTTTTACGCCGGATGCCCTTCCTGACGCAACCCTCTGCATTTATCCGGGCTTGGGACCGGCGTGAGGGAGAGACACTGGTTTGTGCCCCCCCCTCACGGCTGCATTTTATATATATACAGTCAAACCTCGGCTGACGAACGCTTAAGCTCACGAACTTTTTGCCTCAAGAACTTTAAATTCGCGAAAATATAGTCTCGGCTGACGAACTACTTTTCGGCGGACGAACCAAACCACGCGGTCGAACAGCGCCACGGTGGCGGCCACGAGAAGCTGACGCACGCTCACGGCGTCACAGTTCGTCACACCCCTTTCTTTGAATGCGGAAGTGGTTTGTGTTTGCTAGACATTTTGGACCATATTGAGTGTACTTTTGCTATTATGGGACCGAAAAAGACCCACCACAGGCGGAGATCATTGAAAAACACGAACGAGGTGTGCGTTTGTGTGACTCAGCGTCCCAGTACCAGGACGCTAAGTCTACCACCATCCTTAAGAACAAGGAAGCTATTAAGGGTGCGTGTGTGGCTAAGGGTGTTTCCAAACAGTAGGCGTTTCCAAACTCTCCTTCCAAACAGTAAGTCCCTCCCTCCCTCCTCCTCCCACTCCATTCCATCAAGCCGTCAACTACCATCACAAAGGTAAATAAAACCACTTTATTATACAGTACAGTTTATTTCTTTAATTACAATACAATAGACATTTATTATACATAAAATAAGGTATATTTTTGTGTAGTTTTAAGGCTTATTTAGTAGAAAATTATGTTTTATGGGGACCTGGGAACGGATTATTCTCATTATAATGGTTTCTTATGGGAAATAAATGTTCGGAAGACGAACTTTTTGCCTCACACACACTTTCTAGGAACCAATTATGTTCGTGAGCTGAGGTATCACTGTACATGTGTATATGTATTTGTGTATGTGTGTATATATATATATATATATAAATATGTATGTGTATATATATATATAATATGTATGTGTATATATATATATAATATGTATGTGTATATATATGTATGTATGTATATATGTGTATATATATATATATGTATGTATGTATATATATATATATATATATACACACACACACACACAGTCGGCCCCCTACTTACGAAGACCCCTGAGTACGAAATACCCGGATTACGAAGATCATTTTCCTAAGTTTCCGTCTCCAAGATACGAAAACAACCCCCTCTTGCGAAAAGAAATTCAAACGCGCCAATCAAAATTTCACACGACATGCGAGTTGCTCTCTCAACATCCTGCCCCGCTGGCCTCCTGGATAGAGACAGAAGGAAGTTTAACTCTTTAGTTTTTAGTTTAGTTTTTAAAGTTGTTTAATTCAGTAAATGTTTAATAAATGTGGGCGCATTTGACGTCATCTGGAATTCCAATCTGTCAAGGAATCAAATTAAAGTTGAGTTTGTCAAGCAGGGAATGCGCTTTGAATTCACTTCTTGTGGGCGTGGCCCGCAGCTTGCGCACAAGGGAGAGAGAAGAGAGAGAGACAGGTGTGTGTGTGTGTGTGTGTGTGTGTATTAATAAAATTTTTTAATAATGGTTTTAATTAATAAATGTTAATAAAATGGTTTAATATGTTAATAAAATGTTTAAGTTGTTTAATAAATAATTGTCTTTTACTTTTAACACTCATTTTGTACAAAAATTGGTGTACTTTTATCATTTTTAAAGGGTTTATGGGGTTTATCCAGTCCAAAGACGGGAGCCTTGGAACCAATTCGGCATTTAACATGTACAATGTGACCCCTACTTACGAAATCCCCGCGTCACGAAAAGGGCTCTGGAACGGATTGATTTCGTGGGTTGGGGGCCGACTATACTTGTTTGCACATGGCATTCCCCCAATACATGACCAGCGATCGCTTCCGGCTTTCTAAAGTTCTCTTTGAGTGGGAAATATGAGTTTTAAAATGCATTATTATATAACTATGTAAATGCTTTTGCTAAAACCACTTTTCACTGAACGGGATGCCTGTCAACTCATCTATCACTTAGCAACCATAGAATGACATCAAATTATCTACAAAAGGAATTGCGAAAGGCAGTTGTGGTGAAGTGCATGGCTAGAACAATTTGAAATCACTGAAATCTGGAAGAAAGCCTTTAATCAGTGAAAAACAAATGAGCCAGACTGAAGTTTGTAAAAGACCATACGGATTGGACCATAGAGGACTGGAGTAAGGCCGTTTTCAACTTTTGCCCAACACCTGGTCATCTAATGGTTAGATAATGACCTAGCTGCAGTATCTTGCACGCACTGTAAAATTTGGTGGAGGTTCAGAAATAGTCTAGGGCTACTCCAGCAAGGCTGGAATTGGGCAGATTCATCTTTTGTAAAGGATGCATGAACCAAGCCATTCACAAGGTTTTCCTGCAAGAAAATCTTCTTCCTTCTACCATTAAAATGTTCCCCAACTCTGAGGATTAGTCTTTTCAATACTACGATGCTCAGTGCCACACAACTAGGCCTGGATGCAGGCAATCAAGGCATGAATGAAGGACCAACAGATCAAGACTGTCATGGCCAGCCCAGGGTCCAGAGCTGAACCCCTCTGTAATGTGATCAAGAGGAAGCTGTACGGCCACAAACCATCAAACAAAGCTGAGCTGCATACATCTCTGTGCCAGGAGTAGCATGAAGTCACCCAACAATAATGTGAAAGCCTGGTGGAGAGGATGCCAAGATGCATGCAAGCAGTGATAAAAGTCAGGGCTATTCCACCAAAAATACTGATTTTTAAACTCTAAGTTGAAACATTAGATTGTGTAGTTTAAAACAAATAGGAAGTTGTTTTCTTTGCATTATTTGAGGACCGAAAACACTGCATCCTTTTTTGTGATTTTGTTGTTTGTTATTTTGATTATTTGTCATATGACGCAAATAAATGCTCTAAACGACAATATCAGTCAGCCCTGTCATGGCCTGGTGAGCTCCAGTTTTCTCACACAGTCCAAAAACATGGCATTGGTTTGGTGTTACAACTTGCATTCTGTCTGATGAATTGTGCTGGTATGTGTCTGCCTTATACCTATTTTAAGAAATGTACTTTTATATATTTGAACTACTTGTGTCTTTGTTCAATCATGATTGCTTAACTGTATTAATGTATACAACTTTTTGTATGAATGGATTACTACATGTAATTATAAATCATATTTCAACAAGAATAAACAATAATTCATTCGCAGAAGTGTGCATACATCAATACAGTTAATCAGAAAAACAATTCCATGTACATTGCAACATACAGACTAAAAGTAAATCACAGCATTAATTAAACACTACTATAATTATGGTATGGTAAGGTAAAGTCTGTTGGGCTTTTTACACCCGAGCCTCGTGGCTCATCAGACCGGTGCTCATCCTCGGATTCTGTAGCGTGAAGCGACTAGGAGTACAACTCCTCCTGGATGGGACACTAGTCCATTGCAGGTTACCTTCCCAGTATATTTTTACTGGTACCCATTTATACTGCTGGGTGAACAGATGCACACTTGTGGTTAAGACCTTTTGCCCAGGGGTCTTAGCACAGTGGGGGTCTCACTGGGATTTGAACTCACAACCTCCCGATCATGAGCCCAGCACCCTAACCACTATGCCACCGGCCCCACCAAATATACACAGTGATAATTATTTTTCATTTTTTATTCATAAAGCTTTGTAATGTGTTATTTGATTGATGGTATATGCAGTTTAAGTGAATTTTATTCTACATTTCATTGCTTATAAATTCCATTCATCAATCTACCTGTGCATTCCACATCTCCTTTACTTTATGATTCTCAGGTCAATGTTATCATTAATTAAAAATAAAGTATAATATGATATAGCTGCATTAGATTAGTCTGAAATTCTGTAAATAAAATTTTTCATAGAAACTTACACGTTACTGTCATTTGTCTAATTTCTGAAGAATCTCGCAAATCGAGTTGATGAACGCTGTGCATGGATGTTGGGTTAAGAGGAATAAAATCCCCGCTGAGAACTTCCGAGGGGGCAGATGTGTGTGTGTGTGTGTGTGTGTGTGTGTGTGTGCGTGCGTGCGTGCGTGTGTGTGTGTGTGTGTGTTGGGGTGTCAAAGCAACATTGAAAAGCTTTTTGCGAGCTGATGCACGTCCTGCTCATGATTAGATATTTAATCTAGTTGGCGGGGTCATGGGGCGGAGAAAATAATGACAGGCACTCTCAGGAAATTGGCTTGTGAGTAACACTGCAGCAGTAAAAAGGACGAGGTGTGTGGAAAAAGGCAGGCTGTTCATGTGAAAGGTGTTAAAATGTTATGTCTGGGGACACTTTTAATTCATGAGTTCTATAATCCCTAAATATTGCGTTATCGAGCTAAAACATGTATATTAATTTGAACATTTTGGTATAGAAGGAGTCATAAAGTTGAAGTGCTTGATGTCAAAATTTGAGGTAATTGCTCTGTGCTCACAGCGTGCCTTTAGTTTCTGATCCTCCCGATCCAGCATGCCGATACTGACCTTAGAATCTGAAGGTCAGGCAGATATCTTTGATATTGATACTTTCAGCTGTTCATATATCACACAGAACAAAGCACTGGAGCTTCATTTCATACAGATCCTTTCACTGCGTAGCCAAGATATAGCACGTAAAATTTCTAATGAATACAATGATTAGTTTTTGTGTGATGGGTGGTGAAAAGTGGCGTTTTTGAATGTTTGTGATGGACGAAATGACAAATTTGTCATTCTCTGTAAATTGTAGTAATTTTAAAGTAAATATTTTCTGATAATCTAATAATAATTTCCTAGGTTTACATATGTCTATTTCAAATGACCATAACTTTAGAACCATCTACAATATACTGTGTGTGTGTGTGTGTGTGTGTGTGTATATATATATATATATATATATATATATATATATATATACAAAAGTCGGCCCTCTACTTACAAAATTAATTCATTCCAGAGCCTTTTTCGGAACCTGGAGTTTTCGTAAGTCGAGGTGCATTTTACATGTAAAACACGTGATTCGTTCCAAGGCTCCCAAGACTAACCTATAAACCCTTTAAAAATGATAAAAGTACACCAACCAATTTTGTATGAAATATGTGTTATAACTAAAAGAAAATTATTTAGTCAACCATTTAAACATTTTATTTAACATATTAAATCATTTTATTAACATATTTATTAATTAAACCATTATTAAACATTTTTTATTAACGCACATACACACACACAAAACAATGTCTCTCTCTCTCTCTCTCTCTCTCACACACACACATAAAACTCTCTCTCTCTGGTGTGCTTTGTGGAGTGGTGTGTTTTGCCGAATGCGGGCTCCGCCCACACGCAGCGCGCAGCCGACGTAGCTTTTGAGACGGTGTGTTGTATTTAAAGCAGAATTACAGTACCTGTTTGAGAACAGAGGTCCGGATTCAAGATTAACTTGCTTCATTGCGAGATCAGAGGTCTTGTCCCACGGAGCACTCTGCTTTTCTCTGTATCGGCACTTTTTAATGCCTCCTCCCACTTCAATATCGTTCCGAAACAATCGCCTCCGTCACCATATCTCCGCTTTTAAGGTCTCCTTCTACTTCAATATCGTCCCGATTGTAGAGGGGTTTCGGCCATACTCCTTTACGATTTCGCTCAACCGCATCCCACTTTCGTATTTTTTTTATCTCCTGCTTCACTTTGATTGATAACGGAGCCCGCTTCTTTTCTGTGTCACCGGGAATCATTTTCTTGGGGTCCATGATGGACAACGAAATATAATGCTGCAATGATCACTCTCAAAAAACCTTATGAGCCAACAGTTCTGTTCGACTCTCCTTCACGCATGTGACAAACAGGAAGTATGGATACAGGAAGTATGGGTACAGTTCAGCTCCATCCTGGCCAATGGGAGGCCAGCAGGGCGGGATGTTGGGAGACAACCAATGAGAGTGCAACTTGTGTGCAACTCATGCGCATTGTTTGAATTTTTGAATGGCGCATTTTGTAAGAAGAGGTTGTTTTGTATACAGAGGGCAAAAATTTCAAAAAATGCTTTTCGTGACCTGTATTTTCCGTATTCAGAGATTTTCGTAAGTAGAGGACCGACTGTGTGTGTGTGTGTGTGTGAATATGTAATACAGAGATCCCTCATTTTCCGTGGTTAATTGGGACCGAGATCCCCACGTGACCATCAACATTCACTAAGTAGAATCAAAGACCCCCCCACTGACGTATCCGTTCATGTATCTTCTTCTTTCTTTTGGCTTTTTCCCTTTTTTCTCAGGGGTCGCCACAGCGAATCATCTGATTCGCACATTTGATTTGGCATGGTTTTTACATCGGATGCCCTTCCTGTCACAACCCTTTTATCAAGGGACAGAAACACGCTGACGGCTTTGCAGGCTATTCAACACTATAAATGCTTATGATAACAATTAAACATTTCAAAATAACATAAGATTTCGGATTTCAATGCTCGCATGGGGATCTTGGTCCCAATTAACCGCGGAAAGTGAGGGATCCCTGTATTTTTCTTCCTGTTTTAATATGGAATGGAATGTGTCGTCTTCCCAATGCATTTGTGTCTGTGGAAATATAAGTGATAAGGATTCATTATTTCTGAACCACTTAATCCTAATTATCCTAAATGGTGCCTGTCTCAATCGACTCCAGGTGAGGGCAGGTACACCCTGGACAGCTTGTAAAGGCCATCACAGCTATTTTAAGGATTTTGAGCTTTATTTATTTTTTAAAGTCACTGCTGTTGTTTTGAACACAGGTGTGTGTGTGTGTGTGTGTGTGTGTGTGTGTGTGTGTGTGTATAAAAAGGGCTGTTTTTAAAGCTTATTCTCTTAGTGTGTAGCAATACTGTCTGTAAGTAGTCGTGACTAATTGTAAATCTTTTCCCTATCCTCTACATCTCAGGTCTCCAACTTGATGGCCACCAATGAAGTCTTGCTGGAGCAGAATGCTCAGTTCCGAAGCCAAGCAAAGGTCATGACATTGTCCTCAACACCGACACCATCAGAACAGAGTTTGGCTCCACCTGTTGGTTCAGTGAGCTCCTACAACCATGGCATTGCACAGACTCGCACCACTTTGAGCAGTGCTGGACTGCAGCCACGTGCTGTAACCCAGCAGGAACTGGTGGCACCTTCAGGTGCCCCTGCTGGTGCCCCTCCAGCCAATGCTGCACCCCCACCTGCTGCTCCTCCTCCTCCTCCTCCGCCCCATTTGAATCCCGAGATCGCTCCACTCTCGGCTGCCCTTGCTCAGACCATTGCACAAGGAATGGCGCCTCCTGTTTCAATGGCGTCCGTGGCAGCTTCGGTGGCCCCAGTCGCTGTCTCCATGGCACAGGCACTGCCAGGCATCACCATGAGTCATGCCACTACACCGATGGTGTCATACCCCATTGCCAGTCAGAGTATGAGGATTACCACCATGCCGCATTAAGCAAAACCCGAATACCTGCGATAATTTCTTTTATCTGTGAACAGTTTTTCTTGCTCTCCAGTTTATAGCTCAGTTTTACAGAAGCGCTGTGTACAATATTTACTTCAGAAGTTTCTCTGTGGATGCTTCAGAAACAGCCACCAAAACATGAGAAGCTTGGGGGAACTCTAATCACACAGCTATTATTCATTTATTATACTGATTGGTAAACTTAAGTTTCTTATATTTTATACAGTTGCATCATGGGGAGGTTTTGAAGTGTCTGTGGCACAAACATGGAAAATGGTTCATAAATTTTCACATGGAATGGGCGTGGTTTGTTCATTGGGTTCTTTAAAGGAAGTGACTCTGTGAGGTTTTAGGTGTGGCTGTTGATGTTGCTGTGTGTGGTATCAGTCTTCATCACAACAGAATAAAAGATCAACTCGTATAACCCTTTCTTGGATTATTTCATGTGAGTGTGTCAGGACTTTCAAATTGTTTTAAAAAACAACCTGGCTCTTCAGATCATGGGACTAGTTTTAGTTTTGTTTTTTTAATACACATTAGTGACTTATTTTTATAAAAAAAAAAAAACGTTCCACATGACTACCAACCCAATCACATTGATCTTTTTATAAATGGGAGGTGCTTATCTGAAATACAAAATTACATCACTACCTTCAGAAAGTGCGTATGCATGGTTTAGAGGATTCGTACAGTTGTACACAGTCTTGTGCACAGGTATCACAGCCTTTGCGTGGAAAGTGATGTACTCCATGCTTGTAAATGAGACCCGTGCACACTACAGATGCTGATGAACTTTGAGATTATAGAAATATAGTGTGAAAAGAACGATTATAATTATTTTGTGCCACAAATTTAATTTTGTGATTTTATATATTGGTTCATGATTTAATTCAACTGTGTCATTTTTTTTCTAGGAGTGAGTTGTTGTTTTATAAACACCTTCTGAAATCTGGAATCTAAACTGTTTTTCCGACGTAATAAGCGCCCTGCTCCAATAAGCCCCTCCTCTAGTGTTTTGATCTTACATCTAATAACTGCCCCTGTGTACTGGGAGCGTTTGCTGCCTGTAAAAGTGAGTTTACACGGTATTTCAAGACCCCCTGCCACTGGATAATGTCTATAATGTTCATCAGTAACAACACATGTGATTGTTCCGCCGTGCTTTAAAAAACAGGAAAACATTTTGCTGTTCTCTTGGTAAATGTCCAACAACAGATGAACCGTTAGAAACTGCTACAGCAAAACTATGGGATGCTCTAAATGAATGAAGCGATGAGCCAGATATGGACTTATCAGAAGGTGATGACAAGTATTTTTCACCCAATTCTCCTGCTCACTAACTTCATAAATTTAAAAGTTGACCTTTGTGTTGATTGGTTCAACGTGCCATGTGCTAAAGTTGACATTCATGTTGATTGGCTTGATTTTACATGGGGTAAAATATTTAAAGGAACAGCACCAGGAGGGGAAATTAAAGGCTCTTTTTTTTTTTAATTATGCTGTTTTCTGTTTATTTTCAGCTTTAATGTAACTAATTTGGTTGATTATAAAGTAGTTTGGTTGATACCACAAAATGAATAACACAAATACCAGTAAAACTCTTTTATTGTTCTGTTATTGTTCATGTTTCCCACCTTGATGGTAATAAGCACTTACTGTTCGTATTTAATCACCACTGTCTTACCATCGTATGTTATGACGGCATAACTGGCATGAAATCACATGAAAGTTCCCTGGAAGATAAAGCAGCCAGACACTCCATTGTCAACAAGTTTAATTTCTGCATAATTCTCATTTTAAGAATCACCATAATTTTACACAAGTCCAAAAACTATTGATGAGAAAATAATTTTGCCGACCGACATTTCATGGTTTCCCACTGATACTATCATGGAGGGTTAGGTGGCCTGCCCTGGTAGTCTCTTTTCAGACAGTCATTCTAACTTGAATTCCACTGGGCAGTTATTTTGAAGATTGTTTCCCTGTTCATGGTTTCTTCAATCTATGGTTTTGACAATCACTGTTAAGTTCGGCCCTGCTTTTATTGCTAGGTGAATCGTGTATCTGACGACATCTAAGGTGGCATGAAAACTCCTTGGAGAGATCCATGACAAGTCTCCTCCTGTGCATCTGTGCTTTATCACGGCTCATGTAGAAACAACGTGGTCCCACTCCACAATTGTTCCTTTCAATCTCTGACCTACATTCACAGTGGTGTGTCTCCCTGGCATGATAGTGATACACTAAAATCCTGTTCCACAGTGTAGCATGTGATGGGATGGTATAACCTGCCTCAAACAAATTAATTCCCTGAAGCTTTCTCTAGGAAGTAGTTGAATACACAAAGTTTTCCTTTAATCTTTTGTGTAGCACTTTTTATAATTAACACTGGAGCAAAGCAGCTTTACAGAAAAAAATATTTTGATAAATAATTTAAACTGATTTAAAATATTTCTCTATAAAATCTATGCAGGCACAATCGGCAACCCTGTGGCAACAAAAATTTATGTATAAGGTATTTCATTGATAGCATCTTGCAGGGGCCTTTATCCAGACCAGTGGTTCTTAACCTTGTTGGTGGTACTGAACCCCACCAGTTTCATATGCTTATTCACCGAACCCTTCTTTATTGAAAAATAAAACTGGATTTTTTTCAAATTCAAGACACAGGTATATGTTTTTATTGGGGCACCAAAATGAACCGTGCATTTACATCACTGTGTTCAAAGAACAAAACCAATACAATGCATGAACTCCCCCGTCACAACTACTTACATTTTTATGTGAGGTGCGCAGCTGAGTGCGTGTATTTGTTTTATTTCCATCTTATGCATTATTTTTGAACGTTTAATTGTTATAAGCATTTATAGTATTGAATATGTATTCATTGATCTTATATACACATATACATGTACGTATACTTCAGTCAGCGGGGGTTGATCCTACTTTGCAAATCATGCAGATAGGACGCTGACTAGCATCACGTTCCATTAGATATGTGAATCCATGTTGTACATATTCGTTCGACCACTTTATTTTTTTGCTCAACATAGTACAGATTAAAACATTAAGAAAGAAATCGCACGACGTACCATCACAACAGTCACAAGTCGACCACTGAGCGCACCAAATTTCCTGCAGCACAGATTGGCCGAGCAATGTAGCGTGATCACCTGCAACCAGTGATGGCCAAGCGGGGCGTGTCGTCATGAATATGAGTCGGGTGTGTGTCTTGACCGCCGCCGAACCCCTAGGGTTCGATCGAACCCCGGTTAAGAACCACTGATCTAGAGGGACTTAGATTTATACAACTTTATGGTTAAGGGCCTTGCTCAATTGCCCAACAGTGCCAGGCAGCATGGTGATACTGGGGTTTGAACCCCCCAACCTTTGGCTCACCAATACAGAGCCTCAACCTCTCAGCCACCATATTGTTGACAAACTATTTGTCTTCATCTGTTTGGAATGAAATGGCTCGCCGAATGCTTGTATGTTGTGATATGTGTGAAATCTGTTTAGTCTGCAGCCTCAGCAGCACAGCACTGCTCTGATGAACGTGAGGACGTGGTGATTTGTAGGACACGCGCCACTGCTGAGCATGGATTGTCTTAAGTTATCTCATCAATCTAGGAAAATTGTTTTGTTTTTTAATCTTGAAGGAGCCCATAATCCTAACAGAACACCTTAACAAAGACTTTAAGTTTAAATTGCCCTTAATCCCATCAAATAAAGAAACCCCCTATTTAAAATATTAAAAACAAGATGACGGGGTTTAACATCGACCCCTGAAATCATATTTATTTTAAGGTAAAACTACAGAGTGTAATACACCAGATAAATGGGTGTTTGAATTGAGGTGGTTTTGGTATATTCTGAGCGCACTTGAAGGTGAGTTTAAGTGCATTTGAAATTCATTTAATTTTGAAGTGGTTACAGTTCCTAATTTTGATTTGTAGATATTATTCATTTTGTAACTACTGGTACAAAATCAGAATATATCACTGAATGTAAAAAAAAAAAAAAAATCCAAGTCCGATGTCTTTCGGCGGTCTTTCAGTGGTGGCCTAGTGGTATAGGGTGCTGGATTGCTGATCCTAAGGTTAGGGGATCGAGTCCCACTCTCCACAAGGTTGTTACTGTCCCCCCAGTGCAGCTAACTGGTTTATCAAAGGCCGGCCATGTCTCTCACTGTCTATGGTGACTTTCAACAAAAGTAGCTGCAAAGCCGTCAGTATTTTCCCGCCCTGCGGTGGCCTGGCGAGCTGTCTAGGGAGTACTCTGCCCTCGCCCGGAGTCATCGGCTGAGATGGGCGCCAGCCTCCCCGCGACCATAATTAAGATTAAGCGGTTATATAAAATGAACTGATGACAGCCACATGTTCACTGCAAAGCATAGAATTTGTGTCACTCACTGGCAGTTGAACCCAAGCCTAAGTTGTCTGAACTGGGTGTTTTGTTACTCTCTCTCTCTGTGTGTATGTGTGTGTGTGTGTGTGTGTGTGTATACCAATATGAAATTTATAAAAATGTTGAAGTGGAAAGTAACCCAAGATGATTAATCAGTCCAAAGATTGAGTATTTTGTGTTTTTGTATCACCACAGTGATTAATGAGCTCAATTACGAATTCCCACCTCTCAGAGTGGTGCACGAGTGTTTAGCAGATATTCGTACTTTACCGAGTGCACTTCTATGGGAAACATGAAATCATTTGGGATTTGTCAAAACTCCTTGATATACAATTATATTGTGAGTATAATGTTTTTTTTCTGTTGACATGAATGTTTTATTAAAGCTATGTGTAAACAGAAACTTCTTCTTTTCCTTTCGGCTGTTCCCCTCAGGGGTCGCCACAGCAAATGATCTGCCTCCAACTCACCCTATCCTCTGCATCTTCTACTCTTACTCCAATGACCTTCATGTCTTCCTTCACCACATCCATAAATCTTCTCTTTGGTCTTCCTCTGGGCCTTCTGCCTGGTAGTTCCAACCTCAACATCCTACTACCAATATACTCACTATCCCTCCTCTGTACATGCCCAAACCATCTCGATCTAGCCTCTCTGACTTTGTCTCCAAAACATCTAACATGTGCTGTCCCTCTGATGGGCTCATTCCTGATCCTATCCATCCTAGTTACTCCCAAAGAGAACCTCAACATTTTCACCTCTGCTACCTCCAGCTCTGCCTCCTGTCTTTTCCCCAGGGCCACTGTCTCTAAACCATACAACATCGCTGGCCTCATCACCGTCTTGTACACTTTTCCCTTCATTCTTGCCGATACTCTCCTATCACACATCACACCGGACACTTTTCTCCATCCATTCCAACCTGCCTGTACGCGCTTCTTCACCTCTTTTCCACACTCTCCATTGCTCTGGATTGTTGAGCCTAAGTACTTAAAATCCTCCACCTTCTTTATCTCTGCCCCCTGTAACCTCCCCGTTCCTCTTGGGTCCTTGGCATTCACACACATGTATTCTGTCTTACTGAGACTAACCTTCATTCCCTTCCTTTCCAGGGCATACCTCCACCTCTCTAGATTTTCCTGCACTTGTTCTCTGCTCTCACTACAGATCACGATGTCATCTGCAAACATCATAGTCCATGGAGATTCTTGTCTAACCTCGTCTGTCAGCCTGTCCTTCACCATAGCAAACAAGAAGGTGCTGAGAGCTGATCCTTGATGCAGTCCCACCTCCACCTTGAACTCTTCTGTCACACCAACAGCACACCTCACCACTGTCTTACATTTCTTATACATGTCCTGCACCACTCTAACATACTTCTCTGCCACTCCAGACTTCCTCATGCAATACCACAGTTCTTCTCTCAGCACCCTGTCATATGCTTTCTCCAGATCCAAAAGGCACAATGCAGCTCCTTCTGACCTTCTCTGTACTTCTCTATTAACAACCTCAAAGCAAACACTGCATCTGTGGTGCTCTTTCTTGGCATGAAACTATGTGTAAACATAAACAATATAAAATATTAATCATTTCTCAATAAAAATTATACTGCTAAATTACCTCACCAAGCATGACTAGTTATACACAAGACTTGATAATGATTTCCTTTTCAAACAAAACGTTTCACTCCTCATCAGCCGTGACAGCTGGAGGCCTATACTTCCTCATCATTACACCATTTTTATGGAAGTAACAGATAGGATAAGTATCTAACTCATCCTCACTAACAGCTTTTTTGCCTAACGCAGCAACCTCAGGATCCTTATTCTGTTCTAGAATGAGCTGTTTTCTACCCGAAGGAACACTGGCGACCTCAGGATGGACCATAAAAGTCTCAGCTAAATTAAAATCATCCTCAACCTCAGCTGACTGTTTCTTAGCCATAGCACGAGTAACTGAACAATCAGGAAATAACTCTGGAAACTCTTGTTCCAACAACACAGTATCAGATGCACCAGGTTTCTCTGTCACCTGTGGACTAGCTGTAACCTTGCCACCAGCTAAGTCATTACCAAGTAAGAATGACACACCCTCAACAGGAAGAGAAGGCATCACACCAACAGTAACCATCCCAGAAACTAAGTCTGATTTTAAATTTAATCGGTATAGAGGTACATTTACAAAACCACATTCTATCCCCTGTACTAAAATACTAGTACCAGTTGAGGTCTTATCAGACAAAGGCAACACACCCTCTAACATCAAAGACTGAGAAGCTCCAGTGTCCCTGAGGATCTTAATGGGCTGTAGACTAGAACCATCACTACCCAGTGAAACAAATCCCTCTGACACGAATGGCCTATACTTTTCATGAATCTCATCCTGTATGGAACATTTAACCGCTGGTTTCTTCTGCTTAGGAAACCTAAGTACCTGTGCCCTACCTACAGTAAGTGCATTGGAAGCAGACTGAGATTTATTCTTCTTCTCAAGAAGTGAACATTCGGACATAATATGACCTGGTTTCTTACAATAGTAACATAGGATGCGTGAGCCTGCACCTGCTCGGGAAGTAGAGCCTGTGCCTGACTCCTTCCTAGCAGTAGACCCTCGACTTGACTGACTGGAATCAGATACTCCTTGAACCCTATTCAGACCAAACTTACGTTTATCATAGAAATAGTTACCACCTGACTTGCGGAAAGAAGTTTTGTGTGTGAGGGCATAATCATCAGCACTGATAGCAGCTTCATGCAACTCAATAACTTTTCGTTCATCTAAATGAGTCTTGAGCTCCCCTGGCAAACACTGTTTAAATTGTTCAATGAGAATAAATTGTCTGAATCGATCATAATCCTTGTCAACCTCCTTTGAAGAACACCACCTATCCAACATTTATTCTACTTCTCTAGCAAACTCTACATAACTTTGATTATCCTGCTTCCTATACTGACAGAACTTCTGCCTATCAGCCTCTGGAACTAACTCGTATACCTTCAGAATGACCCTTTTAACTACCTCATAATCTGCACATTGTTCAACTGAAAAGATGAATACACCTCCTGAGCTTTACCCTTCAACACACTCTGTAACAAAACTGTCCATGATACCTTGGGCCACTTCATGCTAGCAGCTACCTTTTCAAAATGCCGAAAATACTTGTCTACATCCCTTTCCTGAAATGGTGGAACAAGCCGAACCTCCCAACTAGCATTAAACTGTGTCTCAGTTGGAGCTGATTTAGTCTTAGAACTTTCAATCTCTCGTTCCTTCTTTCTAATTTGAAGTTGTGCCTGCCTTTCTTTGTCTTCCCTCTCAATCTGAGCTTGCCTTTCCCTCTTTTCACTCTCCCTTGCTAATTGTTGTAGTTCTTTCTCTTTCTGAATTTCTAATTCTTTTAACCAAAACTCGTACTCAAGTTCTAGTTTCTGAAGCTCTGTTAAACCAACTTCCTAAACAGTATATAGACGAGACTCATCTAAGACTTCCTGATCTACCAAGTATCTAACCAAAGCATTCCTAACTTCTGATTTCCTCATTGAAGTCTGAATATCAACCCCATAATGCTTTGCTAGCAGTACTAACTCTGTTTTCTTTAACTTGTCGATTGGCCCCAGATCAGGGTTATTTTCAAAACTCCCAACAAATGTTGCTGCATCAAACTCGGTGGGACTCATGGTGTCTTGTGTGTTGGTCAATCAGTAATTCAAACAACAATAAATTTGGAAGAGCCAATTTGGTAATTTACAAGAACCTCAAAATTCAGATCATAAACACCTTCAACAATGCTTTCAGGACCTCTGACAATATTTGGGAAAGATCCCGGACGAGCCCCCAATTTCTGTTACGTGGCCCTCTTAAATTTTTACAAATGAAAAATACCAAAGAATATCAAAAGAACTCATACAGAATTACCAAGTAAATGACCAACAAACAAGGTGGCTAACTTTAAATAATCTTTTAAATAATTAACCGTTAAACAAGGTATGATACAGTTACAATGTTGTGCACAGGTACCATTTATTATAAGAACTAACTACACTGGGTATGAGCACAAAGTAGAGTTCACTGTGGGGGGATTGATCTCACTAAACTCGATTGCAAATGAAGAACTGCAATTTATGCATGTATCTGTCCATGCAGTCATTCAGTGGATCTCCTCACGACACACCGAGGTCTTGACATGTATCCTTGAGAAAGTCACTTCTGGTGACAAAAACCACCCCTGAGGAGATGCAGCCAACCAAAATGGACAATCCTCCAGAGATCCTTCGTGGATCCACTCTTGAGTCGTCCTAACAAATATCCAGGGTAGCAAAGCAAAAAGTCCTCACCTGAGTGAAGGACAGTTCAGCCCTGGAATTTACCAAGAACCCTTACAGATTCGAAATGCTGCTTCTTCTCCTCAGTCTTTGAAAGCTATATCACCAACCAAGTGGTCCTGGTCTCCCCAACAAGTTGTTTTCTCTCTGGTACTAGCCTGAGCAAGCCCAGACAAGCCCAGACATGTCTGTGTTGCTCCTCTCCTCCGTTGGATTGTGCAACTCCAGTCCTTTCCACTGTTTTCTATAGGATGCAACACTCCCCTGTGATTGCGCAACATCCCAAAGTATTGTACAATACCACCAGTACACGTGCACCCAGGTCTCTCACCTCGACTACCTTAAAGTACATGTGTCCTTAAACAGATTGCATCGATGTGTGAAACTATCAATAGCCCTGACTCATCAATGTGTACCAGCGAGTAGATACAGCAAACATATATTATATAAGTATTTTAGCAAAGATATGCAGGACCCCAATTTAGACTTAATGACCACCTTTTACATTACACATAATTAAGACACTTATTAAAGTCAATCGCTATGACGGTACCCTAGTATATAACACCACCTCCACCTTGAACTCTTCTGTCACACCGACAGCACACTTCACCACTGTCTTACATCTCTCATACATGTCCTGCACCACTCTAACATACTTCTCTGCCACTCCAGACTTCCTCATGCAATACCGCAGTTCCTCTCTCGGCACCCTGTCATATGCTTTCTCCAGATCCACAAAGGCACAATGCAGCTCCCACTGACCTTATCTGTACTTCTGTATTAACACCCTCAAAGCAAACACTGCATCTGTGGTGCTCTTTCTTGGCATGAAACCAAACTGTTGTTCACAAATGCTGACCTCTGCCCTTAGTCTAGCTTCCACTATTCTTTCCCATAACTTCATCAACTTTATCCCTCTGTAGTTGCCACAACTCTGCACGTCTCTCTTGTTCTTAAAAATGGGCACAAGCACACTTCTCCCCATTCCTCCGGCATCCTCTCACTCGCTAAGACCTTGTTGAATGTTCTTGTCAGAAAGACTACTGCCACCTCTTCTAGACACTTCCATACCTCCATGACATCAGGTCCAACTGCCTTTCCACTCTTCATCCTCTTCAATGCCCTCTTCACTTCTCCCTGACTAATCTCTGCTACTTCCTGGTCTTCAACAGTCACCTCTTCTACTCTGTTCTCTCTCTCATTTTCCTCATTCATCGGCTCTTCAAAGTACTCTTTCCATCTTCCCAGCACACTTCTGTCATCAGTCAATACATTTCCCACCCTGTTCTTAATCATTCTAACTTGCTGCACGTCCTTCCCTTCTCTATTTCTCTGCTGTGCCAACCTGTATATATCATTTTCTCACTCCTTACTGTACAACCTATCATACAAGTCATCATATGCCCTCTGTTTGGCCTTTGACACCGCTTCGCTTATGCTGTTTCTGCCTGTACTCCTGTTTACTCTCTTCGGTCCTCTCTATGTCCCACTTCTTCTTAGTTAGCCTTTTCTTTTGTACACACTCCTGCACTTCCTCATTCCACCACCAAGTCTCCTTATCTACTGTCCTTCCAGAGGACACACCAAGTACTCTCCTACCTGTCTCCCTGATCACATTAGCAGCACTTGTCCAGTCATCTGGAAGCACTTCCTGACCACCCAAAGCCTGTTTCAACTCCTCCTTGAAGATAACACAGCCCTCTTCCTTTTTCAGCTTCCACCACTTTGTCTTCTGCTCTGCCTTTACCTTCTTTACCTTTCCTACTATCAGCATCATCCTGCACAATACCATCCTATGCTGTTTGGCAACACTCTCACCCAATACTACTTTGCAGTCACTGACTTCCTTCAAATTACATCGCCTGCACAAGATGTGGCCTACCTGTATGCTCATACTACCACTTTTATAAGTCACCCGATGCTCCTGTCTCTTCTGGAAGAAAGTATTCATCACAGCCATTTCCATCCTTTTTGCAAAATGGATATATATACACTGTGTACGTATGTCTGTATGTATAGAGAGAAAAGCAATAGGCCTAGGAGAGAACCTTGGGGAACTAAACTTAACAGTAGAACGTACAGAGAAATCACCATTTACATCTACAAACTGATCATGGTCAGTCATCTAAAGATTCAAAGTCGGAGAGAGGGGGTTTCCCTGAACTCCAACATTTTCTCATCTGTCCAGGAGAATGATGTGAGCAATCACATCAAAAGCTGCACTAAGGTCAAGTAACACAAGCAGGGAGACACAGCCATTGTTGGGGGCCACCAGTAGGTCATTTATCACCGTAACGAGTGCTGTCTCTGGGCTTCGATGACTAAATCCTGACTGAAACATTTTGTGAATGTTATTCCTACAAAGATATAAAAACATAACTGCTGTGCTACAGTTGTTTCTGAGGTTTGAGAGAGAAAGGGAGGTTTGCTGTTGGTCTATCGTTGGACGGCTGATATGAGTCGAGATCAGGTTTTTAATCCGAGCTTTGATAAGTGCTCGTTTAAAGGATTCCGGGACATCACCAGTGCCGAGGGAACAATGTGTTGCATTTAATAAAGGTCTGATCACTTCTGATAATATGAAGGAAACATGGAGTCGCTGCCCCAAACACACACACAGGCGGATGATTGACGAGGAAAGTCATGACACGAGTTCTGTCTTTTGAATGGAAAACAATATGATGCTTTCCTCATTTACATACAAATTATTCTTTCATTCTGTGCACGAAACTGGGACTGGAATCTGTGTTCATGTTATAAACCAAGTATTTAATACACACACACACACACACACGGTAACACGCGCGCACGCGCACAAACACTGGGCGGTCGATCACTGGAAACGTCGGTCCTGAGGGGAAAATGTCGACTCAGAAGCGCACGAGCGCATTTCAGGCTCCATTCCAGGCTCGGAACCTTTTAGTGATTTGAGCTGAGTCACCCCGCCCCTCTGCCCGGTTCTATCCGCACTGCGACGCCCCCGCCCCCGCTCCACACACCCCCACCCGAAACACACACGCGCGGACGGAACCTGAGGGGAGCCGAGGCGGATGCAGTAGTTCGGGAGGTTGTTGTGTTGTGCACTTTCTGAGCTCTGAAGTGAAGAACCTCGCTGAAGAATGTCACAGAAGGATCCAGGCGCGAGCTGCTCGGTGAAGCAGAACCCAGGCGAACCCGAACAGAACCCAAAGCCCAAGCGAATCGATGCCGTGGGTATTCTGTGGACCTTTGGGAAGTGTTTAACGGCGTTATTACCGGTTTATCTGGCCGGATTTTACCGAGTCAGCAGCAGCGTGGTGGTGTTCGGTCTCGCGCTCTACTCGGGATGGAAACACACCCGGGAAGCCAAAGAGTCCAGGCTGAGATCCGCCATCCACACCCTGAACCAGGAGCACGAAGCGGCCTCCACGGTCTACACTGACCCAAAAACCCGACCTGCATGGGTGAGAAAACACACCGAACTCACAACTGAACTCACACCGATCTCACAGAAATAACTGTTTGCGAGTGACGTCATCAACAGTTTGAATAGGGCGAACCGTTATCCGGCGCACGTGGGACCAGGCGGTCCGTTTTTGCTGAAATGATCTGCGGCATGTTTTACTTTAATTAAACAAAAAAACAAAAACAAAAAACCCCGGACCTCCCCGAACATGTAATAAAGCGGCCAGTTCTACTGGATTAAACAAACCTTCCGGTTCAGTACTCAGTACTGTGTTCATCAATCTCGGATCCTTTCAGCATTCCCAGTCTATTCAACATTGTCTCTCAGGATTCAGTACTTATTCATTCATTGTTTATCTTCTGGGTATTCAGTATTTATTAATTCATCTCTTATTCTTACAGCATTCAGTACTTAGTCAGTGATCTTTTATCCTTTCAGTATTCAGCACTGTATTTCATTGATTCATTTCTGAACCACTTAATCCCAATTAAGATCGTGGGTGGTGCCCATTTCAGCCGACTCTGCTATCTTGGTATTTAGTACTTCATTATTCTTTTCTTATCCTTTCAGTATTCAGTACTGTAGTATTGATTAAATGTTTGTCCTTTCACGATTTTGTAGTGCAATATTATTTCATCATTTATCCTTCCGGTATATAGTACTGCAGTATTCATTCATCTCTTATTCTCACGGATTAATTATTTATTATCTTCTTACTCTTTCAGTATTCAGTACTGTATCATTCAGTAACTTTATATCCCCGCAGTATTGACAACTGTAGTGTTCACGTCTCCTATCTCTTTAGTATTCAGTACATAGTACAGTCGGCCCTCTACTTACGAAATTAATCCGTTCCAGAGCCTTTTTCGTAACCTGGACTTTTCGTTAGTAGAAGCGCATTTTACATGTAAGACGTGCGATTCGTTCCAAGGCTCCCAAGACTACCCCATAAACCCTTTAAAAATTATAAAAGTACACCAATTTTGCATGAAATATGTGTTAAAAGTAAAGGAAAATTATTTATTAAACAATTTAAACATTTTATTAACATATTAAACAATTTTATTAACATATTTATTAATTAAACTATTATTAAACATTTTTTATTAACGCACATACACACACACACACACACACTCACTGTCTCTCTCTCTCTCTCTCTCTCTCTCCTTTTCTCTCTCTCTCTCTCTCTCTCTTTCTCTCTTTATCTCTCTCTCACACACACAAACAACACACATTTGTGGCACGCTCCGCCGAATGCGGGCTCCACCCACACACAGCATGCAGCTGACGCCGGCGCTTTTGAGACAGGATATTCAAAGCACGCTTGACAGATTGGAGGTACGGACTCAACATTAACTTCTTTCCTTGACGGATCGGAGGTTCGGATGAGCCACGTTTTGCTCACATTCGGCAGAGCGCGCCACATTTATTAAACATTTACTGAATTAAACAACTAAAAAAATGAAAAATAAGCTCCAAAGTGCTCTCTCAAAAGGGAGTTAAAGAACACCTGCCTCCTTTCATCTCTGACTGACTCTGTACGCAGTCCTGTGTCTGTCAGGGCAAGTGCGCCACATCTCTGCTCAAATCGGTCATAAACACTGTCTTCATTTTTTCATTTTTTATTGTTTCACTTTGTTGTCTAGTCATGTAAACCCATAATCATAATCAATGAGCCGTGTTTACAAGATTATAAGCTGAGCCCTCTCAAATAAACTCACGAAACTGACGAACCAACAGTACAACTCTTCTTTACGCGTGTGACAAACAGGCAGGCATGGCTACATTACGATGGACATTCAGAACATTTTTTATTCACCAATTTTTTTTTATTAACCAAACCAAACAATATCGAACATTATTAAACATTTGTGACGCGCTCCGCCAAGTGCGGGAGGCGTCGCGGCCGACACCGGAGCTTTTGGGGCGGAACGCAGCTTGTCCGGACTTCCGATCTGTCAAGCACGCAAGTACACTTTGAACACTTGTTTAGTGCTCAACATTCACCTGTTTGCTTGAGGGAATCGGAGCAGTGCTGTAGTGGTGGGTACACGCCGGTATACGCTGTGTACCCTTTTGTTTTAGTGGCTGAGTTGTGTGTACTGACTTAATTTGGTCTACTTTATAGTTGATCAACGTAAATTTCCGAAATTTCCGCGATTGTGTAAATAAAAAGCGGAGATGAAGTGCTAAATAGTTTCAAAGCCAAAGCCGTACCCTCCCCGCACTCCGTGCACCTCAGCCCACTTCGTGGATGATGTTTTTCGTAACCTGGATTTTTCGTATTCAGAGGTTTTCGTAAGTAGAGGGCCGACTGTATTCATTGATCTTTTTGATATCCTCCACCCTATCCATATGTTTCTCACTGTTCCTCAAACTCAGTGCCCCAGCTCCTGCCTCTAGTGTATTGGATTCAGTTTTGGCTGTTCAAGTTGCTCATTCCCAAATGTCCCAGGCATGTGCTTTTGTGAGGGCGGGTAACATTCCTTCTGAGCAGATGGAGGAACAGTCCCACTATTTTATCCATAAAAGGGTTGTGTGGTTACGATAGTAACACAAGTTTTGGCTTTAGGAGGTTATGGAAGAGCGATGTTTTACTACAACCACATGTCTTTTTTTTTTGCAGATAATACAACATGCAATATTCAAAAACATTTGTTTACCTTTTTTTCCACAGGTCAATTTCCCAGATGTAGAGAAGGTTGACTGGCTGAATAAGGTACATCACTGTTTTCAGTTTTATGAAATATGTGTTTACTGCCTTTTACAGTCTGCCAGTGTTTACAACATTCGACCAAGCTTATGCTCCACCTCAGCCCTCCCACAACGGCAGAAAAAAGGATTCCTGCTGTGTCTTCCAACCGCTCATAAACATCTCATACAACACATTATATTTGCTTGAACACTTATGGGATTTCATGGACAGTTCAGTTTTTTCTGTTCTGTATGGTTGGCTGTCTGGAGATGTTTAGTCACTGCAGGAAACAAATGACTGTAGCCCTCCCTAAAACCAAACGCTTGAATTAAGAAAAAGGCCAGTTCTGTAAATGCCATCAGTTTTTCCACACATATACACACACACACACACACACACACACACACACACACACACACACACACACACACACACACACACACTCTCTCTCTCTCTCTCCCTCTCTCTCTCTCTCTCTATCTCGCTTTCATCACAGCTTAATTCCTAACCTAAATCTAATTCTTACAGAACCATAAAAACAAGTTTTACTCCTCAAAGAAAGTTTTGAAGAACTGAGGACCAACCAAAATGCCCTCACTTCCGAAATATGTACTGCTGGTTTGAAAACATATTTCAGTTCTCAATATGCAGCAAGTAAAATTACATAAACACACACACACACACACACACACACACACACACACACACACACACACACACACACACACACACACACTCAAAGGCACACAGCCACTTCCTGCCACAGATGTGTTTTGCTTGAGATGGTGTTTGTTTAGTAGAATTTAAAGCCTGGTACTGCCTGATTTCCAGATTAACATTAGCCTCTGAAAGTAGTGCCAGGGAGAACCCAAACCATTCCACTGGCCAGGAGCCAGTTACTAATCTTATTGTTTTATTGAATAGCCTGTGCTCTAAGAATAGAGCATCTGGAGGCCAACAAGTAATTACTGTGTAAAATAAATACACAGCAAATGCAGGTGGAACAACATGTTGAAATCAACAGAATTTAAACTGAAAATAATGATTTGTGCATAATCTTCGGCCTGTTTTTCCCCCTCAGTTTTTTTTTTTAACCTCATGGATTAAATTCAAATTAAAAATATTTAATTCTTGTATTATTTCAAAAACATTATAAAGTGGGCACCTTTAACAAATGTTTCTCTTTCTTCTCAAATTACAGCGAGTCGTCCACTTACGACCTATGCAAGTTACGTCTGATCGCATTTACAACCGCAAAAGGTGAAGCATGATCGATGGCAGTGCAGTGCGAGTGTTGCGTACGACGGTTGTTTGTGCTGCCGGCAGCGCAAGGATTTTAAAAGGCCAAGCAGGAGATGATGCAGCTTCACTTTCTAACTGCTCAGAGCAAATCTATTCATCTACTTTCAATGCCACGTCACTGTGGCGCGAAGCTGAGAGCCAATCCTCTCTGTGTGGGCGGGTCCGATACCTTGAAACTCTAATTTTATTGGACTCACACGTTGCAGTGTTTATGTGACAGGAAGCGCGTCCCAAATTTTGGCAATCAGCTGCTCTGCGGGTTGAAGTTTTTCCATGTCTGTCCATTTGTGTTGCTTGCCAGCTGTGCTTGGCTTCGTGGAAATGAGCCGATCAAAACGAGGGAAATTTATCTCTTTACTCAAACAACACGCGCAGTCTGTGGCTGTTGTTATAATCCAATAAAATTAGAGTTTGAAGCGATGGGACCCGCCCACACAGTGGAGTACAGAAAGGATTGGCTCTCCGCTGCGTGTCACAGTGACGTGGAATTGAAAATACATGTATAGATTTAAATGCTCAAGATTTATTCATCTGTTTTTGTTTGGCGTGAGTGTATTTGGATGGAAAGTCGACATACGACCAGATTGAGTTACGACCGGTCTGTCGGAACCAAACACGGTCGTAAGTCGACGACTCACTGTACTGCAAAAACATTTAGGGACTGAAGACACAAATAAATAAGTCATTCCAAACGACTTAGTCCCACTAGGGTCACAGGGAGGCTGGCGGGTACTTCAGCCAACTCTGGGTGGCGGCAGGATGAATAATTTCAGGTGGTATCTTTATCCTATTCCTCCTGCAATCAGGTCTGAAGGTGTGAAGCAGCACATTTACATTTTGTAATAAGTCAGTTAAATCACATGCTGTATGTTTCAGTGATGATGTAGAGAATGGGGCAGTGGGTTGCAGTGTTCTAGGTCAGTTGGTTTAACATGGCACAGCGCTATGACTTTCACATCAGCGTCATGGCTTTTTCTCATGCGCCTTATCCTTTTTCCTGCAGCTACACTACATTGCCAAAAGTATTCGCGCATCCGCCTTCACATGCATCTGAACTTAAGTGACATTCATTCTTAATCCATAGGGTTTAATATGACGTCGGCCCACCCTTTGCAGCTATAACAGCTTTCAACTCTCCTAGGCAAGTTTTCCAGAGGGGTTAGGAAGGTTGTTTTTATTCATTTTTGACGATTCTTCAAGAAGCACATTTGTGAGGTCAGACAGTGATATTGGACGAGAAGGCCTGACTTACAGTCTGTAATTCATCCCAAAGTTGTTCTGCTGGGTTGAGGTCAGGATTCTCTGCAGGCCAGTCAAGTTCTTCCACGCCAAACTTACTTGTCCATGTCATTGTGGACTTTGCTTTGTGCACTGGTGTGCAGTCAAGTTGAAACAGGAATCCATTCCCAAACTGTTCCCACAAAGTTGGGAGCATGAAATTGTCCAAAATTTCTTGGTATGTTGAAGCAGTCAGAGTTCCATTTACTGAAACGAAGGGCCATGCCCAGCTCCTGAAAAACAACCCCACAACATAACCCCCTCCACCACACTTTACACTTGGCACAAAGCTGTCAAAGAAGTTAGTTCTCCTGGCAGCTGCCAAATCCTGACTCCATCAGTCCATCAGATTGGCAGATGGAGAAATGGGATTCGTCATTCTCAAGGACACGTCCTCACTGCTCTACACTCCAGTGGTGACATGCTTTACACCACTGCATCCGACGCTTTGCAGTTGGTGATGTAAGACTTGGATGCAGCTGCTTGGCCATGGAAAGCCTTTCCATGAAGCTCTCTACCTACTGTTCTTGAGCTACTCTGAAGGCTACATGAAATTTGGAGGTCTGCAGTGAGTGACTCTGCTGAAAGTTGGCAACCTCCGTGCACTGTACCCGAAGCATCCGCTGACCCCTCTGTGTCATTTTACGTACAGCATCGGATCAAAAGTATTCAATTTTTTCCAAGATGGCGGATGTAAACAAACAATCGACTCGCATTTTCAATTGAGTAATTATAACAGAAAACATTAAAATTCCCGCCTCAATACTCGGTCAACTGTCCTTTATTTCGAACACAGGCCAGCATTCGTCTTGGAAGGGATGAATATAGATTCCTCACGTAATCCAATGTGATATTTGACCAGATGGCGTGAATTTCACGAAACACTTCATCTCGTGTTTTTATATTCGCGGCTCTGTTTTTCAGTGAATGCTTTATTTTCAGCCAAATATTTTCTATGATGATGAGATTGAGATACTGGGCCGACCGTAGCATGCCATGAATATTGTTTTGAATTTTGTACTCCTCTGTAATATGAGCCCGATGGACGGGGGTGTTGTCATTGGAACCTGTACGGTCTGTCTGTGAAACAACGGGCTAAAACCGGCCACAGATTGTTTTCCAGGATGCCAATGTATTTGACAGCACTTATGTTACCATTGACCTGGCACAAAGTCCCCACACCGTACCAAGTGATACAATCCCACACCATAACAGACAACTTCCGCTGGCTCGGAACACACATGCACTTGGGTCCGTATGCTTCATTTGATCAGATCGCCACACAAATACACAATTATTTTTCTCAATGACTACTTGAGATTCATCACTGAATATAACAGTTTTCCAGTGTTGATCAACAGTCCATCTGTGCCTTGTTGTTTTAGATCTACAATCAGTTGTTTCGTGGCACTGTCAATCTCTGTCAATCTGCGACCCATTGTTTGTTTTGGTTCGTCTGCTCTGACCTACTTGGCAGATGACAAAACTGTGATGTCATACCAGAAGTAGCATACCACGTGCGTCTATGGTTAAAATTTCACAAAGTTTCGTCAACAGTTAAGGTTTTAATTTATTATTTGACTTTTTGTGTTTACTTCTAAAATTCATGAAGCGATTTCGCGAATACTTTTGATCCGAAGCTGTAGCTACCACTTTGTGGCTGAGTTGCTGTTGTTCCCTATTGCTTCCACTTTGTTATAATGCCACTGACAATTGACTGTGAAACATTTAGTAGGAAGGAAATTTCACGACCGGACTTGTTGCACAAGTGGCATCCTATCACGGTACCAAGCTGGAATTCACTGAGCTCCTGAAAGTCACCCATACAAACAAATGTTTGTAGACATTGTCTATATGCCCAGGTGCCTAAATTTATACATCTCTGGCCACAGAGGTAATTGGAACACCTGAATTCAATTACATGGATGGTCAATTAATACGTTTGGCAATGTAGTGTCTCTTTTCATGCTATTTTTCTGCAAGTGCCTGCTGTTATTTTCCCAGCTTCGACGCCAAAATAATCTTTGCAATGTTAGAAATGCAGTCACGTGTGCAGAAAAAGTTAATCAGGGAACTGGGTTTTTTTCTTTACTGATTGTTCAGGTGCAGTCAGCATTCGCTCACTTATAGATGCTTTTCTCTGCCTCCAGGACCCCCGCTTGACCCTGGCCCTCTTAGAATTTTGTCAGTGAGAACTTGTTTTTTTAAAGAAACATTCATGCACAGCACAGCACTTAGCAGCTCGTCTTGTCTTCTATGAAGATTCTTTAGAAATTTTACGAATGACAGTAATGTCTAAGTTTCTATGAAAGAACTTAATTTTATTTCCAGAATTTTAGAGTAATCTAATCTAATGTAACTATATAGTATTATAGTTTATATTTAATTAATGATAATTTTTCACCGAGAATCATGAAATAAAGGAGATGTGGACAGTACAGATAGATTGATGGATGGAATTTATAACTGCTGCAATACAGAATAAAACTTCACTTAATCTGCAAATTTCTTCAATAAAATAACACATTACAAATTAAAGGTTTAGGAATAAAAACGCATATAATTATCAGTGTGTATAATTATATTAGTCTTTATTTAATGCATTGAATTACAGTGTAATGTTTCAATGTACAGTAGGCCCTCGAGGTTCACGGGGGTTCGGCTCCAGGCCCTCCTGCGAATCGAGATAATCCGCGAGTTCTGTACCTGGAAGTAAAACCTCATGTATCATGTCACATGCGCGAATGAGCAGCCGGAAGTAAAAATATGCTTCTTAAACGCATTCTATAGACAGTCTTACTCATTAATTCAGTATTAATGTAGTAAAATGTAGTAATGATTAAGAAAAACGTTTTTTTTTTTTTACTGCGATATTTATTGATAATAAAATATAAACATTATACAGCATACATATAAAAACACATTTAAATGCATTCTCTTTGAAAAACATACAGCACTGTAGTTTTCAAAAATTCCCACGAGAGGAACGTATTGCATTAGGCATGAGATGACTGAATTCAGGTATTAATTGCATTAAGTCCGAGCAGCTCAGCCACACCCCTCCCCCGGAGCGAGTACAAAACAGAGTTTTAGAGTGAGAAAGTTAGAGACCATTACAAACCAAAGAATCGGTGATGTGATGTGAGTTAATCCTCTGGCGCAGAGGTGCGCGTGCTTTTGTTTATTGGGAGTAAATGAGAATAGGAAATTCAGGTGTGTGCTAGTAGTGCTACCGAGCAGCTCAGCCACGCTCCTCAGCCGAAACAGAGAGTAAACAGTTAGTTAAAGGCACAGCGCCAAAATCAAAGTCCCCCAAAACACAGACCATAACAAAAAGGACATAAAAGAACAAGAAATGTAGTAAATTGGATAAACAAAAAAAAAAAAGAGAGAAACATGCTACACCACAGCAAATAAAATACCACACACAAACATATTAAACATTACCTTAGGTCATGTACTGGAATAATAATTTAATAAGACTTTAATAGTGGAGTGTTTTATAACAGTTCAGACGATTATTCCTCTTCAGGCACTTCAGAGGAAACTATCGTTTCTTCCGGAAAAAGTCTTATTTCTTCAGAAGAGACATCCAACGTCATCACTTTTTTCTGGTGCTTAGCAGGCGTTTGAGTGACATCAACCGGTAAATAAAACACACTTAAAAAAAGGCTCATTGACAACTTATGCACAAATGAGGAAAACGGGGCATTACATCATCTCAACCAATCAGCAGGAAGGAGGACAGCCACTGGCTGAATTTAATCAGGTGCGAGTTACTCGGCAGTCCGTGAATACTCAAACCATGAGTGCAAAACCGCGAATAGTCAAGGGCCTACTGTACATGCAATTGTTTTTCCAATAAAACTGTATCCTTTTCGGTAACCTTGCAGTAATTCTGAATGGAAAAATGTATTTTTGTTGCCTTGAACATCCTTATAGTACACGTTGCTCAGAAAATAAATCCTGCCCCACTCATGGTTTGACCTCGATCGAATTGAGTCACACAAAGTAAAATTGTACATGACATTTTTGAAAAAAATCCCTACACAAACCTGTCTGTATTTCAGGCCCAAAAATGTTCTCTATGTAAAATGTGATCATTACTGAACTACTATATTAACTTTATTATTGATGATTGTTTTTTGCTTTGCTGTAATTTGTTAAGAATTTGCTCTTTCCTTCACGTGCTGCAAGTATGTAGGCAGCCAGGTTGCAAAGAGGCCACAGCTGTTATTCCAACGTCAGGCACCAGATGTCTCACCTATTTTCATGCACGGCCAACACATGTACAATTGTGTGCTCGAATACAGTAGGCCCTTGACTATTCGCGGTTTTGCACCCACGGTTTGAGTACAAACGCTCCCTGACTTACGTTTTTAATTGGTTCCGGATGGCCGAACGTAAGTTGAAAGTGAACATAAGTTGTTACAGTGACGTATGACGTATAATGTGTGACGTATGATCCTCATACTGTACTATACATCCATAAATACCATTACCGTATCTCATAAAACACCCCTAAATCAATTATTTCAACAACACATTGTAAAATAGTATCAAATATATCAAATAATATCAACATTAATTTCAAATAAGTCACTTATTTATACCGAGTCACTTTACATGAAGCTTAAAACAGCCAATCAATGCTTACAATATGAGGCGCTCAATACCCAAAGTAGTGTACTTGCGATAGCAGTGTACAGTGATAGCTGTGGGTGATACAGACTTACAGTCTTTCAAGTGCGCAAGGGTGCCGTTGAACTCGTTTAGAACACAGCCTGCACTGATGCAGTCTCCCAGCAAAGCGGAGAGTTCTTTCTTTTGTGTAAGTAAGTAAACTTTATTCAAGAGATGCATACAAAGAATAAGTACAAAACCTAATGAATATTAATATAAGAATAAGTATACACTCAGGATTTTGCTAAAAGATAATAAATATCTGTAATTGTTCTGTAATTTGTGGATTAGGGTTTTCATACATTTTACAACTCTCTTTGCTTAACTGAGTACGCATTAGACTGTGCTGATCCGAGCTGATAGTTAATTCATCTGTTTATGAGACTTGCACCCAAGCTAGTAGGCTTACACTTCTGACCAACCAGATTTGCTTAGGTTTACAAAAGTCCGCAAAACAGTGTAAACACAAAGATCACAGAGACGACGTCTTAACACAAGAGTAACATGCTATATAACTGATAAACTGATATATAAAACTGAACTGGGAAGAAGGAGGGACACGTTTCGTCTGTAGTTTGTAAACAATGGATGCAGCGTCATTGCGTCATTACGTCCGTGTACTACATAGGTCCGTCTAAAAAACCCCCCAAAAAAAACACAAGATCGAAAAAACATAAAATGGATGAACGTAAGTCGGGGAGCGTCTGTATTCGCTGACTGCCAAGCAACCAGCACGTGATTCAAATTAAGCCAATGGCTGTCCTCCTTTCTCCTGATTGGTTGAGCTGAAGTCCCGCCCCCTTTTCCTCATTCGCACACAAGTTGTCAATGAGCCTCTTTTTTGTGTGTGTTTTAATTACCAGTTAAGCTTTATGATACCACCCAAACTCTATTCGTCTTCTTTGGCTAAGCGATAGAAAACGCTGGATGTCTCTTCTGAAGAAATAAGACTTTCTCCTGAGAAACGACGGTTTTCTCTGAACTGTTGTATTAAAATCTTTTTCAATTATTATTCCAGTACAGTACCGAAGTTCATGTTTATGCGTGAGATTTTATGTTCTGTAGCATGTTTAACAAACGATACCAAAAGGATAAACTTTATTACAGTACATTTCATGTCCTTTTACATTGAAGTTGGAGTGACGTCTCCAAGATGGCGCTGCCCAGACGGCGACGGCGCGGAGTTCTCAGAGTCAAATTGTTTCTTTGTTCGTTTTAATTTGTTTTATTTGTTATTTTGTTTCTTCATGTTTAGCACTATGCTCGTCTACCACCCGTACTCACGACCACGTCTAGCAGATGCCTATTATGAGTTTACTGTACATGCAGCGCATAAGAGAGTTGTGGCAGCACAGCATCCCAACATCTCACACTCACAGCATTCTACCGTTACACTCAGTGACTAGATACCGTCGCAGTAACATCTCGTTTACAGTACAATTTTACATTCATTTACTGTACACCGTTACCATGGTCCCCAAGAGGAAGTCCGATTCATCAGATGGAAATTCTACCAAGCAAGCAAGGAAGGCACTGTCGTTGGAGACGAAAATGAAAGTGATAAGGAAGTATGAAGGAGGAAAAAAGGTAAATTCCATCGGTCGAGATCTCCATCTCTCCCACGCCATGGTGTCTATAATTTGGAAGGACAAGGACCGCATTAAGGAAGCGGTGAAAGCAGCAGCCCCAATTAAGTCAACTATCACCACAAAACAGTGTGAAGGACCGACTGCAGAGATGGAAATGTTGCTATACACGTGGTTGGAAGATAATAGGCAAAGTAATGTGAAAGTGATGTTGCGAGCAGTGCAAAGTAAGACTACAAGTTTATTTTGCATGTTGAAAGAACCTGCAGGTGAAGAGTACGCTTCACATCAATTCATCGCGAGTGCTGGGTGGTTTCGGTTTCGTTGTGCTAAATACTTATGACCAATCCGACTTGACTGGTTGGTCTGAACCAATCTAGGTCGTAACTCAGATAGTGAGTGTATTTTAAATTATAAAGTAAGAATTTACCCGCCGCTTGCTTATATATTCTAACATTTCTGCACACTGAATTTGCACCAATCAGTGCATGAAGCTGTCTTGTTTAATGGCACTCGTACCCTGAAATTTTTTTGGTTATAAGGTTTTGTTTAACGGTTTTGAAACCTCTGCCTCATGAAGTGGGACTCAAACAATTCTTTTTAACACAGTAGGTAACGTGTAAATGTCATAATATTTTGAGAAATCCCCTTTTGCAGGAACTGTCTGTGGTCGACTGGCATCACATACACACAGTGAATATAGCAACGCGACGCTATAGCAACAAAACAAACACCGATGACAGCAGTGTGTTTGTAACAGTGTAAGGTTGAGAGCAACTATAATGGTTATATCATATTAGTCATATACTTTAGGTTTTTATGTAAATAAATTAGTACATAATATAATATATTCAAGAAATGTATAATTAAAAACATTTGTGGGTATATTTCAGACAGACATTGTCCTACCCAAGAACATGATCCCTGTCGTACATCAATTATTAAAAACATAACATTGTAAAATAATATCAAATAATATCAACATTAATTTCAAATAAATTAAATTCAAGCAAAATAATTTCAAATTGATAAATTCTAATCAAATTCACTCATCAAATATCAAATACAGTATCAAATATAACCTTTAACATTCTCTATGATACGATCTTTCTGCTTGGAAATGGTTCTGATGGTCGACGGATGGTCACATGATATGTAGCTGAGCTGAATCACGTTACATGAAGCTGAGCCGACTCACTTTACATGAAGCTTAAAACAGCCAATTGACGCTTACAATATGTGAGGCGCTCAATACCGAAAGTAGTGAACTTGCTGAAAGTAGTTTACTTGCTTGAAACAAAGCGTGGGTTATGCAGACGTCCGGCTTTCAAGGGAGCAAGGGATAGTTCTCAGCCTGCACTGTGAATCACCAGCAGAGCAGAGAGTTCTCTCTTTCCTGGATTCGGGTTTTCATATTTTACAACTCTCTTTGCTTAACTGAGTATGCATGGTAGATTGTGCCGATCCGAGCAGATAATTAATTCATCTCTGTGTATGAGACTTGCACCCATGCTAGTAGGCTTACACTTCTGACCAACCATATTTGCTTCGGGTTACAAAAGTCCACAAAACAGTGTAAACACAAAGATCACAGAGACAACGTCTTAACACAAGAGTAACACGCTATATAGCTGATATATATATATATATATATATATATATATATATATATATATATATATATATATATATATATATGTGTGTGTGTGTGTATGTATGTATAAAACAATATATATAACCGAACTGGGAAGAATCTAGGCACCAACACTCAGTTCCACCCCAGAGGCCAAGAACCAGTTTTTCGAGGCTCTGGACGATGCAATTTCCAGGATCCCCAGCACTGCAGGACTTTACCTACTAGGAGACTTCAATGCTAGAGTGGGCGCCGACTGTGACACCTGGCCTTCCTGCCTTGGTCACCATGGCATAGGCAGGATGAATGAGAATGGACAGAGGTTGTTGGAACTGTGCTGCCATCATGGCCTGTGTGTGACAAATACATACTTCAAGTGCGACGACCGCCACAAAGTATTCTGGAGACACCCCAGATTTTGCCACTGGCACCAGCTAGACCTTATCCTCACCAGGCGCACGGATCTGAGCAGCGTTCTCCACACTAGAAGTTTCCATAGCGCAGACTGCGACACAGACCACACCCTCGTTGGAAGCAGGATAAGGCTGACAACAAAGAGGATCCATCACTCCAAAACTAAAGGCTTCCCACGCATCAACACCTGCTCCTCAAGGGATCCCCAGCGAATCCAACTGTTTCATGACACAGTCAAGGAGAAGTTGGCTTTGCAGACTCCTGGCAAAGACATCAACAGCAAGTGGAGCTTCCTGAGAAATACTATCTACACAACAGCCCTCACCGCATTTGGGAAAAAGGAGCGTCGGAGTGTAGACTGGTACGAGGCTCACTGGGAGGAGATGCAGCCTGTGACAGAAGCCAAGAGGGAAGCTCTCTTAGCATACAAGCAAACCCCTAGCACCAGTACTCGGGACACCCTCAAAGCTGCATGAAACAAGGCCCAGCAGACAGCCCGCCGCTGTGCAAACAACTTCTGGCTGAACCTCTGCAGCAAGATCCAGATGGCAGCTGACACTGGCAATGCAATGGCCATGTACAATGGCATCAAGACAGCTACTGGCCCAACCACAATTAACTGCTCTGCACACCACACACCATCAGCACTATCAGCACCATCAGTAGATGGTAATCAGCATTTTTTAGAGCACTTGCTGTGTGCTTTGCCCTCACTTTGGCTGTGCATGCGGTGCGCTCCCTACTCCGTCCGCACACACGTGAACATCGGCATGAGGAGGATGAGCTTGACCCGATCGGAGTTCATCTATGGCACAGCGTGAGTATTTCACCTTCTTCTGATTCATGGATCCACTGCTGATTGTGGTTTGCTTGAGACATCGATTGGGTCTGCATAATCATCCTTCTCATGCCGGTGATCACGTGTGTGCGGACGAAGTAGAGCGCGCTGCTTGCGCCGCCTTATAATAAATGATCAAATACATAGTGGGATTCAGAGATCAGCGCGTCTTTAAAACATGCTCAAGTGTATGCTTCTATCCAGCATGTACTCGATCAGAGGGATTGGGGAGTCGGAATAAAGCCCGGATGATGCTCTGAAACGCACCACACACCGAATAGATGAACCAATCTGAAGGGAGAAGAACAGAAATCTTCACCACATCTCAATGTAATGCCTTGAAGTAAAGCACCAGGGCTTTTATTTATTTATTTATTTATTTATTTTACCTGGCCATCAAATAGACTAAGCGATTGTATATTGCAGGGCGTATGCGCATGCATAGACTCACACTGCAGTGTTTGGTATGTTACAGGAAGTGCGTTCCGAGTTTTGACAATCAGCTGGTTGTCAGCTCTGCTTGGCTTCATGCAAGTCTTTCCAAATCTTCATTCACTGATTGTAGCCGACTCCTCATCTTTTTTTCTTCCTTTTCACCATCTTCTTGGTTTCGCCATCTTCTTGGGTTCGCTCTGCACAAATGAGTTGATCAAAAACAAGGGAAATTTATCTCTTGACCCCAAAACAACTGTGCAGTACAGAAAGGATTGGCTCTCCGCGCGCTATAGCGACAAGTGGAGTGGAAAATAGATAAAATGCGTGAGAATTGTTTATCTGTTTTTGTTTTCTTTGATGGCTTTTTCTGTATTTTTATTTAAATGACAGTGGAATTATTATTATTAGTTATTCTGTTAAGAAAGGTCATCTGATTTATCTGAGAGCCAGATGCAGTCATCAAAAGAGCCACATCACTTTTAATCACTGTGGTTTGGACTTGTGTGCATGGTTTTTAGTCTGGAATGATTTATTGAGTTGCAAATAAAAGGAGCATATAGATATTATTTATATTAAACATATTAACACGTTACATTTTAAAATTATTTTGCATTATAAGCATATTGTAAAATATAAACATATAATATTTTAATAAATATTTTTATAAATTACAAACATATAGTACATTCTAAACATCTTGTAAATAATAAACATATATTGCTTTAACAAATATATTGTAAACTTTAAACATAGTAACATCTTGTAAATTGTAAGCATACTAAATACATACAATATTAAACATATTGTAAATTATAAACTTATTGTAAATTACAAACCTATATTGAATTTTACATTTATTTTACATTATATACATATTATTAAGTTATAAACATGAATGAGAAAATGAGCTTAGGTGTAATCCGCGTGTGTATAGGCAGAATCAGAAGCAAATCCATTGATCTTTGCCGATTTTTCCGCGTTGAAACGTGGTTATGCTGGCTATTCCTCAGTCATTCCTCAGTCTTTCCTTGTTGAACGTGAACGTTCCGCCTGCATTCCGCCTGTTCCGCGATCACTCCGTGGGTGTTCTTTCTAAAAAGGAGTAGTGCCTCGAGTGTTCCGTACTTTCTGTGAACGTTCTGTGAATTATCTGAAGGTCTTCCTTTGCTGTCCGCACTGGTTCCAAAGTTGATCCAAGCGCTTTTACGCATGTATTCCGACATTGTACCGCGGCCTTTCCGTGTCCTTTCCACACATTCCGTGGTCGTTCCGAAGGTGTTCCAAAGGTGCAATTTTCCATAGGTTTTTGGCCCATTTTCCGTGTAAAAATGCCAAAGCTCATCCGTAGAGTGCGTTCCGCGCATTTCCGCCATGATCCTTGCATTCCGCCCCCCAGTGAAATTGGGATATTCCCTTTTTAGACCAATCAGGGGGAATACATTATGGAATCACTCTGTAAATTTCCATTCCCAAAAGTAACGCCTGCATCGGATTCGATCTGCTTATTAGTCTGCAGTTAAACAGGAGTGATTACACCATGAAGAGCTGTTGCACCAAGTGGACTGACATGAATCGTGGTTCCAACATGAGAGATGTCAATTGAAACAAAAGGCGATGATTATCCCCCCCCCAGTGCAGCTAACTGGGTTATCAAAGGCCGGCCATGTCTCTCACTGTCTATGGGGAGCGGCATGTAAAAGAAAAATTGCTGACTTTCGACAAGAGTAGGCTGCAAAGCCGTCGGCGTGTATCTGCCCTGCGATGGCCTGGCGAGCTGTCCAGGGTGTACTCTGCCCTCGCCCGGAGTTGGCTGGGATGGGCACCAGCCTCCCCGTGACCCTAATTAGAATTAAGTGGTTACAGAAAATGAACTGATGATCCCCAAACATCCTTTCAATTGATGGGATAAGAAAAGTGTCCAAAATTTCAACATTAACTTTTGCATTTATTGAAGATGTAATGTTCGCCATCTCCCCAGTGCCTTTACCTGACATGCAGCCCCATATCATCAAGGACTGTGGAAATTTGCATGTTTTCTTCTGGCAGTCGTCTTCATAAATCTCAATGGAATGGCAGCAAACAAAAGTTTCAGCATCATCACTTTGCCCAATGCATATTCGTGATTCATCACCGAATATGACTTTTTCATCCAGCCATCCACAGTCCATGATTGCTTTTCCTTAGCCCATTGTAACCTTTTTTAAGGTGTTAATGATGGCTTTCGTTTAGCTTTTCTGTATGTAAATCCCATTTCCTTGAGGCAGTTTCTTACAGTTCAATCACAGACGCTGACTGCAGTTTCCGCCCATTTGTTCCTCATTTGTTTTGCTGTACGTTTTCTGTTTTTAAGACATTGCTTTAAGTTTTCTGTCTTGATGCTTTGATGGCTTCCTTGGTCTCCCAGTATGCTTGCCTTTAACAACCTTCCAATGTTGTTTGTACTTGGTCCAGATATTAGACACCACTGACTGTGAACAACCAACATCTTTTGCAACACTGCGTGATGATTTACCTTCTTTAAGAAGTTTGATAATCCTCTCCTTTGTTCCAATTGACATCTCTCGTGTTGGAGCCATGATTAATGTCAGTCCACTTGGTGCAATACCGCTCCAAGGTATGATCACTCCTGTTTAACTGCAGACTAACGAGCAGATCTAATCTAATGCAGGCGTTAGTTTTGGAAGTGGAAATTTACAGGGTGATTCCATAATTTATTCCTCCTGCTTGGTCTAAAACACGGGTCCCCAACCCCCGGTTCATGGACTAGTACTGGTCCGTGGATCATTTGATACCGGTCCTCAAACAAAATCTTTCAAGGTACAAATTATATATATATATATATTTTTTATTAGAGCTTCCGGATCTTATTTTGAAAAATGGGACCACTGGTCTAAAAAAGTAACTACTACTGACAACATTTTTTTTTTTTCTTGATTTCTTTTAGTGTTTCTTAAAACCAGAAAGTGACCATTTGAAATGACTAGTTTTGTGTCATGTCTGTGATCTGTTTTTTTCCTGCAAAATTAAACAACTGAATGAACATCCTCTGAGACTGGTGACTTCATAATTTTTGCCAGGGGTTGTATACTGGTGTTTAGAAACTGAGATACACTCAGCAAGCATACATGGCACATCACACAACATGAATCCTCAGTTCATATAAGGCATGCTAATGGAAATAATAAGTGTGCAGATATTAAATTGATAAGAATGATATAAACTTGTGATTTATTGAATAAATTAAAACTAGGGACACATGCAAAACATACAAGAATCTGTTTACAGACATCAAACAAGGATTTGATCACCCATATCAAAAAATTTCTGCGTCATATATTAATATGCAAATTAGTTCTCTATTGCTGATGAAAACATGATGACTACATGACTCCCTACTTTTCACTGCACCCCTCTGTGCAGAGTATTTTCTGCTTTTTCATCTCCACATGAAAAAAAGGTTAATGAAGCACTGCGATTTGGTAGAAACAGACATAAAATGTGCTTGAACATGATAAGTTTGATTTAATTTCCCTTTAAGAACATGTACTTGAAGTGGGGCTGTGTAGCGATTGGGGTGCTGGGCTCATCTTCATAAAGTTGTGGCTTCGAATCCCTGTTAGACCTACACTGTGTTAAGACCCCTGGGCAAAGTCTGAACCAGAACTGTGCCTCTGTCCACCCAGCAGTAATAATGGGTGCCAGAAAAATACTGGGTAGGTAACCTGCAATGGACTAGCATTGAACGCCTTGTCACTTCACACTACTTAAAGTGGGGATAAGCGCCAGCCTGATGAGCCAGTAGGGTGGACGTAAAAGACCAGCATACTTTACCTTACCTTTAACTATAAGTATACCATTTAGGAGGGTCTACTTACATTCTCAATGTGTCTGATCTATTTTTTATGAATTTAAAAAAAAAAAATGAAAATTACAACGTGTAAATATCAAACAGGGTGAAGTGCTTGATGTTCAGATAAGTTGAAAAACCAACAAGTTTTATCGCATTATTTTTGTTACATGACTAACTTCACAGAATAGATCATTAATAGTACTCTCTCCCTATCTCTCTATTTCTCTTTTGCACTCTCTCACTACAGGTCATCCATCAAGCATGGCCATTTATTGGTCAGTACTTGGAGAAGTTGCTAACGGAGACCATTGCACCATCTATCCGGGCATCCAGTGTACATCTACAGACCCTCAATTTCACGAAGATTGATTTTGGTGACAAGGTATGGTTTACTACCATCTAAAGTGTTGGACACTTGTATATTTACTATATTCTTACATTACTGTAGCAGACAGTGAGAGGTACAGCTTCCTAGTGGTTGGTTGTGAAGGATCACCCATCTTCATTTTTTATTGCCGAAATGTTGGTAACAGAGAGCCCAGAAGTTAAGAGGATGGTCTTGTTAAAAATGCATTATGAGGTACTCTTTTTCCACAATTAATTAGAATTTACAGCTGTTGTATAACCAACCGGACCACATTTTGGACTGTACTGAATTTCTCCTATATACAGTGGAGCCTCGGTACTCGAACTTAATCTGTTCCATACGGCTGCTCGGATTCCGATTTGTTCGGATTCCCAATTCGCTTTTCCCATTAAAACTAATGGAAATGGTCTTAATCCGTTTCGTCATCTTTTGAACAGAATTTAATGGTACTGTAACTCATACCATAGGTCCTCAAATTAAGTGAAAAAATTACTGAATACAGTACACTGTTATGGTCTGTGTTGTGAGAGACTCTAACTTTTCTGTGGTTTTAATTTTAGTGTGTTATGGTCTCTCTCGCTCTCTCTCAAAAGAGTTGCGCGTTGAAATGCACCTTGGGGATGGCGTGACTCTCAGGTGGAGTGCTAAACACACACACCTAACTCCATTTAATCACCGGCTATAAAGTAAAGTAGTAGCGCCATTCCCGGTGCTAGAAGATTGTCCAATTTCCCCGTGATCTCTCTGGCTCTCAGCTCTGTGCTCTATTAGATCCTGCTTTAGTTTGATTTCCGTGTTTCTAGTGCTCTTGTGCCTTCCATATGAACAATAAAGCGCACCCATTTTTAAAAACACATCCATTTTAAAAAATGCACCCGTTTTCAATAAAACACACTCATTTTTATCTAGTGCCTTCCCTGTGAACAATAAAGCACGGCCGTTTTCATAGATGAAACGGGGAAATTTCTTGAAGAACATTTCTAACGTGGCTTGTTTCTGCCTCCTTTTCAAAACCATACGAAAGTGACTCATGACCTCATCGTTAAAGGTGTTCACAGCGCTGCTAGCACTTTAGCTTTGCTTTAGTGCTTTAGCTTAGCTTGCATACATACATCCTCTTCAGCTTTGTTTAGGCGGTTATGCCTATAAGCCGATCTGTGGGTTTTCTGTTTGGTACTCTAGATCGTATTTTTCGCTGGAGGTGGTATATGGCGTTAGTGATTAGATAGCTTTAGTGCCTTAGCACTAACTTTAGCTTTCGAGCTTGTGATACTACATAGTACTGTATCAACAACTTCCGGACTTCCCCAGGACAGCTTTATTAGGGTGATACATAAAGCACCGGCCTGATGAGCCACGAGGCTTGGGTGTAAAATCCCAAACAGACCTTACATAGTATCAACAACTTCCAGACTTCCAGAAGTCGTGCACTTTCCCTCCCTCTCGGTGTCGTTTTTTCTCGCGCGCTTCTCGAGTTCGACTTCCGGTTTTTATTCGGTTTCCAGGACGATAAAAGTCAGGAGTTTTTTGTTTGGATTCCCGTTTGTTCGTTCTCTAGAGCGTTCATATTCCGAGGCTCCACTGTACATGGTTTGTATCGTTATGGTTCAACCCAAGTGAGGATGGGTTTCCTTTTGGAGCCTAGTTGATCTCAAGGTTGCTTCCTTGAGTCAACTGAGGGAGTTTTTCCCTTGCCTCTGTCGCCGCGGGTCACGTCATTAGGGCTATGTAGGGGTTATAGGAAAAGTTTAAACTCTTATGCTCTGTTAACTCCTAGTTTTACTGTGTAAAGCTGCTTTGTGACAATGTCCATCGCAAAAAGCACAATACAAATAAAACTGAATTGAATCGAATTGAATAATGAACAGCTTTGACTACGGCGATGTTCTAGGGTATCTTGGTTAGATAAAAATACATTCACTTTAGCTGTAGACTGTGGATTTGACTAAAGAAAAGTTTGTATCTTTCAGATAAAGTTTGGGCCAAAATGGAACCATTTTAAAGTTGTGGTGGGAGGTTGATGTAATAGAACCATTGCTCGGTTTATTCAAGAGTAGCTGCATAGCCGTCAGCGTGTTTCTGCCCTGTGATGACCTGGTGAGCTGTCCAGGGTGTACTTTGCCCTTGCCCAGAGTTGGCTGAGACGGGTGCCAGCCTCCCTGCGACTGTAATTAGGATTAAGCAGTTCAGAAAATGAATGAATGAATTGCCAAGAGATTCTGTTGAATCCTTCTTAGCATCTCGGGATAGATTTCTTAATTTTCAGTGTGTCTTTAGGTTTAATAATCTCCTGATGTTGTCCCACGAATAGCTTCCGTTTATGAACTCTGTCAGATCAGGATGGAGAATTTCTGTAATAAATGTACTGACACGTTTTGACAGTTTAGCTGTTACAATCCACAAGTCTGTATTTAATAATAACATTGGTCTGTATGACTGACATTTGGTTGGATCCTTGCCATCCACATATATAACCACTATAGTAGTCTCTCTCCAGGAAGGAATCATGGTTCCAGATTGTAACACTGTGATGGTAGGCATGTGACAACTATCATGATAATATCTCCAAAAGCTGTAATATAATTTATTAGCGTATCTGTCTGGGTCTGGACCTTTATTATAATTTAATTTGGTATTGATTTGATGGATTTCCCAGCTCATTAATTTGTTATCTAATGTTATTACCATTGATTCAGGTAGTTCTTTTAAAAGTTGTGTGAATTCCTCCTTACTTGAGCAGGTATTTGTATTTTTGTATGCTGTCCTGTAAAAAGCTGCAGGACACTGTTATTTGATCTGGATTTGTGAAAGCTGAATTATTCCCCTTTAATTTCTGTACTATGTTAGATGATGGCTTTTTTTTTTTTTTTGAGTGTTAGGATTTTTGTAGTATTTCTAGTGAGTTTTTTTTTCACAGATGAAGTGGAGCTGGTGGGGTAGCGGTTAGGGTGCTGCGCTCATGATCAGGAGGTTAGTGTTCAAAACCCCCCACTGTGCTAAGACCCCTTTGCCTCTGTCCACCCAGCAGTATAAATGGGTACCAGTAAAATACACTGGGAGGGGTAACCTGCGATGGACTAGCGTCCTATTCAGGAGGAGATGAACTCCTGATTGCTTCATGCTACAGAAACCGGGGATAAGCACCGGCCTGATGAGCCACTAGGCTCGGGTGTAAAAAGCCCAACAGACTTTACCTTACCTTTTCACTGATGAGACTATTTAGATTTCTGCGAGCCTGTTTAAATGTGTTTAATATATTGGAGGTTAGACTTTTTTATATTGATGCTCAAGCTGCTAACAAGTCCAGATTCTGTTGATACGTGTTTTAGCATTTGACTCATCTTAGACATAGGAGTGTTTTATGCAGGTTCCCTATTTAAGTTGTTGGTACATTACACAGTTGAGATCTCCTCCCAGTCACAAAATAGCAGAACTGTGCTGTAGCATTATGGAGAAGATTTTGCAAATAAAGTAAGGTTTCTCATGATTTGGAGCATGTTCTTAAGGCAAACCATGACCCCATAAATTAATTCATTTACCATGTTAAATCTCGCTGTGGGGTCATTATGAAATTTTCCTACCTAAGGGGTGTGATGAGTAACAAACATTATTTGCCCAGGTGGGTTTTTGCATATGAAGCCTTATAGCATTATCACGTGTCCTCTTACAAGTTCCAATAAGTCAGAAACAAAGTAAAAAAAACAATTTTTTGGGGGGGCGGGGGGTCAGAATACCTTGTAACCTGAGAGGGCTATACACACAAGGAACGGTGATGGACCTTGTAAAGTACACTCTGCACTTTTATGTTCGATGGTTAACAATAAACTCGACCGGGTTAAGAATGCTACCGCACTTTACAAGAAGGGCCAGGGCTGTCTCTATTTTTCAGGAGGTTCGGGTCATTTTTTTTTAGTGAGGCCCAAATACAGAAAAATGAACAAAGATGTCGAAGAAGGAGAGGCGGGAGGCGTGTCCGTAGGCAGAGAGACAAGAGGAAAGTAGGGACTTTGAATGTTGGAACTATGACAGAAAAAGGTGGTCATTGGGGCAGACTTCAGTGGACATGTTGGTGCAGGAAACAGAGGGGACGAGGAAGTGATGGGCAGGTTTGGTATCCAGGACAGGAACGCAGAAGGACAGATGTTGGTAGATTTTGCAAAAAGGATGGAAATGGCTGTGGGAAAGACTTTCTTCTAGAAGAGACAGGAGCATAGGGTGACTTATAAAAGTGGAGATAGGACCACACAAGTAGACTATATCTTGTGCAGGCGATGTAATTTGAAGGACGTCAGTGACTGCAAAGTGGTAGTGGGTGAGAGTGTTGCCAAACAGCATGGATGGTGGTGTGCAGGATGACGCTGATGGGGAGGAAGGTGAAGAAGGCAAAGGCCGAGCAGAAGACAAAGTGGTGGAAGCTGAAAAGGGAAGGGTGTCGTGTTGTCTTCAAGGAGGAGCTGAAAATGGCCTTGGGTGGTCAGGAAGTGCTTCCAGATGACTGGACTACTACAGCTAATGTGATCAGGGAGACAGGTAGGAGAATACTTGGTGTATCATGTGGAAGGAAAGCAGATTAAGGAGACTTGGTGGCGGAATGAGGAATTGCAGGTGTGTGTACAAAGGAAGAGGTTAGCTAAGAAGAAGTGGGACAATGAGAGGACCGAAGAGAGTAAACAGGAGTACAGGGAGACACAGCGTAAGGCGAAGGTAGCGGTGTCAAAGGCCAAACAGAGGGCGTATGATAACTTGTATGCTCGCTTGGAAATTAAAGAGGGAGAAAATGATTTATACAGGTTGGCACAGCAGAGAAATAGAGATGGGAAGGATGTGCAGCAAGTTAGAGTGATTAAGGACAGAGAGAGAAATGTATTGACTGATGACAGAACTGTGCTGGGAAGATGGAAAGAGTACTTTGAAGAGCTGATGAATGAGGAAAATGAGAGAGAAAAAAGAGTAGAAGAGGTGACTGTTGAGGACCAGGAAGTAGCAAAGATTAGTAAGGGTGAAGTGAGGAGGGCATTGAAGAGGATGAAGAATGGAAAGGCAGTTGGTCCTGATGACATACCGGTGGAGGTATGGAAGTGTCTAGGAGAGGTAGCAGTAGATTTCCTGGCAAGAACAGTCAACAAGGTCTTAGAGAGTGAGAGGATGCCAGAGGAATGGAGAAGTGTGCTTGTGCCCATTTTTAAGAACAAGGGAGACGTGCAGAGTCGTGGCAACTGCAGAGGGATAAAGTTGATGAACCATACGATTAAGTTATGGGAAAGAATAGTGGAAGCTAGACTAAGGGCAGAGGTTAGCATTTGTGAACAACAGTTTGGTTTCATGCCAAGAAAGAGCACCACAGATGCAGTGTTTGCCTTGAGGATGTTAATAGAGAAGTACAGAGAAGGTCAGAAGGAGCTGCATTGTGCCTTTGTGGATCTGGAGAAAACATATGACAGGGTGCCGAGAGAGGAACTGTGTTATTGTATGAGGAAGTCTGGAGTGGCAGAGAAGTATTTTAGAGTGGTGCAGGACATGTATGAGAGATGTAAGACAGTGGTGAGGTGTGCTGTCGGTGTGACAGAAGAGTTCAAGGTGGAGATAGGACCGCATCAGGGGTCAGCCTTGAGCCCCTTCTTGTTTCCTATGGTGATGGATAGGCTGACAAACGAGGTTCGACAAGACTCCCCATGGACTATGATGTTTGCAGATGACATTGTGATCTGCAGTGAGAGCAGAGAACAAGTGGAGGAAAATCTAGAGAGGTGGAGGTATGCCCTGGAAAGGAGGGGAATGAAGGTTCGCGTCAGTAAGACAGAATACATTTGTATGAATGACAAGGACCCAACAGGAACGGTGAGGTTACAGAGAGCAGAGATAAGGAATGGAGAGTGTGGAAAAGAGGTGAAGAAGCGTGTGCAGGCTGGTTGGAATGGTTGGAGAAAAGTGTCTGGTGTGGTGTGTGATAGGAAGGTATTGGCAAGAATGAAAGGAAAAGTGTACAAGACGGTGTTGAGGCCAGCGATGTTGTATGGTTTAGAAACAGTGGCCTTGGGGAAAAGACAGGGGGCAGAGCTGGAGGTAGCAGAGATGAAAATATTGATGTTCTCTTTGGGAGTAACGAGGATGGATAGGATCAGGAATGAGCACATCAGAGAGACAGCACATGTTAGAGGTTTTGGAGACAAAGTCAGAGAGGCTAGATTGAGATGGATTGGACATCCATCCTGTTCAACAGCTCTCACCCACTGCACCAGACTGTAGAGGAGCTGAGCAGCTCCTTCAGTGGACGACTGAGGCATCCTCAGTGCAGGAAGGAGCGCTACCGCAGGTCGTTCATTCCCACCGCTGTCAGACTGTACAACGCCACTTTGTAACTGTCTGTGAAAATACCGGTTATGTGCAATAAAAACCCCGTGCACTTTAATCAACCACATCTACCCCACTGACTGTGAACCATATCAACCCATCTACTCTGCCCTCAGATACATATACACTTTAATATAGGCCAGTCTATAAAGTTGCTCCATTCTTTTCTTTTATTCTTTTATTGTTTATTAATTTATACTATTTATGTATCTATTTATTTATTTACTTATATAATATATATGTATGTGTGTATGTTTGTACTTGTATCTATTTTTGCACCCCCTACTGATAGTACCTCAAGAGCCTGTAACAGTGAATTTCTCCATTGTGAGATTAATAAAGCTGTATCTTATCTTATCTTATCTTATCTTATCTTATCTTATCTTATCTTATGTACAGAGGAGGGACAGTGAGTATATTGGTAGTAGGATGCTGAGGTTGGAACTACCAGGCAGAAGGCCAAGAGGAAGACCAAAGAGACAATTCATGGACTTGGTGAAGGCGGACATGAAGGTCGTTGGAGTAAGAGTAGAAGATGCAGACTATAGGGAGAGATGGAGGCAGATCATTTGCTGTGGCGACCCCTGAAGGGAACAGCCGAAAGGAAAAGAAGGTATCTATATATATATATATATATATATAAATATATATATATATATATATATATATATATATATATATATATAAACATGAAGGGTAATACAGGAAAATGGTTTGATAATTTGAATAAATATACAGGTACAGCACTGTATTGCACATTAGTGGTTAAAAATGCTCATCAGACGCCCACTACAAGGAGGCATTTCATTATTTATTGTACTGTACATTGTTACGTATGCATCGGACGAGCCCCCAATTTTGTTCTGCATGGAATTTAGAAGTAAATTTCCCCTTGAAACCAGTAAAGCACGACAGACCACGACATAAACATATACAATTTAATAATATAAACAAGGCAAGGCAAAATACTACTTACATCTTAGAGCTAAACAAAATACAAATTAAACAAAGGGTCCCATAGTCACCAAGCACCTGCAGCATGGTAAATTTAGAAGCGGTGTGCATGCGGTGGCGGGGAAAGACTTCTAATCCCGCGTTAGACAGAAACAAATGATTAAAATCCTTGCGCTGGCTGTGGGTGAATGTGCATGATGGACTTTGGCGATGAAGTCCCGAATGACGAAACTTTGGTGAAGTTTCCATGATCCGTCTTGGATGAGATGAGCCGCCGCGATGAGTTTCCTTGGAGGATCTGCGCTGAAGAGACCCGAAGAGACTGGAAGAGAGTGCACAAGACGGGAAGAGGCTGGAGCCAGTCGGCACCAGGTCCTTAATATAACCTCCCCAAAGTTCAAGAAAGTTCCCTTCTCGAAGTTTCTGAATGACCTGACCCGCCACCAGTGCGCATGCACGACCAGGTCCATCTCGAAGTTTCCAGACCCCCTTACAGCGGAGTCATACCACATGACACTAGTTACAGCACACTTTGAATCTAATTATGTACACTGTTTACACAGTCACATTTATATACATGCCCCTCACAACATAAAGAACATAAAAGTGTGACGTAATGATGTAATGAGCTTTCAGCCGGACCCAGAATGCAAGAGGCAGCGTGAGATGGTAGAGTGGATTTATTATTCAAAGGGGAAGCACTTAAGCAGGGCGCTTTAAGTACAGTACTGATGACGAAGAAAAACACAACCAACATTAAACACTGGAACCAGAGAGAACACAGGGAAGCAGGGACGTGATGTGAGACAGTCTTGTGGTGGAGAGATGAGTGTGTGGTTTATGTTTATAGGGAGTAGATGAGAGGAGTGAATTCGGGTGTGAACTGCATTCAGCCCGAGCAGCTCAGCCACGTCCCTCAGCCGGAGCGGAGAGAGTTAGAGAACAAAGCCGTCAAAATCAAAGTCCCCCAAAAACACAGACCATAACAAAAGAGCATAAAAGAACTTGAAGTGTAATAAATTGGATAAAGAAAACAATAGAATAAACATGCCCCACCACAGTGCATAAAATCACACACACAAAAATTATAAACATTAACTGTACTGGAACAATAAAAACACTTTAATACTACAGTGCTTTACAACAGTTCAGATGATTCTTCTTCTTCAAGCACTTCAGAGAAAACTGCCGTTTCTTCAGGAGAAAGTCTTATTTCTTCAGAAGTGACATCCACGCCATTACCTTTTTCTGGTGCTTTGCCGGCGTTTTGATTGGCATCATAGAGCTTAACTGGTAATTAAAACACACTAAAAAAAGGCTCATTGACAACTTGTGCGCGAATGAGAAAAAAGGGGCGTATACATCATCTCAACCAATCAGTAGGAGCAAGAACAGCCATTGGCTGAGTTTGAATCACGTGACAGTTACTTGGCAATCCGCGAATATGCAGGGGCGTGAGTGCAAAACTGCGACTAGTCAAGGGCCTACTGTATGTTGAGCCGAACAGGCTCTTCATTCTTTTTGTGTGCGTCTCATCAGAGGAAACTTGGCATTACCCAACTCCAATAGAAGTCAGGGAGGGAAAGAAGCTGATGTTGACTTTTCAGTGAATCATCACACTGCATTTCAATCAGTTCTAACTGCAAACTCTCTTCTACGTCTTCTGCATCCACGAAGAAGGGAGTTGAGAACAACTTGATTTGTTTTTCAATGACAGAAAAATGGTGGAAATACTGGTTGGATTCTGTGACAAGACATGCAATCACAGACACATATTTTTCCTTTTTAGCAGAAAAGTCAGACTTGGAAAGAAAAGCAGACTTGATTTCAGACAGTGTGGGGAAGTGTACTACATGAAAGCTTTGTAGTTGTGTCTCAAACAGCGAAGCTTTACACAGAAAGCTGAGAAAGAGTTGAGCTCAAGCTTCTTCCACAGGCCGTATATACTTTCATAATTTGCTTCTGGCCAATAAAAACTAGGCCACGGGTCTTAGTTTACACACCCCTGCCCTATGCTATTGCATGCTGGGGCTGCAGGCTGAGGATCGTAGATTGGACAAACTGATCCGCAAGGCCAGTAACGTTGTAGGGATGGGACTGACTGGACTCTGACGGCGGTGTTGGGGAGGCGAATGTTGTCCAAAATACAGACGATACTGAACAATATCTCCCACCCACGTCACAACCTGCTGATCAGTAACGTGATACGTTCAGTGAGAGACTGATACCACCAAAATGTACCACTGAACCACACAGGAAATCATCCGTACCTGTGAACATAAACTGTACAAACTCCTCCATATAGTACCAACATCCACTATTATACATTTATATTCTACTGTTTATTATATTAATAAAACTGTACATATCACTCATATCTCTTTATATAGGTATTACTCTCTCTCTCTCTCTCTCTCTCTATATATATATATATATATATATATATATATATATATATATATATTACATTTATATATATATATATATATATATATATATATATATATATATATATATATATATATATATATATATATATATATATATATTACATTTGCTGATGCTGTACATTGCCTTATTCTCAGAAATAAGCATATTTATGTTTTACAGGCTATGAAGGTTGTAGGAGTGAAGGCTCATACTGAGAATGCAAAAGGACAAGTGCTACTGGATGTCTACATCAGGTAATTGTAGTAGATACTAAACTGTTTTATAACTATACAGTGATCCCTCGCTACTTCGTTCTTCAGTTCCTGTGGCTTCAGTGCATCGCGGGTTTTTAAAAAATATTCATTGAAAAATAAAAAAATTTAAAAAGAAGAGGAAATTAAGGAAAAATAGGGGAAAGGGTAAGGAAAATGCAACAAAACAAGGCCAATTATGAAAAAAACCCCAAAGAAACAAAAACAAAGAACAAACCAAAACCCCCCAACAAAACTAATTACATTTTTATGTGAGGTGCGCATCTGTGTGTTTGTGTATTTATATTTTATTTATATTTTATGCATTATTTTTTAATGTTTAATTGCTGTTATAAACATTGACAGTGTTGAATATATATTTATTGATATTATCTTGTTACTGATAGGAAAATTTAGAAGATGGAATTTGCCCCGTGAAACCAGCAAAGCACGAGAGACCACGACATAAACTATATACAATTTGATAATATGAACAAAATAAGACAAAATTCATAACTTGCATCTTAGAGCTAAACCACATACAAATTAACAAAGGGTTCCATTGTCACCGGTATGTCATCAGGACCAACTGCCTTTCCATTCTTCATCCTCTTCAATGCCCTCCTCACTTCTTCACTCTTACTAATCTTTGCTACTTCCTGGTCCTCGACGGTCACCTCTTGTACTCTTTTTTCTCTCTCATTTTCTTCATTCATCAGCTCTTCAAAGTACTCTTGCCTGTTTCAACTTCTCCTTGAAGACAACACGACACTCTTCCTTTTTCAGCTTCCGCGTCTTCTGCTCGGCCTTTGCCTTCTTCACCTTCCTCACCATCAGAGTCATCCTGCACACCACCATCCTATGCTGTATGGCAACACTCTCACCCACTACTACTTTGCAGTCACTGACGTCCTTCAAATTACATCACCTACACAAGATGTTGTCTACCTGTGTGCGCCTATCTCCGCTTTTATAAGTCACTCTGTGCTCCTGTCTCTTCTGGAAGAAAGTATTTACCACAGCCATTTCCATCCTTTTTGCAAAATCTACCAACATCTGTCCTTCTGCGTTCATGTCCTGGATACCAAACCTGCCCATCACGTCCTCGTCCCCTCTGTTGCCTGCACCAAAATGTCCATTGAAGTCTGCACCAATGACTACTCTTTCATCTTTGGGGGTACTCTGCATCACTTCATCTAACTCACTCCAGAATCTCTCCTTCTCTTCTAGCTCACATCCTGTCTGTGGGGCATAAACACTAACAACATTGAACATCACGCCTTCAGTTTCTAACTTGAGACTCATCACTCTGGCTGACACTCTTTTCACTTCTAGAACATTCCTGACAAACTCCTCCTTCAAGATGACTCCTCCTCCATTTCTCTTCCCATCCACACCATGATAAATCAGCTTAAACCCTGCTCCTAAGCTTCTAGTCTTACTACCTTTCCACCTGGTCTCCTGAACACACAGTATGTCCACCTTCCTCCTCTGCATCATGTCAGCCAGCTCTCTACCTTTTCCTGTCATAGTTCCAACATTCAAAGTCCCTACTTTCAGTCGTAGACTCCTGACTTTCCTCTTCTCTCTCTGCCTACGGACACGCCTCTCGCCTCTCCTTATTCGACGTCTTCGACCAACAGTACTCCAATTTCTTCAAATTTCGAACTCGAAAAACGCACGAGAAAAAAACGAGACCAAGAGTAAGGAAAAGTGCGTGACTTCCGGAAATTGTTCTTTTTTGACTCTGCTCGACCACTGTGTGCGTGTGGATGTGCTTGCTCCTGTGCGACAAAGTCAGTATACCGTGTTTTTTTTGTTAACTCGATTAGATTAGCTAATAAACACGTCTCCAAAGAAAGCTAAAGAAAAGCTGAGAAAAGGTCACTTGTGAGGAATACTGTTGAGTTTAAGAAGGAGCTGATAGCTAAACACGAATCAGGTGTGCATGCTACTGATCTTGCTAAGGAATATGACATAGCTAAATCAACGATATGCCTGATCCTGAAGAACAAAAAGGCTGTTAAAGCCAGTGATGTGGCGACAGGCTTGACGATTATCAGCAAACAAAGGCTGCAAGTGCTGGAAGAGGTGGAAAAATTACTGCTCCTATACATGAACAAACAGCAATTAGCAGGAGATAGTGTTAGTGAGGACGTGATCTGCTGCAAAGCTCGTGAAATTTATGATGATTTGGTGAAAAAAGACCCTAGCTTGAATTCTGAAGTGTTGCACTTTAAAGCAATTCGAGGCTGGTTCAAAAATTTTAAGCGGAGAACTGGAATTTACAGTGTGGTTCGTCACGGGGAAGCAGTGAGTTCTAACAAAGATGGCGCTGAGAAGTTCAAGTAGGAATTTGCTGATTTTATCAAGGTCAAAGGTAAAGGTAAACTCTGCTTTGCTTTTTACACCCGAGTCATAGTAGCTCCTCAAGCCAGTGCTTATCCCCGGTTTCTTGATTTTATCAAAGCTGAGACTTATCTTCCCGTGCAAGTCTTTAATTGCGATGAGACTGGCTTATTCTGGAAGAAAATACCACGGAGGACATACATCACGCGTGAGGAGAAATCACTGCCTGGACAAAAATCAATGAAAGACAGATTCACGCTTTTGTTGTGTGGTAATGCAAGCGGAGATTTAAAAATCAAGCCGTTGATGATTTATCATTCGGAGAGCCCGAGGGCATTCAAAGCGATTAATGTGATAAAAAGTAAGTTGCCTGTTATGTGGCGATTCAATTCAAAAGCGTGGTTAACCAGGCAATTTTTCACCTCGTGGGTGCATGAGGTGTTTGCTCCAAGTGTGAAAAAATATTTGCATGAGAAAGCCCTGCCATGCTGCTGCCATGCTGCTGCCTTCTTTTAATGGACAATGCCCCTGCTCACCCTCCCATTTTGGAGGGCAATTTAACTGAGGAGTCTAATTTCATTAAAATAAAATTCCTCCCGCCTAACACAACCTCATTGATCCCGCGCATAGACCAGCATGCAATTGCTAATTTCGGTCAATTGCACACAAAATTCCTCTTCCAAAGATGCTTCGAGGTGACGAATGACACACAGTTAACACTTCAAGATTTTTGGAGGAATCATTTTAACATCTACCACTGCATAACTATTATGTGATAGGGCCTGGAATTACGTCTCACACAGGTCGATGAACTCTTTGTGGAGGAAACTGCGGCCTGAATGTGTTACGGAGTATGAAGGGTTTGGGGCTGTGGCAAGCACCAGCACAGCACCTCCTACCGAGGAGGAACAGCAGGACGATAATCAAATCGTCCAAGACATCGTCAGCATAGGCCAAGGTCTAGGTTTGGAAATGGACACTGATTATGTCGACAACCTGCTGGAGGAACATCACGCCGAACTCACAACGGCAGAACTCCTCCACCTTCAAGCAGAGCAGAAGACGACGTTGGGGGAGGAGATGTCTTCTGAAGAGGATGATGGAAGGAAGGATGCCCAACTTCACTTATTAAGGGCATGTGCTCAAAATGGAACGAACCCTCTAGCTTTGTTGAACTGTATCACCCTGATAAGGCTAAGGCTAGCAGAGCTGTGCACACCTTTCATGAGGAGGTCATGCACCACTTCCGTGCGGCTCTGAAAAGAAGGCAGAAACAGGCAACACTAGAAATGTTCTTCAAGAGAAGAAAGGAACGGCCTGAAGAAGAGTTATCCCCTTCCAACCAATAAAATGTTAGGTTTTTTTCTTTTTTTAGTTCTTTATTTCTTGTATTTGCTTTTTTTACATTTCTTTGACATGTTTCATCACTGCATAATGCTTGTACTGTACGCATTCCTTTACACAAAATAAATTAATCTATTAAGAATTTGGTGTGTTTGTCCTGTTGTTTCACATTTAATATACAATTTTATATATAAATGACATTATAAAATAACATTTATGTTTCAAAAAGGTAGTTTTCTAGCGTCTTGGAATGGATTAAAACCGTTTACATTAATTGTAATGGGAAAAGCGGTTTTGGAATTCGAACAAATCAGAATTCGACCAGCCTTCTGGAACGGATTAAGTTCAAGAACCGAGGTACCACTGTATTTAGAGTGGGTGCAAGTAAGAAGTTTAGTATTATCACACAGAGGAAATTTGTTAATAGTGAGTCAGGAATCACAAGAGTAGCATAGGGAAGTAACACATTCAATGTATTTTTAGTCATATTTAAGATGAAATTGGCATATTCATATTTACTACACACACACATACGATTGCCTGCATTTGCTACACTATGTATTTCAACATAATTTTTTTTCTTTTTTGATTTTGTAATACTGTATTAACCCTCAAGGGAAATTATTGCATCTGCATTTAACCCTTTGTCGTGAGCACATTGGGGGAACCAGGAGAGCAGTTGGGGATTACAACCCATGGTAAACATTATGGGATCACCAGTCTCAGAGGATGTTCATTCAGTTGTTTAATTTTGCAGAAAAAAAGCAAATCACAGACATGACACAAAACTAAAGTAATTTCAAATGGCAACTTTGTGGTTTTAAGAAACACTAAAAGAAATCAAGAAAAAAATGTGGTAGTCAGTAACAGTTACTTTTTTAGACCAAGCAGGGGAATAAATTATGGAATCACTCTGTAAATTTCCATTCCCAAAACTAACACCTGCATCAGATTAGATCTGCTCATTAGTCTGCAGTTAAACAGGAGTGATCACACCTTGGAGAGGTGCACCAAGTGGACTTACATGAATCATGGCTCCAAGATGCCAAATGAAACAAAAGGAGAGGATTATCAAACTTCTTAAAGAAGGTAAATCATCACGCAGTGTTGCAAAAGATGTTGGTTGCTCAGTCAGCGGTGTCTAAAATCTGGACCAAGTACAAACAACATTGGAAGATTGTTAAAGGCAAGCATACTGGTAGACCAAGGAAGCCATGAAAGCATCAAGACAGAAAACAAAACAATATGTCTTGAAAACAGAAATTGTACAGCAAAACAAATGAGGAACAAATGGGAGGAAACTGGAGTCAGCGTCTGTGACCGGACTGTAAGAAACTGCCTCAAGGAAATCGGATTTATATACAGAAAAGCTAAACGGAAACCATAATCGGGCACTAACCCACCTGGAGATCGCCGGCAGCGCTGTGAGGGTCATGTTCTTTGACTTCTCCAGCGCCTTCAACACCATCAGGCCAGCGCGTCTGCGAGGGAAGCTGGAGGACGTGGGAGTGGACGGGCATCTCGCTGCCTGGATTATTGACTACCTTACCAACCGTCCACAGTACGTGCGGCTGCGCGGCTGTAAGTCAAAGGTGGTAGTTTGCAGCACGGGGGCACCGCAGGGCACCGTCCTCTCACCCTTCCTTTTCAATATCTATACCTCGGACTTCATATATAACACAAACAGCTGCCACCTCCAGAAGTTCTCGGACGACTCCGCCATCGTGGGCCGTGTGTCTGAGGGGAACGAGCTGGAGTACCGGTCGGTCATCATTGACTTCGTGGACTGGTGTGAGCGCAACCACCTGTGCTTGAACACCAGGAAGACGAAGGAGATGGTGATCGACTTCAGGAGAAACACTCAAACACACACACACACACACTTACTAGTGAACATCCAGGGACAGGACATTGAGACAGTGGACAGTTTCAAGTACCTGGGTGTTCACCTTAACAATAAACTGGACTGGTCCCACAACACCAACGCCCTGTACAAGAAGGGCCAGAGTCGCCTCCATCTTCTGAGGAGACTCAGGTCCTTCGGCGTATGCAGACCTCTGCTCAGGACTTTTTATGACTCTGTGGTAGCCTCTGCAATCCTCTACGCTGCCATCTGCTGGGCCCCAGGCAGCACAGAGCGGGACAGAAAGAGACTGAACAAGCTGGTCAGGAGGGCCAGCTCTGTCCTCGGCTGCCCACTGGACTCTGTGGAGGAGGTGAGTGAGAGGAGGATAGTTGCAAAGCTCACATCCATCCTGTTCAACATCTATCACCCACTGCACCAGACTGTAGAGGAGCTGAGTAGCTCCTTCAGTGGACGACTGAGGCATCCTCAGTGCAGGAAGGAGCGCTACCGCAGGTCGGTCATTCCCACCGCTATCAGACTGTACAACGCCACTTTGTAACTGTCTGTGAAAATACTGGTTATGTGCAATAAAAACCCCGCGCACTTTAATCAACCACATCTACCCCACTGACTGTGAACCATATCAACCCATCTACTCTGCACTCAGATACATTACACTTTAATATAGGCCAGTCTATAAAGTTGCTCCATTCTTTTCTTTTATTGTTTATTAATTTATACTATTTATGTATCTACTTATTTATTTACTTATATAATATATATGTACGTGTGTATGTTTGTATTTGTATCTATTTTTGCACCCCCTACTGATGGTACCTCAAGAGCCTGTAACAGTGAATTTCTCCATTGTGAGATTAATAAAGCTGTATCTTATCTTATCTTATCTTATCTTAATCAAAAACACGGTTACAACGGGCCTAGGAAAAGTGTCCGTTGACTGTGGATGACTGGATGAAAGCCATATTCAGTGATCATCTTGCCCAGTGCAGATTCACAATTCATTACTGAATATGACTTTCATCTAGTCATCTAGTGGAAAAAAACAGAGCACAAACGTCACTATAGTTTAATATCATTTCAAGAGTTTATATCACTAGCAGTGAAAAGTCATCTTTACACTCTCCTATATTTAGGTCTATATGAATCATCATTAGCAGGAGTGAAGTGCTTCAAAGAACACAACTAAAATATTAGAAGTAGCACATCGGAACAGATCACAGGATTCAGAGAGCAGAAGGCTCCGGATCACTGGGATTTCAGAAGTACCATGTGTACCTCAGCAAAAACAGAGAGAGAGAGAGAGAGAGAGAGAGAGAGAGAGAGATAATAGTGTAATTGAAACAGAAGATTTTATTATTTCTGAGTGCAGCATGGACTCCGGCGTGACTGGCTATGGCAGCAAAACTAAAAAGAGAAAATACCAGAAGGAAGACAGACATGAGGGCTTCTGTGGCATTGGGGCAATCAGCCACTCCACTGTCAAACAGACCTGGGTGAGCATGTTGAGTGGGGGAGCGACAGCATCCCAACATCACAGTTTTCCAGAACTCTTTATGCCTGAAACCCCCAGATCTGCTCCTTTACATGATAAAAGCCTTTTCACTAAATGCTCCACTAAACAAGTGAGTTTTCATTCTCGTGGTAAAAACAGAGACTGTGTCTGAGTCCCCAGCATTAATTGGAAGGCTATTCCATAACTGTGGGGCTTTCTAAGAGAAGCTCTGCCCCCTGCAGTAGTCTTTATTATTTGAGGTATCACTAAGCATCCTGCAACTTGTGTTCTAAGGGGGCGTGTCGGATCATAAAGACAAGAAGTTCACTAAGATAAAGTGGCAAGAGAAATGCTTTATAGGTTAAAAGTAGTATATTATTTTCGATATGAAATCTAACTGGGAGCCAGTGCAGTGTAAATAAGGGTGGGATGATATGCTCGTGTCTTCTGGTTCTCGTAACGACTCTCGCTGCTGCATTCTGAACCCAAATGAGAATGGGTCTGGTTCCTCTCAAGGCTTCTTCCTTGTGTCGACTGAGGGAATTTTTTTGTCAGTTTTTACAGGCGTGTTCATTAGGGATGGGGAGGGTTTATTAAGAAATATTTAAAGTCTTTAGCAAATTTAGTTTTACTGTGTAAAGCTACTTTGTGACAATTATAATTATAAATAATTGATTAGTTATAAAAATCACTATACAAATAAAACTGAACTTAATTGAATGGAATATGGGTGGCACAGGGGTGTAGTGGTTGGCACATCCATCTTGCAACAAGAGGGTCCTGTAGTCAGTTTCCAACCATGTGGAGGTCACATTCTTCTTCTTCTTGTCCTTTCGGCTTTTCCCTTCAGGGGTCGCCACAGCGAATCATCTGCCTCCATCTCACCCTATCCTCTGCATCTTTTTCTCTTACACCAACTGTCTTTATGTCCTCCTTCACCACATCCATGAATCGTCTCTTTGGTCTTCCTCTAGGCCTTCTGCCTGGTAGTTCCAACCTCAACATCCTACTACCAATATACTCACTATCCCTCCTCTGTACATGTCCAAACCATCTCAATCTAGCCTCTCTGACTTTGTCTCCAAAACATCTTACATGTGCTGTCCCTCTGATGTACTCATTCCTGATCATATCCATCCTCGTTACTCCCAGAGAGAACCTCAAAATTTTCATCTCTGCTACCTCCAGCTCTGCCTCCTGTCTTTTCCCCAGGGCCACTGTTTCTAAACCATACAACATCGCTGGCCTCAGCACCGTCTTGTACACTTTTCCCTTCATTCTTGCCGATACCTTCCTATCACACATCACACCGGACACTTTTCTTCATCTATTCCAGCCTGCCTGCACACGCTTCTTCACCTCTTTTCCACACTCTCCATTGCTCCGGATTGTTGAGCCTAAGTACTTAAAATCCTCCACCTTCTTTATCTCTGCCCCCTGTAACCTCACCGTTCCTCTTGGGTCCTTGTCGTTCACACACATTGTATTCTGTCTTACTGATGCTAACCTTCACTACGTGGGTTTTCTTCTCTGAATTCTCTGGACGTTTCCTTCCACAATCCAAATTCCCCTGAAGTGTGAGTATAAGCTGTTTGTTTGTATATGTTGCCATGCAATGGTCTTTCAAGCTGTTCAAGGTGTACCCTGCCTTCACAATCACTAAGATAGGCTCCAGCAATCCTCCTGTGACCCTAAGTACTATTGATCAGTTCAGCAAATGAGAGACAGAGTGAATTGAATGAGATTTTGGACTCTGGAATCAGGGTAAGCCAGTGTAGTACAATAACACTTTGCCACATAGTTTCAAATGGCCTTGTAACCATCAAGAATGCAAATGGATCAATAGCACATTTTACTTTTATTTAAAAATGTATAAACTGTATGCATGGTACAGCAATTTACTTAGAAACATCTTTTCCTTTCAGCTTTTTCCCTTTTCCAGGGGTCACCTCAGCGAATCATCTGAATCATTAATACTTAAATTTGTAATCCACCTCAGGGCAGAGGATGTTTACGTGCTTCATGAGTAATATCCTGGCTGTACCTACCCATCATTTTTCATCAGTTTAGATGCTACTTTTTAAAGAAGCATAATTGTGATCCACAAATGTGATATTATAGCTCCACAATGTGCAAAATGTGTCAGATTATATGCGTCGGATTAATCTAGAAGCTGTAACTGCCAGCAGCAATGGGGGTCAAGAGAGTTGATTTCAAGCCTTATGTAAATAAACCTGTATTGTGGTTAGAGGGCATGGTGGTGTAGTGGTTGGCAGAGTCCACGTCTCAGCAAAAGGGTCCTGGTTTGAAGTACCAGGTGCATTAGGCTAATTAACTCTTCCAAATTTTGGAATTTCACTTTTTTTTTTTACAACTTCCCCCCCATTTTTCTTCCTAATTTTAGTTGTATCGAAGTCCCACCCATCAAGTATTGCTTTCTCTAACACATGACCTTCTTCTTTTACTTTCGGCTGCTCCCTTCAGGGGTCGCCACAGCAAATCATCCGCCTCCACCGCACCCTGTCCTCTGCATCTTCTTTTCTGACTCCAATGACCTTCATGTCTTCCTTCACCACATCCATAAATCTCTTCTTTGGTCTTCCTCGAGGCCTTCTGCCTGGTAGTTCCAACCTCAGCATCCTACTGCCAATATACTCATTATCCCTCCTCTGTACATGTCCAAACCATCTCAATCTAGCCTCTCTGACTTTGTCTCCAAAACATCTTACGTGGGCTGTCCCTCTGATATACTCATTTCTGATCCTATCCATCCTCGTTACTCCCAGAGAGAACCTCAACATTTTCATCTCCGCTACCTCCAGCTCTGCCTCCTGCCTTTTCCTCAGCGCCACTGTTTCTAAGCCATACAACATCGCTGGCCTCACCACCATCTTATACACTTTTCCCTTCATTCTTGCTGACACTCTCCTATCGCACATCACACTGGACACTTTTCTCCAACCATTCCAGCCTGTCTGCACACGCTTCTTCACCTCTTTTCCACACTCTCCATTGCTCTGGACTGTTGAGCCTAAGTACTTAAAATCCTCCACCTTCTTTATCTCTGCTCCTTGTTACATCACTGTTCCTCCTGGGTCCTTCTCATTCACACACATGTATTCTGATTTTCTGAGGCTAACCTTCATTCCTCTCCTTTCCAGGGCATACCTCCACCTCTCTAGATTTTCCTCCACCTGTTCTCTGCTCTCACTACAGATCACAATGTCATCTGCAAACATCATAGTCCATGGAGATTCTTGTCTCACCTCGTCTGTCAGCCTGTCCATCACCATAGCAAACAAGAAGGGGCTCAGAGCTGACCCTTGATGCAGTCCCACCTCCACCTTGAATTCGTCGGTCACACCGACAGCACACCTCACCACTGTCTTACATCTCTCATACATGTCCTGCACCACTCTAACATACTTCTCTGCCACTCCAGACTTCCTCATGCAATACCACAGTTCTTCTCTTGGCACCCTGTCATATGCTTTTTCCAGATCCACAAAGGCACAATGTAGCTCCCTCTGACCTTCTCTGTACTTCTCTATTAATATCCTCAAAGCAAACATTGCATCTGTGGTGCTCTTTCTTGGCATGAAACCAAACTGTTGTTCACAAATGCTGACCTCTGCCCTTAGTCTAGCTTCCACTATTCTTTCCTATAACTTCATCGTATGGCTCATCAACTTTATCCCTCTGTAGTTGCCACAACTCTGCACGTCTCTCTTGTTCTTAAAAATGGGCACCAGCACACTTCTCCTCCACTCCTCCAGCATCTGCTCACTCTCTAGTACCTTGTTGAATGTTCTTGTCAGAAAATCTACTGCTACCTCTCCTAGACACTTCCATACCTCCACAGGTATATCATCAGGACCAACTGCCTTTCCATTCTTCATCCTCTTCAATGCCCTTCTCACTTCACCCTTACTGATCTTTGCTACATCCTGCTCCTCAGTGGTCACCTCTTCTACTCTTTTTTCTCTCTCATTTTCCTCATTCATCAGCTCTTCAAAGTACTCTTTCCATCTTCCCAGCACACTTCTGTCATCAGTCAATACATTCTCTAACACATGACCATGAAAGCATATGCACACACCCCCTCCTTGACATGCACAGCTAGCCACCCACCTATTTTCAAACTGTGGCGCATGCGTGTTTAGGGGAAGTTTAACACACTCGGCGGGAAAGCTATTCACCCCTCATACAAATGAGCTCAGAGACGGCCATGCTTGGCTGACAATTGCTCTGAGTGAGAGGGAATTGAGTGTGTGCTGTCCCTCTCTCCCGTGAGAGCTTGGCTGATCAGCTCCCATGGACTTCCGGTCATGGACGACTGTGGCATTAACCCTGATTCGAACTTGTGATTTCTGGGTTAATAGTCTCACAGTTTTCAATGTTCCACCCGGGAGTGCATTTCACAATTTTCAGCCATTTGCTATCTTATGTTGTAGATCATAACATGGCAAGTTTGAAGACTGTCCCTACAATTATTAGTATTTGAGACTTATTTCAGAAATAATAAGTAACTGTATGTTGTGATTTCAGCTACGTAGGGAATGTAGAGATAAATGTGGAGGTGAAGCGATATTTCTGTAAGGCTGGAGTAAAAGGGATCCAGGTGAGTTTTCATTCCTACGTTGCTCTGTGTTTAAGTTTGAAACATCAGATCATATAACCAATTGTAATCACAATAATTACAGTCAGTATACTGTAATTTTACATTAAATTAATTATAGCACCAAGAGTCGAGTAATTACATGAAGGTGAAGAAATTTTCTGTCACATCGTTTTTCCTCAGCTCAGTGGTATGATGAGAGTGATTCTGGAACCACTGATTGGTGATGTGCCGATTGTTGGTGCTCTCACGATGTTCTTCATTCGCAGGCCTGTGAGTTACCATACACGTATTCCCTCTGCAGCCATCTATACCTTCCTTTTTTTATCAAAACAACTTTACAGATATCTGTACTTGCTTTCCTCTTTTATGCCAATATCATCATCATCATATTGATGGACTAAAGCTGCCCTTTATAAAAACTCAGATATAATATGTCTGTGCTGTACTTTTCTACTATTATGTACTTACCCTGATCTTCATTTCATACACTCTTTCTTTCTGGAAATTCCAAGTTTCCCTATTTTCTTTTTTTGTCTTTCTTAGAAGCTGGACATCAACTGGACTGGTTTAACAAACCTATTGGACATTCCAGGACTCAAGTGAGTTAAGCAATTGTTTAAAAAAAATGATATCTTTACTATATTCACGTGATAAATGCCCAGGGCACTTTAAAAATTGGAGTCGGTGGGCGCTTATTAAAATGTTACCAGTGGAATGGAACGGTAAGGGCTTATTACCATCGAGGTGGAAAACATGAATACAGATGCACCATGACTTACGTTTTTATTGGTTCCGCACGGCCGAACGTAAGTTGAAAGTGAACGTAAGTTGTTACAGTGATGTATGATGCTCATACTGTACTATATATCCATAAATACCATCACCGTATCTCATAAAATACCCCTAAATCAATTATTATAAACATAACATTGTAAAATAATATCAAATATATCTAATAATATCAACATTAATTTCAAATAAGTCACTTATTTATACCGAGTCACTTTACATGAAGCTTAAAAAAGCCAATCAACGCTTACAATATATGAGACGCTCAGAACTGAAAGTAGTATACTTGCGGAAGTAGTGTACTTGCTGTGGGTTATACGGACTTCCGGTCTTTCAAATGCGCAAGGTTGCCGTTGAACTCGTTTAGAACACAGCCTGCACTGATGTGAATCACCAGCAGAGCAGAGAGTTCTTTCTTTTGTGGATTCGGGTTTTCATTCATTTTACAACTCTCTTTGCTTAACTGAGTATGCATGGTAGATTGCGCCGATCCGAGCAGATAGTTAATTCATCTCTGTGTATGAGACTTGCACCCATGCTAGTAGGCTTACGCTTCTGACCAACCATATTTGCTTAGGGTTATAAAAGTCCGCAAAGCAGTGTAAACACAAAGATCACAGGGACGACGTCTTAACACAAGGATAACACGCTATATAACTGAAATATATATATATATATATAAAACTGAACAGGGAAGAAGGAGGGGCACATTCAGTTTGTCGTTTGTAAACAATGGACGCAGCGTCATTTGAGTGTACTACATAGGTACGTCTAAACTCAAAATTTTGGGGGAAAAAACAACGAAAAATCGAAAAAACGTAAAACGGATGAACGTAAGTCAGGGAGTGTCCGTAATAACAGGACAATAAAAGAGTTCTATTGGCATTTATGTTATTCACTCCAATTTTTTATGCGCCCTGGGCGCTTATCATATAAATATATACACGAACCAGTGTCTCTCCCCCTTATACCGGTCCCAAGCCCGATGAATGCAGAGGATTGTGACAGGAAGGGCATTTGGCGAAAAACTTCTGCCACATTTCTAATGCAAATGATCAAAACAAAATTAATACCGGATCGGTCGAGGCCCGGGTTAACAACGACCGCTATCAGTGCTGTCAACCAACAGGGTGCTGATGGAAATTGGAGTACTGTTGGTCGAAGACGTCGAAGAAGGAGAGGCGGGAGGCGTGTCCGTAGGCAGAGAGAGATGAGGAAATGCGTGAGTCTAGGACTGAGAGTAGGGACTTTGAATGTTGGAACTATGCAAGGAAAAGATAGAGAGCTGGCTGACATGATGCAGAGGAGGAAGGTGGACATATTGTGTGTTCAGGAGACAAGGTGGAAAGGTAGCAAGACTAGAAGCTTAGAAGCAGGGTTTAAGCTGTTTTATAATGGTGTGGATGGGAAGAGAAATGGAGTCGGAGTCATCTTGAAGGAGGAGTTTGTCAGGAATGTTCTAGAAGTGAAAAGAGTGTCAGACAGAGTGATGAGTCTCAAGTTAGAAATTGAAGGTGTGATGTTCAATGTTGTTAGTGCTTATGCCCCACTGGCAGGATGTGAGCTAGAAGAGAAGGAGAGATTCTGGAGTGAGTTAGATGAAGTGATGCAGCGTACCCCCAGAGGTGAAAGAGTGGACATTGGTGCAGGATGGTGGTGTGCAGGATGATGCCGATGGTGAGGAAGGTGAAAAAGGCAAAGGCAGAGCAGAAGACAAAGTGGTGGAAGCTAAAAAAGGAAGAGTGTCGTGTTGTCTTCAAAGAGGAGTTGAAACAGGCCACAGCCAATATGATCAGGGAGACAGGTAGGAAAGTACTTGGTGTGTCGCCACAGCAAATCATCTGCCTCCATCTCACCCAATCCTCTGCATTTTCTACTCTTACTCCAACGACCTTCATGTCCGCCTTCACCACATCCATAAATCTTCTCTTTGGTCTTCCTCTGGGCCTTCTGCCTGGTAGTTTCAACCTCAGCATCCTACTACCAATATACTCACTATCCCTCCTCTGTACATGTCCGAACCATCTCAATCTAGCCTCTCTGACTTTGTCTCCAAAACGTCTTACATGTACTGTCCCTCTGATGTACTCATTCCTGATCCTATCCATTCTCGTTACTCCCAAAGAGAACATCAACATTTTCATCTCTGCTACCTCCAGCTCTGCCTCCTGTCTTTTCCCCAGGGCCACTGTCTCTAAACCATACAACATCGCTGGCTTCATCAACGTCTTGTACACTTTTCCCTTCATTCTTGCTGATACTCTCCTATCACACATCACACCGGACACTTTTCTCCATCCATTCAAACCTGCCTGCACGCGCTTCTTCACCTCTTTTCCACACTCTCCATTGCCCTGGATTGTTGATCCTAAGTACTTAAAATCCTCCACCTTCTTTATCTCTGCCCCCTGTAACCTCACCGTTCCTCTTAGGTCCATGTCGTTCACACACACATGTATTCTGACTTACTGAGACTAACCTTCATTCCCCTCCTTTCCAGGGCATACCTCCACCTCTCTAGATTTTCCTCCACTTGTTCTCTGCTCTCACTACAGATCACGATGTCATCTGCAAACATCATAGTCCATGGAGATTCTTGTCTAACCTTGTCTGTCAGCCTGTCCATCACCATAGCAAACAAGAAGGGGATCAGAGCTGACCCTTGATGCAGTCCCACCTCCACCTTGAACTCTTCTGTCACACCGACAGCACACCTCACCACTGTCTTACATCTCTCATACATGTCCTGCACCACTCTAACATACTTCTCTGCCACTCCAGACTTCCTCATTCCACAGTTCTTCTTTTTGCACCCTGTCATATGCTTTCTATAGATCCACAAAGGCACAATGCAGCTCCTTCCGACCTTCTCTGTACTTCTCTATTAACATCCTCAAAGCAAACACATCTGTGGTGCTCTTTCTTGGCATGAAACCAAACTGTTGTTCACAAATGCTGACCTCTGCCCTTAGTCTAGCTTCCACTATTCTTTCCCATAACTTCATTGTATGGCTCATCAACTTTATCCCTCTGTAGTTGCCACAACTCTGTACATCTCCCTTGTTCTTAAAAATGGGCACAAGCACACTTCTCCTCCATTCCTCCGGCATCTGCTCACTTTCTAAGACCGTGTTGAATATTCTTGTCAGAAAATCTACTGCTACCTCCCCAAGACACTTCCATACCTCAACTGGTATGTCATCAGGACCAACTGCCTTCCCACTCTTCATCCTCTTCAATGCCCTCCTCACTTCACCCTTACTAATCTTTGATACTTCCTGGTCCTCAACGGTCACCTCTTCTACTCTTTTTTCTCTCTCATTTTCTCATTCATCAGCTCTTCAAAGTACTCTTTCCATCTTCCCAGCACACTTCTGTCATCAGTCAATACATTTGTCTGTTCTTTATCACTGTAACTTGCTGCACATGCTTCCCATCTCTATTTCTCTGCTGTGCCAACCTGTATGAATCATTTTCTCTCCTTACTGTCCAACCTGGCATACAAGTCATCATACGCCCTCTGTTTGACCTTTGACACCGCTACCTTCGGCTTACGCTGTGTCTCCCTGTACTCCTGTTTACTCTCTTCGGTCCTCTCTATGTCCCACTTCTTCTTAGCTAACCTCTTCCTTTGTACACACTCCTGCACTTCCTCATCCCACCACCAAGTTTCCTTATCTACTTTCCTTCCAGAGGACACACCAAGTACTTTCCTACCTGTCTCCCTGATCATATTGGCTGTGGTTGTCAAGTTATCTGGAAGCACTTCCTGACCACTCAAAGCCTGTTTCAACTCCTCCTTGAAGACAACACGACACTCTTCCTTTTTCAGCTTCCACCACTTTGTCTTTTGCTCTGCCTTTGTTTTCTTCACCTTCCTCAGCATCATCCTGCACACCACCATCCTATGCTTTTTGGCAACACTCTCACCCACTACTACTTTGCAGTCACTGACTTCCTTCAAACTGCATCGTGTACACAAGATGTAGTCTACCTGTGTGCTCCTACCTTCACTTTTATAAGTCACCCTATGCTCCTCTCTCTTCTGGAAGAAAGTATTCACCACAGCCATTTCCATCCTTTTTGCAAAATCGATCAGCGTTTGTCCTTCTGTGTTCCTGTCCTGGATACCAAACCTGCCCATCACTTCTTTGTCCCCTCTGTTGCCTTATGAATGAGTACCAGGTGTGCTGGAGTGAATAAGTTCCAGGTGTACAGGAGTGAATGAGTACAAGGTATACTGGAGTGACTGAGTACCAGGTGTACTGTAGTGAATGAGTACCAGGTGTGCTAGAGTGAATGATGTACCAGGTGTACTCAACTGAATGAGTACCAGGTGTGCTAGAGTAAATCAGTTCCAGGTATACTGGAGTGAACGAGTCCCAGGTGTACTGGAGTGAATGAGCACCAAGTATACTGGAGTGAATGAGTACCAGATGTGCTACATTGAATGAGTACCAGGTGTGCTGGAGTGAATGGGTCCTAGGTGTGCTAGAGTGAATGAGTACCAGGTCTACTGGAGTGAAAGAGTACCAGGTGTGCTACATTGAATGAGTACCAGGTGTACTAGAGTGAATAAGTTCCAGGTGTACTCGAGTGAATAAGTTCCAGGTGTACTATAGTAAATGAGTACCAGGTTTGCTTTAGTGAAAGAATTCCAGGTGTGCTGGAGTGAGTGAGTACCAGGTGTGCTGGTGTGAACGAGTACCAGGTGTGCTTTAGTGAAAGAGCACCAGGTGTGCTCATGTGAATGAGTACCAGGTGTGCTGGAGTGAATGAGTACAAGGTGTGCTGGAGTGAATGAGTACCAGGTGTGCTAGAGTGAATGAGTACCAGGTGTGCTAGAGTGAATGAGTACCAGATGTGCTGCAGTGAATGAGTACCAGATGTGCTGGAGTGAATGAGTACCAGGTGTGCAGGAGTGAATGAGTACCAGGTGTGCTCAAGTGAATGAATACCAGGTGTATTACAGTGCATGAGTACCAAGCGTACTAGAGTGAATAAGTACCAGGTGTACTAGAGTGAATGAGTACCAAGTGTACTGGAGTGAAATAGTACCAGGTGTACTGGAGTGAATGAGTACCAAGTGTACTAGAGTGGATGAGTATCAGGTGTATTGGAGTGAATGAGTACCAGGTGTGCTAGAGTGAATGAGTATAAGGTGTACTAGAGTGAATGAGTGCCAGGTGTACCGGCGTGAATGAGTACTAGGTGTGCTAGACTGAATGAATTTCAGGCGTGCTGGCGTGAGTGAGTACCAGGTGTACTGGAGAGAATGAGTCCCAGATGTGCTAGAGTGAAAGAGCACCAGATATGCTGGAGTGAATGAGTACCAGGTGTACTGGAGTTAATGAGTACCAGGTGTGCTGGAGTGAATGAGTTCCAGGTGTGCTAGAGTGAATGTGTTCCAGGAGTATTACAGTTAATGTGTACCAAGTGTACAGGAGTGAATGAGTACCAGGTGTACTGGAGTGAATGAGCACCAAGTGTGCCACATTGAATGAGTACCAGGTGTACTGGAGTGAATGAGCACCAAGTGTGCCACATTGAATGAGTACCAGGTGTGCTGGAGTGAATGAATACCAGGTGTGCGAGAGTGAATGAGTACCAGGTGTACCGGAGTGAGTGAGTATCAGGTTTGCGAGAGTAAATGAGTTCGAGGTGTACTGGAGTGAATGAGTATCAGGTTTACTCGTGTGAATGAGTACCAGGTGTACTAGAAGCTAAATTGTGTTTCATACACATGAGTTTAACACCCAGAGAAATCCGTATCATAATATTATTGCTCGCTCTCTCTCTCTCTCTCTCTCTCAGCTTGAAGACAGACTCTATGATAATGGATGCCATTGCCTCTTTTCTGGTGCTGCCTAATCGCCTTACCATTCCATTAGTGCCACATCTACCCGTTGCACAGCTTCGGTCTCCACTGCCCAGGGTAGCACATTTACTTATAAATAAACATCCACTCACACACATACCACAAACTAAAACGTAAATCCTCTCACACAAAACTCTCTGTACAGACACACATTCTCCTAACCTGCTTCTGTCTCGCCTGGTTCAGGGTGTGGTCCGTATTCACCTGGAGGAAGCTGATTCATTGGCGGCTAAAGATAACTATGTGAAGGGGGTTATGTCAGGAATGTCTGACCCTTATGCTTTGATCAGAGTGGGACCACAGACCTTCAAATCCCAGCACAGAGACAACACAGACTGCCCAAAATGGGGTGAAATATATGAGGTAAGGCATGCATACACACACACACACACACACACACACACACACACACACACACACACACACACACATACACACACACACCCACACACACACACACACACGCACACACACACACACATACACACACACACACACACACACACTCACATAAATTAACCTACCATCGGTCCAATCCAGTTTTAAACAGAAAGGAATAAGTAAGGTGTGTTTGTTGTGCTGCTGAAACATACATTAACAATCTTTTAAAATACCTCTGGAAAAAATATCAAAACAAGACATGTTTAGTGGAGCCATTAGAGCCTGAGAACCAGACATTAACCTTGTTTAACCGTACTGTGTTCCAGGTAATTGTTCATGAAGTACCTGGTCAGGAGTTGGAGGTAGAAGTGTATGACAAAGATCCAGACCAGGATGATTTTCTGGGGAGGTACCATCATTGTTCTTTGTTTTTCATGTGCTCAACTTTTCTTAAGAAATATTTTTCTGATTTTGTTCAGTTAATATTCAGTATATATTTCTGAGCTTCATAACTTATGCTCTGAACATAGCTCTGGTAAACAGTTCACCTTCCCTTTCGAACTGCAGTGACTTTGTTATACAGCAAATATGTCCACCAAAAAAAAAAAATTCACAGAGCAGGGAAGTACACACTGTGGAACAGACCTTTACCTTGTTCTATATACTGGAGCTTGTAGGTGCCAAGATGGACATGTGATGCTCTGATTAATAAGGAAAAGACAGTAATACTGTTGCCCCCATTGTAGTCAATGTTGCTCTCCTGGCACCCAGCGGTGTTGTCTTTGGGACTCAAATGTACAATCTCCTGACAGTAGGCCAAACATTTTTCTGTTGTGCCTCTTGGGGATCCAGTGCAGATATGTGGCTGATAGCTTCACATTGACTGATGTATCTGGTACAGTCGATCAGTTTTATTGGGTACTGGCTGAGGAGGGTCAGCACTGGAGAAAACCCTGGCCCCTTTGGCTTTTGTAGCTGGTCGTACAGTATGTAGGATGCCTGCAGTGTCAGTCATACCAGTAACATGGTAACTGGATTTCATCTGAATATTGTGAATGTTTACTGAATAAGACAACAGTATATACTTAAATGGTGTCACTGCAGTTTCGTAAACCACATTGCTTTGTGGGTTGAAATTAAACATCTGTGTGTTTTCAAAAGCATGAAAAATTTCAGTAGTTTGTAACTGATTTCGTTGAAACATTCAACAAACACTAGCAAAAATATCAAGAACAGGGGACTGCAAGTACTATACAAAATACATGTAAACAATAGGGTTTAGAATTTCAGTAGGTATATACAGTCGGCCTCCTACTTACGAAATTAATCCGTTCCAGAGACTTTTTCGTAACGCGGGAGATTCGGAAGTAGGAGGCGCAGTTTACATGTTAAACGCCTGATTCGTTCCAAGGCTCCCAAGACTACCCCATAAACCCTTTAAAAATGATAAAAGTACACCAATTTTGCATGAAATATGTGTTAAAAGTAAAAGAAAATTATTAATTAAACCATTTAAACATTTTATTAACATATTAAACCATTTTATTAACATATTTATTAATTAAACCATTATTAAACATTTTTATTAACACACACACACACACACACACACACAGACACACAATACAGTACGCATTAAATGTGTATTGTATATACATTAAACATTTATTGTGGCGCTGCGGGCCACGCTCACAAACAGGATTTCAATGCGCATTCCCTGCTTGACAGATCGGCGGTCCAAACTTAACTTGATTCCTTGAGGGATTGGAGGTCCAGATGCACCACATTTATTAAACATTTACTGAATTAAACAACTTAAAAAACTAAACTAAAAACTAAAAAGTTAAGCCTTCTTCTTCTCTCTCTCTGTCTCTCTCTCTCTTTCTCTCTCTCTCTCTCACACACACACAACACACCACGCACAGCTGACGGAACAATTCTATTTAAATGTTTAAATGGACGGAATGTTTTATTTAAAGCGGAATTACAGTACCTGTTTGAAAGATCGGAGTGCCTCATTCAATATTAACTTACTTCTTTGCGAGATCGGAGGTCTTCTCCCACGGAGCACTTTGTTTAAATATCGTGCCGAAATAATTTCCTCCATCACTGTATTTCCGCTTTAAGGTCTCCTTCTGGTTCAATATCGTCCCGATTGAAGAGGGGTTTCGGGTTAACGAAATATAACGCTACATGATCAATCGCAAAACAAGCCAACAGTCAACTCTCCTTCACGCGTGTGACAAACAGGAAGTTTGTGTAATGTTCAACTGCGTCATCCCGCTTAACCAATGGGAGGCCAGTGGGGCGGGATGTTGGGAGACAGCCAATGAGAGAGCAATTCGCGCATCATGTGAAATTTTGATTGGCGCGTTTGAATTTTGAATGGTGCATATGGTGCTTTTCGTAAGAGGTGGTTGTTTTCGTATCCCGGGGACAAAAACTTAGGAAAATGTTTCATAACCCAGAATTTTCGTACCCATGGTTTCGTAAGTAGGGGGCCGACTGTATTTATTCTTGGTACATGCATCTGTGATAAAGAAAAAAACTAGAACTACAGTTTATTAAAGGATTAAGGCTAATGCACCCAACTCAGAATTTCAGTCCCAAATAAAAGAAATCTACTGTCAAAGCTGTCCTTTGTCACTGACTCTGTTCATAATTTTTGTGGATAGGATTTCTAGGAATTCTGGTTTGGTGGCCATGGGACCTCGTCTGCTTTTTACTGATGATATCCGTTTGGTTTCACTGTGGCTGGGATGAGAATCAGCACCTCCTTGTCTGAGGCCATGGTTCTCACCCAGAAAAGGGTAGAATGCACCCTTCGGGTGGGAAATGAAGTCCTGACCCAAATGGTAGAGTTGAGGTGTCTCGTGGTCTTGTTCATGAGTGAGGGAAGGATGGAGCGAGAGATTGACAGGCGGATCGCTGCAGCCTCTGCTGTAAAGCAAAGCTTGTACTGGTTCGTCGTGGTTAAGAGGGAGCTGAGCAGCAAGGAAAAACTCTCAATTCACCAGTCAATATACATTGCAGCTCACCTATGTTCATGAGCTTTGGGTAGTGACTGAAAGAACAAAATTGCGGATACAAGTGGCTGAAATGAGCTTCCTTTGCCGGGTGTTGGGATGAGAAACTCAGCCATCCAGGAGGAGCTCGGAGTAGAACCGCTGCTCCTCCGCATTGAGAAGTGCCAGTTGCTGGCTTGGCTTGGGCATCTGGTTAGAGTGCTCCTGAACACCTCCGGCCGGGAAGAGACCCCGGGGTGGACCTAGAACATGCTGAAGGTATTGTGCCTCTCCGCTGATCTGGGAATGCCTCAGTGTTTCCCGAAAGAGTTGGAGGAAGTGGCTGAGGAGAGGGATGTCTGGACCTCACTCCTTAGGCTGCTGTGCCTGTGACCTGACCCCGGAACAAGTGGATGATGATGATGATGATGATGATGATGATGATGATGATGATGATGATGATGATTAGAAACCATAAAGAATACTTTGCTAAAGCAAAAGACTAACAATTAATACTGGCTGAAATGAAAGAGTGAAAGCACTCATGCTAACGAGCATCAGTAGGAGAAGTGCAGTTTTATGAGAGGACTTAAGTGGAGTAGTAGGAGTTTCAGGAATGGATTTTTGTCTTTGCTTTCAGAGTGAAGGTGGATTTGGGAATAGTGAAGAAGGCAAAAATTATTGATGAGGTAAGATAATTTTGGAAAATGAAAATGCATACTGATGAATATCCCTTACAGCTATATGGAACTTTATTATTGCCCTTAATATCACTGCACTTTGTTGATTTATTCCAATTTAATATAACAAAAAGTGCTACTGTACATTTCGCTTTCAGTGGTTCACGCTGAAGGATGCGCCAACAGGGCGTATTCATCTCAGACTGGAATGGCTGACATTGCAGGACACCACTGAAAACTTGGAGCAGGTGAGTCCATGTGTATACACACACACACACACACACACACACACACACACACACACACACACACACACACACACACAGAGCTTCACACATTTTTTACACCACCAGCTGAAAGGAATACGGATGTTTTTATAACAGTTTATTTTAATCCACAATTTATTTGTGCTTATTTGCTGAAGACAATTTAACAATTTTTTTTTAAATGGACAATACAAAATTCAACAGAAAAGCACATATTTAGTATGGTTTCCTTTACAACACACATAATTTTCCTGGTATTGTTTTTAACTTTTCCCCCATGTGGTCTGTATGCACGTGTTTGCAGCTGTTCCCAGAGGGGCGCCTCTGTGACAGTGATTTAAATTTGGACTCCAGCCAGTTCAGCATTTCCAGTTCCAGATTGCTAAAATGATCTCTACACATTTGAAATGATTACTTGGTACAAATTGTCATCCTGATGTATGTACATAACGCCACAGAAAACATATACCGTAATCGACGTAACCCCTTCTATGTTTTTGATCTCGCATCTAATAACCGCCCATGTGTAGCAAAATCGTAGATCAAACTTACCAGTTTTATTCGACCAGTCTCTGTAACGGTAAAATGAGGCATTCACTGCCTGTAAAAGTGAGTTTACACGGTATTTTAAGACCTCCTGCCACTGGGGGATGTCTATAATGTTCATCAGTAACAACACATTTGATTGTTCCGCTGTGCTTTAAAAAACAGGAAAATATTTTGCTGTGTTGTTTTGGTAAATGTCCAATAACCAATGAACCATTAGAAACTGCTACAGCAAGACTATGGGCTGCTCTGAATGAATGGAGCGATGAGCCAGATATGGACCCATCAGAAAGTGATGACGAGTATTTTTCACCCGATTGTCCTGCTCACAAACGTCATACATTTAAAGATGTTCCTAGCCATGTGCTTCTGTTTATGTTCGTGTTGATTGGTTCAACGTGACATGTGCTAAAGTTGACGTTCGTGTTGATTGGCTTGATTTTACTTCCAGAAAAATGTTTAAGGAACAGCACCGGGAGAGAAAAGTAAAGGGCCTTTTTTTTTTAAATTATGCTGTTGTCTGTTTATTTTCAGGTTTCATGTAAGTAATTTGGTTGATGCACAAAATGAGTAATACAAATACCATTAAAACTCTTTTATTGTTCTGTTATTATTCATGTTTTCCACCTCAATGGTAATAAGCACTTACCGTTCCACTCCGCTGGTGACATTTTAATAAACGCCCACCCACCCCAATTTTTAAAGTGCCCTGGGCACTTATCGCGTCGGCTATGGTATAAGCATTGCTCTCACATGTGAGATGTGGTTTATTAACATTGTTAAACACTGTGTATTGTGACCGTGATGGTTCAGTGGTTAAGTATTATAACAGGAGTTCCCAACCAGGAGTGCGAGACATCATTCCAAGGGGTGCAAGAAGCAGGGCTGTAACTTTTGAAATAAATATCTTCTTTTGATAAAATTTAGTATGATTCCACATCCTTTATCCTTGAGGAAAGAATAAAATGTCGGGGGTGCGAGGTCAGAGCAAAATCTTTTTAGGGGTGCAGGAGTAAAAAAGGTTGGGAACCACTGCATGACATTAATAAGGTCAAGGAGTATCACAGTATTATGAAGAAGTCAGGAGTTTCAGTACCGTTACAGTACTGCTGCTGTTGGGCTCCTGAGCAGGACCTTTAGCCTTCAGCTCCTCAGTTATATAAATGAGATAAATGTAAGTCACTCTGGATAAAGGTGTCTGCCAAATGCTGTAAATGTAAATGTGTTTCAAAACTGTGCTTAAAGGTATAGAGATCATATTGTTTATATATACGCGCTGCATTATACTAAATAGAACATAAAAATAACACCTGTGAAGCAACCTTGCTCTAAATTCTGAGAATCCAAAATACCTGAAGAAATCCTGGAGGAGATTCACTGTGACTTTTGTTGATATTATCAGCTGCTCCATTCGGATCTATATTGAAAGTGCCATTTATGGACAATGGTGACTTGGTGGTAATGTGCTGGATTGATCCTAAAGTTGGGGGTTAGCACAGTGGCGCAGTTGGTTCGCACGTCTGCCCCACAGCAAAAAGGGATTGGTTAAACTCTCAGCTTGGGTGTTTCTGTGTGGAGTTTGCGTTCTCCCCGTGCTTGTGTGAGTTTCCTCTGAATACTCTACTCGAAAACATGCTTCTTCTTCTACTTCTTCTTCTTCTTCTTTTCCTTTTGGCTTTTCCCTTCAAGGGTTGCCACAGCAAACCGTCCGCCTCCATCTCACCCGAACCTCTGTATCTTCTACTCTTACTCCAACTACCTTCATGTCCTCCTTCACCACATCCATAAATCTTCTCTTTGGTCTTCCTCTAGATCTTTTGCCTGACAGTTCCAACCTCAGCATCCTACTACCAATATACTCACTATCATTCACCATCTCAATCTAGCCTCTCTGATTTTGTCTCCAAAACCTCTAACATGTGCTGTCCCTCTGATGTACTCATTCCTGATCCTATCCATCCTCGTCACGCCCAAAGAGAACCTCAACATTTTCATCTCTGCTACCTCCAGCTCAGCCTCCTGTCTTTTCCCCAGGGCCACTGTTTCTAAACCATACCTATCTAAACGATGCCTTCCTATCGCACATCACACCAGATACTTTTCTCCAACCATTCCAACCTGCCAGCACACGCTTCTTCACCTCTTTTCTACACTCTCCATTGCTCTGGATTGTTGAGCCTAAGTACTTAAAATCCTCCACCTTCTTTATCTCTGCTCCCTGCAACCTCACCATTCCTCTTGGGTCTTCTCGTTCACACACATGTATTCTGTCTCACTGAGGCTAACCTTTATTCCTCTTCTTTCCAGGGCATACTTCCACCTCTCTAGGTTTTCCTCCACTTGTTCTCTGCTCTCACTACAGATCACAATGTCATCTGCAAACATCATAGTCCATGGGGAATCTTGTCTAACCTCGTCTGTCAGCCTGTCCATCACCATAGCAAACAAGAAGGGGCTTAGAGCTGACCCTTGATGAAGTCCCACCTCCACCTAGAACTTGTCTGTCACACCGACAGCACACCTCATCACTGCCTTACATCTCTCATACATGTCCTGCACCACTCTAACATACTTCTCTGCCACTCCAGACTTCCTCGTGCAATACCACAGTTCCTCTCTCAGCACCCTGTCATATGCTTTCTCCAGATCCACAAAGGCACAATGCAGCTCCTTCTGACCTTCTCTGTACTTCTCTATTAACATCCTCAAGGCAAACACTGCATCTGTGGTGCTCTTTCTTGGCATGAAACCAAACTGTTGTTCACAAATGCTGACCTCTGCCCTTAGTCTAGCTTCCACTATTTTTTCCCATAGCTTCATCGTATGGCTCATCAATTTTATCCCTCCGTAGTTGCCACAACTCTGCACATCTCCCTTGTTCTTAAAAATGGGCACAAGCACACTGCTCCATTCCTCCGGCATCCTCTCACTCTCCAAGAACTTGTTGAATGTTCTTGTCAGAAAATCTACTGCTTCCTCTCCCAGACACTTCCATATCTCCACCGGTATATCTCAGGACCAACTGCCTTTCCACTCTTCATCCTCTTCAATGCCCTTCTCACTTCACCCTTACGAATCTTTGCTACTTCCTGGTCCTCAAAAGTCACCTCTTCTACTCTTTTTTTCTCTCTCATTTTCCTCATTCATCAGCTCGTCAAAGTACTTTTTCATCTTCCCAGCACACTTCTGTCATCAGTCAACACGTTTCCCACGCTGTCCTTAATCACTCTAACTTGCTGCATGTCTTTCCCATCTCTATTTCTCTGCTGTGCCAACCTGTATAAATCATTTTCTCCCTCCTTACTGTCCAACCTATCATACAAGTCATCATACGCCCTGTGTTTGGCCTTTGACACCGCTGCCTTCGCCTTACGCTGTGTCTCCCTGTACTGCTGTTTACTCTGTTCGGTCCTCTCTATGTCCCATTTCTTCTTAGATAACCTCTTCTTTTGGACACACTCCTGCACTTCCTCATTCCACCACCAAGTCTCCTTATCTACTGTCCTTTCAGAGGACACGCCAAGTACTCTCCTACCTGTCTCCCTGATCATATTAGCTGTAGTTGTCCAGTCATCTGGAAGCACTTCCTGACCACCAAAAGCCTGTTTCAACTCCTCCTTGAAGATAACACGACACTCTTCCTTTTTCAGCTTCCACCGCTTTGTGTTCTGCTCTGCCTTTACCTTCTTCACCTTTCTTACCATCAGCATCATCCTGCACACCACCATCCTATGCTGTTTGGCAACAGTCTCACCCACTACTACTTTGCAGTCACTGACTTCCTTCAAATTACATCACCTACACAAGAAGTAGTCTCCCTGTGTGCTCCTACCTCCACTTTTATAAGTCACCCTATGCTCCTCTCTCTTCTGGGAGAAAGTATTCACCAGAGCCATTTCCATCCTTTTAGCAAAATCTATCAACATCTGTTCTTCTGTGTGCCTGTCCTGGATACCAAACCTGCTCATCACTTCCTCGTCCCCTCTGTTGCCTGCACCAACATGTCTGTTGAAGTCTGCCCCAATGACCACTCTTTCACCTCTGGTGGTACTCTGCATCACTTCATCTAACTCACTCCAGAATCTCCCCTTCTCTTCTAGCTCACATCCTGCCTGTGGGGCATAAGCACTAACAACATTGAACATCACACCTTCAATTTCTAACTTGAGACTCATCACTCTGTCTGACACTCTTCACTTCTAGAACATTCCTGACAAACTCCTGCTTCAAGATGACTCCTACTCCATGTCTCTTCCCATCCACACCATGAAAAAACAGCTTAAACCCTGCTCCTAAGCTTGTAGCCTTGCTACCTTTCCACCTGGTCTCCTGAACACACAGTATGTCCACCTTCCTCCTCTGCATCATGTCAGCCAGCTCTCTACCTTTACCTGTCATAGTTCCAACATTAAAAGTCCCTACTCTCAGTCCTAAACTTGTGCTTTTCCTCTTCTCTCTCTGCCTACGGACACGCCTCCCGCCTCTCCTGCTTCGACCAAGAGTAGTCCAATTGCCACCAGCACCCTGTTGGTTAACAGCACTGATGGCGGTCGTTGTTAACCCTGGGCCTTGACCGATCCGGTATGAAATTTGTCTTTACGATTTGCATTTTTTATTCTGGCAAAAGTTTTACGCCGGATGACCTTCCTGACGTAACCCTCTGCATTTATCCGGGCTTGGGACCGACGTGAGGGCGGGCACTTGTTTGTGCCCCCCTCACGCTGCATTACTGTACTCGAAAACATGCACAGTAAGTTAATTGGCTGTTTCAAATTGCCCCTAGGTATGAATAGTTGTGTTTTGTTCCTGCGATGGCCTGGTGAGCTCTCCAGGGTATACTGTGCCCTCATCCAGAGTCAGCTGAGATGGATGCCAGCCTCTCCTTGACCCTACTTAGGTTTTAGTGGTTCAGAAAATGAATGAATGTAGTCAGAGGTTCCTCCCAGTGCACTAACTGGATTTTCAAAGGCCGGCCACTCACTGTCTGTGGTATAAGAACCATTGCTGACTTTCATAAAGAGGAGCTGCCTTAACCGCCAGCATGTTACTGCCCTGCGATGGCCTAGTGAGCTGTCTAGGGTGTAATCAACCCCCACTCAGTGTCGGCTGAGATGGGCGCCAGCCTCCCAGTGACCCGAGTTAGGATTATGCAGTTACAGAAAATAAATGAATGAAAGAATGTGCCGTTTTTGTCTGTTCCACATGATCAGATATATAGACGCTCCTCGACTTACGTTCATCCGTTTTACGGTTTTTCGATTTTACTTTTTTTTTTTTCCAAAAAATGGTTTCCATGTTCACCCTCATCATAACACAGTTTGTTCCGTGGGTTAATTTTTTTTTTCCTTTGGGAAAGTGAAAGTCACATCTGCTTTTGTTTTTTTGGTTTATGTTGAACCACACGCTTTCAGTGTGCTTGATACCGCAGTACTGCACTTGAAATTTGAGCTGTTTTTCTTATGTGACTTTGTTTTCTCTCAAACAGTTATGAAGCAATATGTTTGACTTTGAGCTGTGCGTTTACACACACACACACACACACACACACACACACACACACACACACACACACACACACACAGACACACACAAAAAGTCACCCATCATCGGTCCACTCCAGTTTTAAACAGAAAGTAATAAAAGTTTTTTTGTCTCAGGTTCTAAAAAGAAATGAAGCTCTTCAGAGTAAAACAGCAGACCCCCCCTCAGCAGCCATCCTGACAGTGTATTTGGACAATGCAGAGGCGCTTCCTGTGAGTCTCCTGTGATTCATGAGATCTTTAATCATGTAATCACATGTGTGTTCTTACATTATTGAATCCCAGAGGGAGAAAAAACTAAAATCCAATAAACTCTATCTCTCTGCCTGTCTACCTGTGTATATCTCTATCTGTCTGTCTATCTCTATCTGTCTTTTCTCCATCTCACTATATGTCTATCTGTTTTTCCATATGTATATCTGTTCATCCATCCATCATCCATCCTTCCAACTCTATCTATCTATCTATCTATCTATCTATCTATCTATCTATCTATCTATCTATCTATCTATTTATCTATCTATCTATCGATTAGAAAAAGCATGTTGCATGATTTGCATGAAAGTGAAACACTTCCAATACTTCCAACACTTCCAATATGCAGTAAGGTTTTTATTCACACCTTTGCATTCCAGATTTCAGTTAGTCATTGACTTCAAAGGATTTGTATTTATGTATTGCGCATCATTATTATTGTATTTATAATTATGTCACAAAGGCAGAGCATAGAACAAAGTGGTGGAAGCTGAAAAAGGAAGTGTCGTGTTGTCTTCAAGGAGGAGTTGAAACAGGCTTTGGTGTTTGGGTGGTCAGGAAGTGCTTCTAGATGACTGTAAAACTACAGCTAATGTGATCAGGGAGAAAGGTAGGAGAGTACTTGGTGTGTCATCTTGAAGGAAAGTAGATAAAGAGACTTGGTGGTGGAATGAGGAAGTACAGGAGTGTGTACAAAGGAAGAGGTTAGCTAAGAAGAAGTGGGCCATAGAGAGGACCGAAGAGAGCAAACAGGAGTACAGGGAGACAGCGTAAGGAGAAGGTAGCTGTGCCAAAGGCCAAACAGAGGGCGTATGATGACTTGTATGCTAGGTTGGACAGTAAGGAGGGAGAAAATTATTCATACAGGTTGGCACAGCAGAAAATCGAGATGGGAAAGCCATGCAGCAAGTTAGAATGATTAAGAACAGAGAGGGAAATGTATTGACAGATGACAGAAGTATGCTGGGAAGATGGAAAGAGTACTTTGAAGAGCTGATGAATGAGGAAAATGAGAGAGAACAAAGAGTAGAAGAGGTGACCGTTGAGGACCAGGAAGTAGCAAACATTAGTAAGGGTGAAGTGAGGAGGGCATTGAAGAGGATGGAGAGTGGAAAGGCAGTTGGTCCTGATGACATACCGGTTGAGTTATGGAAGTGTCTAGGAGAGGTAGCAGTAGAGTTTCTGACAAGAACATTCAACAAGGTCTTGGAGAGTGAGAGGATGCCGGAGGACTAGAGGAGAAGTGTGCTGATTCCCATTTTTAAGAACAAGGGAGACGTGCAGTGTTGTGGCACCTACAGAGGGATAAAGTTGATGAGCCACACATCAGCATTTGTGAACAACAGTTCAGCATTTGTGAGTCACCATTTGTGACTGCATTTGTGAACAACAGTTTGGTTTCATGCCAAGAAAGAGCACCACAGATGCAGTGTTTGCTTTGAGGATGTTAATACAAAGAAGGTCAGAGGGAGCTGCCTTGTGCCTTTGCGGATCTGGAGAAAGCATATGACAGGGTGCCGAGAGAGGAACTGTGGTATTGCATGAGGACGTCTGAAGTGGCAGAGAAGAATGTTAGAGAGGTGCAGGACATGTATGAGAGATGTAAGACAGTGGTGAGGTGTGCTGTAGGTGTGACAGACAAGTTCTAGGTGGAGGTGGGACTACATCAAGGGTCAGCTCTGAGCCCCTTCTTGTTTGCTATGGTGATGGACAGGCTGACAGATGAGGTTCGACAAGATTCCCCATGGACTATGATGTTTGCAGATGACATTGTGATCTGTCATGAGAGCAGAGAACAAGTGGAGGAAAACCTAGAGAGGTGGAAGTATGCCGTGGAAAGAAGAGGAATGAAGGTTAGCCTCAGTGAGACAGAATACATGTGTGTGAACGAGAAGGACCCAAGAGGAATGGTGAGGTTACAGGGAGCAGAGATAAAGAAGGTGGAGGATTTTAAGTACTTAGGCTCAACAATCCAGAGCAATGGAGAGTGTGGAAAAGAGGTGAAGAAGCCTGTGCAGGCAGGTTGGAATGGTTGGATAAAAGTATCTGGTGTGATGTGCGATAGGAAGGCATTGACAAGAATGAAAGGAAAAGTCTCCAAGATGATGATGAGGCCGGCAATGTTGTATGGTTTTGAACAGTGGCCCTGGGGAAAAGACAGGAGGCTGAGCTGGAGGTAGCAGAGATGAAAATGTTGAGGTTCTCTTTGAGAGTGACAAGGATGGATAGGATCAGGAATGAGTACATCAGAGGGACAGCACATGTTAGAGGTTTTGGAGGCAAAGTCAGAGAGGCTCGATTGAGATGGTGAACGATAGAGAGTATATTGGTAGTAGGATGCTGAGGTTGGAACTATCAGGCAGAAGGTCTAGAGGAACACCAAAGAGAAGATTTATGGATGTGGTGAAGGAGGACATGAAGGTAGTTGGAGTAAGAGTAGAAGATATAGAGGATAGGGTGAGATGGAGGCAGAAGGTTTGCTGTGGCGACCCCTGAAGGGAAAAGCCGAAAGGAAAAGAAGAGGCAGAAGAGGAAGTAGAAGAAGCATGTTTTCGAGTAGAGTATTCAGAGGAAACTCACGCAAGCACGGGGAGAACATGCAAACTCCAACAAGACTGTGTTGAAGCCAGCGATGTTGTATGGTTTAGAAACAGTGGTGCTGGGGAAAAGACAGGAGGCAGAACTGGAGGTCGCAGAGATGAAAATGTTGAGGTTCTGTTTGGGAGTATCAAGGATGGATAGGGTCAGGAATGAGTACATCAGAGGGACAACACATGTAAGACGTTTTGGAGACAAAGTCCGAGAGGCTTGATTGAGATGGTTTGGACATGTGCAGAGGAGAAAGGATAGTGAGTACATTGGTAGTAGGATGCTGAGGTTGGAACTACCAGGCAGAAGGCCTAGAGGAAGACCAATGAGAACATTTATGGATGTGGTGAAGGAGGACATGAGGGTAGTTGGAGTAAGAGAAGAAGATGCAGAGGGTAGGGTGAGATGGAGGCAGATGATTCAATGTGGCGACCCCTGAAGGGAACAGACGAAAAGAAGAAAGAAGAAGAAGAAGAGAATTATGTCACAAGTATTCGATGAAAACTTTTCACACAGATGGAAAACGTGTGTAGACCACAGGAACTGTGGGGTTTAAAAAAATAAATAATTTGGTTAAATTCGCTCATAGTATTATGTTTAACTTGTGAAGTTCTCAGCCCACCGTCATACTCTGCTTAAATACCTTTAAAAGTTAACTGTGAAAATTGAGGCAGTGTCCTCCATAGTCTGTGGAATATACAGAGTGGCCTGGAAATTCACAGTGAAACTGAAATAACATCAAATATTAAAAAGAAAACAAACAAAACAGTCAAACTGCGTGTGTTTATACATTGTTTACATTCTGTAAATGTCTCTCTTTTTATTTTTTTCAGATGAAAAAAGGCAATAAAGATCCCAGTCCAATGGTGCAACTTTCTGTACAGGACATAACTCGAGAAAGCCGAGTATGCAGAGACACACACACACACACACACACACACACACACACACACACACACACACACACACACACGCGCTCTCTTTCTCCCTCTCTCTCTCGTTCTCTCTTGCTCTCGCTCTCTCTCTCTCCCACACACACACACACACACCCCTCTCCACACAAGGACACATGCATGCACACACACACACACACACACACACACACACACACACACACACATACATACACAAACTGTGGCGTTGAGATGCAGGGCAATTTTTTTTGTTGACTCCTGGTTCATGTGGATGGCCATAAAAGAATATCATAAGGAGGAATGTTGAATTCTCCAGGAACATATTGCTTCCTGATGCTCTTAATGCTTTCTCTGCACAACTTAAATTATCCAATTCCACTCACAGCAACAGGCTCACACTCCCACCACGTGTGAGACCCTTCAGTATGTCTGCTGTGGATGTGAGGAGAATATTACGGAGGACCAGTACCTGTAAAGCAGCAGATGGAACATTTTTTTACCATCCATTTCTCCAAAGTTGTAGGGTCCGTTTGTCTTAAGATGTCCACTGCTGTTCCAGATGTCCACTGCTGTTATCCAAACACTAGTCCAGTGGCCCTCACTCTGATCGTCATGAAATGCTTTGAAGGTTCTGGGGCACATAAAGGACACTAACAACATCATGTGGACCCCCTCAGTAGGCATGGGGCATGAAACCGTCTGTGTCTGATGCAGTGCCAGATGTTCCTCACTCTTCTTTTAGCTATGTGGTGAGCAGGGATTTTTATGTCAGACTGCTCTTCTCGGACTCTAGTTATGCTTTTAATACTATCATTCCCGCAGACTTTGGTCAACAAATTGCTGCTATGGGAGCTCAGACCAATCTCTTCTCACTGGATCTGTGACTCTGACCAACAGGCCACAGTCTGTTATAAGATCCATGATGTCTTATCTTCCTCCATCATACTGAACACTGGCTCCCCATAGGGATGTTGCTCCTAATGGCTTGATGTCAGTACTCGAGGAATCATCTAGTGAAGTATGCAGAAGACATGAAGGTACTGAAACAGGTTGATATATAGCTACAAAAGCAACAACAATAACAACAGCAGCCTCAGAAGCACATCCATGGTGGGGGTGCAGAAGAAGACCATTCTACGTCATGAAGGAACTCACCCGGCACAGGAACTGTTCACACTCTCCACTCAGCAGGAGGATGCACAGGCTCAAAGCCAGAACAGTCACTCTTAAGTGCTTTTTCTTCACAAAGACTGTGCGGTTATTGAATTCTCTCGTTTAAAGTCTGCCATCAGCACTTTTTAATATGGTGGGATCACCTTGCTTTTAATATCATATAGGTCTTGAGGTAATTTCATAAATATTATTGGTCTGTTCATTAGAGGGTCTATTTTTGTATTTTTTCTTTAATGTTATTTATTATATTTACACTGCTGGCCCTAAGTAATGAATTTCCTTCATGTATTTCACATGTTTGAATGATAATGGAGTTGAACTTGTACATGATTGGGTTATGAATATTTTTAGGAGGATACCTTTACAATCTGAATCATTCAGATTTTTTTTTTTCTGAACTCGTCTTTTATATCCTTCACTTGACTGATAAAAGTTGCTCTGTGTAAGTGCAGCTGGAACAATATTTGTGTGCATTTGTACAAAGGGGTGAATCTTTTGACTCATCACAGCAAAGTGATTATTAAGTCAGAAGTTATTAATTTTGAGTTACTGGTACAATTTTGAAACTGATATCCTTAAAGCTTTAAAATGATACCAAATTCTCAAACACAATTGTTTGGTTTTGGAGTAATTAACCAAACCTGCTAGGAATTTGCTAGCCTTTTAAGCACGCAGCCTTATAAGACCACGCTTAAGGTTTAAAGTACTTCATAATTTCAGACTTAATACACACTTTGCTGTAATGGGTCACAAATACGTTTTGTTTTTGTGCATGTGGCATGATGTAAAATATTAAAGCATTCATCTATTCCTCAAGCTTACAAAGATATTGCATCTGTCTGAAGCATTGGTTTATTATTACTTTTTTTATCATAACCCTTTATTTACTCCTTTCTGCCTCCATGTTTTCATGAAGACCTGCTGGAACACAGTTAATCCCGTGTGGGAAGATGCCTTCACATTCTTCATAGAAGATCCACACAAACAGAACATTGACATCCAGGTATGAACGTGCATTCAGGCATTGTTTACATAGAGTTACGTTACAATAATCTAGTGCAACACAAACCTCACCCCACTCCAGTCTAACTAACACCCTTTGGACGCTGCCTGGCAAAAGAAAAGTTGGGCACTAATGTTTGGTGAATGTGTTAATAAAATAAAGTTAGTTGATAAGCCTGATTGTACTGAATGAGTATACTTTTCTTTTTATATCCTTATATGCTCTCAGCGTGGTTATAAATCATGGTGCGCCACGCTTTTCTGAATCGCAAAGTTTGCGGACAGTGTACACAGCGTCGGCAAACTTGACATTTACTGGACAGATTTAGAAGCTGAGCTTCTGTGCCAGTCAGTGGCAGATGGGTGGGCCAGGACACTGGGCTGCTGCATGGTGATTGGATGAACTGTCAAAAGTGGCTGAAATCTGTTTTTAATTGACAGTGGCGTCATGGCATTCCAAGTTGGTTAGAAAAGGATTTTTTCTTTTCTTTTTTCTTATACATTTTATACTGTATATATAAACATAAATATAAATATAGCATTCTTCAGTTTGCTCCTTGTATTAGTTTATTGATATTTGTTGAGTAAAGTTCACCAGAGAGCTGTGCATAATGGCAGACAGTGCGCAAGGGTCAGAATTAAACAGCAATCAGGTCAACATTTAGAACAATAGAGTTGAGCAACAGAGGCAGCATAAAAACACAGGGCTTTAATAGACGCAACAGGCACCCCCTCACACACACACACACACACACATACTAGTACACACAATGTTGAAAGAATAATGATAAACCAAAACACGCATGGGTGAAGGGGCATGACGCTCCCTGCAGACGATGCTGCAACTACCCACGTATCCGTTCTTCTCATGATTCTGCACTGCACCCAACTCAGAATCTCAATTTTCCTTACATGGTGGGGATAAACAGATGTCTGATGGTTAAAGGGCATGAATAGAGCTTTAAATACAGAGGTACTGTACTGCTGCTTCCATGAACATTAAATAAACACCAAGTTTCCTTTTCATTTAAAACCACAGAGACAGACTTCTAGCTTTGTAGCTAAATACATAAAGCCAGCATGTGTATACAGTGTGTATTGTAGTTTCTATCACAATACCAGTCACCAAAGGGTGAGAAAATGTTTGGACTAATTGACTTCTGTGTTGTTCTATTCCGTGATAACAGCTCTTTATAATATAAAATAAATGCTTCATACTTTCCTATTTGTTTCTTGTTGAGTTGAAATGCATCACAGAGAAGTGGTTGCTTGTCAGATGATAAAATATTTAATTATGTATGACTTTCTCTATGTTCTGACAGGTGAAAGATAATGACCGTGTACAGTCCCTTGGCAGCTTGTCCCTCCCTCTATCTCGAGTTCTGTCTTGTCCTAACCTCAGCCTTGATCAGTGGTTTCAGCTGAATCATTCTGGCCCAGCCAGTCGTATGCAAATCAACTTTATTCTCAGGGTAATGTCACTTATATTTTGCACATTACAACATACAACATACAAATACAATAAGTTTTGTTTCGATAAATGATTCCAAAAATAATGACCTCTAAATAAACTCAGTGACTTTATTTCCTGTAAGTTGCAATGGGGATTTATAGTTTGGACTTGTTTGTCGAGAATATCCCACAACTTTTCACTTTTTTAAAAAAATATTTTAAATTACATACTCAAAACTTTCTGAGAATGCAGCTAACTGTGTCAATAAACACCAGCCATGTCTGTCACTGTCTGTGGTGTGAGGCAGAACCATTTTGTCAAGAGGAGCTGCATAGCCGTCATCGTGTTTCTGCCCTGCGATGGACTAGCGAGCTGTCCAGGGTGCACTCTACCACCGCCTGGAGTCAGCTGAGATGGGCACCAGCCTAATTAGAATTAAGCGGTTCAGAAAATGACTGAATGAATGATACTGAAAACTTATTGGTACTCACTCATATCTGATTACAGTCGGCCCCCTACTTATGAAATTAATCCGTTCCAGCGCCTTTTTTTGTAACGCGGAAGTTTCGTAAGTAGGGGCGCATTTTACATGTAAAACACCTGATTCGATCCAAGGCTCCCAAGACTACCCCATAAACTTTTTAAAAATGATAAAAGTACACCAATTTGGTATGAAATATGTGTTAAAAGTAAAAGAAAATTATTTATTAAACAATTTAAACATTTTATTAACATATTAAACCATTTTATTAACATATTTATTAATTAAACCATTATTAAACATTTTTTATTAATGCACACACACACACACACACACCTGTGTCTCTCTCTCTCTCTCTCTCACAAACCCAGACACACACACACACACACACACACACACACACACACACACACACACACACACACACACACCCCCACACACACACACACACACACAATACAGTACAGTACACATTAAATGTTAATTGTGGCGCTGCGGGCTTCGCCCACAAGCAGGACGCCGGAGCATTTTAAGACGTGGAATTTAAAGCACATTCCCTGCTTGACCGATCGGAGGTCCATACTCAACTTTAACTTGATTCCTTGAGGGATCGGAGGTCCAGATGAGTCATGTTTTGCTCACATGCACCACATTTATTAAACATTTACTGAATTAAACAACTTAAAAAACTAAACTAAAAACTAAAGAGTTAAGCCTCCTTTCATCTCTGACTGACTCTGTAGGCAATCTCTCTCTCTCTCTCTCTCTCTCTCTCTCTCTCTCTCTCTCTCTCTCTCTCTCTCTCTCTCTCTCACACACACACACCCACACACACACACACTCTCTCTCTCTCTTTGTCCGTCGAACTCGAGGAGGACCATCTAATCATCCTGGGAACTGGGAACGTCTACTTGTGGGTGCGAAGATGGCTTGTCAGTCCAATCTGCGCTTGGAAAGTTCTGGTGCAGTATGGGCAGGGTATCATGGCTGCCGCTGGGGGCTTGGAAGACCTTCTATTCCTGTCTTGCCTGCATTTCTCAGCTGTAGCAATTCTATTGGTTTTGTATGACTTGGCACCCTTGCATATACTAGTAGCTGCTCTCCATGAATTCCTATTCATAGCTGCTTTCTCCCAAGAGACGTGCTTGATAAAATAAAAATTAAACTTTCATATATCTTAGATTCATTGCACACCAACTGAAATATTTCAGGTCTTTTATTGTTTTAATACTGATGATTTTGGCATACAGCTCACGAAAACCCAAAATTCCTATCTCAAAAAATTAGCATATTTCATTCGACCAATAAAAAAGTGTTTTTAATGCAAAAAATGTCAACAGTCAAATAATTATGTTCAGTTATGCACTCAATACTTGGTCGGGAATCCTTTTGCAGAAATGACTGCTTCAATGCGGCGTGGCATGGAGGCAATCAGCCTGTGGCACTGCTGAGGTGTTACGGAGACCCAGGATGCTTCGATAGCGGCCTTAAGTTCATCCACAGTGTTGGGTCTGGTGTCTCTCAACTTTCTCTTCACAATATCCCACAGATTCTCTATGGGCTTCAGGTCAGGAGAGTTGGCAGGCCAATTGAGCACAGTAGTACCATGGTCAGTAAACCATTTAGCAGTGATTTTGGCACTGTGAGCAGGTGCCAGGTCGTGCTGAAAAATGAAATCGTCATCTTTATAAAGCTTTTGAGCAGATGGAAGCATGAAGTGCTCCAAAATCTGATAGCTAGCTGCATTAACCCTGCCCTTGATAAAACACAGTGGACCAACACCAGCAGCTGACCTGACACCCCAGACCATCACTGACTGTGGGTACTTGACACTGGACTTCAGGCATTTTGGCATTTCCTTCTCCCCAGTCTTCCTCCAGACTCTGGCACCTTGATTTCCAAATGACATGCAAAATTTGCTTTCATCTGAAAAAAGTACTTTGGACTCACTGAGCCCTTCTCTGTAGCCCAGGTCAGCCGCTTCTGCCGCTGTTTCTGGTTCAAAAGTGGCTTGACCTGGGGAATGCGGCACCTGTAGCCCAGTCCACTGCTTCCACAGGTCCCCCAAGGTCTGGAATCGGCCCTTCTCCACGATCTTCCTCGGGATCCGGTCACCTCTTCTGGTTGTGCAGCGTTTTCTGCCACACTTTTTCCTTCCCACAGACGTCCCACTGAGGTGCCTTGATACAGCACTCTGGGAACAGCCTATTCGCTCAGAGATTTCTTTGTGTGTCTTACCCTCTTGCTTGAGGGTGTCAGTGATGGCCTTCTGGACAGCAGTCAGGTCGGCAGTCTTACCCATGATTGCGGTTTTGAGTAATGAACCAGGCTGGGAGTTTTTAAAAGCCTCAGGAATCTTTTGCAGGTGTTTAGAGTTAATTGGTTGATTCAGATGATTAGGTTAATAGCTCGTTTAGAGTACCTGAACATGATATGCTAATTTTTTGAGATAGGAATTTTGAGTTTTCATGAGCTGTATGCCAAAATCATCAGTATTAAAACAATGAAGGACCTGAAATATTTCAGTTGGTGTGCAATGAATCTAAAATATATGAAAGTTTAATTTTTATCAGTACATTACAGAAAATAACGAACTTTATCACAATATGCTAATTTTTTGAGAAGGACTAGTATGTATACAGTCGGCCCCCTACTTGCGAAATTAATCCGTTCCAGCGCCTTTTTCATTACACGGAGGTTTCGTAAGTAGAGGCGCATTTTACATGCAAAATGCCTGATTCGTTCCATGGCGCCCAAGACTCCACCTTAAACCATTTAAAAATGATAAAAGTACACCAATTTTGTATGAAATATGCATGAAATATGTGTTAAAAGTAAAAGAAAATTATTTATTAAACCATTTAAACACTGTATTAACATATTAAACCATTTTATGAACATATTTATTAATTAAATCATTATTAAACATTTTTATTCATACACACACACACACACACACACCACACAAAACTCTCTCTCTGTTGTGTTTTGCCGAATGCGGGCTCCGCCCACACACGGCCCCGACCTGATGGAGAAATTGTATTTAAATGTTTAAATGGACGGGATAGTTTATTTAAAGCGGAATTACAGTACCTGTTTGAAAGCTCAGAGGTCCCGATTCAATATTAACTTGCTTCCTTGCGAGATCGGAGGTCTTGTACCACGGAGCACTCTCTTTCCATGCTCCTTCTGCTGCAATATCGTGCCAAAATAATCGCCTCCATCACTGTGTTTCTGCTTTTCAGTATTTTCCAATTCTATGATGGATAACGAAATATAACACTGCAATGATCTCTCAAAAATAATTCACGAGCCAACATTCCTGTTCATCTTTCCTCTATCACATGTGTAACAAACAGGAAGTATGGGTACAGTTCAGCTGCCTCCTGGCCAATGGGAGGCCAGCGGGGCAGGATGTTGGCAGACAGCCAATGAGAGAGCAATTCGTGCATGGTTTGAGTTTTGAATGGTGTTTGGCGCTTTTGGTAAAAAGAGGGTGTTTTCGTAAAAGGAGGACGAAAATTTAGGAAAATGTTTTTCATAACGTGGAGTTTTCGTACTCAGAGGGTTTCGTAAGTAGGGGGCCGACTCTATCTATCTATCTATCTATATATATATATTTATATATATATATATATATATATATATATATATATATATATATATATATATATATATATTTCTACAGTATAGAAAAAAGGAAGGTCCATTATCATGGAATTACACTCCTCAGCCTACCTTGGAAAGTCTATGCAGGGGTACTAGAGAGGAGGATCCGACCGATAGTCGAACCTCAGATTCAGGAGGAACAATATGGTTTTCGTCCTGGTTGTAGCACTCTTGACCAACTCTATACGCGCCACAGGATTCTGGAGGGGGCATGGGAGTTTGCCCAATCTGTCCACATGTGCTTTGTGGATTTGGAGAAGGCTTTCGACTGTGTCCCTCGAACGATCTTGTGGGGCGTGCTCTGAGAGTACGGTGTTCTGGATCCGTTGCTACGAGCCATTCGGTCGCTGTATCATCGGAGCCAGAGTTTGGTCCGTATTGGCAACAAAAGGTCGAATTCTTTTCTGTTGGGAGTTGGAGTCCGCCAAGGCTGTCCTTTGTCACCGATTCTGTTCAGAATTTTTCTGGACAGAATTTTTCGACGCAGTCGAGGTGTTGAGGGGTTCTGGTTTGGTGGCCATCGGATCTCGTCTCTGCTTTTTGCAGATGATGTTGTCCTTTTGCCTTCATCAAGTCGGGATCTCCAGCTCTCATTGGAGCGAATCGCAGCCGAGTGCGAAGCAGCAGGGATGAGGATTAGTACCTCCAAGTCTGAGGCCATGGTTCTCAGTCGGACAAGGGTGGAATGCACCCTCCGGGTCTGGAAAGAGGTCCTTCCCCAAGTGGGGGAGTTTGAGTATCTTGGGGTCTTGTTCACGAGTGAGGGAAGGATGGAGCGAGAGATCGACAGATGGATCGCTGCAGCCTCTGCTGGTAAGTGGTGCCTGTACTGGTCCATCGTGGTGAAGAAGGAGCTGAGCCGCAAGGCTCAGCTCTCAATTTACCAGTCGATCTACGGTCCAACCCTCACCGATTGTCACGACTGAAGTTGGAACTACCAGGCAGAAGGCCTACTAGTTTCTTGACCTGGTGCATGACTCTGCAGCAAGGGCTGTTTTTGCGGAGAAAAGCCTGAACGCATTCTGGGCCAATGTGCATGGTTCGTATCCTCGCGTTCCTGTGGCGGCGCTCACACTACTGGTTGCATTTCCCTCCATGTACCTGTGCGAGTCGGCGTTTTCGACCATGGTTGAGATCAAAACCAAATCGCAAAACCGCCTGATTGACCTTGAATCTAGGCATTGAGTCAGGTCGTCGCGCCATCTTGTTTTTGGTCGTCCTCGTGGTCGTTTCCAGCTCCGGGGCGTCCACTCTGTTGCTCTACTTGTCCAACGGCTGTCAGAGAATCAGGCCACATGGCCTGCCCATCTGTGCTTACTGTTGTTGATGGTGTGCACGATATCCCTCACTCCTGTTTGCTCTCTGATCCATGTGTTGGGCTTTCTATCCTTTAGAGAGACATTCAGCATGAGGCGTTTGATTTTCCTCTGTGCCACTCTGAGCATATCCTTCATTGTGTTGTTGAGAGCCCATGTTTCGCTTCCATATTTCATGACCGGCAGGATATAATCGTCATGTATCTTCCGTTTGATTCTCATGCTGGCCTTTCTACCTTTCGTGATGGACTCAAACTTGCCGAATGCTGCCCAACCGAGAATTATCCGATGCTTGATTTCTGCCAGGAGATCCCCGTCTTGCGTGATGATCTTGCCGAGATATACATAGCTGTCTACTTGCTCTATGGTCTTACCGTCAGCTGTGACCACTGCGGGGGTGATGTGTTTGTTGAACATCACTTTGGTTTTACCGATATGTATGTTCAGCCCAACTGGCTTGTTGGTGTTGTTGATGTCGTTGAGCATCTCCTCCAGTTGCTGCGTTGTGTGGGCAAGTAGTGTGATGTCGTCGGCGAATTCCAAGTGTGCGAGGTACTCTCCGTCAATATTGGTTCCATGGTCTTTACAATCGATTTGGCTCAGAATTGCATCTTGGAGACAAGCTGTGAAGAGTCTTGGAGAGATGTCTCCTTGGCGAGCTCCTCTCTGTAATCTAATGTTACCGCTATTCTTGTGGAGCCTGAGGGTGGCAGTGGCTTCCTTGTAGAGGTCTCTGATGTAGATGTTATTTACTCCTTGATTGGCTAGGGCATTGAACATCGGTGTGTATTCAGTGGAATCAAAGGCTTTCTCATAGTCCACAAAGGCCAGGCTTAGGGGGATGTTGTACTCATTGGCCTTTTCTTGGATTTGGCTCACGACTTGGATATGATCGATGGTGGAGTATCCCAGTCTAAATCCTGCCTGTTCTCTCGGTTGGTGGAGGTTGAGAATGAGTGTCATTCTTCTCAGGAGGATTTGAGAGAAGGTCTTGTAGATGACTGGGAGGAGGCTGATTGGTCGATAGTTCTTGAGGTCCGCCTTGTCGCCCTTTTTGTGCAGTAACCTCACTATGGCATTTCTCCAGTTTCCAGGAACCTTCCCTTTAGTGATGCACCTGTTGAAGAGAAAGGTTAGCTCTTTGATTACTGGTTCTCCGCCGTCTTGAAGCATGCCTGCCGAGATGTTGTCCTCCCCAGGTGCTTTGCCTCGTTTTAGCCGTTTGATGGCTGGTCTTACTTCATCATGCAGAATAGGTGGTGTACTGCTGTTGGGTAGTGCATTGGCAAACGGTTGGTCTTGCAGACGCCTGGTATTGTAGAGCTCTGCGTAGAATTCCTCGCATATTCTAATGATCCTATCCAAGTCATGGATGAGTGTGCCATCTGCTTCTTTAAGGGCAGTGATCATTTTCCTGCCTATACACTGACCTTTCTGTATTCGTCATAGCCCTTTGTTGTTCTCCAGAGCAGTCAGCTGTTCCTCTTCATTGTAAGCGTTGATCTCCATTCTGCGTCATATCTCCTTGCAGACCACTGAGTAATCGATGTTATCTCTAGGTGTTCCGCTTCATTTCATTTGTCGGCGTCTTTCTCTCAGCTGCTTGGTCTCATTAGACAGTTTATCCGATTTGGGTGGTCACTGTCTTCCTACCATGTTTATTGCTGTCTCCATGATGGTGTTAGTGAGGTTCTCTGAGTTTGTGGTTAGATCTTCTTCTCTGTTCAGAGCTTGGAACCTGTTGATGAGCTCTAGCTGGAATTGGGAGTATTTCTCTGAGAGTCTTTGATGGTTTGGCCTCTTCGTTTGCTTGATAAGGTGGTGTCTTTCAAGTTTTGTGTTGATCGTGAGTGCAACGCGCACCAACCTGTGGTTGCTGCCCGTGTTGAATCTATTTAGTACGGAGACATCCATGACAGTGCGGTGTTTGTCCGTTAGGATGTAGTCGATCTCATTTTTGGTCTCTTTGTTTGGCGAGATCCAAGTCCATCGTCTGCCCGCTTTCTTATGGAAGGAGCAGTGTCTTTCGCTGAAGTTGACTAAGGTGTCACCTCGGTCATTCCTACATCCATAACCGAATTTACCCACACAAGTCTCTCCCGGCTTGGCATTGCCTACTTTGGCATTGAAGTCACCCATGATGATGTTATAGTGGGTCTTTGTGGCTGTGTAGAGGCGTTCTATGGTTTCGTAAACCTCTTTGCACTCCTCTTCGCTACGGCTGGTCGTTGGAAGTTAGGCGACAATTAGGCTCATGTGGTGTTTCCAATTGATCTTGATGGTGATCTGTGCCACCCTGTCAGAAACTCCAATGAAGTTCTTCACATTGCCAGCAATGTTCTTATGCACAATATATCAAATAATATCAACATTAATTTCAAATAAGTCACTTATTCATACCGAGTCACTTTACATGAAGCTAAAAACAGTCAATCAACACTTACAATATGTGAGGCGCTCAATACCGAAAGTAGTGTACTTGCTGTGAGTTATACAGACTTCCGGTTCTTCAAGTGCACAAGGGTGCCGTTCAACTCGTTTAGAACAGAGCCTGCACTGATGTAAATCCCAGCAAAGAGGAGAGTTCTTTGTTTTGTGTAAGTAAGTGAGTAAACTTTATTCAAGAGATGCATACAAAGAACAAGTACAAATCCTAATGAATGTCTGTCTGTCTTCCTTTCGGCTTTTTCCCTTTTACTCGGGAGTCGCCACAGCGAATCATCTAATTTGCACTTTTGATTTGGCAGAGGTTTTTACGTCAGATGCCCTTCCTGTCGCAAGGGACAGAAACATGCTGACGACTTTGCAGCTACTCTTTACGAATGTCAGCAATGGTTCTTTTACATGCCTCTCACCATAGACTGTGAGAGACATGGCCCGCCTTTGATAACCCAGTTAGCCGCTAATGAATATTAATATAAAAATAAGTATACACTCTTAGGATTCTGTTAAAAGATAATAAATATCTGTAATTGTTCTGTAATTTGTGGATTCGGGTTTTCATTCATTGTACAACTCTTTTTGCTTAACTGAGTATGCATGGTAGATTGTGCCGATCTGAGCAGATAGTTAATTCATCTCTGTGTATGAGACTTGCACCCATACTAGTAGGCTTACACTTCTGACCAACCAGATTTGCTTCGGGTTACGAAAGTCCGCAAAACAGTGTAAACACAAAGATCACCGAGACGACGTCTTAACACAAGAGTAACACGCTATATAACACTCAGTCTGTAGTTTGTAAACAATGAATGCAGTGTCATTACGTCATTACTACGTAGGTACGTCTAAACTCAAAATTTGACTTTTTTTGGGGGGCGGACGGACGGATGTAAAACGGATGAACGTAAGTCGGGGAGCGTCTGTATATAACATATAAAACTATTCATCAGCTTAGATACTGCATGTTTTTCGCTGAATGTGATCTCTAATGGTGATATTTTTTTTATTCAGGTGCTCTGGATCAATGAAAGTGCTGCATCCTCCTCCCTTCTCACGAGTGATTTGACTTCTTTAAGGCCTCAACATACCACAACTGATGACAGTTTTGCCACTGAGGTAAGTAAGAATAATAAAAAAAAATGTTTTTTATCACTGACATTGAGGCATTGTTTATGTTTTACCCCTGATTTGATTTTATAGGGTGTGCTGCGTATTCAGCTGCTGAAGGGACAGAATTTGATACCTAAGGATAACTTGATGGGGGGCATGGTGAAAGGGAAGAGTGACCCCTACGTTATCATTAATATCGGGGGCAGCACCTTTAAAAGTCGTGCGATTAAGGAAAACCTCAACCCCACCTGGAACGAGTTGTATGAGGTAGACATTTTGAGCTGTGTGGGTCTGCATTAGTCTGTAATTTTGTTCACTGTTATTTTTATTTAATTATTGAATTGCTCTTCTCAGGTAGTGTTGACTGATCTTCCTGGTCAAGACTTGTCATTGGAAGTATTTGATAAAGACATGGATATGAAAGATGACTTCATGGGCAGGTGATGGCCTAAACAACATGGCCGAGTTTCTCTTGTTGAAATCATGGTTTTGGTTAATGTTAATGTTGCTTTGTTCCAGATTAATGATCAAGCTTAATGACATTATTGCATCCAAACATATGGATCAGGTGAGTTTTAACTGATCATTATGGGAATGTTGAATGTGATATACAGGCACATGTATAGTGTCCTGGGAAAATTCTGCCAGACAGCTAAAAGAAACAAGTATCAAGTGATTAGTGTAAAGCGCAAACATGCAAAGTCCATAAACAGCAGAGAAATGAGCGATGAGATCCGGATTTTTTTCAAGCGCTGCGAAGTAGGCGGGTACTAAGTTGAACTTTCAAGGACTGCAGGTTTGAGTGATTAGCAAGTTAAAACTTAAAGATACTGTCATTGATAGATATCACCAAACACTGAGTTCCCCTAACCATTTTCCAAACAGAATCCATGCACACAAGTTTAATGACTCCACCCACATTAACACGGAAGAGCAGCTCTTTATTGGTTTGTGCTTCACGTCTGCACACAGAAACAGAGTTTACATTTATATACCTTTAGCTCTTCTAGCTTCATGATGCACTAGAGTCTCCATTCTATACTCACCGCTCGATAATAATAATAACAGCTAAAATATTCCTGAAGAAATTTTGAGATGTGCCTGCAACTGCGGCCGGAAAATATGTGAAAACTGGTGTACTGAACTGTAGAACACGGAAAAATTCCTCACAGTTTACAGAAGTATTTATGGAGCTGTGGCAAAACAGGTGGCAATAAATCAAACAATATGCTTTAACTGGAACGGATATTGTTGGGTTTCAGCCAAGCTGTATACCAGGGCTCTTCAATTTATTCAGAATGAGGCCCAAGTCATGGGGCAGCCATGCCCTAATAGATAAAGAAGCAGCTTTGAGATCGAAATGTCCTTTGATTGGTTCCTGTACCAGCAGGAAGAATGTGTATTGGTGGGGGAGGGGTGAGCTGCATCTTCCCTTCCTCCACCTTCATGGCTGAAGTGCACTTGAGCAAGGCACCTAACCCCCAACTGCTCTCCAGGCAATGTGTGTGGCAGCCCACTGCTCTGAGAGTGTGTGCACTATGGATTGGTTAAATGCAGAGCAAATTATTTCCATTGCAGAATTAATAGAGTGGATCAAAATTTTTAAAAATGAAAACAATCCCAAAGGAGGGACAGAAAACGAATACCTGAAAAGGAAATTGGTCCCCGACAACAGGATGTGAAACGGCGAGGTGCAAACGTGGTGAATAAACAGTCTGGCAGCATATGAGTCTGAAAACCAATCCAGTTGTGTTCTCTTTTTACTTTGAAAGAACCAGACTGTTAATTGCCACTTTTCTTTTCTTGTAGAAGAAAAACACATTTTGTTTCAGAAATCTTTTTGCGAACTGTCTATTAGCCGTACTGACTGTCCTCTCCTTCCCAGTGGTTTACTCTGAGTGACGTGAAACATGGCCGTGTTCACATGACTCTGGAATGGCTGAACGGAACAATCCAGTCTGATAAACTGCAAGAGGTAAAAAAACGTTACATCAGTTGGAAAACATCATCCATGAAAAAAATATACAAAGCTGTGTTAATAAATTCTCTTTGCAGGTGTTGCAGTACCAGTCTAAGAGCTTGTACATGAACAAGGCACTACCTACTGTGGCTTTGTTATTTGTATATGTGGAAGCTGCTCATGATGTTCCTGTAAGTTTGTTCAAATAAACGTTCACTAATACTCATCGTACCAGTTTATTCAGACTGAATGATAGTCACAAAGTGCCCAGTATGTACAGCCAGTACGGGATATTCAGGTTTGTAATAAAATTATCACTGTCTCCTTGGAGACCATCACTGGGCAATCAATGGGCAGATCACTGTTTAAACCACCACAGTCCCACAAAAAAAAAAGTTTCAGTAATTCCCACTGTTGTTTTTACTTTGCACAGACGTCTCCGTCCCTTTCACTTCTCCACATGTAAAACAGCTGCCGATTCGATGCCAGCGGTTCTGACACAGATGTGTTTAGTCAGTCGAGGGTAGGCACATCCTGACAATTTCTAACCTGCAGTATCAGGATTTTCTCAAATGTTCAGCCATGCTGATAATTTCGGCCAAAACAAAACACAGACAGGATATTCACTAGTGGTAGGGAAGTTTAGAATACTTACTGGACCTCCTTTATTTGTGTGGTCACTGCTGACAGAGTAATAACTGATTTCGGCAAACCGAATGGTTCAATAAAGCAAACACACACAGTGCCGGCACCATTGAAATGGTATAGACTTGACTGAGGAACATTCATTCATCCACTTTTTTAACCACTTAAACCTAATTTGGGTCATGGGGAGGATGGCGCCTATCTCAGCCGACTCCAGATGAGGGTGGAGAATACCCTGGATGGCTCGCCAGGCCAATGCAGGGCCAACACTCACACAACCATTCACACTCACACCTAGGGGAGATTTGGAACAGCCAACTAACCTACTGTGCATGTTTTTGGACTGTGGGAGAAACCGGAGTACCCGGAGGAAACCCACGCAAGCACGGGGAGAACATGCAAATTCCACACAGAAACGCCCGAGCTGGGAATCAAACCCAGGACCTTCTTGCTGTGAGGCGGATGTGCTAACCACTACACCGCTGTGCTGCCTTGAGAAACATCTGTCCCAAAACTAAAACACGAATGTCTGAGTGATAAACTGCCCGCGGGGTATGATAACAACCCGAATAGTTTTCCAGGTTAATAATATCAATAAGGTACCGAATGAGTCCTAATGCTTCACGAGTGTGTATACATTCACTTATATTTTAAAATTAAGTCTGTAGTATGTAACTGAAACTCTTTTGGTGTGGGACAGTTGCTGGTATTCAGATATATATTCAATCAAAATGTGAATTCCATGTTAAAACTTTTATGCATATATATATATTGATTAATATTTTTGGCCCAGTCAGATTCATGTGATTGAATATTTTTGTTCCTGTAGTTAAAGAAGAGTGGTAAAGAGCCTAAGGTTGGTGCTGAACTTGTTCTGGGCGGAACCACGCACAAAACCACGGTAAGAACTCCATTGTTAATATTTAAAAATATTGTTAAAAATAAACAAACCGCCCTCAACCAAACAGTTCTGGCAGCCATCACTTATATTATAATTTCTAATAGATGTGATCAGATGCTTAACAGGCAGTTAAATCTTAATAACCACCAGATTTATCCCTGAGATCAATCCCAGTGCTGGGTGTTAATGGAGACAGTTTGAAAGTTAAATTGAAATTAATTATAATCTCGGTCACTCATTTCTTGAACCGCTTAATCCTAGTAGGGCTTGGCGAGGCTTTAGATTATCTCAGCCAATCCCTGGGTGAAGGCAGGACACACTGAACAGTCCCTGCAATGGAAAATGGAGAGGAAACCCATGCAAAGGACAACATGCAAACTCCACACAGATCCATCCTCACTGAGCCTGGGACTCAAACCCAGAACCTTGTTGCTGTGAGGAGGACATGTTAACCACTACACCACCGTGGAATCTGTCTTGTAAACCAGATACGTTTTTGTTCAGTCATATCTTTACCGGTTACAAATCATACACAGCTACCTACCATTTTAATGTGACACGCCGACAGTGGAGTAACGGCACTGGAAAGTGTCCACATTCACACCCAACTCGTGATTACAAACATCAGGCATCACTTGTTTAGCTGTTGTCCTGTGATGGACTGGCAACCTGTCCAGGGTGTAATCCCTGGGACTTAACGCTAACTTTCCTAAACAAGGGGTTTAGTGAGTAAATGAACGAGTGAATGAATGAAGGATTAAATGAGTGAATGAATAAATGAGAGTGAATGCACAGATGTGTGAATGAATGGATAGATAAACGTCTGAATGAACTGGTGAATTAATCAATAATATTTGTCATAGGTCATTCATTAATTTTCTGAACCGCTTAATCCTAATTAGGGTCGCGGGGAGGCTGGTGCCCATGTCAGCTGTCTGTGGGTGAGGTCAGTGTAGACCCCGGACAGCTGGCCAGACCATCGAAGGGCAGAAATACGCTGACAGCTCTGCAGCCCCTCTTTACAAAAGCCAATAATGGTTCTTTTACATGAACCTCCAGCACAGGCAGTGAGAGACACAGCCGGCCTTTTATAACCCAGTTAGTGCACTGGGGGACAGGATTGAAAACTCGGTGGTAGTGGGGCTTGAACCCCCGACTTTTGGATCAGTAATCCAGCACCTTACCATCAGGTCACCACGCCCCAGTTGAGGTGGTGTAAAGGGATTTTTTTTATTCCACTGTGGAGGGTTTGGATTTCGGTGATGTGGTGTAGTATTCTGTAGAATCATAAGTTTAAGAGGAGCTTGTTGATTGGTGGATATTTTGAAGTAGCAGTCGTACCTGATTTTTAGGCATGTACCCTTGATGAGTTTTCGCTTGTTGCTCATTTATTTGCTGAGTAAGTGCGGTTACAGGTGTGTTAGTTTAGTTCGAAATGGCTATACAGAATCCAGTCCATCATCAGACCCCCCAATCACACACACAAAGGTCTATTACGTGGGTGTGTAACACGTATAAATTGCTAATGATCATGCTTTCTTTCAACTGTCTTTGTTGGCGGGGGAAACAAGCGGGATGGTTCTGCATTGTCACAGTTAGTCCCTTAGAATGTCTGTGTAACAGTCCATTAATTTTTTTGCTTATTTGGACCTGTCTGTTCACTGAATGAGTTAACTTCCAGTTTATATCGTGTACCATATGACTGATTTGATTATTATGCTTTTTCCCATTATGCTGTAATTGTTTGAACGTTTTTGTCTTTGGTTCCACTTGAATTCCAGGTATGTGACCGAACTAGCTCACCCCAGTGGAACGAGGCCTTTCATTTTCTGGTCCATGATCCCAGAAAGGAGGAACTTATAGTGAAGGTATTGAAACACACTGTGTCCCAAATGATAGAATTCTTAATTAGTTCACAGAGTCCAGTACAACCTGTATTCCTATCTTTATAGTATAACAGTGTTCATATGGAGGAGTGTGTGTGCTCAATGAACAGTGATATTACCCATAATCCACTGTGTTCTTACTTCAGTTTAATTCCAATTAACATGCATATAATTGTATTTATTCTAAACTATGACTCTAGGTTCTCCAAGTTTACATCCTTAAGTAATCATTACTCTTATGTCCATTTTTCTGATACAGAAGACTCAAATATGTTCTGTACTCCTTAAAATTCATACTAGTTTTTTTTTTTCTCCACTCAGGACCCCCCCCCCCCCTAGTACTAGTAGTGCATTCATCTGGTGTTGCATGCTAATTACGATAAGTTTATATGGTAGTACGACAACTTACTACTTCGTCGCCCTAGTGCGGGCAACCACCAGGGATTTCCAAGTCCTTGTATCCAGCATCAGGGCAGCTATCTCGCTTGTGTAGACTGTTCCTGTGTCTCTCTTGAGGGCATCGATGTATGTGGTCTTTGGTCGTCCACTTCTCCGATATCCATGTTGGGGCCCCGTACCTACCGCTTACTCTTCCAGGTCACATTATCGTTGCCCACATGGGCGTTGAAGTCTCCCAAGACAACGGGTGAGTTTCCCAAGGGAGCGTTCTCCAACAAACCCCCCCCCAAGACTCCAAAAAGGGTGGGTACTCTGAACTGTCATTTGGTGCATAAGCACAAATAACAGTCAGGACCCATCCCCCCGCCCGAAGACGGAGGGAAGCTACCCTTTCGTCAACTGGGGAGAACCCCAACATTTGGGCACCGAGACGGGGGGCAACAAGAATACCCACACCGGCTCGCCACCTCTCCCCATGAGCAACTCCAGAATAGAATAAGGTCCATCCTCTCTCGAGATGGATGGTTCCAGAGCCCAGGCTATGCGTTGAGGTGAGCCCGACTATATCTAGTCGGTATCTCTCCACCTCGCGCACCAGATTAGGCTCCTTCCCCGCCAAAGAGGTGACATTCCATGTCCCGAGGGTCAAGTAGCCGAGGATCGGAACAGAACCCATGCCTTCAGCTGCCACCCAACTCACACTGCACCCGACCCCTAAAACTCCTTCCATGGGTGGTGGGTCCATGGAGAGCTGACCCATGTCTCCTTTTTGGGCTAAGCCTGGCCAGGCTCCATGGCCAGAAGCCCGACCACCAGGTGCTCGCCTTTGAGCCCCTCCCCCGGGCCTGGCTCCAGGAGGGAACCCCGGTGACCCGCGTCCAGGCAAGAGAGACTGCTTCCTGTGCTCTCTCTCTCAGATGTCATGTATCATAGGGGTTTTTTGAATGCTCATCATTTTTCATCTGTGTATCGAGTCGAATGCCTTTTTAAAATCAATAAAGGTCATCAGAGCTTTTAGGTTTTTGGCTTTGACACCTATTATTCTTCTGAGTGTTGGTATTGTGATGGGCAGGTTTGGTATCCAGGACAGGAACACAGAACGACAGATGTTGGTAGATTTTGCAGAAAGGATGGAAATGGCTGTGGTAAATAATTTCTTCCAGAAGAGACAGGAGCATAGGGTGACTTATAAAAGCGGAAGTAGGAGCACACAGGTAGACTACGTATTATGCAGGCGATGTAATTTGAAGGAAGCCATTGACTGCAAAGTAGTAGTGAGTGAGAGTGTTGCCAAACAGCATAGGATGGTGGTGTGCAGGATGACGCTGATGGTGAGGAAGGTCAAGAAGGCAAAGGCAGAGCAGAAGACAAAGTGGTGGAAGCTGAAAAAGGAAGAGTGTCGTGTTGTCTTCAAGGAGGAGTTGAAACAGGCCTTGCATGGTCATGAAGTGCCTCCAGATGACTGGACAACTACAGCTAATGTGATCAGGGAGATCGGGTAGGAGAATACTTGATGTGTCACCTGGAAGGAGAGGAGATAAGGAGACTTGGTGGTGGAATGAGGAAGTGCAGGAGTGTGTACAAAGGAAGAGGTTAGCTAAGAAGAAGTGGGACATTGAGAGGACCGAAGAGAGTAAACAGGAGTACAGGGAGACACAGCGTAAGGCGAAGGTAGCAGTGTCAAAGGCCAAACAGAGGGCGAATGATGACTTGTATGCTCGGTTGGAAAGTAAAGAGGAAGAAACCTGTATTGACTAGTGACAGAAGTAGCTGGGAAGATGGAAAGAGTACTTTGAAGAGCTGATGAATGAGGAAAATAAGAGAGAAAAAGAGTAGAAGAGGTGACTGTCGAGGACCAGGAAGTAGCAAAGATTAGTAAGGGTGAAATGAGGAGGGCATTGAAGAGGATGAAGAATGGAAAGGCAATTGGTCCTGATGACATACTGGTGGAGGTATGAAAGTGTCTAGGAGAGGTAGCAGTAGATTTCCTGACAAGAACATTCAAACGAGGTTAGACAAGATTCCCCATGGACTATGATGTTTGCAGATGACATTGTGATCTGTGGTGAGTGCAGAGAACAAGTACAGGAAAATCTCGAGAGGTGGAGGTATGCCCTGGAAAGTCGGGGAATGAAGGTGAGCCTCAGTAAGACAGAATACATGTGTATGAATGCCAAGGACCCAAGAGGAACGGTGAGGTTACAGGGAGCAGAGATAAGGAAGGTGGAGGATTTTAAGTACTTGACGGTAGTGTACAAGACGGTTTTGAGGCCAGCAATGTTGTATGGTTTAGAAACAGTGGCCCTGGGGAAAAGACAGGAGGCAGAGCTGGAGGTAGCATAGATGAAAATGTTGAGGTTCTCTTTGGGAGTATCAAGGATGGATAGGATCAGGAATGACCACATTAGAGGGACAGCACATGTAAGACGTTTTGGAGACAAAGTCAGAGAGGCTAGATTGAGATGGTTTGGACATGTACAGAGGAGGGATAGTGAGTATATTGGTAGTAGGATGCTGAGAATAGAACTACCAGGCAGAAGGCCTAGAGGAAGACAAAAGAGAAGATTCATGGATGTGGTGAAGGAGGACATGAAGGTAGTTGGTGTAAGAGAAGAAGATGCAAAGGATAGGGTGAGATGGAGGCAAATGATTCACTGTGGCGACCCCTGTAGGGAATAGCTGAAAGGAGATGAAGAAGAAGATCCTGATTCTGTGTCCTAAGTAAATCCTCGCAGGCTGTGGTCACTTGTGTGTTCATATCTAAGAAATTTCTTACTTCTTGCTTTCCTGGGCAGGCAATCTTACATACCTTGACAGTTGTCTTTAACAACTTTAACAAGTTGTATTTTACATGGTAAAATATGTAGCATTAGCCATTTAGCATTTAACAACTAATTGTCAAAACATATTTTGTCCATAATAATATTATTATTATTATTATTAATAATAATAATAATAATAATAATAATAATACAATGACAGTGGTGGCCCGGTGCTAAGGTGCTGGATTACCGATCTCAAGGTTGGGGGTTCAAGCCCCATTATCACCGGGTTTTCACTGCTGTCCCCTCAGTGCGGTTAACTGGGATATCAAAGGCTGGCCATACCTGTCACTGTCTGTGGTGTGAGGTTCATGTAAAAGAACCCCTGCTTGCTTTCGCCAAGAGACGTGTTTCTGCCCTGCAATGGCCTGGCGAGCTGTCCAGGGTATACTCCGCCCTCACTCGGAGTCGGCTGAGATGGACGCCAGCATCTATCCCAATTAGGATTAAGCAGTTCAGAAAATGAATGAATGAAGGAATGACATAGATATATATATAAAATAATTATTTAATAAATTAATAAATAAATTAATAATACATAAAAAGTTATTTCACATACACACTCAATGATAATAATTCCTTACCCACCGTGTTTACCTGGAACTTGTCTGAGATAAAAATACGTGTATGTGTGTGCACCATGAATGCCTGTGTGTGCATGCTTACTGATCTCGGATTGTCTTCTTTATCTATGTCATTAGTTGAGACGTTACAGTGGGATTCAGATTTGCCACTTGTTTTTTTCTCCATGCATGAGGAATGGGAAATTTGGTGGGGGACAGAATTAATTTCTGGTAGCCCATCATGCAGGATGGGGTAATACTTGGGTAGCCAGATGGAAAAAGTGAACAGACCAAGAATTTCAGGCTGCCTAATTTGCAAGCCCTGTAGTTGCATACCTGCATAGATAAACATTGGCAGTAGAATGGCTAATACTGAAGAGAGGAGTTGTTTGGGAGACAGGATAAAAGGTTCAGTGTATCTCAGTGTATTCTCAGATCTCAATGAGATCAAGCATCTGTGAGATGTACCAAAAAACTAGTCTAATCTAGAGGAGACTTAAAGCATCTGCTGCTAATGTCTTGGTATGAGATACTAGAGCACACCTTCAGAGTTCATCATTTCTTTCCTTTTTTCCCCAATCCTTATATCCTTAATTTAATAATCCAAGCTACAGCCTCGAATTTCTGTGTGTTAATTGTGGTAGCTTATAGGAAATTGAAATAAAATAGTAGCGAAGGTCATGGAGCCCGTGACTTAGTGAGTCAAAGTTGAGTTCTGGATGCGAAAGGGATTATTATGCAGGTTGTTTTAATGTTATGGCTGATTAATGTATATCTTGACGTCTTGGATTAAGGTTTTGGATTTTTAAAATGCACCATCTCTCATTATAAATATCTTTTTTATGATTTCTGATAATGTTGCATTGTGGAACCAATAACATAATGTTTTGGCATCAGTGAGTGTTATATGTTGAATTTTGTTCTATAGTTATCACATTGCTGGGAATTCTCACTTGGATCTGTGGTGATTCCTATAAGAGAGCTTCTCTCCCAACCAAATTTGCTGCTAGACCAGTGGCTGAATTTGGACGGCGCTTCACCTGAGAGTCAGATCCTGCTGAGGGCACAGCTTAAGGTAAATATCACAAATTAGTGCTATACATACATTTACTGCATACATACATTTTGCTCTTAATGTATTTTATATATTAAAATCATTCCTAATAAAAGGGTTTCATTTGTCCAAGACAACCGATAAGCACTGCAGATAGCCTGATGTTCAGAACATTTGAAGTATTGAATCTGAATGAGCGGAAGTTTTCATCTTGGAAGCCTCTCACTCCTGTTGATGATCATACATATGGATCCAGATGTGCACTCACAGACTGTGAAGATGACTTTTTACTACTGGTGGTATGAAATCTTTTGCCAAAATGATTTGGGACTTACAGTTTTGATACTGCATAACCAACCAGACTTCATGTTACGCTATGGTGAAGTTTAGCAAACCATGTAGCAGAATCTTCAGTACAGTTTAACATGGAGTCTGGTTGGTTATATTGTACCTGTAAAGGGAATTATAGTCCTAAATCATTTCATTTGAAGAGTTTATATCACCAGCAGTGAAAAGCCACCGTCATAGTTCCTGAGCTGATATTTAGGTCCATATGGATCACCATTAGCAGGAAGGAGGGCTACCAGGACACATCACAGGACTCATAAAGCAGAAAGATTGGGATCACTAGGATCTCAAAAGTGGCATCTCAACGAAAATAAAGGAGGGGTTGTTATACAGTAGGCCCTTGACTATTCGCGGTTTTGCACTCACGGTTTGAGTATTCGCGGACTGCCAAGCAACTGACACGTCACTCAAATTCAGCCAGTGGCTGTCCTTTTGTGTGTGTTTTAATTACCAGTTAAGCTGTATTATGCCACGCAAACGCTTCTCTGGCTAAGTGCTAGAAAAGGTAATGACGTTGGATGTCTCTTCTGAAGAAATAGGACTTTCTCCTGAAGAAACAACACTTTCCTCTGAAGTGCCTGAAGAGAAATAATCACCTGAAAGCACTCTAGTATTAAAGTCGTTTTCAATCATTATTCCAGTACAGTACCTAAGTTAATGTTTAGCATGTTTGTGTGTGATTTTATGTACTGTGGTGTAGCATGTTTATCGTTTTGTTTTGTTTATCCAATTTATTACATTTCATGTTCTTTTATGTTCTTTTTGTTGTGGTCTGTGTTTTGGGGGGACTTTGATTTTGATGGCTGTGTTCTCTAACTCTCCACTCTGGACGAGGGGCGTGGCTGAGCTGCTCCGTGGCTTCTAAACATTCTAAACATTAACTTAGGCACTGTCTTCTTCTTCTTCTTCTTTTCCTTTCGGCTTTTCCTTTCAGGGGTCGCCACAGCAAATCATCTGCCTCCATCTCACCCTGTCCTCTGCATCTTCTTTTCTTATGCCAACGACCTTCATGTCTTCCTTCACCACATCCATAAATCTCTTCTTTGGACTTCCTATAGGCCTTCTGCCTGGTAGTTCCAACCTCAGCATCCTATTACCAATATATTCACTATCCCTACTCTGTACATGTCCAAACCATCTCAATCGAGCCTCTCTGACTTTGTCTCCAAAACATTTGACACATGCTATCCGTCTGATGTGCTCATTACTGATCCTATCCATCCTCATTACTCCCAAAGAGAACCTCAACATTTTCATCTCTGCTACCGTCAGCTCTGCCTCCTGTCTTTTCCCCAGGGCCACTCTTTCTAAACCATATAACATCACTGTCCTCAACACGGTTTTGTACACTTTTCCTTTCATTCTTGCCGATACCCTCCTATCACACATCACACCGGCCACTTTTCTCCAAACATTCCAACCTGCCTGCACACGCTTCTTCACCTATTTTCCACACTCTCCATTGCTCTGGCTTGTTGAGCCTAAGTACTTAAAATCCTCCACCTTCTTTATCTCTGCTCCCTGTAACCTCACCGTTCCTCTTGGATCCTTGTCATTCACAGACATGTATTCTGTCTTACTGAGGCTAACCTTCATTCCCCTCCTTTCGAGGGCATACTTCTGGTTCAGTATCGTCCCGATTGTAGAGGGGTTTTGGCGATAACGAAATACTGTATAACGCTGCATGATCAATCTCAAAACAAGCCAGCAGTCAACTCTCCTTCATGTGTGTGACAAACAGGAAGTTTGGGGAAGGTTCAGCTGCATTATCCCTCCTAGTCAATGGGAGGCCAGCGGGGCGGGACGTTGGGAGGGATTTGAATTTTGAAAGGCGCTTTTCATAAGAGGAGGTTGTTTTCGTATCCGGGGACGAAAACTTAAGAAAATGTTTTTCGTAACCCAGAATTTTCGTACACATGGGGGTTTCGTAAGTAGGGGGCTGACTATATCTTCTTCTTTTCCTTTTGGCCTTCCCTTCAGGGGTCATCAACTGTATATATACACAGTATATATATATATATATATATACATATCTTCTTTTTCTTTCGGCTGTTCCCTTCAGGGGTCGCCACAGCAAATGGTCTGTCTCCATCTCTCCCTATCCTCTGCATCTTCTACTCTTACTCCAACGACCTTCATGTCCGCCTTCACCACATCCATAAATCTTCTCTTTGGTCTTCCTCTGGGCCTTCTGCCTGGTAGTTCCAACCTCAGCATCCTACTACCAATATACTCACTATCCCTCCTCTTTACATGTCCAAACCATCTCAATCTAGCCTCTCTGACTTTGTCTCCAAAACATCTAACATGTGCTGTCCCTCTGATGTACTCGTTTCTGATCCTATCCATCCTCGTTACTCCCAAAGAGAACCTCAACATTTTCATCTCTGCTACCTCCAACTCTGACTCCTGTCTTTTCCCCAGGGCCACTGCTTCTAAACCATACAACATTGCTGGCCTCATCACCGTCTTGTACACTTTTCCCTTCATTCTTGTTATATATATATATATATATATATATATATATATATATATATATATGTGTGTGTGTGTATATAAATATATAGACTGTATACACACACACACACATATATATATATATAGTGTATATTTTATATATAAAAGGACACGAACTGATCATAATACAGTATCTTCAACTAAGCATACAGCACTTTAATTTTCAAAAATGACCACTAGGAGGCGGTATTGCATTACTTTGCACTGCATTGTACCTGGGGTTGGAAACTCGTGACGCCGGAGTCGCATGCAACTCTTTCTCCTCTCTGGCTCCCAGGGACAGAGAGGAAAACCAGTTTTCATCTGAATGATGGGCGAATATGCCTAAGGCAGAGTCCTGCAATGGTTGGGTACCCACAGGTACCCAGTATGTACCCTTCCAAAAATGCTCTTTTCGGGTTGAAATTACATCGATGAAAATTTACAGTCACGGCTGTGGGCGGATATTTATTTGGTGTGGGCACGGTGATTTTGTGTGTGTGTTCTTGTGGACATGTCAGCTACATTGAGAGTCTCAGTGTTTTTGATCTGCTGTGTTGGTGGATTTCCAAATTCTGGTGCTCATGGTAAGGAGTGCTGTCACCATCAGCAGCGCGGCGAGTGAGAGATTTTTTCCGCGCTGGGGTTTGTAATCCAGCACCGGAAATCACAGCCTCCTCACAGTGACAAAATAAGAGAAAGTGGAGTTCAGTCTCCACTCTGAGAATGGGTCGGTCAGTGATGTATTAAGCATTAATATTATTTAAAAGAATGTTGAGCAGGCTCCTTCTTAAAATAAGTCTTCAAATACTTTTCTGTCGCTATCATTTTTGGAAATTAAAACTAAGAAAATCCCACCAAGGGATGGCGAGTTCGACTACCCAACCTGTGAACACATCTGGCTGCAGCCCGTCCCACGTCCCATGCAACACATTGTTGTTTTATATTAACATGAAGGAAAAAGGGGAAAAACATTATATGCAGTGCTATTTGATTTTAAATGTCAAAAAAGGATTTGTGTCTCCCAGTGTTTTCTTTAATGTGGAAAACTGGTCCAAATGGCTCTTTGAATGGCAAAGGTTGCCGAGCCCTGAACGAGAAGTATCCAGAATACAAAGGCAGGTTCCATTCTGATGATGACCTTTTTTCATACAACATTCACCTTTTTGCACTTCTGCAGCAAAACGTTTTCCTTCCTGAATCCTATCAAGCAGTTCTACTTTTTCATGCAGTTCATACCTTTTTCTGGTGCTTCTGCGCCTTACCAGAAGCCTGAGGAAATGCGCAGCGTTTGGGTGGCATGATGAGCTTAACAGTAATTAAAAACACACACACTTAAAAGCACAGGCATAAAGCGTGTGCGAATGAGGAAAAGGGGGCATTACATCATCTCAACCAATCAGCAGGAAGGAGGACAGCCATTGACATGACAGTTGCTCAGCAATCCACGAATATGCAAACCGTGAGTGCAAAACCGCAAATAGTCAAGGGCCTACTGTGTATGTATGTATGTATATACAGTGTGTGTATATATATATATATATATATATATATATATATATATATATATATATATATATATATATTTATATATATTGCTGATCGTAAGGTTGGCGGTTCGAGTCTCCACACTCCACAGGGTTGTCACCCCCCCAGTGCAGCTAACTGGATTATCAAAGGCCGGCCATGTTCTTCACTGTCTATGGTGTGAGTCATGTAAAAGAACCATTGCTGACTTTCATTGCTGACAAGAGTAGGCTGCAAAGCCGTCAGCGTGTTTCTAATCGGGAGTCGGAATCCCCTGAGGCAGTTCGTTCACAGTAACGTTCTGGCATCTCCTGCAGCAGCACTGGAACCCAGTCGTATCGGCACTTGCCCTTCCATTGGATCCTTCCAGTGGCGCCGAGAGGGGGGACTTGCTGCTTGGGTAACAGCCTGTCCTCCATTACTCCCTACCCAGGCCCACCGCACTGGAAAGTATCACCAGCTGGGATACCAGCCAGAGCACAGCCATAGTTCTTTGGGGCCTACCATATAAATATAAATATATATATATATATATATATATATATATAGAGAGAGAGAGAGAGAGAGAGAGAGAGAGAGAGAGAAAGAGATAGATAGATAGATAGATAGATAGATATGTAGCTGGTAGATAGAAAGTATGTATGCTGTATAATGTTTATATATTTTATTAATAAATATCACAGTACAAAATTAAAAAGTTTTTCTTAATCATTACCACATTTTACTACGTTAATACTGTATTAATGAGTAAGACTGTCTATAGAATGTGTTTAAGAAGCATATTTTATATTTTAATGCACGTAATAGATACATACTATTTTACTTCTGGTTCATCATTTGCACATGTAATATGATAAATGGGATTTTACTTCTGGGTACAGAACTCACGGATTATCTTCATTTACGGAAGGGGCCGGAACCAATCCCCTGCAAATATTGAGGGCCTACTGTATATGCACGTGGTAGTGTAAAGGTTATGAAAGAATTTATAATTGCTGAGTGCAGCAGAGACTCTGGCATGACTGGCTATGGCAGCAAAACTAAAAGAGAGAGAACCCGAAGGAAGACCGACATGAGGGACCCTGTGATATTGGGGCAATCAGCCACTCCACTGTCAACGGACCTGGGTGAGCATGTAGCGTGAGAGAGCGACAGCATCCCAACATCACAGTTTACCAGAACTTTCTATGCCTGAGACCCCCAGATCTGCTCCTTTACCAAAGTCCTGTACTGCTACACATGATGAGACTGAAACACCATCCAAACTTCATCATCAGATACCTTATTTTTGTTATTTTCTGATCTGAATCGAGATCAGGATTTTTAATCAGAGGTTTGATAAGTGCTAGTTTGAAGGATTTTGGTCGTACTTCCAAAAAGATGTGTAGCAGGCACAGCAAGCAATAATGATGGCAGAGCCTAGCCTATCCGTTAGCTTTCTCATTCTTGTTGTGTATATTTGGCATCTTAAGCCAGCAGTGCTGAGAGGACAATTTATGACATTTAATAAAGGGCTGATCACTTCTGATAATATTTGTTTCAAGAAACATGGAGGAACTGGATCAAACACACCGGTGGATGATTGCTGAGGAAATTCATGAGACTAGTTCTGGCTGTTAAACGGGGCTAAAACACTCAAGTTGCTGATCTGATATCAGTATATTATTATTATTTACTAAAAGTAGTTACTGATATTTCTGGCTTCAGGTTTATAGAATAATATTCTTAACTAAATTGATGATTTTATTTTAAGATAGCCCAGCTGAGTAATAAAGGTTCTAAATTGAAATGTTACAGCTCCTGTGCCCCAAAGGAATCGAGGATTCCACAGAGAACATGGAGAAAGCTGGACTGAAGATTTCAACCAAGGAAAGCGAACCAGAGAAAGAGCTGGTTCAGAAGTAAGTACCTCCTCACAGATTTTCAGCAACTCTCAGTTATGCTTATTAAAAAGAATGGACACTTGTTCCGTATGTGTGTTTGTGTTTGTAGCTCGAGTGACCCACTGGTTCCAATCACTATAGGCCATGATGAGGAGGAGAATGAGAAAGAGAATGAAACTGAAAAGGAAAGTGAGATACTTCTACAGGATGTGACCACAACTGATGTTCTACCTCAACATACCAGCCCAAATCCCAAGTTTGGCACTGAGGTGGGGAAAACTGCAGAAATGCTGTGCTTCTAATAAAGGCTGGTGGAGAAAACTAAAAGCAGAGTGATGTGTCAAAGGGCAAGCGTAAATTTGATTGCAGTGGAAGTACAGTACACATGAAGTCAAAACAGCTGTAACTGACAATAGTTCTTCCTGCTTATTTTTCTTAGTTCTGAGACACGATCATATGCTGGTTCTGTTGGAAGACATTTTCTGTTGCATCAGTGAGCAGAATAGCATGAGCTGAAACAGATATCTCCACACACAGTCTCCTCAGATTCTCACTTAACACCACATACACTGGCATCTCAGCACACCATGACACCGAGTATGTGATAACTTGTGGTTCTTTAAATAATTTCAAGGATTCCGGAAGGGATGCAGTGCCATTATCTGCCATGCTTCTTTAGGAGTCTGACATGGTATCTGAGTGTTGTCTGGAGTACCACCTTAAGGAATTCATGGACAGGATCTAAATTTGTAGTCGTGAAGAAGGCTGTGCAGTCTGGGAACTTCGGGATTGCATCTCTGCTTTTTATGTGGATGATATGTTTTCTTTTGGCCTCTGAGAGCCATGACCTTCAGAATGCACTGAAGCTGTTTGAACATGAGTGTAAGGTAGTCGTGTTAAGAGTTAGCTCCTCCATATCTGAGCCCATGTTTCTTAATGACAAAAAGGTGGCTTTCTCTCTTTGAGTCAGAGATGAATCATTGCCCAAGTTCAAGCATCTTGGGATCTTGTTCACAAATGATGGTAGAATAGAGAAAGGGATGGACAGATGAACCTGTCCTGCATAAGCAATAATGAGGGTGTTGCACCAGCCCATTATGGTGAAGAGGGAGCAGAACCAAAAGGAAAAGCTTTTGAATTACTGGCTTATCTCCGTTCCGATCCTCACTTGTGGTCATCTTCTTCTTCTTTTCCTTTCGGCTGTTCCCTTCAGGGGTCACAACAGCAAATGATCTGCCTGCATCTCACCCTAACTCAGTCATCTGGAAGCACTTCCTGACCACCCAAAGTCTGTTTCAACTTCTCCTTGAAGACAACACGACCCTCTTTTTTTAAGCTTCCACCACTTTGTCTTCTGCTCTGCCTTTGCCTTCTTCACCTTCCTCACCATCAGCATCATCCTGCACACCACCATCCTATGCTGTTTGGCAACACTCTCACCTACTACTACTTTGCAGTCACTGACTTCCTAAAAAATTACATCGCCTACACAAGATGTAGTCTACCCGTGTGCTCCTACCTCCACTTTTATAAGTCACCCTATGCTCCTGTCTCTTCTGGAAGAAAGTATTCACCACAGCCATTTCCATCCTTTTTGTAAAATTTATTAACATCTGTCGTTCTGTGTTCCTGTCCTGGATACCAAACCTGCCCATCACTTCCTTGTCCCCTCTGTTGCCTGCACCAACATGTCCATTGAAATCTGAACTCATTGCCTGCACCAATGACCACTCTTTCACCTCTGGTGGTACTCTGCATCACTTCATCCAACTCACTCCAGAATCTCTCCTTCTCTTCTCGCTCACATCCTGTCTGTGGGGCATAAGCACTAACAACATTGACCATCACGCCTTCAATTTCTAACTTGAGACACATCACTCTGTCTGACACTCTTTTCACTTCTAGAACATTCCTGACAAACCCCTCCTTCAAGATGACTCCTCCTCCATTTCTCTTCCCATCCACACCATGATGAAACAGCTTAAACCTGCTCCTAAACTTCTAGCCTTGCTACCTTTCCACCTGGTCTCCTGAACACACAGTATGTCCACCTTCCTCCTCTGCATCATGTCAGCCAGCTCTCTACCTTTTCCTGTCATAGTTCCAACATTCAAAGTCCCTACTTTCAGTTCTAGACTTCTGCCTTTCTTCTTCTCTCTCCGCCTACGGACACGCCTCCCACCTCTCCTTCTTCGAACAACAGTAGTCCAATTTCCACCAGCACCCTGTTGGTTAACAGCACTGATGGCGGTCGGTGTTAACCTGGGTCTCGACCGATCCGGTATGAATTTCGTTTTGATCATTTGCACAACAATTTTGGCAGAAGTTTTACACCGGATGATCTTCCTATCGCAACCCTCTGCATTTATCCGGGCTTGGGACCAGCGTTCCCCCCCCCCCCCCCCCACACACACACACACACACACACACACAGCTGCATTTAACTCATTTGTGGTCATGAGATTTGATAAGTGACTGAAAACAATAAGATCCTAAATACAACCAGCTGAAATGAGTTTCCTTCAGGGAATGTCTGGGTTCAGCCTTACAGAGAGCGTGAGAAGTTTAGATAGTGCTTCTTAATATTTATTCCAACTTTGATTTCAGTCCAGAGTTATGTTAGGTTTTCTCTGGGATGTTGAGTTACAGATGGGAGAGTCGAGCCAAGTGTATAGTTTTCTCTTGCACATTTCAGAGTGAGCTTACAGTTGGGACTCTGTGATTCCAGTTCATGTGTGATGATTCCATATCCCTGTCACTCTTTCAGTATTTGAGCCTGAATTTAATATTCATGCCATTAAGTCAAGAAAACCTACACTGATGAAATATTCGGGCCGTTCAGGCCATTGTCACATGATGTTGGTAAGCTTTGGTCTGGCTGACTGAAACAAACTCAAATCATAACACTACCCCGCTAGGCATGTACACTTACTGCTATGCATTCATATGCTTCCCTTCTTGACCTGACATGCCCATCACACAGTACTGGGCCATTTGTCTCAGACTACTGAACTGCGCTTCTAGATGCTCTGCTTTCAGCCAAGAGTAGATGAAAAGAATTCTCAAAAAGAGACCTGCCGAAGCCTGTTGTGTTTTTAAATGCATGCTTTTAGAGACCCTGAAGAGGTTCGAGCCAATTCCAGTAATAAATTGTTTTTTCTGTCTCAGACTCAGACAAGATCATGCCTGTAGTACAAAAAAAAGCAGTACAATGACCAACAGTCATTGGAACAGTTGATCTGTTTATTAATTAGATAAATTAAGGTACCATGAGTTATGATGCCCACAGGCCGACGGGGGCAGACTGTATCCAAGAGATGAAATATGAAGGAGTCGTGTTTCCAAATTTGCCAAGATCCCATATGATGGTGCATCATGGATAGATATATAGATATTTATTATACTGTATCTTCTTCTTCTCCTTTTGGCTGTTCCCTTCAGGGGTCACCACAGCAAATCATCTGCCTCATCTCTCCCTATCCTCTGCATCTTCTTCTCTTACACCAACTACCTTCATGTCCTCCTTCACCACATCCATAAATCTCTTTTGGTCTTCCTCTGGGCCTTCTGCCTGGTAGTTCCAACCTCAGCATCCTACCACCAATATACTCACTATCCCTCCTCTGTACATGTCCAAACCATCTCAATCTCTGACTTTGTCTCCAGAACCTCTTACATGTGCTGTCTCTCTGATGTACTCATTATTTATTATTACTATATTTATATTTATTATCCTGTATATAGATACTTTATTAATCCCTCAGGGAAATTCAATCATGGTCTGTTAGGCTCTGTTAAATTATGTTAAGCTCTACTATGCTCTACTATGATTCACATGTTCTGTCATGATTGCTGTTAAATTGTAATACATCATCATAATCATCATGATTCCACCAAGTTCCCTCATGATCATCATGTTTTGCTTCCATGATCGCTCACATTTATCATGATTCTCTTGAAGCGGTGGAAATTGTGGCCAGTGTGGCCCCAGTGTTAAAGAGTGAGCCGTCCCTTTAACGATACTCTTTAAACTACTCGAACTTAGTTTGCTTATGCTTATGCATGCACCAATCTGGGAAAAATATCTGACTCGTTTGTTGAATCTTTTTTGTTTACCTTTGTAGGGTGTGCTACGTATCCATCTGCTGGAGGCTCAGAATTTGATTGCAAAAGACAATCTTATGAGGGGGATGGTGAAGGGGAAGAGTGATCCCTATGTT
>CM045741.1:47365015-47397515 GCA_024760905.1 Plotosus lineatus
GTTTCAGACCCTCACCTTATCCCTCTGTACCCGTACATGGTCTTCAGTGTTCAGATTCTGGTTACTAGCAGGAGTCATTACTTATTTATGATTCGTACTCATTCAAGTTTTTTCTTTCTTTTTTTTTTATTTTTTTTTTATGGGCAGTGGTGGTGTGGTGGTAAAGATGCTGGATAACTGATCCTAGGGTTGGGGGTTTCAAGTCCCAATCTCTAAAAGGTTGTAACTGTCCCCCCAGTGCAGCTAACTGGGTTATCAAAAGCCGGCCATGTCTGTCACTGTCTATGGTGAGAGGTTCATGTAAAAGAACCATTGCTGAGTTTCGTAAAGAGGAGCTGCAAAGCCGTCAGCGTGTTTCCGCCCCTTGCTAAAGGGTGGTGTCAGAAAGGGCATCCGACATAAAAACCTATGAACCAAATCAAACGTGTGATTCATTAATATGACTTCCATGAAGATGGAGGCAGATGATTCGCTGTGGTGAGCCCAGAATGGGACAGCCGAAAGGAAAAAAAGAAGACTCATTCAAGTTTTTTTCTCGTTTTTAGTGGTTTACTCTGGATAATGTAAAACATGGAAGCCTTCATCTGGTTTTTGAGTGGCTCCCCACCGAAACAGACCCAGATAAGTTACAACAGGTACATATGGTCACGCACAGAAAAATAAAAATAAATAGAGTTTTATGTGACATTTCAAGTTAATTTTAATAATTTTTAGGCGCTGCTGTTACAATCCAATTCCTATGAGAATAAAGCTTCAGCATCTGCAGCCTTGCTGTTTGTTCTTGTTGAGAAAGCCCACGCATTGCCAGTGAGTCTGTCTCTCTCTCTCTCTCTCTCTCTCTCTCTCTCTCTCTCTCTCTCACACACACACACACACACACACACACACACACACACACACACACACACAGTCAAAGATTATTCTGCATCGATTTTCATGAATGTGTCAGTGTTTATATATTTATTAGCATGGGGTAAAACTCTCAGTATTTCTGACTGCAACAGGACCATTTGAGCCACATGTGCTGGTTTAACTATTTCTCAAAATGCACAGCATGTTGAATTGAGAGTGCGGTGGGTACAGGTTCACCAAATCCAAACACTTGAAGACTACAAATATGTAAACTGGACTGATGAGGCTTTATTTCTTTTGGGGTGCACAGATTTGAGGGCCACAGTGTGAATCAACAAAATAAATCCTTGGACTTAATTGCAAGTTTTAAAGAGTGCAGTGGTTTAGTGCTGTGGAGAATGGTTTCTCGGCAGGCTTTGGCATATTAAGACACATCCAACCATCACCTGAATCACAGTCTCTTTGAATGTGTGGTTGGACTCAACTGACTCAATAAATAATGCTACATCAAGCATGATCATGCACCAGGTTTCAAAACAAACAGCATCTCAGTCTGGTTTTATGAACATGACCGATGAAAAACCATGAACTAATGCTAATGTTTATCCCTTTTGGATAAATTGGGAGATTCCTGGAAGTGTTTTAGGATTTATCTGATTCAGTCATGTCAACATGGACTACAATTTGAAAGCATCGTGTAAAATCCATGCCACAAACGATTGACTGTATTGAGAGCAGGACGATGCCTTACCCAGTATATGTACAGTGAAACCTCGGTGGTCGAACGATTCTTTAGTCAAACAAATCGGAGTTTGATCCAAAAAAAAAATGAGCAACATCTGCGTTGGTGTTAGAACAAATGATCAGAGTTGGAACGGATCAGAGCCGAGTGTGTTGAACGCAGATCAGTGTTCAGTACTGTACTTTGAACAGCCACGTTACTTATTTATTCATTACAACATGGCTACTTTTACCCTTCACCCCGAGTCCTAAGAAAAGCAGCAGTAATTCCACGGGAAATAAAAAGAGTAAAGTCGTGAGAACGTGAAGAATAAACTGCGATCAAGAGACAGAGAAGGGAAAAACCACCACGCCCCCTCAAAGCAATAGCCCCTCCCCTATCTCTCCCTCCCCATCCATCCACATAGGCTGGCACATCACAACCAGAGACGTATGTAGACCGATACAGTACATAATTGTACTGTATGATGAGGGTGGCGCTGCTCGTCGGCGACGCACTTCGAAAACTGTGCTCTCGTCAATTTGTCTGTCTGTGTGTGTATTTGTGTCATTTGATGACTTTTTCCAACCCCAAAGAGCAACTAAGATGTCTTACAAGACATTGCTGAGAACACAGATATTAGCTCACTCAAAATGGATATACCACCGGAATGTCACCACGAGAAACCCCGGAGGACACGTGAAAGAGGTAAGAGGTGTGGAGTGAGACGCCGGGTGAGAGCCAGACAGAACAGACTCCCTCTACCCACACTACTGCTGGCCAATGTACGCAGCTTACGCAAACAGTTCAGGGAGCTTGAAACGTGTGAAATTTCCTCATCAATATAATGAGAGTTGTCTTCTATGTTTCTCGGAAACATGGTTACAGACAGTATTGACAGCGCTAACTTCAGCCTCGATGGAGTCAGTGCCCCGATTCAACAGGACAGGGATGAAGCAAAGTCTGGTAAATCTAGCGGGGGCGGGGTTTGCATGTATGTCAACTGTAAATGGTGCACAAATTATGTGATACGGGATACTCTCTGCACGCCTGACATAGAACTGCTGTGTGTGTGTCCTTCAGACCGTTCTATCTACCACGGGAGTTCGGACAAGTGTTTGTCACAGTGGTTTATATTCCACCCGATGGAAACAACAAACGTGCTACAGATGCATTGTGTGATTCAGTTTACAGAATGGATATGTTATCGGTGGATGCTCTTAAACTTATCCTCGGTGACTTTAATGTCTGCAACCTAAAGTCATCGCTACCACATCTGTATCAGTATGTGAACTGTAAAACACGGGGTGAGAAAACAATAGACCTTTGTTATGGGACTATCAAGAATGTCTATAAATCGTGTTTTGTCTGCCACCTATAGGAACCTCCGATCACAATGCTGTTTATTTAATTCCAGTTTACAAACAGAAGACAAACTCGGAGTTAAGTCAGCAAAAAAATGATATTCTATGGTGTACCAAGGAGTGTAAGATTCGTTATAAGGAAAAAAATAGAATTGAAATTCTGTGACGACAATCTTCGGGACAGATGGCAATGACTATTCTGGGAATCAATAAGAAACAGTCGGACATCAATGCTAGTGACAGTGTAGCATTTGCAAATGAGCTTAAGGACTTTTATTCTCGTTTTGATGTAAATGGATTTTCGGAAGAAAGAAGGGTTTTTCTGGACAACCCCACTGTCAGTGATAATCTTGAAATTTCTACTGATGATGTTAGAGAAACATTTCGGAATTTAACCTGTCGCAAGAGTGCCGGTCGGTCCAGGTAATATAGCTTCTGTGATTCTTAAGGAATGCTGTGATCAGTTATGCGACGTATTTCACGGTGTTTTCTAAAACACTCTGCTACATCATCAGATACCTGTCATATTGAAAACATCTCACATTGTTCCACGTCCGAAGATACCGAATCCCAGAGTGTGTAACGACTACCGGCCAGTTGCACTTATGTAAGTCTGCAGCCATGAAGTGCCTTGAACGGATTGTTAAAAAGCTACTAATGCGAAAAGTTGAAGACCAACTCGATCCACACCAGTTTGCCTACCGACAGAGAAGGGGTACAGACGACGCTTCGCTAAACCTCTTGAACCTCATCTACAAACATCTAGAAACAAGTGGTGCATAGGTTAGAATCCTTTTTTGCTGACTTCTCATCTGCTTTTAACATTATTCAACCCCATCGGCTTCTGTTGAAACTTTGCAATTTGTGTGTAAACTGTAACTTAATCAGATGGATTAACGCTTTCATGATTGACAGACCTCAGTGTCTTACTTTAAATGGAATGAAGTCCTGTATTGCCAGCCTGTCCACTGGAGCACCACAAGGTTGTGTTTTGTCACCCATTCTGTTGATCATTTACACCAACGATTGTGTCAGTTTGGTATCAAACGGTTTTAACATCACATTTTGCTGATGATGCCACTATTGTTTCACTTCTTAAATCTGCTGACCTTGAATACAAAAATGTGGTTTCTTACTTTACAAATTGGTGCAAAGATAACTTTTTGATCTTGAATACTAAAAAAACAAAGGAAATGATTATAGATTTCAGAACCCTGTTTCAATCAACAATGAACACATTGAAATTGTGAAAACATTCAAATATTTTGGCGCTGTTCTCGATTCGAAATGATCCTGGAATGATAATGTTTATGTTTACAAGAAATGTAAGCAGAGGTTGTACTTCCTTTGTCATTTAAACATTTTTAGAATTGATTGTTCACTCATGGTTCTTTTCTACAAAACCTTTATACAAAGCATCTTAACTTTTAATCTACCTTGTTGGTTTGGTAACCTGTCTGTTCAAAACAAAGCTAAACTCAACAAAATTGTTAACACAGCACGAAAAATCACTGGCTCAGAATCAGGAACTTCTATCGGCCAAATTTACGAGCAGCAAATACTCAAAAAAGTGCAGAAAATTGTAAATGACCGTTCTCATTTTCTCTAATGTGATTTTGAATTTCTTCCATAAGGACGCCATCTGCGCAAGCCGATAGCCAGAACAAACAGGTTCCGTCATTCTTTTGTACCAGCCGGTCTCTCTCTCTCTCTGCTGACGGTCACGTAGCGACAATGTCTGTTTTCATTCATCATTTAACCACTCTTCTCCAGTCCGCTCTCTGGTGCGACAACTCTACCCAGTCTTCTCTTCTGATATTTCTGGACTTCAAATTCCTCTTGATGACATCTTTGAAACGTAGTCGAGGTCGACCTTTACTTCTGCGACCAGTAGGCAATTGAGAGAACAGGATCTGTTTTGGTAGTCTATCAGCTGGCATCCGCATGACATGTCCTGCCCAGCGAAGGTTTTTCCTTATTCGAAGATCTTCCATCGATGGCAGTCCCATTCTCTCCAGAATTACTCTGTTTGTGATCTTATCCTTCCAGGTGATTTTCATAATAGAACGAAGGTGTCGCATCATGAAGGCATGAAGTTTTTTCAGTGACTCCAATACACTGTCCTGGACTCCGCTCCATACAGAAGAGTAGATGTAACTATTGCTCTGTAGATTTTCCCTTTTACCCTTAATGACACATGGTGGTTGTTCCACAGTCGCTGCCTAAGCCTGCCAAAGGACGCACTAGCCTTAGCCATTCGTTTCTGTAACTCTGCATCGATTCGTCCATCCTTCCATACTGTACTGCCAAGATATGTAAATTCTGGGACGGAGTTCAGTTTGTTTCCATCAATCACGATGTCTATTTCTGGACTTCTTGTAGAATCTGGTTGGAACAGTACTTCAGTCTTCTTTATGTTAATCCTATTTTACATTAATGTTGTGTATTGTATATTAATGTTTCATAGCTACACCTCGTTTTCAAATTATATAAAACTGTACTGACAGAAGTAAACATTCATCTGAATGCATTAATCAATAATTTCTGATAGGAAATATTGTTTCACTCTTGGAAGAAATCAAGAATCTACCACATTTGTGAGGCACTCCACCGAATGTAGGTGCTTGTCTCAAGTGACGTGTGATGCTTGTGATACAGAGCGGGGCTTATTCAGACTTCCGATCTTTCAAGTGAGCAAGTGCACGTTGAATACTTGTTTAGTACTCAGCCTTCACTTGCTCACTTGAAAGATTGGAAGTCCGGATAAGCCGTGCTTTGGATGACGATGAATATGAAGATGCTCTCATTACTCTTTGTGCAAGTGTAATCTTGCACAAATGAATATTCAGGGTGGAATTTGCATGTGTGCAGAGGGATGTGGCTTCAGAAGGTTCTTTGATGGCAGGAGATGGTTTAGTCCAAGCCCTGAAGAGATGCTCCTTTAAATTTTTTAGCTTTCCAGATTACCTCCCACAGCCTTAATGACAAAGTGTGTATGTGTATAGATGGTGAAGGGTGGAAAACAGCCTAAAGCCGGAGCAGAGCTTGAAGTTAGTGGAACCTCCTATAAAACTAAGGTGGGTCTTAATGCATGTTCAATTATTAAATAATGGCTTTTTTAATATTTGAACTAACTTTTGTTATTTTTTAAAGTTGTGTAATCGTTCTACATCTCCTCACTGGGGTGAGACTTTCCACTTCCTGATTCATGATCCCAGAGAGGACATTCTTATTATTAAGGTAACTTTGACTTTCTTTTGGATTCAGTTAATGGGACAATTCAGCGAGACGGTCATGCAATTATAATAAATTGAATTAACCAACAAAGGCTGTGGCACCCAGGGGGAGTTTTTGAATTCAACCCCTTTGCGAATTTTTATACCAAATCTGAAGATAAAATACACAATTATTTTAATACACTTTAGTTCCACTGTTCTGGAATGAAGATCATGTAAACAGTTTCGAAGGTCACTTTTCTTCCTCCTGCTTTCTTCTCTCATCAGCTCTTCAGTGGTTGGGATCAGCCACTGGGTTCCCTGGTTTTGCCACTGAAAGAGCTTCTGGCACAACCAGAGCTCCTCCTGGACCACTGGCAAAATCTCGATGGTGCTTCAGCTGAAAGTCAAATTCTACTCAGAGCACAACTCAAGGTAAAACGTGGGCCTGGGCAATAAATATTGTGTTGTCTGCATGTACACTAACGTTATCGAGTAATCAGCAAAGTGCCTTTTATAAGGTAAATATTCTCATAATATTAGAGAAGTGGTACTGCTCCAAGTGTGTGTGAGTTCATTGTTTACACACACACACACACACACACACACACACACACACACACACACGCACACACGCACGCTTGCAGCGTGTGTGTGTGTGTGTGTGTGTGTGTGTGTGTGTGTGTGTGTGTGTGAGAGAGTTCACTGTTTACAAGCACGTTTTGTGTGTGTGTGTGTGTGTGTGTGTGTGTGTGTGTGTGTGTGTGTGTGTGTGTGTGTGTGTGTGTGTGTGTGTGAGAGTTCACTGTTTACAAGCACGTTTTGTGTGTGTGTGTGTGTGTGTGTGTGTGTGTGTGTGTGTGTGTGTGTGTGTGTGAGAGTTCACTGTTTACAAGCACGTTTTGTGTGTGTGTGTGTGTGTGTGTGTGTGTGTGTGTGTGTCAGGGATGTGAAATCTCCGTGGAATTCCGCACGGTTCACCTCGGGTTCATATATTTTTTTAATCTATAAATTAATTAAAAAATTAGGGTCAGAATGGTAGTTAGAGGTACTGTGTCTTTGTACTGTTGTCAATTACGATTTCCACGCTACCCGCGACACCTGGTGGATGACTTTGGAACTCTGCAACTGCTGGAAAAGGACATACAGTACTTCTTCTTTTCCTTTCGGCTTTGCCCTTCAGGGGTCGCCACTGTGAATCATCTGCCTCCGTCTCACCCTATCCTCCGCATCTTTTTCTCTTACACCAACTGCCTTCATGTCCTCCTTCACCATGTAAATGAATCGTCTCTTTTGTCTTCCTCTAGGCCTTCTGCCTGGTAGTTCCAACCTCAGCATCCTACTACCAATATACTCACTATTCCTCCTCTGTACATGTCCGAACCATCTCAATCTAGCCTCTCTGACTTTGTCTCCAAAACGTCTTACATGTGCTGTCCCTCTGATGTGCTCATTCCTGATCCTATCCATCCTCGTTACTCCCAAAGAGAACCTCAACATTTTCATCTCTGCTACCTCCAGCTCTGCATCCTGTCTTTTCCCCAGGGCCACTGTTTCTAAACCATACAACATCGCTGGCCTCAACACCGTCTTGTACACTTTTCCTTTCATTCTTGCCGATACCCTCCTATCACACATCACACCGGACACTTTTCTCCAACCATTCCAACCTGCCTGCACACGCTTCTTGACCTCTTTTCCACACTCTCCATTGCTCTGGATTGTTGAGCCTAAGAACTTAAAATCCTCCCCCTTCCTTATCTCTGCTCCCTGTAACCTCACCATTCCTGTTGGGTCCTTGGCATTCATACACATGTATTTTGTCTTACTGAGGCTAACCTTCATTTCCCTCTTTTCCAGGGCATACCTCCACCTCTCTAGGTTTTCCTGCACTTGTTCTCTGCTCTCACTGCAGATCACAATGTCATCTGCAAACATCATAGTTCATGGAGATTCTTGTCTAACCTCGTCTGTCAGCCTGTCCATCACCATAGCAAACAAGAAGGGGCTCAGAGCTGACCCTTGATGCAGTCCCACCTCCACCTTGAACTCTTCTGTCACACCGACAGCACACCTCACCACTGTCTTACATCTCTCATACATGTCCTGCACCACTCTAACATACTTCTCTGCCACTCCAGACTTTCTCATGCAATACCACAGTTCCTCTCTCAGCACCCCGTCATATGCTTTCTCCAGATCCACAAAGGCACAATGCAGCTCCTTCTGACCTTCTCTGTACTTCTCTATTAATATCCTCAAGGCAAACACTGCATCTGTGGTGCTCTTTCTTGGCATGAAACCAAACTGTTGTTCACAAATGCTGACCTCTGCCCTTAGTCTTGCTTCCACTATTCTTTCCCATAACTTCATCGTATGGCTCATCAACTTTATCCCTCTGTAGTTGCCACAACTCTGCACGTCTCCCTTGTTCTTAAAAATGGGCACCAGTACACTTCTCCATTCCTCTGGCATCCTCTCACTCTCTAAGACCCTATTGAATGTTCTTGTTTAGGAAATCTACTGCTACCTCTCCTAGACTCTTCCATACCTCCACCAGTATGTCATCAGGACCAACTGCGTTTCCATTCTTCATGCTCTTCAATGCCCTCCTCACTTCACCCTTACTAATCTTTGCTACTTCCTGGTCCTCAACAGTCACCTCTTCTACTCTTTTCTCTCTCTCATTTTCCACATTCATCAGCTCTTCAAAGTACTCTTTCCATCTTCCCATCACACTTCTGTCGTCAGTCAATACATTTCCCTCTCTGTCCTTAATCACACTAACTTGCTGCAAATCCTGTATAAATCATTTTCTCTCTCTTTACTTTCCAACCGAGCATACAAGTCATCATACGCCCTCTGTTTGGCCTTTGACACCGCTACCTTCGCCTTACGCTGTGTCTCCCCGTACTCCTGTTTACTCTCTTCGGTCCTCTCTATGTCCCACTTCTTAGATAACCTCTTCCTTTGTACACACTCCTGCACTTCCTCATTCCACCACCAAGTCTCCTTATCTACTCTCCTTCCAGATGATACACCAAGTAGTCTCCTACCTGTCTCCCTGATCACATTAGCTGTAGTTGTCCAGTCATCTGGAAGCACTTCCTGACCACCCAAAGCCATTTTCAACTCCTCCTTGAAGACAACACGACACTCCTCCTTTTTCAGCTTCCACCACTTTGTCTTCTGCTCTGCCTTCTTCACCTTCCTCACCATCAGAGTCATCTTACACACCACCATCCTATGCTGTTTGGCAACACTCTCACCCGCTACTACTTTGCAGTCACTGACTTCCTTCAAACTACATCGCCTACACAAGATGTAGTCTACCTGTGTGCTCCTACCTCCGCTTTTATAAGTCACTCTATGCTCCTGTCTCTTCTGGAAGAAAGTATTTACCACAGCCATTTCCATCCTTTTTGCAAAATCTACCAACATCTGTCCTTCTGTGTTCCTGTCCTGGATACCAAACCTACCCATCACTTCCTCGTCCCCTCTGTTTCCTGCACCAACATGTCCATTGAAGTCTGCCCCAATGACTACTCTTTCATCTTTGGGGGTACTCTGCATCACTTCATCTAACTCACTCCAGAATCTCTCCTTCTCTTCTAGCTCACATCCTGCCTGTGGGGCATAAGCACTAACAACATTGACCATCACACCTTCAATTTATAACTTGAGACTTATCACTCTGTCTGACACTCTTTTCACTTCTAGAATATTCCTGACAAACCCCTCCTTCAAGATGACTCCTACTCCATTTCTCTTCCCAGCCACACCATGATAAAACAGCTTAAACCCTGCTCCTAAGCTTGCAGCCTTGCTACCTTTCCACCTGGTCTCCTGAACACACAGTATGTCCACCTTCCTCCTCTGCATCATATCAGCCAGCTCTCTACCTTTTCTTTGCATAGTTCCAACATTCAAAGTCCCTACTTTCAGTCTTAGAATCCTGCCTTTCCTTTTCTCTCTCTGCCTATGGACATGCCTCCCGCCTCTCCTTCTTCGACCTCTCCTTCTTTGACCAACAGTCGTCCAATTTCCACCAGCACCCTGTTGGTTAACAGCACTGATGGCGGTCGTTGTTAACCCGGACCTCGACCGATCCGGTATGAATGTTTTTGATATGACTCGCATGTTTTATTTGGCATTTGTTTTACGCCGGATGCCCTTCCTGACGCAACCCTCTGCATTTATCCGGGCTTGGGACCGGCGTGAGGGAGACACACTGGCTTGTGCCCCTCCCTCACGGCTGCATTGAAAAGGACATACAGTACATGACTTTCAAAGATTGTCTGTGATTAATACATTTCGTTCTTTGAATATACAATTTTGACCGTATTTCCACAAAGTTAAGGTGTTGATAGTTTAGAAATTCTTGAAATTGTTCATATTTTGATTTCACACCCACACAATCGCCTGTCAGTGATGTGATTCTTTTTAAGTATATGAACAAAATTACAAATCTTTTTATACATTCATCTTTATGAGTTATAGGAAAGTGTAATATTTTTTATCCCCGTTTATTTAATGAAATATCAGATGCCACAACATACAAGTTTTGACATTTTTGCGTTAACAAAATGTTAAAAGATGCACTTCTTATACCAAAAAATGTCTCAGTGTCTGGGGGGCTTTGCCACTGAGACCCCCCAAACTGTCCGTAACAATTTTCCTCGGATTTCTTCTCTGCCATTTCACATCCCTGGTCTGTGTGTGTGTGTGTGTGTATGTGTGTGTGAGTGTTCACTGTTTACACACGTGTGTGTGTGTGTGTGTGTGTGTGTGTGTGTGTGTGTGTGTGTGTGTGTGTGTTCACTGTTTACACACACACATGTGTGTGTGTGTGTGTGTGTGTGTGTGTTTGTGTGTGTGTGTATATATATATATATATATATATATATGTGTGTGTGTGTGTGTGTGTGTGTGTGTGTGTGTGCACACTCACTTTAGATGGGTTAAATGCAGAGGAAACAATTTATGGAATTAATAAAGTATATCAATATCAAAAATCAAAATCTTTTCTGTGCATGTTCTCCATTCTTCCTCCAGAATATATTCTTTCCTCCTAAAATATGGTTTCTATGGAATAGATGCAAAAAACTTAACCCAAGATGCATTCATGAGATTTTCCTTCTTTTGACGGAATTCCATCCTTTTTCCTTCAGAAATGTAATTTTTTTTATATCACTGCATATCCTTTGAGAAAATAATAGGGTGGGGGGAGGGGTTTCCTTCTCTTGCCGACTCATGTCTGTACAGTCATTGGTACATCTGATTTCACTTAAGACATTACTTGGTAAAAATTCCAAAATTTGTGATAGCTTGATTTTATTTGTTTGACGACATCGAGTTGAATGTGTTTGTGAAAAACGTATCTTTTCAATGTTAAGCTGCCGTAAACGGTGTATATCCTGTTTCTCTCATTTGGCGCTTTACTCCACGCTCATATTGTGACATCGGCAAAATGAAAATCCTCGAGGAGAACAATGTAAGAATCAGAATATTTTCAACTGACTGAGAGAAAAATAAACAGTTTGGAATGTAGCACTGATTCAGTATAAATATCGGGCAGGCGTTTAGGCTTCCATCTATTACGTGACCGCAGATTGGTCTTGATGTTTTTCACTTGTGAGAAGGACTGCTTGCGTGCACATGTTGAGCCATACATGGTCAATACGACAGGACTCACACTGCAGTGTTTATGTGACCGGAAGCGCGTCTCCAGGCAATCAGCTGGTATGCGAATTGAAGCATAGCTGTCAACCCCTAAGATTAATAAAGAGTGAGTAGCATGGGTCCAGGGGGTGTCGCCCCAGGTCAGTGATTTTGAAGCCATTTCATACAAGTTTTATATGTAATAATTAAACACAGACATAGGGGAAAAATACAAAATTACACACATGTCTTTAAGATTTAAGAATGTAATGTAAATGAAATCTTCAATGAAAGAACTAATGAAATATGAAATGTAAACTAATAACATATATCAAAAATCTATCTATTTAGTGCCTGAGTCGTAGGACGACCATTGGCAACCCGCCATGAAGAATAACACCCTGGCTATCTTCTTCATGGAGGTTTTCTTGGCAGGATTAATGCAGTGGTTTGCCATTATCTTCTGCATGACGTGAACCTACGGGCAAATTAGAACGGCCAATTAACCTACTGTGCATTTCTTTGGATTATGGGAGGAAACCGGAGCACCCGGAGGTAACCCACGCAAGCACGGGGAGAACATGCAAACTCCACACACACAGAAACGCCCAGGCCGGGAATCGAACCCAGGCCTTCTTGCTGTGAGGCGGACGTGCTAACCACTACACCACCGTGCTGCATATCAAAAATAAGGTTGGCTAAAGTAAAGTGTTAATTGTACCATATCTCTTTTTTGAAGTCAAATACTTCTTCACAATAATCTTTGCTGTGTTTGCTGATAGATGGCATGTATCATATGCAGCAACCTTGCAACTACACAATTAGTTTACAAACTGAAACTAATTCAGCATGTTAACAAATCGACTCATAGAGATGGCAAGTATCCTGTGCAGCAACATCGCAACAACACATGGAATTACAAACTGAAACTTATTAACAATGTTTACAATTCTAACTAAATCTACATTTAACTACATTAGTAAATGAAAACATCATCTGAGCAAGTTTCACAACCTTTAGTTTTTAAGTGCGCGTATGTATCTGATTTTACGGTAAAGGATCCCGCAGCCAGAAGCAGAAAGAGAAGCTGTATGTTTACCTAAAAGACATAGCCAATGGCATTTGCTCGCGGAAATTACATCCTTAAAAAAATAACAAAAAATAAAATAAAATTTGGAAATAATTGTATTAATGCGTGAGATTTTAGACACCGTGCGTGAGAGATTGAGGAGGAGAGGAAATGCGTGAGTCTCTTGATGCGTGAGAGTTGACAAGTATGTTGAAGTTTTTTCATTCTGTTCATTTGTGTTTTGCTTGCCAGCTCTGCTTGGCTTCTTACACATGAGCTGATCAAAACGAGGAAAATTTATCTCTTTACCCAAAAACGACTCGCGCAGGCTGTTGCATATAATCCAATAAAATTGGAGCTTAAAGGTATCGGCCCCGCCCACACACTGGAGTACAGAAAGGATTGGCTCTACGTTGCGTACCACAGCGACAAGTGGTATTGAAAAAAGATGTATAGATTGAAATGCGTGAGATTTATTTATCTGTTTTTGTTATATTTGATGGCTTTTTTCTGTATTTTTATTTAAAGGACAGTGAAATCGTGTATTAGTTATTCTGTTAAGAAAGGCCACCTGATTTATCTGAGAGCCAGAGGCAGTCATCAAAAGAGCCACATCTGCCTCGCGAGCCATAGGTTCCTGACCCTTGAACAGGCTCGCGGGCGACTCATGTTGTCCTTGCAGGCAACCTGATGCCCATGGGCGCCATGTTGGTGTCCCCTCTTCTAAAACCATGATGTGGTTTCCGTGAAAATTTGCTCTAATATTTTAGGAGAAGGCACTACTTTACTTCCAGGGTTTTAAACATTTTCCAACGGCCGAATTTCTAACCTAAGCCCTGCTTGATGTGAATGTCTTTCCATGGTGTCCGGGGTGTATGGATACTACTGCTTCCCCACACTTGTGTTTGAGTGAAAAATCTTTTTTGGGTTTCAGATTTTGGCATCAAATATAGACAGAACATTTGAAAAACCTCCTGAAAAGTCTATGGAAAAGGCTGATGAAAACCAAATGGAAAATACACCAGAAACCTCGAATGAAGATGCAGAGCAGTCCTCAAAAACATCAACAGAAAAGTACACGGGTGCAGATGGCACTACTGGCTGGTACGGTGGAGGGAAAACACCGGCTGGGACTGAGCACTTGCTGACAACAGCCAATAAAGAGTTAAAACAAGAGACTAAGCCGAAGCCAAGGTATTCATAGAGCCTGGGGGTGTCCATCTCACTATAAAGCCTTCTTAAAATGGGCACAGATGAATGTATAAGCGATCTTTGATCGCGGGGTGTGTGGAAGGTGCGGGGACTCCGTATGGTTTCATTTTAACACGTCTAATTAGTGCATTGCCCCTAAACACTTCAAATTTAAAATTTCACTTTTCAACAATTTTGACAGCTACAAAACGTGTTGAATAGAGTGAAAGGTAATACAGGACATTTTTGGTTTATAAGTTTAGATGATTAACAGCTAGGGTTTATGAATAAACAAAAACAGAATAAATCATAAAGGGGTGAAGACTTTTTATGATACTGTTTATCATGAATGCTTGTAATGTTTATGTAATACATGTGTGATATCTCTCTTTAAATAGACTCAATGAACTGGTGGCTTTTACAGTACCGGCAGCTGTATCACTTTCTGAAGACACACAGAAAGGACTGGCAGGAAATGTGACTCATGACACAGGAAATGAGGAGAAGGTGTGTGTGTGTGTGTGTGTGTGTGTGTGTGTGTGTGTGTGTGTGTGTGTGTGTGGTGTGAGTGTGTGTGTGTGTGTGTGTGTGTGTGTGTGTGTGTGTGTGTGTGGTGTGAGTGTTTGTGTGTGGTGTGTGTGTGTGGGGGTGAGTGTTTGTGTGTGGTATGTGTGTGTGTGTGTGTGTGTGTGTGTGTGTGGTGTGAGTGTGTGTGTGTGTGTGTGTGTGTGTGTGTGGTGTGAGTGTTTGTGTGTGGTGTGTGTGTGTGGGGGTGAGTGTTTGTGTGTGGTATGTGTGTGTGTGTGTGTGTGTGTGTGTGTGTGTGTGTGTGTGTGTGGTGTGTGAGTGTTTGTGTGTGGTGTGTGTGTGGGGGTGAGTGTTTGTGTGTGGTATGTGTGTGGTGTGTGTGTGTGTGTGTGTGTGTGTGTGTGTGTGGTGTGAGTGTGCGTGAAGTTAGTGTGCATGCAAAGGAGAGAGAATAAGTGGAACCCTGTTTTGTGCTGTTTCCAGGATGTGCGCAAACCGTCTTCAATGGGAGGATCCAGTAAGTCTGTGAAACCAATCACAGTAAGCGATTCAGCGTATGCAGGCAGCACTGAGCAGCATGTTGAGAACACTGCTGATAAGTGAGTTAAAAGCAGCACTCTCTCCGGTTTTATCTCTGTGCCACACTCTGTGGTACTGTGTTGATACACTCTGCATAACTCTGTTGTTGTTGTTGTTGTTGGTGGTGGTGGTGGTGGTGGTGGTGGTGGTGATTTTCCGTCACAGTGGTATAAATCGTGGTAGAACGAGGAGATGGGTTAGCAGGAGTGAAACGTTGCATGTGCGCAGCATAAAGTATACAGTTAAATGTTTTGTGTAATTATCCATTGAGTGATCAGATACCAAATCACATTAATTATGTAATATTCATTATATATGGTGTAGCATTATGTGTACCACACCACTAGAAGATGCTGGGTTCAAGTCCCAGGATTGGGTGTTTCTGTGTGGTGTTTGCATGTTCTTCCCATTCTAGTGCGGGTTTTCTCTGAGGACTCCGGTGTCTTTTCACAGTCCAAAGACATGCGCCCTGGTCTAATTGCTAATTGGCTGTTCCAAATCACACCTAGGTGTGTGTGTGTGTGTGTGTGTGTGTGTGTGTGTGTGTGTGTGTGTGTGTGTGTGTGTGTGTGTGTGTGTGAGCTGTTCAGGATATACCTACCTAGGAGTATCAACCTATGGCTGTGTGTGACACTTGGTTAGTTTGATCTCTTGTCTTCTGTCACTGCCATTAAACGGAGTTTTTTTTGTTTTTTTTCTCTGGTTTGTGTTAATAAACTGCTTTTTAAGCGCTGTGACTCTTTGCAGCATAACACAAGAGTGTTTTTATTTACTTTGTTTTTATTTCTTGCAGCACATCAATTTTACATGCGAACAAATATTTCCAACGTCTTTAAATATAATTCACAAGACACTTAAAAGTAGCACTTTAAAAATCTTGAGAAGAGACGACACTAATGAAGCTGTGCCTTCAGAGTTCGAGAAACTGAATGACATCCACTTTGTTTTTTTCTTCTGGTGTTGCAGTTGGTTCTGTTTCAGGAGCTTCCACTGAACTCAGAGTCCCTGTTCTGTTCATTGATCTGAATTAAAATGAATATTTCACTGCAGATTCCTCACGTTGATTCCACTGAATAAAGAATAATATGTTGCTGTTTATGTTTGTTTTTTCAGTTCTCATGAAAAAGTTCATTCCACTGCCGCTGAAAAACATGAAGAAACAACACATGCCCGTCCCTCACACACATTCCCTTACCCTGGTTTTGGCATCCAAGTGAGTACATATGCATTACAAAACAAGTCCTGAACCGCTTAATCCTAATTAGGGTCGCGGGGAGGCTGGCACAGATCTCAGCTGACTCTGAGTGAGGGCAGAGTACACCCTGAACACTTCGCCAGGCCACCGCGGGGAAGAAACACGCTGACGGCTATGTAGCTCCTCTTTACAAAAGTCAACAATAGTTCTTTTACATGAACTACAGACAGCGAGAGACACGGCCAGCCTTTGATAACCCTGTTAGCTGCACTGGGGCTGCAGCAGTGACGACCCAGTTGAGAGTGGGGCTTGAACCAGTGACCTTGGGATCAGTAATTCAGCACTGACCCACCACTGCAACTTAAATTTTAATATTTTTAGATTTTTTGAGTCATTATTACTCTTATTTTTTTTATTAAACTCATTTTTGAGGCAGCCCTGTGATGGACTGGCAAGAATCCCAGAGTGTACTCTGGCCTGGCCCAGAGTCAGCTGAGATGGATGCCAGCTTCCCCAGAACCCTAATTAGGATTAAGCGCCTCAGAAAAGTGTGTGCGTGTGTGTACGTGTGTGTACATGTGTGTCTTGTAGGTGTGTGTGTGTGTGTGTGTGTGTGTGTGTGTGTGTGTGTGTGTGTGTGTGTGTATGTGCGTGTGTGTGTGTGTGTGTGTGTGTGTGTGTGTGTGTGTGTGTGTGTGTGTGTGGATATTATAGGCACTGATTGCCGAGCACTTACTGAAAAGACTGGATCATGTGAACATCCAGCTTTGTCAGTAGGTGCTCAACAATCAGTTTTGACGTGAAACCACAGACTGTTAAAGGATAAATTAAGTAGCCGGCGCAAAAAAATGTGCTGCAGGAAAAGAAAAATGGAAAAAAGAAGAATACTCTGTGTATCACAGTGACGGCAGATTGACCATCAATTTGCTTCAAATAACTGTCGCTAGTTTACTTAGCTGCCATCAAGGAGGTGAAAAATGGAAGAGCTTGAAATCAAACACCAAAAGCAGCAAATGGCATTTCAGCCAACTCCAGCAGTACCGACTTATCCAACAGCAGTGAGGAGACGTTAATGAGGAATACGACCCGAAACACAATGAAAAGGAAAGGAGGAACTTTGTGATCGAGCTGAATCACTGATATCTTGAGGGCAGCATTAAAATCAAAGGATGAAGTCCACCCTCGGGTTTAGATACTGATGGATGGAGCAGGATACTCGTCTCAAAAAATTTTGCAACAGCTGGGCAAAAGCTTAGAGGTGCACGAGCTACCTTTGCACAAAACGTCAGTATGACAGACAGAAGCTATAGTTGAAGATGGTAAGAGCTGCACAAATCTGAAAACACACCTTGCTTGTCGATTGGTTCCTTTGGACCAGAACTCAGGAGTCAGACCTTTCGGGGTTGGTGAAGTGCTGCAGAGGATTGTGGGTAAATCAATTCTGTCAGCTATTAAGCCCGACATCATCAGCTCAGCAGGAAATCTACAACTCTGTGCAGGACAAGCAAGTGGAGGCAAAGCTGCTGTTCATGCTATCAAAGATATCTTCGATGCTCAGTCAACTGATGCAGTGTTGCTTGTGGATGCTGATAATGATAATTCAATTAATTGTGCTGTGCTACTCCACAACATACGATATTTATGTCCACTGATGGCTACGTACATAAGGAATTGTTATAGCATACCATCTCGCTTATTTGTTCTTGGTGGTACTGAAATCCTGTCATTAGAGGGAACAACGCAAGGTGATCCCCTTGCGCTGCCAGTGTACACCCCTCCTCGCCAGTATCAAATCGGAAGCTAATAGTGTAAAGCACGTAGCCTACGCAGACGGCTTGAGTGGTTCTGGCTGCATTGGTCACCTTTGTATTTGGTGGTACAACACAAGGTCCCAAACTTGGATACCATTCAAACGCTAAAAAGTCATGGCTCATCGTAAAACCAGAAGTAAGAGAGCAAACACAGCAAGTTTTTGCTGATACAGATATCAAAATTACGATGGAACAAAGAAAATACCTTGGAATTTTCGTCGGTAGTGAAAGCAGTCAATCGAAATATTTCGAAGGACTTGTCGAAAAATGGTGTGATCAACTGATACTATTGTCTAAAATAGCAAGATCAGAGCCGCGAGCCGCTTATGCAGTGTTTATCAGTGACTTGAGACAGAAACTGACTTATTATATCAGAACAATCACAAACATCAAGCAAAGTCTAGCGAAAGCTGATGAAATCATAGACAACAATTTTATACCATCAATTACTGAAGACCATGTTTGTACAACTGACGAGCGTCTATTGCTGTCCTTATCTATCAAGAAACGAGGTCTGGCAATACCAGTCTTCTCGAATATTTCTGACTTTGAGTATTCAAACTCCCGCTTGGCAACTCAACAACTTGTTAGCCACATCAAGAATCAGGACATTACTGCAGCGATCGATAATGAACAGCTCAAGTGTGCAAGAAAGATCATCATCAGTGCCAGAGACGACAATCATAATCCTATATCTGAACAAATCTGTAAAAAGATGACAAAAGAACAACTCAGAGCTAATGACCTGAGTAGAATGAAAGGTGCATCAAACTCGTTGTCTGCATTACCACTGAAGTCAGAACATTTCAACCTGAACAAAAGGGAGTTTTTCAATGCCCGTCACCATAGGTACCAATGGTCACCTAAGTTTCTGCCAGCAATGTGTCCATGTGGCAAGAGGTTTGATGTAGACCACGCAATGTCTTGTATGAAAGGCGGTTTCATCCACAGACCACGTGACGATGTTCGAGATCTTTTCGCATATTTACATAAAGAAGTCAGTTACGATGTTCAAGTTGAACCACCACTTAAACCGTTATCTGGAGAAACATTCCCTATGAGCACCAATACAATAGGAGAAGCTAGACTCAGTGCTAGAGGGGTTTGGCAGAGAGGGCAACGGGCATTCTATGATGTAAGGGTGTTTAACCCTTTTGCAAAGAGCCATCTCAACCAAAAACTCAGCACCAACTTCACCATAAATGAGAACGAGAAGAAGCGTGAATACAATCATCACATAATAGAGGTTGAACAGGGATCCCTTACGCCACTTGTCTTTACACCACACGGAGGTCATGGAAGAGAAGCATAACAATTAATTTCTGAACTCGCACCAAAACTTTTAAAGAAGAAACAAATTGACTCCAGTATTATAATGAACTGGATAAGAGTGAAACTCTCTGTAAATCTGATCAGATCTGCTGTGCTGTGCTTGAGAGGAACCAGGAGTTTAAACATGGGACATAATGACTGCTCATTTTATAATTAAACAATTTTATATTTTTAGCATTTTAATGTTTATTATATCCATTATGTGAGTTTAATTTAATTTGAAAATATTTTATATATCTTTCTAATTCACCTATACCTGGTTTTGTAAAGAATTTTAATAAAGTTGAACATCTATATATATATTTTTTTTTATCTAAAAAGGACAAGATGTTATGTCAGGTGTGCACTGCAGCTACAAACATAAACACTCTACTTCTATCTGTAGCTCATGAGCATGAATCTTTTGAAAGCTTTTATAAGAGATGGATTCTCTGAAAGTAAAGAACTTTACCTGTTACACCTGCACCAGGCTCCTGTAGGCGTAGTTACGCTGAGTTTAAATGCTCCTGCTTCTTTGTTTTCGAAATGAAAAGCCAATGGCTCCTGCGAGAGATGTTTGTAACCAATCACATATCTAAAAATGTTACATGAAATGGGAATATGAATATAATTGCAGTGAAATTCCTCAAGCACATAGCTGTAAGTGTAGAGAGCTGTGTGTTGGTTGATGTGGACCGGTATAATGAGAATGGTCTCAGCTCTAATACTAGTAAGATTACCGGTTCGGTGAATGAATGAGTTAATTAATGAATGAATGAATAAACGTGTGGCTGAATGAAAACTCTGATTTTTAATTTGCATCTGCATTCCTTCGTGGTACATAATCCATTAATCTGTGTAGACTGGAAATTGCTCCACATCTGATATTTTTCTGTCAGACAATTCTACAAATAGTCATAACATAATATTAGTCAGTGCAGACAGTACCAGTTTAATGGTGAAATGTTGATCGTTGTTGATGCCTTCTTTTATTTAATCAAGCAAGTAAAGTGACACATAAGAAGGTTCTGGGTTCCAGTCCCGGGCTCAGCAAGAGCGTTTCTGTGTGGACTTTTTGATATTTCTTCCTCTGCTTGCATTGGTTGTCGTCAGGCACAGTCGGCTCCTAACTTACGAAGACCCCTGTGTACGAAATCCCCGAGTTACGAAAAACATTTTCCTGAGTTTCCGTCCCCGAGATACGAAACATCCCCCTCTTACAAAAAGAAATTAAAAATTCAAACGCTACAAAATTTCACACGACGAGCGAGTTGCTCTTTCATTGGCTGTCTCTCAACATTCAGCCCCGCTGGCCTCCCAGATGGAGACAGAAGAAAGCTTCACTCTTTAGTTTTTAGTTTAGTTTTTTAAGTTGTTTTAATTCAGTAAATGGTCAATCAGGGAATGTGCTTTCAATTCACGTCTTATGGGCGTGGCCCGCAGCGCACGCACGAGAGATAGAGAGCGAGAGACAGAGACAGGACAGAGAGAGAGAGAGAGAGGTGTGTGTGTGTGTGTGTGTGTGTGTGTGTGTGTGTGTGTGTGTGTGTGTGTGTGTTATTAAAAATGTTTAATAATGGTTTAATTAATAAATCTGTTAATAAAATGTTTAAATGGTTTAATAAATAATTTTCTTTTACTTTTAACACATATCATCAGTTCATTTTCTGTAACCGCTTCATCCTAATTAGGGTCATGGGGAGGCTGGTGCCCATCCCAGCCAACTCAGGGCGAGGGCAGAGTACACCCTGGACAGCTCGCCAGGCCATCACAGGGCGGAAACACGCTGACGACTTTGCAGCCTACTCTTGTCGAAAGTCAGAAATGGTTCTTTTACATGCCTCACACCATAGACAGTGAGAGACATGGCCCGCCTTTGATAACCCAGTTAGCTGCACTGGGGGCTTTTAACACATATTTCATACAAAAATTGTTGTACTTTTATCATTTTTAAAGGGTTTATGGGGTTTGTGCAGTCCAAAGACTGGAGCCTTGGACGAATTAGGCATTTAACATGTAAGATGCGACCCCTACTTACGAAATCCCCGCAATACGAAAAGGGCTCTGGAACGGATTAATTTCGTAAGTTGGGGGCCGACTGTACTCTGGTTTCCTCCGACAGTCCAAAGACAGGCAGATTAGGCTAACTGGCTGTTCCAAATTGCCCCTCGGTGTAAGCGTTGGTCCTACAATGGACTGCGAGCTGTTCACGGTGTACCATGCCTTCGCCTGGAGTCAGCTGTGACTGACAAAAGCCTCTCTGCAATCCTAGTAGGATTAAGTGGTTCAGCAAATGAATGGATGAAAGAAGAGTTGCCCATCCTGAAGAGACCTTCCTCACTTTGACCCTGACCTCTCTTTGTAGGGGGTGCTCCGGATTCACCTTTTGGAGGCTCAGAATTTGATCGCTATGGACAGTTTGATGGGCGGTATGGTAAAAGGAAAGAGTGACCCGTATGTGAAGATCACAACTGGGAACACAACCTACAAAAGTCATGTGATCAAAGAAAACCTCAACCCTACTTGGAACGAGATGTATGAGGTAAGAATGATTGATGGATGACGATATTATTTTTCGGAATATGGTTTAATGAGCCTACGTGTCATCAGGAGACCAGGGAATCTCATTTATCAGCGAGTCATGCGTATTGTTTTGAATCCGTGGCATGAACGGACAGAATCAGATTAAATCCTACTTGTACATGAGGATGTGTGGGCACTTTATAAGGTACACCACACCAATACTGGATGTTGAATACTTTCCTTTGAGATTCTAGTCCATGTTGATATGATGGCGTCACACACTTCCTGCAGATATTTCAGATGTTATTTCATTGTGGGAAGGCTTTGACTCATTCTCATGTTTATGAATTCACTTTGAGGCTTGTTCTGCTTGTACATTTAGTCTGGTAGTGTCCAATATGAGCAGCAGTACCCAGATAAGCTGTTATCAATGTGTGAAATGTTCATTAACAGGCCCAGAGCATGGCAAGAAAGCATTTCCCATGCTATTGCAGCACTTCTACCATCCTTGGTGATTGACCGAGTGAGGGCTGAGTCCATTGGCTCGTAATGTGAGCATCACATTTCAAACCTGGAGTATATGTGTGTGCATCAGTCAGTACAAATTGAAATTTATCACAGTAGGCTATATTTTTCTACAGTTCAGTGGTAGGTGGAGGATTTTAAGTTCTTAGGTTCAACAATCCAGAGCAATGGAGAGTGTGGAAAAGAGGTGAAGAAGCGTGTGCAGACAGGTTGGAATGGTTGGAGAAAAGTGTCCGGTGCGATGTGTGATAGGAGGGTATTGGCAAGAAGGAAAGGAAAAGTGTAAAAGATGGTGATGAGGCCAGTGATGTTGTATGGTTTAGAAACAGTGGCACTGAGAAAGAGACAGGAGGCAGAGCTGGAGGTAGCAGAGATGAAAATGTTGAGGTTCTCTCTGGGAGTAACGAGGATGGATAGGATCAGGAATGAGCACATCAGAGGGACAGCACATGTAAGACGTTTTGGAGACAAAGTCAGAGAGGCTGGATTGAGATAGTTTGGACATGTACAAAGGAGGGATAGTGAGTATATTGGTAGTAGGATACTGAGGTTGGAACTACCAGGCAGAAGGCCTAGAGCAGGGGTCACCAACATTTTTGAAACTGAGAGCTACTTCACGGTTACTGAATCATACGAAGGGCTACCACAGGGGTCACCAACATTTTTGAAACTGAGAGCTACTTCACGGTTACTGAATCATACGAAGGGCTACCAGTTTGATACGCTCTTCTGAAATAACAAATTTGCTCAGTTTGCCTTTAGTTATACATTATTTATAATGATTAGTAATACTCACCTATGTAAAGACACTGATCATGTTAATGATTTCTAACAATGATTATCAAAAATGACAACAAGGTGGGAAACAGATATCAATATTCAACACTTTATCTCTATTAATCACAGTATTTGTTACATTTTCAGATGATCACTTACATCACTACATTTTAGCAAAAAATATCCCATTTGCACAAGCCACTGACATGCCCTGTTAACAAATCATGAACTATGTTGCAACATGTTTCAAAAAGTTAACAATTATGTAATGTTAAACAAAATCAACTTACATATTTTTAAATATGTAATACATTTTTATTTCACATTTTGAACTAATGGCCAAGTCTGTGTTATGTTTAACAAAAATTATAACTTTTAAATGTCATGAACACACTTTTAAATTGAACACAATTCTTCAATATTTTAATTCAACTTTGCCATGGCACTACCATGTTGCCACTGACTACATCTGGTATCCGTCCTTGGTTAGTGGGAAGACTGGCATTGCATGCTGTTCACCAGTGTGTTGTAATCTGGTGTGTAACTTGACACTGCAACTGTGAGTGAGTCTCTCAGATGTGCATCAGTGAGGCGTGTTCTGTGTTTGTTTTTGATGAAGTTCATGTCAGAAAATGCTGATTCACAGAGATAGGTTGAGCCAAACAGGCTGGCAACCTTCATGGCTGCTGTGCATACTCCACTGTACTTCTCTGTGTCAACAAGGCGCCAAAAGTTTGGTGCAGCCTGGTAGGCTTTGAGATGGAGATCATTTTGCAATGTTATAATTTCAATCTCCACCTGTCCAGCATCCAAGTTGAGCGTTGCACTTAACTGCTCAGCAAAGCATGTTGTGTCCCCATTCATGAAAAGGGTTGGAAATGAAGAACACACATGGTTCAAGCTGATGAAGGTCACAAAACCTATTCTCAAACTCTTGCCCAAGTCTGTTTATTACTTCAATGTACTTTTCTGCCACTTTTTCAAATGTCTCAGATGCAGAAGCATTGTCTTTCAGCACTGACTGCACAGAGGAAAGTGCAGAACTTTTTTTCTCTGTAAATCTGCAGAGAATGCATTCATTTTGGCTTTAAATGCATTTAAAGCACTTATCATATCGACAACAGTCTTACTCTTTGCCTTGCAGCTGGCAGTTCAGAGGTTTAGTTTCCCAGTAATGTCCACCAAAAATGCAAGGTCAAGTGTCCACTCTGTGTCCTCTAGCAGTGAGACATCTTCGCTTTGGACTGCATGAACTCTTTGATTTCACGCAAAGAGACAAAAACGATGCAAAACTCGGGTCCTCTGCTGAGCCATCTGATTTCTGTGTGTAGCAGTAGGTCCCCATATTCTGCTGACATCTCCTCTAATAGTACCTTGAAAATCCTGTGCTGCTTTGCTTTGGAGCGGATGTTGTTTATGATTTTCACAACGGAGTCATCACGTGCCCAAAGCCGATCACTTTCGCACACAACGCCTGCTGGTGAATGATGCAATGGTAATGCAGAAATTTGGGAAGTCTGGGTCACGTTTACAGTGAGCGATGAAACCTGTCTGTCGGCCGACCATAGCAGGAGCCCCGTCTGTTGTCACCGCTACCAGCTTTTCCAATGGCACCTTTTTCTGCACGAAAAACTCCTTCACCGTGTTATAAATGTCAACTCCTCTCGTAGTTGTCTTTAAAGGGCAGTAGTGTCAGGAGTTCTTCTTTGTGGAGAAATCATTAAACACCATCCGGATAAAACCAATAACTGCGCTTGTACTGCTGCTGTCCACGGACTCATCGCACTGGAGGCTAAACCACTTGCACTTCTCGCCAGATCCTGCTCCAACTGATCGACCAAGTTACTGGACATAGCTGATACTGCCTTGCCATCGTAGATGCCCCCAGTTGGACGTCGGAAAGAGTGGAGATTAGGTCGCTTCCATTTTTTCTCGTCTTTAAATACAGTGTTAGCAATTAATAACATCGCTTCTTTGACAACTTCTCCATCTGTAAATGCCTTTTTTTTTTGATCAGAAAATGTGTAGCTCTAAACGAGGCTTCGTTGCTTTTTGTGAGTTTTGGCCGGCCTCGTAAAAAAGACTGTTGCTTACCCAGAGCGGTCTTTAGCTCACGGGCTTTTTCTGCCCGTAGGGCGCTTGCAGGTGGATATTTATCATGGTAGCTTTTGTGACACGTGTTGAAATGTCTCTCCACATTGTGCCGTTTGCTGTCGCCCACGGTCGTCCCGCCAAATCAGACACACGAGGTTTCTTTTACAGTCGTAAAGAACTCCTCTTCCCATTCACTGTGAAAGAGAATCGTTTTCTTTCTTTTTCTGCCATGTTTTTGGGGTAATGAAAGTGCATACAGCGCCCGCTAGCTTACTCTCCACATCCCACAAGCTCTACTTTACTGCCCATAGGTAAATATTGTGCGCGTTAACCTTAAAGTATTTTTAAGATAGTATTTTTTAAATCTATATACATACAAGTGTGATTAAAAAAATAATAGCAACAGAACAAAATTAATTTTTAGACGCAGCTCTCTATGAGATGTGCTATTTTTGGAACAGGCCCGCGGGCGACTCATGTGGTCCTTGCGGGCGACCGGGTGCCCGCGGGCACCGTGTTGGTGACACCTGGCCTAGAGGAAGACCAAAGAAGAGATTTATGGATGTGGTGAACACATGAAGGTCGTTGGCGTAAGAGAAGAAGATGCAGAGGACAGGGTGAGATGGAGGCAGATGATTCGCTGCGGCGACCCCTGAAGGGGCCTTGATTTTGTGACATTTTCCTTAACTTTTCCACCTATTATTCCTTAATTTTCTTATTTTTTTAATTTGATTTTTAATTCGATTTATTTATTTATTTATTTTCCAAAAACCCACGATGCACTGAAGCCACATTAATTGAAGCCCGAAGTAGCAGGGGATCCCTCTGTGTGTGTGTGTGTGTGTCTGTGTGTGTGTGTGTGTGTGTGTGTGTGTGTGTGTGTTTGTGTGTTTGTGTGTGTGTGTGTGTGTGTGTGTTTGTGTGTGTGTGTGTGTGTGTGTGTGTGTGTGTGTGTGTGTTTGTTTGTGTGTGTGTGTGTGTGTGTGTGTGTGTGTGTGTGTGTGTGTGTGTGTATTTGGGTGTGTGTGTATATGTATATATATATATATATATATATATATATATATATAAGAAAAATAAGTCTTTGATGGTTATTTTAAAATGTTCATGCTGATTTTCCACCAGATGATTCTGACTCCTGATGCCAATCTAGATGTGAAGTTTGAAGTTTACGACAAAGACATTGACTCTGATGATTTCCTTGGAAGGTCAGTGTAATCACTTGTAGTATTGCATCTTTTATCATCTCTACACAAATGCCTCACATAAACTTACATCTCAAAGGCATATAACAGTGCAGCAAATACCCCTATCCTCCTGAAAAGTCTAGCTTGGTCTGGCCAGCTTACCGTCCAAAACATATCAAAATGCAAGAACATCGTAATGCAGTGTTGTACACAAACATTTGTTGACCTTTTTAAATCAAGAACACCTTCCTTCTTCTTTCTTCTTTTCCTTTCGGCTGCTCCCTTCAGGGGTCACCACAGGGGTCACCCTGTCCTCTGCATCTTCCTCTCTTACACCAACTACCTTCATGTCCTCCTTCACCACATCCATAAATCTTCTCTTTGGTCTTCCTCTAGTCCTTTTTCCTGGTAGTTCCAACCTTAGCATTTTACGACCAATATATTCATTATCCCTCCCCTGTACATGTCCAAACCATTTCAATCCAGCCTCTCTGACTTTGTCTCCAAAACGTGTTACATGGGCTGTCCCTCTGACGTACTCATTCCTGATACTATCCATCCTCGTTACTCCCAGAGAGAACTTGAACATTTTCATCTCTGCTACCTCCAGCTCTGCCTCACCTCTGCACGTCTCCCTTGTTCTTAAAAATGGGCACCAGCACGTCCTCAACGGTCACCTCTTCTACTCTTTTTTTACGCTCTCATTTTCCTCATTCATCAGCTCTTCAAAGTACTCTTTACATCTTCCCCGCACACTTCTGTCATCAGTCAATACATTTCCCTCCCTGTCCTTAATCACTCTTATTTGCTGCACATCTTTCCCATCTCTGTTTCTCTGCTGTGCCAACCTATATAAATCATTTTCTTCCTCCTTACTGTCCAACCTAGCATGCAATTCATTATATGCCCTCTGTTTGGCCTTTGACACTGCTACCTTCACCTTCCACTGTGTATCCCTGTACCTCCTGTTTACTCTCTTCAGTCCTCTCAATGTCTCACTTCTTCTTAGCGAACCTCTTCCTTTGTACACACTCCTGCAATTCCTGATTCCACTTTCCTTCCAGAGGGACACACCAAGTATTCTCCTATCTGTCTTCCTGATCACATTAGCTGTAGTTGTCCAGTCATCTGGAAGCACTTCCTGACCACTCAAAGCCTGGTTCAACTCCTCCTTGAAGACAACATGACACTCTTCCTTTTTCAGTTTCCACCACTTTGTCTTCTGCTCTGCCTTTGCCTTCTTCACCTTCCTCACCATCAGCATCATCCTGCACACCACCATCCTATGCTGTTTGGCAACTCTCTCATCCACTACTACTTTGAAGTCACTTACTTCCTTCAAATTACATCGCCTACACAAGATGTAGTCTACCTGTGTGCTCCTACCTCCTCTTTTATAAGTCACCCTATGCTCCTGTGTCTTCTGGAAGAAAGTATTCACCACAGCCATTTCCATCCTTTTTGCAAAATCTACCAACATCTGTCCTTCTGTGTTCCTGTCCTGGATACCAAACCTGCCCATCACTTCCTCGTCCCCTCTGTTGCCTGCACCAACATGTCCATTGAAATCTGCACCAATGACCACTCTTTCACCTCTGGGGGTACTCTGCATCACTTCATCTAACTCACTCCAGAATCTCTCCTTCTCTTCTAGCTCACATCCTGCCTGTGGGGCATAAGCACTAACAACATTGACCATCACGCCTTCAATTTCTAACTTGAGACTCATCACTCTGTCTGACACTCTTTTCACTTCTACAATGTTCTTGACAAACCTCTCCTTCAAGATGACTCCTACTCCATTTCTCTCCCCATCCACACTATGATAAAACAGCTTAAACCCTGCTCCTAAGCTTCTAGCCTTTGTACGTTTCCACCTCATCTCCTGAACACACAGTATGTCCCTACTCTCAGTCCTAGACTCATTCCTTTCTTTTTCTCTCTCCGCCTATGGGCACGCCTCACGCTTCTTTTTCTTTGAACAACAGTAGCCCAGTTTCCATCAGCACCCTGTTGGTTAACAGCACTGATGGCAGTCGTTGTTAACCCAGGCCTCGACCGATCCGGTATGACATTTTTATTGATGTCTCACATAACAAATTTGGCAAATGTTTTATGTCGGATGCCCTTCCTGTCACAACCATCTGCGTTTATCCGGGCTTGGGACCGGCATGAGGATAAACACTGGCTAGTGCCCCCCCCCCCCCCCCTCATGGCTGCATTTTTTAATCAAGAAACGCAAACCTGAAAAATAACTTGATTAACCAGCTCAGAATGAGATTGGAAAGATATTCAGTCTGGAGAACCATTGTTGTTTCACTGCTGGGTAATTTCTCCCAAAATAATTTGTTTATTATGGTAACAGACGACCCCTGATAAAGGGAAAAAGCTGAAAGGAAATTGCTCTCATTATGGTAACAGACGTAATATGTGTACTGGTAATTCGAGCATTATTTCCGTATCAGTATTTAAGTGAATTTTGAACAGCTGGCATCTCATCAGACCAAGAGGGATTTTTCATCACGGTAGTCATCCATCAACGTGGCAAAGAGAAAATAAAATTTCAAAACAAATGAAGAAGAGTGTTGAACTTCATGAGCTAGGAAATGATTATATAGAAATAAATCTCAATTTCCACTGTTCGTCCACCAAGAGTTAACAGCATCTATCGGCCATGTGACTGAAATAGTAGACCTTGTTCATTCTCAGTAGGCATTTATAAAATACCGTAATGAACAATTTACCTCAACCAGAACTTTTGCAAACTTTCTTGGAAGAGGATCCAACTTTATTTTACCCCATGTACATAAGGAGGAGAGTAAGAGAGGCATTAAGATTCCGAAGGAAAACTGAAGGCACAATGCAACCTTGGTGTTACACAGTAGTCAATACCACCATCAGACACCATCTCCATTTCAGCAGATTATATGGATGGTGTGCAAGGGAAAAAAATCTTTTTTTTTTTTTGTGAATAAGCCACAAGTAGTGTGTCTCCACAGTGCCAGGGGTTCATAACAACTTTGGAACCATTTTCCCTGGCCTGGTTAAACTGAAAACGATCCTGGTGTTCCCAGCTATAATACGGTGTACAGGATGTGTTTCGTTGGGCTGTTGAGGCCCTTGAAAACTTGTCAGCATATATATATTTTATTCATTCATTTTCTGAGCCGCTTAATCCTAATTGTTGTTGCGGTACATCCTGGACAGCTCGCCAGGCCATCACAGGGCAGAAACACGTTGACGGCTATGCGGCTCCTCTTTACACAAGCATTTTGTTTCTGAATGTTATTTAAATTAAGTTATATTTGTTTGACAAAAGAGAAGTAAATAACTTTGTTTGATTTTTCTTCTCTACAACAGGTTTACTGTTAAACTTGGCGAGATTATGAAATCCCAGTACACTGATGAGGTGGGTTTTACAATCATTTTTTTAACTGTGTACACCATTCTAATGCCGTTTTATTATAGCCAGCATTAACTGCTTCAGTTCGGGTTGCATGCATCACTGAGCCTTGGACACCCATGGCACCCTCGCCAATTATCCTTCTTTGGATCACATTTGTAGGTACTTACCACTTCACACTCAGAACAAGACCTGCTATTATGGAGACCCAGCATATTGTGTAGGTTCCCCTTATTAAGCCATTAAACCATAGACACCACAAAATCTCTGACAGTGTGCTGTAGTGTTTTATACCATGGCATTAGTAACCAATAGAAGCGGATCCTGCACACACTCGACTAATTTGAGATCAGGGGAAACCGGTGGCCAGACCTTGAACTCTCTGACATGTTCATCTGGCCATTTCTGAATAACATTTGCAGTCTTGATATACATATTATTCTGCTGGAAGATGCCGCTGCAGATAAAAAAAAGATCATTATTTTGACGTGATTTATTTGATCTGTTAACAATTTATATAATAATTACATGCACAGCTTCTTCTTTTCCTTTCGGCTGTTCCCTTCAGGGGTCGCCACAGCAAACCATCCGCCTCCATCTCGCCCTGTCCTCTGCATCTTCTTCTCTTACTCCAATGACCTTCATGTGTTCCTTCACCACATCCATAAATCTCTTCTTTGGTCTTCCTCTATGCCTTCTGCCTGGTAGTTCCAACCTCAGCATCCTACTGCCAATATACTCACTATCCCTCCTCTGTACATGTCCAAACCATCTCAATCTAGCCTCTCTGACTTTGTCTCCAAAACATCTTACATGTGCTGTCCCTCTGATGTACTCATTTCTGATCCTATCCATCCTCGTTACTCCCAGAGAGAACCTCAGCATTTTCATCTCTGCGACCTCCAGCTCTGCCTCCTGTCTTTTCCTCTCACCACCGTCTTGTACACTTTTCCTTTTCATTCTTGCTGACACTCTCCTATCGCACATCACACTGGACACTTTTCTCCAACCATTCCAGCCTGCCTGCACAAGCTTCTTCACCTCTTTTCCACACTCTCCATTGCTCTGGATTGTTGAGCCTAAGTACTTAAGATCCTCCACCTTCCTTATCTCTGTTCCCTGTAACATCACCGTTCCTCCTGGGTCCTTCTCATTCACACACATGTATTCTGATTTTCTGAGGCTAACCTTCATTCCGCTCCTTTCCAGGGCATACCTCCACCTCTCTAGATTTTCCTCCACTTGTTCTCTGCTCTCACTATAGATCACAATGTCATCTGCAAACATCATAGTCCATGGAGATTCTTGCCAAACCTCGTCTGTCAGCCTGTCCATCACCATCGCAAACAAGAAGGGGCTCAGAGCTGACCCTTGATGCAGTCCCACCTCCACCTTGAATTCGTCGGTCACGCCGACAGCACACCTCACCACTGTCTTACATCTCTCATACATGTCCTGCGCACTCTGACATACTACTCTGCCACTCCAGACTTCCTCATGCAATACCGCAGTTCTCCTCTTGGCACCCTGTCATATGCTTTTTCCAGATCCACAAAGGCACAATGCAGTTCCCTCTAACCCTCTCTGTACTTCTCTATTAACATCCTCAAAGCAAACACTGCATCTCTGGTGCTCTTTCTTGGCATGAAACCAAACTGTTGCTCACAAATGCTGACCTTTGCCCTTAGTCTAGCTTCCACTATTCTTTCCTATAACTTCATCGCATGGCTCATTAACTTTATCCATCTGTAGTTGCCGCAACTCTGCACGTCTCCTTTGTTCTTAAAAATGAGCACCAGCACACTTCTCCTCCACTCCTCCAGCATCTGCTCACTCTACCAGGACCCAAGAATTCCAAACAGAACGTTACCCAAAGAATCACACTGACAATTATTTCTCATAGTGCAACCTGTTGCCATATTTTATTGAAGCAAGAACGCACCCTATCAGTTCATAAAATATAAGGAAATCGTGATCCATCAAACCGGGCCAGCTTTATCCTTTACTCCGTGGTCCAGTTGTGATGCTCACATGCTCACATGCTCTTTTTAAAGCTCGGTTGGCTGTGAATTGAGGTTAACATGAGAACTTTGACTGATCTGCAGCTACAGAGTTATACTGAAATAGAAAAGAAATAAATTTGCAGCCTGAAATGAAGACACAAGTGCAACTTGTAGTACCAGGTGATAAAATAAATAAATAAATAAATACATACAAAAACAGAATTGCTGAGACAATTAAAAAAATCCCCCTTATTGATGGACTTCAGTACTGTCACATGACCAGGTGTTGCCCCTGATTACAACAACATGTTCCCATGCTGGAGCCACACAAGCCGATTACCAAGGCAAAGGATGCAGGCTGGTGCAGTGGCTGTCTCTGATTACTTCCCCAGTCTTTCCCTCACTGCCCAGCAGAGATACCTACAGAAATTAGCTTTGTGTGATGGAAGTGACATTACAAGTACACATCACATCTGAGTGCAAACTGAACA
>CM045741.1:47402515-47417515 GCA_024760905.1 Plotosus lineatus
ATTGTGTGTATGGTTTCATTTGCAGTAGATGAAGGGATTTAACTCAGTTGGTTAATGAGTACATCAGAGGGACAGCACGTTTTAGAGGTTTTGGAGACAAAGTCAGAAAGGCTAGATTGAGATGGTTTGGACATGTACAGAGGAAGGATAGTGAATATATTGGTAATAGGATGCTGAGGCTGGAACTACCATGTGCCTCGTCTATAGGCAGAAGGCCTAAAGGAAGACCAACCAGAAGATTTATGGATGTGGTGAAGGAGGACATGAAGGTAGTTGGAGTGAGAGTAGAAGATGCAGAGGATAGGGTGAGATGGAAGCAGATGATTCGCTGTGGCAACCCCTGAAGGGAAAAGCCGAAAGGAAAAGAAGAAGCAGAAGAAGAAGAAGGTAGAGCATCCACTTTATCTCTGGAAGGTCGGAGTTCGAATCTGGCCGCGTCATACCATAAGACGTTAAAATTTGTTAGTTGTTGCTTCCTGCTTGGTGCTCAGCATCAAAGGATAGAACACCACAATAACCGGTTTGGATAAAAGTTGGATAACAGTTTGGATAAAAGCGCTATATAAATCTACTACAATACAGTGAATGACTATTCTAGGTGCCCTCTGAGGGGTACTGGAGATCACAGCTATTCAACTTAGGATTGCGTTTTTTTTCCCTCTTTCCACTGAAAAAAAATTCCTGATTCCTTGAATCATTTAATGCCAGTCTCTGTGATGGCCTACAGTGGGGCCAACAGTGGGGCCAGTGGCGTAGTAGTTAGGGTGCTGCGCTCATGATCGGGAGGTTGTGAGTTCGAATCCCATTGAGACCCTCACTGTGCTAAGACCCCTGGGCAAGGTCTCAACCACAAGTGTGCCTCTGTTCACCCAGCAGTATAAATGGGTACCAGTAAAAATATACTGGGAAGGTCACCTGTGATGGACTAGCGTCCCATCCAGGGGGAGTTGAACTCCTCGTCGCTTCACGCTACAGAAACCGGGGATAAGTACCGGCCTGATGAGCCACAAGGCTCGGGTGTAAAAACCCAACAGACTTACCTCTGCGATGGCCTGGTGAGCAGTCCAGGGTGTACCCCACCCGCCCTCACCCAAAAAAGGCTGAAATGGGCACCAGCCTCCGCGCAACTCTAATTGAGATTAAGTGGTTCAGAAAATGAATGGATGAATTTAATGCTGATACACTGCAAAAAAATGCCATTTAATCAATACAGTAGGCCCTTGACCATTCGCTGTTCAGCGCTTGCGCCCCCGCATACTCGCAGATTGGCGACAAATCCAGAAGTAACTGGCACGTAATTCAAATTTAGCCAATGGCTTAGAGCTTTTGTTTCTCCCTCATATAATTGGTTGCTGATTGGTTGCAGATGATGTGTGCACCTCTTTTTTTTCCCTCTCCTTCGCGCACATGTCATCAACAAGATTGCTTGAATTTGGAATTCACGGGGTTTTTTTCACGTGTTTTTAATGATTATTTAAGTCCTATGATGTCATTCAAAAAACACCCTGCATTTTCTCTATCCTCATCTTCTCTGGTAAGGAGCATAAGCGCTTTATTTATTCATAAACATTATCACAGTACAAAATTAAAAAGTTTGTATTCATTACTACATTTTACTGCATTATAACTGTATTAATGAGTAAGACTGGCTATAGAATGTGTTTAACAATCAGAATTTAGCGTATGTAATATCATACATAGGATTTTAAAACCGCATCAATAACTTGCGGATTTTCTTGATCCATGGGAAGGGCCAGAACTAAACCATCACGAAAAACGGGGGCGTACTGTATTTAAAATCTTATCTCCAGCCAAAAATTAATTTTGAGCTTGTTTTGGGAATAATATAATCATTTACTATATAAGAACAGGTGGCATAGTGGTTAGGGTGCTGCGCTCATGATCAGGAGGTTGTGTGTTCGAATCCTAGTTAGACCCCCCACACACACACACACACACACACACACTGTGCTAAGACCCCTGGGCAACGTCTTAACAACAAATGTGCCTCTGTTCACCCAGCAGTATAAATGGGTACCAGTAAAAATATACTGGGAAGGTAACCTAGCGTCCCATCGAGGAGGAGTTGAACTCCTAGTCAACTTCACGTTATGGAAACCGGCAATAAGCACCGGTGTGATGAGCCTCTAGGCTCGGGTGTAAAACGTCCAACAGACTTGTGTAATATTATAGCAATGAGATAATTACATTTGGTAAAGTTCTTGAAATAAGAAAACTATTCTTCAAAGAATATTTATATGAAGTGCAGTAATTTTACTACACTAGGAGATAAGATTTTAATTATTGAATAACTGTGATAGCCTGGTGAGCTGTCATGGGTGTACCCTGCCCTCACGCGGAGTTGGCTGAGATGGGTGCCAGCCTCCCTGCGACCCTAATTAGGATTAAGCGATTCAGAAATTTTGGCGACATATTCATAAAGCAGCTGCCTGAATTTGAATTCTGTGCCTTTGCTCAAAGATAACATAAAAACTTTTGTAAGATGGGTGGAGGGATATTGTCCGTTTTTGCAGGGCTATTTTTTCTAATGAATGACATTCAAGAGTACAGCATTTAGGTTAACCATATGTATTCACACTGCACATTAAGTATGTTCGCCGTTGCTCTTTTTATTATAGCTGTGTGACCGCTCAACATCTCCTCAGTGGAATGAGGCATTTCATTTCCTGGTTCAAGACCCCAACAAAGATGTGCTTATTGTTAAAGTAAGGATTTCTCCTTATTAAAAGTTAATAATTAATCTGGTATTGATGTTACAGTTTGTAACTTTTCTTTATAGCTCTCCAGTGGGTGGGACCAACCAATGGGTTCCCTGGTTCTTCCAATTAGAGATCTTCTCTCTCAGCCAGAACTGATGCTGGACCAGTGGCTGAGCTTAGATGGAGCTTTAGATGACAGTCAGCTATTACTGAGGGCAGAACTCAAGGTAGGAAATTTAGATAGATAAAATAATTAAGTCTGATGTTAATATATCTGTAAAATATTCAGCATTGTTTTATATATATCAGGGTTTGTACGGAGGCTTGTATGCCTTTAAAAGTACTTGAAAAAGTAAATTATTTTCATGGGCCCTGGAATTGCCAAGCCACCCCTTGAAAACCAATGGTCTTCTTACTCTGTTCTTGAATAGTAATTGATTTTTATCTTTGGGTCGATCTGTGCAATAAATTTGTAACATTTGATCAGAAACCTCTGATTTTTGCATCTTTTCTATAATAGCGTCACAGAAAATTGATGTTTGTTGAGCGTCGTCTGCAAACATATCTTCCCAGAAGTTCCGCGTTACAACACAAAATTATAGAAACATATAGATCTGTTTTATGACATACAGATCCCATATTCGGCAGTTTGGTAATGGGATCGCTTGCGACCTTTGCACTCATCATGAGTGAATAAATATTTATAAAAAAGCTTCAGAGAACTGTATTGTACCAACAGCCACAGTGCCCGGTAATCGGTGTATATGTAAAGCGGAATGGTGGGAGAACAGAGACTACAGTGATTGGATAGACGTTGGCATCATGCGTTTTGCAAGGTATGCAAAAAAAACCATTGCTGTTGGTGCTCTGGGGGAGGAACATTAAAGTCACAAATAAAATCAAATGTCACCCCTCAACCATGCAAAGACTTTTAAGAACCAAGGAGCATGAGGGTGGTCTGATAATGGTAAAGGAAATGCAGTCGGAACAACCAAACCACCATTATCATGACTACGCCTGATGGATCCGCAACCAGTACAAATATTGACCTGAAACCAAAGGTGAAGAAAGTGTTTACATATACATTTATATTCATATTTTAAAAATTCTGTGATCTTCTTATTACAGTTTATTAAAATTATTGCATATTTTCCAGAAAAATGATAAATGATTTAAATTAATTTTATTTAGGTATTACATTGAAAATTGCCATTTTAAGAATGCTTGTATTGTTACAGATAATAATTTACAGTATATTTAAATGATAGTGTTTCTGACTGTCAAAGAGGGAAATAAAAAATTTTTGTTGTATTTTACTCTTTTAAACGTGACTTGAAAATGAAAATTTGTTCCTTGAAAAGTGCTTGAATTTGGCCCAATGTGTGGGAATCGTGATACAGACGCTCCCCGACTTACGTTTTTAATTGGTTCCAGACGGCCGAACGTAAGTTGAAAGTGAACGTAAGTTGTTACAGTGACGTATGTACTATACAGCCATAAATTCCATTACCGTATCTCATAAAACACCCCTAAATCAATTATTATAAACATAAAATGTAAAATAATATCAAATATACCAAATAATATCAACATTAATTTAAAATAAATTAAATTTAAGCAAAATAATTTCAAATTGATAAATTTTAATCAACTTCACTCATCAAATATCAAATACAGTATCAAATATAACCTTTACCATTCTCTATGATGCGATCTTTCTGCTTGGAAATGGTTACGATGGTTGACGGATGGTCAAATGACATGAAGCTCAGCTGAATCACATGACATGAATCTGAGCCGACTCACTTTACATGAAGCTTAAAACAGTCAATCAACGCTTACAATATGTGAGGCGCTCAATACCGAAAGTAGTGGTTTACTTGCTTGAAACAAAGCGCGGGTTATGCGGACTTTCGGCTTTCAAGTGAGCAAGGGCTTCGTTGAACTCGTTTAGTACTCAGCCTGCACTGTGAATCACCAGCAGAGCAAAGGTTTTCATATTACAACACTCTTTGCTGAACTGAGAATGCATGGTAGATTGGGCCGATCCGAGCAGATAGTTAATTCAGCCTTAGGAAAACCGGAAATTCCGGCATATGCTGGAAAACTTGCATCCATGCTAGTAGGCTTACGCTTCTTACCAACCATATTTGCTTTGGGTTACAAAAGTCCGCAAAACAGTGTAAACACAAAGATCACAGAGACGACGTCTTAACACAAGAGTAACACGCTATATAGCTGATATATATATATATATATATATATACACACACACACACATATACACTAGTGTATATAACTGAACTGGGAAGGAGGGTCATGTTCAATCTGTTGTTTGGAAACAATGGACGCATCATCATTACGACATTGCGTTATTACGTCAGCGTACTACGTAGGTACGTCTAAACTCAAAATTTGACTTTTTTTTTTTTTGTAAAAGCGAAAAAATGTAAAACGGATGAACGTAAGTCGGGGAGCGTCTGTATTTATATATATAGGGCGGCATGCTGGTGTAGTGGTTAGCATGTTCGCCTTACAGCAAGAAGGTCCTAGGTTCAACTGCCAGCCTGGGTGTTTCTGTATGGAGTATGCGCGTTCTCCTCGTGCTTGCATGGGTTTCCTCCGGGTAATCTCCTCTGGGTGTGAATGGTTGTGTGAGTGTTGGCTCTGTGATGGTCTGGCGAGTTGTTCAGGGTGTACCCCACTCTCGTCTGAGATGGGCACCAGCCTCCCCGCAACCCTAATTAGGATTAAACAGTTCAGGAAATTAATGAATTAATATATAAAATGGGCAACAGGTCTGATATTGTGACCACAATACTGTACCCAACATACTATAACTGTGATAAATGTGTCACATAGTAACCTTCTGTATTATTATGTTAATGGAGTTGGGTTCTGATTCGGCTTATCAAGGCTTGTTAGATAACTTTGGAAGGAAATGATATGGGATCACCAAATTTGGTGCATGGACTCCCCTCAGGAAGGTTTCTTTTGGAGTTTGATGTAGATGCTCTTGATCTTGTTTTAACTTTATAGCAGTCAGGTTAGTGAATTTTCCTGTTCTGGGCATTTCAAGGTTTGGTAACACTATAACATTAATCGGAAATGACATTGGAACACCAAATTTATTAATTGAGTTTGAAACTCAGGAAGGTCTTAGTTGAGATTGTATATAGATCACGGTGACCTTGTTTCAAGGCCACAGCAAGCAACTTATTGAACTATAATAGAAATCGGTTGTCCGTCCACACGACTTGTTTTGAGACTATGAAAGAAATATCATAGAATCACCAAATCTGATTTATGGCCCACTGTCCGTCAAATAGGATTGAACACGCTCGTGTTCACCTTGACCTTGTTTTAAGGTCACAAGTCACTTTTTATATATTGCATTTGTTTAAATGGTCCTGGCGACAGGAACATCTGTAGATATGTTGTTTAACTTTTCACTTGTTCTCTTTTTTGGATTTTTCCCAATTTGCTCCCTAATTTTTTGAGTTGTATTCATTTCTCACCTGTCAGGCATTGCCTTCCCTGTCACACAAACATCACCGAGCAGGGAGGTGTGAAAGCAAGCACACGCTCCCTCTGTGGCATGCAATGCTAGCAATGCTAGCATTTCCCTCTTTTCTTTTCAAAGGGCACCCCATGCACATTTTGGGGGTGGTCTAAGACACCTGGAGGGAAGTGCTATCTGCTCCCTCATACAAATGAGGTCATAGACGCCCATGATTGGTTGGCGATTGCTGTGAGTGACAGGGAAGTGAACATATGCTGTCCCATACCTGTCAAGTTGTACGGTTTTGGCGTAATTTGTACAAGTGAGCACTGATTTTTAAATGTGTACGCCGTACGTCCGAAATCTGTACGTTTTTCGATCATTTCGTCTTTTTTAACTCCGTTTTTTGTGCCACCGTTTCGGTAAGGAGACGAATTGGTCTGTAGCCGTTTTCTCGCGAGAATCGCTCGTTGCGTTTATCGTCTGCTATCGTCTGCTCTTTCCGACCACGTGACCGCACTTTCACTTCCGCCATCATTCAAGTCAAACTTAATTGCGAGCTCAAGTGCCATGAAGTGAAGCCATCAAAAGAAATGATTGAAAGTGCCAAAAGTGCTACATATAGTTATAATAAAGATCACTGTTAAATTTTCTTAATCATGCAGCTGAAGATATTACTCTTTTATTTGATTGCACCAGGTTATATGTTACAACATTACCAATAAATTCATATTATATTAAAAATAGAGTTTAATTTTTGTTTCATATTGCACGCGATAATAAGACACGTAAGATTAGTTGCTATTTTGTAAGGGCATAAGTAGCCATTTGTAAGATCGCCAACGGCCTAGGGTTGACAGGTATGCTGTCCCTCTCTCCCGTTAGAGCTCGGGCAGTTAGCTGCCGTGGGCTCCCAGCAACAGACAGCTGTGCCATTAAACCGGATTCGAGTTGTCGGTGCACCACTCAGGAGCCCATGTTCCTTTTTCTTTGCTTCCTCACTTCATTTATCACATTCTTCATGTTTCAGTTACTTAATCTTTCGTTCTGTCTCAGTTCTTTTTATTTAATCGTAAACAGCACACTATTAGATACGATACTTTGGGGAGAAGATTCCAAAAATAATCACATCCTGCATGTTATAGACCACGTCAATCAACATTCGGCGTTGTCACCCTAATGAGGATCGGTTTTCCCTTTCTTTCTGTTTACTCTTAACGTTTCTTCCTCATGCCCTCTCAGGGATTTTTTCTATTTGACTTATATATGGCTCTACATTTAAAAATCTGCAAACTCTTCTTCTTCTTCTTCTTGTCCTTTCAGCTTTTCCCTTCAGGGGTCGCCACAGCGAATCATCTGCCTCCATCTCACCCTATCCTCTGCATCTTTTTCTCTTACACCAACTGCCTTCATGTCCTCCTTCACCACATCCATAAATCTTCTCTTTTGTCTTCCTCTTGGCCTTCTGCCTGGTTGTTCCAACCTCAGCATCCTACTACCAATATACTCACTATCCCTCCTCTGTACATGTCCAAACCATCTCGATCTAGCCTCTCTGACCTTGTCTCCAAAAGGTCTTACATGTGCTGTCCCTCTGATGTGCTCATTCCTGATCCTATCCATCCTCGTTACTCCCAAAGAGAACCTCAACATTTTCATCTCTGCTATCTCCAGCTCTGCCTCCTGTCTTTTCCCCAGGGCCACTGTTTCTAAACCATACAACATCGCTGGCCTCAACACCGTCTTGTACACTTTTCCTTTCATTTTTGCCGATACCTTCCTATCACACATCACACCGGACCCTTTTCTCCAACCATTCCAACCAGCCTGCACACGCTTCTTCACCTCTTTTCCACACGCTCCATTGCTCTGGATTGTTGAGCCTAAGTACTTAAAATCCTCCACCTTCCTTATCTCTCTCCTTGTAACCTCACCGTTCCTGTTGGGTCCTTGGCATTCATACACATGTATTCTGTCTTACTGAGGCTAACCTTCATTCCCCTCCTTTCCAGGGCATACCTCCACCTTTCTAGATTTTCCTGCACTTGTTCTCTGCTCACACTGTAGATCACAATGTCATCTGCAAACATCATAGTCCATGGAGATTCTTGCCTAACCTCGTCTGTCAGCCTGTCCATCACCATAGCAAACAAGAAGGGGCTCAAAGCTGACCCTTGATGCAGTCCCACCTCCACCTTGAACTCTTCTGTCACACCGACAGCACACCTCACCACTGTCTTACATCTCTCATACATGTCCTGCACCACTCTAACATACTTCTCTGCCACTCCAGACTTTCTCATGCAATACCACAGTTCCTCTCTCTGCATCCTGTCATATGCTTTCTCCAGATCCACAAAGGCACAATGCAGATCCTTCTGACCTTCTCTGTACTTCTCTATTAACATCCTCAAGGCAAACACTGCATCTGTGGTGCTCTTTCTTGGCATGAAACCAAACTGTTGTTCACAAATGCTGACCTCTGCCCTTAGTCTTGCTTCCACTATTCTTTCCCATAACTTCATTGTATGGCTCATTAACTTTATCCCTCCGTAGTTGCCACAACTCTGCACGTCTCCCTTGTTCTTAAAAATGGTCACCAGCACACTTCTCCTCCATTCCTCTGGCATCCTCTCACTCTCTAAGACTTTGTTGAATGTTCTTGTCAGGAAATCTACTGCTTTCTCTCCTAGACACTTCCATACCTCCACCGGTATGTCATCAGGGCCAAATGCCTTTCCATTCTTCATCCTCTTCAATGCCCTCCTCACTTCACCCTTACTAATCTTTGCTACTTCCTGGTCCTCAACAATCACCTCTTCTACTCTTTTTTTCTCTCTCATTTTCCTCATTCATTCAGCTCTTCAAAGTACTCTTTCCATTTTCCCAGCACACTTCTGTCATCAGTCAATACATTTCCCTCTCTGTCCTTAATCACTCTAACTTGCTGCACATCCTTCCCATCTCTATTTCTCTGCTGTGCCAACCTGTATAAATCATTTTCTCCCTCTTTACTTTCCTACCAAGCATACAAGTCATCATACGCCCTCTGTTTGGCCTTTGACACCGCTACCTTCGCCTTACACTGTGTCTCCCTGCACTCCTGTTTACTCTCTTCGGTCCTCTCTATGTCTCACTTCTTCTTAGCTAACCTCTTCCTTTGTACACACTCCTGCACTTCCTCATTCCACCACCAAGTCTCCTTATCTCCTCTCCTTCCAGATGACACACCAAGTATTCTCCTACCTGTCTCACTGATCACATTAGCTGTAGTTGTCCAGTCATCTGGAAGCACTTCCTGACCACCCCAAGCCTGTTTCAACTCCTCCTTGAAGACAACACAACACTCCTCCTTTTTCAGCTTCCATCACTTTGTCTTCTGCTCTGCCTTTGCCCTCTTCACCTTCCTCATCATCAGCGTCATCCTGTACACCACCATCCTATGCTGTTTGGCAACACTCTCACCCGCTACTACTTTGCGGTCACTGACTTCCTTCAAATTACATCGCCTACACAAGATGTAGTCTACCTGTGTGCTCCTACCTACGCTTTTATAAGTCACTCTATGCTCCTCTCTCTTCTGGAAGAAAGTATTTACCACAGCCATTTCCATCCTTTTTGCAAAACATCTATCAACATCTGTCCTTCTGCGTTCCTGTCCTGGATACCAAACCTGCCCATCACTTCCTCGTCCCCTCTGTTTCCTGCACCGACATGTCCATTGAAGTCTGCCCCAATGACTACTCTTTCATCTTTGGGAGTATTCTGCATCACTTCATCTAACTCACTCCAGAATCTCTCCTTCTCTTCTAGCTCACATCCTGTCTGTGGGGCATAAGCACTAACAACATTGAACATCATTCCTTCAATTTCTAACTTGAGACTCATCACTCTGTCTGACACTCTTTGCACTTCTAGAACATTCCTGACAAACTACTCCTTCAAGATGACTCCTACTCCATTTCTCTTCCCATCCACACCATGAAAAAACAGCTTAAACCCTGCTCCTAAGCTTGAAAGCCTTACTACCTTTCCACCTGGTCTCCTGAACACACAGTATGTCCACCTTCCTCATCTGCATCATGTCAGCCAGCTCTCTACCTTTTCCTGTCATAGTTCCAACATTCAAAGCCCCTACTTTCAATTCTAGACTCCTGCCTTTCCTCTTCTCTCTCTGCCTACGGACATGCCTCCCGCCTCTCCTTCTTCGACGTCTTCGACCAACAGTAGTCCAATTTCCATCAGCACCCTGTGGTAAACAGCAAACGATGGCGGTCGTTGTTAACCCGGGCCTTGACCGATCCGGTATGAATGTTTTACGCCGGATGCCCTTCCTGACACAACCCTCTGCATTTATCCGGGCTTGGGACCGGCGTGATGGAGAGACACTGGCTTGTGCCCCTCCCTCACGGCTGCATTACTTAAAAATCTGTAAACAAATCTATTAATTCTGTAAAGAGGCTTTGCAACAATGCTTGTTTTAAAAGGCACTACAAATAAATTAAACTGAATACCTTTCATTCTCAATACCTTTCACTTTCTTCTTCTCTATCCAGTCCTTCTCCTCTCTACTCTCACTACAGGGATGAAAGTAAGTTCTTGGGCCTTTACATGTATAATTTTGTGGCCTCGGCATAACCCATTCGCTTACATAACCTAATATCGGCCAAATAATTAATAGTTTTTCGCAGGATTGTTTGGCGACCCCTGAAAGAGGGAAAAGGTCAGGTCAGATATGAGGGCATGCGCCGGGTCGGCACTTCGCTGTGTCCACCAGCCGCCTCCACTCATCTGGCCGTCTCCTAGGGATCAACCAGGCCTGCACAGGGCCCATACCCCCCGGCAGGGCAGCCTTCAGCTGCGACTACCATGTCGCACGCGGTTGTCCCCGCGATTGGCTCCAGCCCCTAGGATCTCAAACGGACAGGATCCGATGTGCTGGGTCCAAAGGCGGGAAACGCACCAAGTGCCCGTAGTAGTGCAGCTGACAGTCGCGGATCAAGCAGGTTACTCTTACCATGCCCGCATTCTTGAGCACCTTTCGGTTGGTAACAAAGTCCCGCCAGCGGTATCCGAAGATGCGGCGAAGGGAAGTCGTCATCCAAGCTCATCCGTGAGCGTCCATTTCTCGCTCGAGTAGAGCAAGACAGGGAGCACAAGGGAGTGAAAGACTCGGGCTTTCTCCTGCCTGCTCAGATACCTCAACCACCACACGGTCCTGTCCAGCGAGCTCAACGCCCCATAGGCTAGGCCAAGTCGACGATCGATCTCGGCCCTGCTATTAGAGGAACGATGAACCACGTTGCCAAGGTAATTGAAAGACTCCACAATCTCTACTCTTTCACGTCCCACAGCGATCGAGTCAACAGCAGCATCCAAGAGATCGCAGAAAGCCTGGATCTTGGTTTTGATCCAGAAGACTCGCAAACCAAGCGGTTCCGCCTCCTCACCCAGTGAACAGAGAGTCTCCGTCAGGACATCCACTGTCTCCGCGAAGATCACTGTTTCATCGGCAAAGTCCAGATCAGTAATTCGCACCTCACCGAACGACACACCGCAGGCCGATCCACCCGATACCGCCACCATGATCCAGTCCATTGCAGTACTGAAGAGAGTGGGGGCCAAAACAAACCCCTGCCTCACTCCAGTCTCGACCAAAAAGAAGTCAGAGGTGGAGCCCCCATACCTCACAGCACTCTCTGTCCCAGAATACAGCGACAATATCAGATACCGGAGCCGACAGGATCCCTCATAGACGAAGTATGCCCCAGAGGGCCTCCCTATCCACCAAGTCAAACGCCTTGCGAAAGTCTATATAGGCGGCAACAACCCCCTATCAAACTCCTGTAAGCGCTCAGATAGGACACGGAGAGCCAGGATGCGGTCAACGGTAGACCTCTTCGGTGTGAACCCGGACTGTTCAGGGCGCTGTTGCACTAGAAACTGCTGTCAGATCCTGTCCAGTAGAATCCGTGCGAAGTCCTTGCCCGGAACTGAGAGGAGAGTAACCCCCCACCAGCTGTTGCATTCTTGGGTATCACCCTTCCCCTTCCAGATCAGGACAACGATGCCCCGTTTCCAGTCAGTTGGGATGACACCAGTGCTCCACACGGAGCACACGAGAACGAACAGCCACCTGAGGACGGCCTCACCTTCCCGCCTTAAGCATTTCCACGTGGATACCACAAACTCCCGCAGATTTGCCAGCCGCCAAGCACCACACCGCCCTCAGAGTTTCCTCGAGAGTTGGTGGGTCACAGCCTGGCTGGGGGGGGGGTAGGGGTCGGCAACAAGAGTTTCAGCATCCCCGACGGCCAGGTTCCGGGCGGGAGGGTCAGCATGATACAACTCCTCAAAGTACTCGGCCTAACGAGTCCTCACTTCAGATTCCTTGGTAAGGACACTATCGTCTGCAGCTTTCACCATCTGGCATCGTGATGTGTACCGAGAGGAACGGAGACTCCGCAACGCCCTGTAAGCCGGACGTGTCACAGAGATCACGGACCGCAGTCTTCCGATCCCTTCACACCGCCTTGACGGCTTCGCGCTTCAGGTCCCTGGCCAGTCCAGCTCTGCCGTCAAGTCGAGTCTGTCTCGCTCTCTTGATGACGTCGATGGTCTCAGAGGAGATGGCCGTTCCCGTTCGTCTGGGTGACCCCGGTATGCAGCCACGGGACACCTCCAGGATGCAGTCTCTGAAGCCAGCCCAGAGATCCTCCGTGCCTGCACCTGTGTCCAGATCATCCAGGGATTCCCCAAGCCTATTGGTTAACTCCAAAGCCACATCAGGGTCCGTGAGTCAGCTCACATCAAATCGCATTTGATGAGCCGGGGCTTTTTCAGGGCACCTGAAGCTGATCTTCAGAGTTGCCACCAGAAGCCCCTGGTCTCCCGAGAAGAGCTGGGCACTTCTGAAGACACGGCAGTTCTGGACCAGCAGTCAGCGACTACCTATGAGAACATGGTCGATCTCCTTCCTAGTGACGCCATTGTTGGAGTACCAAGTCTAGCATCGTGGATCCGATCTCTGAAACCACGAGCCAGCAATCCTTAAGCCCCAACTTTTTGTGAAGTCAAGCATTAAGGCGCTTTCATCGCGGCGTCCAGAGCCGTGAGGACTGACACATGCTTCGTAGCCATCCCGGTTAGTGCCAGTGGTCGCATTGAAGTCCCCCAGTACGATCAAGGTGTCCCTTCCCAGAACCCCCGACACCACCGAGTTGAGCTGGTCGTAGAAGGTTTCCTTCGTGGATCAATCACTCACCCCAGTCGGAGCGTACACTGCGACAATAGAGAGCGTCCCCACTGTGTGAGTCACCCTCAGTCGCATAATACGCTCGTTGACCGGGACCACCTCCAATACCAAGGGAGTCAATTGATCAGCGACGGCGACGGCCACTCCCTCAGTGTGAAGACCGTCGGCCCGGCCAGACTAGTAGTAGGTGTACCCACCAACACTTGTCTCGCCAGATCCAGGCCTCCGCACCTCAGGAATGGCCCCAACGCCAAGCAGACTAAGCTCCCTTGATACCAGAGGCAGGTGAGAGTCGTCCCATAGATTCAACTGAGGTGACCGAAAGCAGCTGGTGTCTGACATCTTTGCACTGCCCGCGTCGCTAACCCTATCACGCCCGACCTGGTTGCTCCAGGATTTCATCCCTATCATGGAGTGGGGGTCCTGGAGGCTTTGCCCCACCCCCCTCATATGACGCCGCCTGCAGGCCAGCAGGCGTTGGGGTTACTCCCCCGGAGTGGACTCCAGCGTTTAGTTGTGTGTTTTGTTGGCGTTTTTAAGAGGGCGGCGGTGCAACCCCCCACCCCCCCTTCCTTTCCGAGGCTCCTCTAGGGCAGGGGCACTGCTCCCTGACAGGCAGATGCCTGGAGGTACTGTAAAAGAGAAAAGCTGAAAGGAAAAGAAGAAGTTTATATGCATTAAAATTATTTTGCACTAGCTTATATAAAATATAACAGCCTAACACATAACACGTTAGAACAATCCTACTTGCAAAAGAAAACCATAAACATTTTAAAGAGATAAAAACACAAGAATTGTTTTCATTCAGGTTTATATCTTGAATGTTGAGTAGTTTTGATGGTTATTACGATTTGTTGTCCTCGCATGAAGAAACTAAAATGGTGCTCTGTGGTGCTACCAGTGAGACATTCTTGGGATCTGCTCTGTTGCTTGGCCTTTCTTTCTGGTCTGTATTTAATTTCAAGTTAGGAACGAAGCTCTGGCCAGAGATGCTGACTGTCAAACTGGAATTTCTGGTCATTATATAACCAACTACATGCTTATTCTATAAATTCTGTTTATTTGAGATACTTAGAAATGAAATATTATTAATAATGGCTGTTGGATTCCGCTGTATTTACTGGGCTGTCTTTCGCCTGCCGGTATGTCTGTAACTGAGTCTTGCAATGTTAGCACCTACATTGTAATTTAGTTTTAATTTTGTGTATTTTAACACTATACAACAGTAATATAATTTATGCAGTATACACATTGTTTAAGTACTCAGAGGACTCAGGCACATTGAGAAAAAAACAATTAATGTTATTTATGCACTGTTTCATTACAGATCCTGAACTCTAAGATGGCAGAGCTTTTGGCACTTGGTGCTGGTCCTGTATTAAGCAATAAGCAGATGCCCACCACTGGACAGATCAGAATTTCTATCTCCCATCGGAAGAAATTTACTGTGATCATTCATTCTTGCAGGTCTGTTATTTTTCATTTAATTTCATTCATTTTGCTGGGTTTATTGTATTCAATCC